>QXEO01000121.1:97500-697500 GCA_007115705.1 Dactylis glomerata | reverse complement strand
CCTCACAAGATTCCCAATTCATTTCACACAGCGGGCATCCATAAACAAAAGATCACGATATCAACTCAAATAAGAAGTGCAATGTTGAAAGCTTGCCCCATGACGGCATGGTTGGGCTAGAATCGAACTTACAACTTGCAAGCATAACAACTCAGCATAAAAGACCACAATGTCAAATTTTTAAGAACAGGAAAAGTAAAGTGTGCCTTCCGGTTCGTGAGAGCTTTACTGACCGAATTTCGCATAACACTGGTAAGAGTTTAATTTGAAGAGAATATAAAAGCAAGTCAAATTTACTTGGAATAGCAAATTGCTAGTAGGTATGTATGGTGGACACAATGGTAAACTTGGCTTTTAGGAGTTGGATGCACGAGTAGAGCTCATACTCAGTACAAGGTGAGGGCTAGCAAAAGACTGGGAGCGACCAACTAAGAGAGCAGTAATGGCCATAATCATGCAAAGCGACAAAGCGACATTAAAAGAAGCATACGATGGCATCAAAAGTCAAAAACTAAATGATCATGAAGGCTAATGGCGACTTTGGAAGAGTCTAACATGTGTGAGCATGCGCCAAGTCAACCCAAATAAAGCATCAAGGAGAAAACCAAAATAATGCTTCCATACAATAAAAACAACGCATGATTTTTTCAAAGGCTCATTAAGCAATCTCAGTTATTTGAGACAAGTCATGCTACAGCAAAACCACTAAGCATACTATCAAAAAGACATCAAGCATGACATGAAAAAGCCTAAGCCGCAGTCTACACAAGCTCCTTCTTGTACCACTATTTTGCACAAAGCTTTTTCTTTTTTCCAACACCATTTGAAAATTTTAGAACAACCTCTTTTGATGAAAACCAATAAAGTTCAGAGGCAAAAATACACCTTGATGAAAAGATATGGCAAGATCTGAACGCAAATCAAGGCGAAAACGAAAACCAAAAGCAGTAGCAGAAAAAGAAGAACACTCGGTGAACGATAAGAGTGAAAAACTGAGTGTTCTTAGCAAATGAAAACGAGTTCATCTCCTCCAAAAGAAACATGATGTGATCTAACCATTTATTGCAGCAAACTAAACTAAACTAACTAAGAAAACTAAAACAACTGACGCTCCAAGAAAAACACATAGTGCATGAAGCAATAAAAATATAGTGTTTTGAAAGGTGACCTGATTTTTGCCGATGAAGAAAGGGGTGCCTCGGGGGCATCCCCAAGCTCTGACGCTTGTACTTCTTGGATATTTCTTGGGGTGATGCATGGGCATCCCCAAGCTTGAGCTTTTGTCCATTCTTCATCTCATCTCATCATTCTCCAATCCCTACACTTGAAAACTTCCTTCATACAAAACTAAACACAATTCTATTAGCAACATTAGTGTAAGCATAAAATATATTCAACCTCTTTTAGCTTCAGGTTTCAACCCAAAACCACCACATATAAAGTATATACTACTGTAGCAACTTCCACAAGAGTTCTATGATCAAAAAGAACTCAAAAGAAAGCGATAAAGTGGCAAAAACAAATATTGGCAGAAATCTGTCAAAACTGAACAGCTGACAAAGGTCGAATTTTTGAGGGATTTTCTGTTGCTCAAATCAAAAAGTGTTCAACTAAGAAAAGTTTGGATATAACCTGGGGCATATGCACAAGAAATCGCAGGTCCAAAAGATATACAGAGAATTTTCACGAATTTTTACGGTGCAGCACCGAAAACAGTTTCAGGACAGCAATAACCCCAAATCTTTACCTCACTCAAATTAGAGGCTTCTCTTGGCACAAAAACGAAATAAGCAAGATAAGGAGCGGTCATTACAGTAGTAATGACTTCCAAGACTCAAATAAAAGAAAAAGTACTGAAAATAAAACATTGGGTTATCTCCCAAGAGTGCTTTTCTTTAACGCCTTTGAGCTAGGCGCAGTAATTTGCAAAGATGCTCATGTAGGCGCCATATAAGAGCTTGAGGCAAAGGCGCCATATAGGAACTTAAAGCAATAGAGAGCATCAAAAAGCAAATGTGAAAGACATTTATATCTGAACCACTTTCTATGCATAGGAATCTTGTAAGAAAATAAATCAACGAGGCACATAGTAGCAAGCATGGATAGATAAAACAAGTGCCACTTCAAGATTTGCAACATAAAGAGGGGAAACTTAATATTGTTGAGATACATCAAACCATGTTTCCCTCTCTCATAGTAACTTTCAGTAGCATCATGAATAGGATTAACAATGTAACTATCACATAAAGCATCCCTATCATGAGCCACATGCATAAAAGGATTAATACTCCCCACATGAACAATAGTAGTAGGAGCAGAATCAATAGAATAATTATTCTCATCACCATAATCATCAAAAATAGGAGGCATATTGCAATCATAACTAATTTTCTCCTCAAAAGTAGGTGAACTGAAAACATTATACTCATCATCATAAACTAGAGGACTACTATGTCGCAAAGCATACTCATCAAACATATCATCATAAGAAGGAACATGGATAGCACTAATGGTACAACAATTATTAACCTTAGAATTGGTACCAAAAAGATTTTCAATATCAAAAGTAGAGTGCTTTTCCCAATCATGATCACTAACATAAGTAACAGGCATAGGAACATCATCCCAATCAGAATTATCATAATCTATAGCAGGATCATAAAGCTTAAGGGAAGATACCGTGTCCTCTCGCCTTTTACTCCTCTTCTTCTTCTTCTTCTTCTTCTTCTTCTTACTCTTCTTACTCTCTCCTTTAGGAGGAAGAGACTTGAAGGACATCTTCTCCACATATTCTTTAGGAGGGAAAGGCATCTTCTCCACATAATCTGGTTTGCTGACAGGAACAACAGAAGAAACTTTGGAGGATTCCTCCTCTCTATTAATAAGATCAAAACATCTATTAGTCCTATCATAGCTTGGCAAATCATCATGTTTAATAAGATTTTGAATGTAAGTATTTGCAAGGCAATCTTTAGCACAATAGAGAAGACAACCACGAAGGGTGCTATTAATATCAACCTCATTCATGTCTACCCAAGCAATCTTTCTAGATATCTCTTCACAATTCAAAAACAAAGTAAGCTCATCATACTGATTGGAAGTAATCTTATCATCACAATACAAATCTGCGGTACTTGTTCGATTAATTGGGCATTGAAAATTAAAGTGACCTTTTTCACCGCAAAATTCACAAAGAAAAGAATAAAGCTCACAAACCCATTCACCAAGCACATCTAGATCCTTGAGCCACATGCTGGTTTCTTCATTTGCGTGGGTGATGCAATAATCTTCCTTGTTGTAACCCTGTTCACAAGGTCTATGTATTCCACAAAAATTAACATGCTTATAAGAAATAGTACTTTTAGAAGTTTGAGCATGTTTATTGCAATCATCAATAACAATATCACTTTCTATGCAAGTGTCCTTAAAAGGTTCATGATACACGTCCCCATTTCCTTTAGGAACATTCATATGGGAAGCAAAGGCTTTAAAGCAATCAACCATAATTTGAGGATCAAGACCATATTTAGCACTAAGCTCTTGAAAATTAGCAGTTTCAGTGAAAGACTTAATGCAATCAAACTCGTAATTCATACCTGATCCTTTACCTGTGTCATTTTCCCATCCTTCAGCATTCTCTTGTATACGGTCAAGAAGTTTCCACTTAGCATCTTCCTTCATATGAGTGAATGATCCAAAGCAAGAAGCATCCAAATAATCCTTATCAGGAAGAGTAAGCCGTGCATAAAAATTATCAATAACAATATTACGGGGAAGATCATGAATAGGACATTTATGCATTAGTAACTTCAATCTTCCCCAAGCTTGGGCAATGCTTTCTCCCTCGTGCGGATGAAAATTATAAATGTAATTTCTATCTTTATAAACCTGACTAGAAGGATATAATTTAGAATAAAAGAGATGCACAATTTCCTCCCAGTCCATAGCTGGACCATCTTCAAGCAGCCGATACCATTCCTCAGCTCTGCCTTTCAGTGACAAAGAGAATAACTTCTTCTTAACTTGGTTCATTGAAATACCTGCACACTGGAACAACTCGCATAATTCATGTATAAAAAGCAAATGATCACCAGGATGGACAGTTCCATCTCCAAAATAGCAGTTATCCATAACACGCCTAACAATTTTCATAGGTATTTCAAAAGGATGAGGAGCACAAGCATCATTAGAAACATCACATATGGGAGATAAAATATCATCAGAGCAAACTTTCTCCACTAAAGCTAGGGGACTAAAAATATCATACTCAACAAAACCAGCTTCCCCAAGCTTAGACTTTTCTATAGCATTAGCATTAACAGTATTCAAAGCATTCGTACTAATAACATTGCTATGCGAAATAGGCTCCAAAGGTTTTTCAATTTTCTCATCAAATCTAAACTCAGAAAAAAGACTAAAGAACTCTTTATTTTCCATTAAGCCTAACTAGTGAAAATAAAAACAAGAAACAAAAAGATATAATTGCAGAATCTAAAGGAAATAACTTCGAGCACTCACACAGGAGGATGCGAGTACCTTTTACCTTACTTCCCCGGCAACGGCGCCAGAAAAGAGCTTGATGTCTACGCACTTCTATTCTTGTAGACACTTGTTGGGCCTCCAAGTGCAGAGGTTTGTAGAACAGCAGCAAGTTTCCCTTAAGTGGATCACCCAAGGTTTATCGAACTCAGGGAGGTTAGAGGTCAAAGCTATCCCTCTCAAGCAACCCTGCAATTACGATACAGAAAGTCTCTTGTGTCCCCAACACACCCAATACGCTTGTCAGACGTATAGGTGCACTAGTTCGGCGAAGAGATAGTGAAATACAAGTGGTATACATGATTATAAGTAGCAAATGTGATTTAAAGTAAATATTGCTGCAAGCAAACAAGTAACAAAATAGCAAGTAAACGATGTGCAATGCTTGGAAACAAGGCCTAGGGATCATACTTTCACTAGTGGACACACTCCCAACAATGTAACATGAATGAACAAGTAACTTCTCTTGCTAAGGTACTCTGAATTACTCTCCTATTGAATAACACTAATCACTGTGTAGTGGCTACAGAAGCACCCCTTAAAGTTCATCAAGTACTTGACAAACACCACTCATAGCGATAAACAAATCAGATCACAATTCAAGATAGAAATCATTGCAACTTAGACCAAGTACTAACACGGTGCACACACTCACACCTTTACACCATGAAAGGAGGAATAAATCACTCAAACTATCATAGCAATAATTATTCTCATAATCCACAAGGGATCACAATCGTAGCCTAAACCAAGTACCACCATGATGCACGCACTGTCACCGTTACACCATAACAGGAGGAATAGATTACTTTAATAACATCACTAGAGTACACAAAATATCTGAATAATAACATGTACTTGTTCAACATGATACAAAGCTCACGATCACATAAAGATCACATCATGGGAGAGAGAGGTGAACCACATAGCTACCGGTAGAGCCCTTAGCCCCGGGGATGAACTACTCCCTCCTCATCATAGGAGACAGCAAGGTTGATGGAGATGGCGGTGAGGTCGATGGAGACGGCGGAGACGGCGATGGAGACCGATGGAGATGGCTCCGGGGGCACTTCCCCGTCCCGGCAGGGTGCCGGAACAGAGACTTCTGTCCCCCGAAATTCGTCGACGGCGGCGGCGGAACTGCGGAACTCTTTCTGGAAAATTGCCGAATCCCCCAGGGTTTTCCGTCCCGAGGCTTCTTATAGGCGAAGGGGTGATGTCAGAGGGCTGCCAGGGCTTCCTCACACAGGGGTGGCGCGGCCAGGGCCTGGGCCGCGCCAGCCCCTTGTGAGGGAGGCCTCTGGCCCCTCTCCTTCCTCTCTTCGGATGTTTGGATGCTCCCGGGAAAAATAAGACTTCTGGCTTTTGTTTCGTCCAATTCCGAGAATATTTCCTGTGTATCACTTCTGAAACCAAAAACAGCAGAAAACAGGGAACTGGCACTGTGGCACTTCGTTAATAGGTTAGTTCCGGAAAGCGTATAAAAATGCCACTAAGTGTAACGAAACAATAGGCAAATGATGTAAAACAAAGCATGGAGCATCAAAAATTATAGATACGTTTGAGACGTATCACTAATGCTCTCTCAGGGTCTCTAAGATTAATCTCAAATGAGTTGCATGCTCTTCTTCAGACTTGGAGTAAATAAGAATGTCATCAATGAAGACAACAACAAACTTATCCAAAAACTCCATGAAAACCTTATTCATGAGATTCATGAAATAGGCAGGGGCATTGGTTAATCCAAAGGACATTACGGTGTACTCATACAATCCGTATCGGGTAGTGAAGGCGGTTTTAGGTATATCTGTTGCACGGACCTTCAGTTGATGGTATCCCATTCTAAGGTCTATATTTGAGAAGACTTGAGCTCCAGTCAATTGGTCAAACAGATCATCAATCTTTGGGAGAGGATACTTATTCTTGATGGTAACATCATTTAGCTTGCGGTAATCAGTGCACAGTCGGCTGGAACCGTCACTTTTATCCACAAACAAGACGGGTGATCTCCAAGAAGATGAACTTGGCTGAATCAATCCCTTACTCAAAAGGTCATCCAATTGCTTCTTTAACTCAACTAGTTCAGCTGGGTTCATACGATAGGGTCGTTGGGCTATAGGTCTAGTTCTAGGGATAAGCTCAATGATAAACTCAATATCCCGATCCGGTGGCATTCCGGGTAGCTCATCGGGAAAAACATCCGGGTATTCACAGACGATGGGAACTTGCTCTAGAGTTGGTCCTGAGATACTCTTATGACATCTGGTGGTTTGGGGTGGTTTTACGGACACATGCTTTACTACAATTCCAGTACTACTCTTCATGGTGATGGTCTTTTTGGCACAATCTATCACTCCTTGATGGGAAGACATCCAATTCATACCAAGGACTACTTCCAAACCTTTAGTTCCCAACACTATCAAATTGGCTAAGAAAGCTATTCCATGAATTTCTATGGGAACTGCCAAACAGTTCCACTCAGCCCTTGTTGTTGACCCAGGTATTTGTACTAACATAGCATGTTTCATGGGTGTTGGTTGAAGTCCACTTTTATCAGCAAATAACTTAGTAACAAACGAATGTGAAGCTCCAGAATCAAACAGAACTCTTGCAGGAACTGAATTAATAGGGAACATACCAAGCACAACGTCGGTTGCTTCCTGAGCTTCTTCAACATTCATGTGATTCAGACGGCCTCGCGGGTGAGGCTGGTTCCTTGGTGGATAATTCTTGCCATTTCCAACACGGCGCTATTGCTGAGCAGGAGCAGTGGTCTTGGATGCATCATTCAATTTCTTCGGGCATTCATTGGAGTAGTGCCCCTTGATTCCGCACTCATAACATGTAACACCAGACTTGTCACCAGACTTGGGCAGCGCAGGTGCGCCATTTGGCCTTGGAGTATTGGGGTTGAAGTTGTTGCCATTAGGTCTTGGAGGTGTACGGTTGAAGTTGTTGCCGGTCAGACGGTTGGGAAAGTTGGGACGTGGAACAGGTGCAGAGGGCCTCATAGGTCTAGGGGCAAAACCCATAGGTGGATTTCCCCTTGGCTTCTGCGAGTTGCTTGAGTTGCCTTGATACATCATACGGCGCTTGCGGTTCTCTGCAGCTTGCTTGAGTTTGCCTTCCATCTGAATGGCAGAGTCAACTAATGACTCCAGGTCTGCAAAGGGAATGCTGACCAAGACACATTGCATCTCATCATGAAGTCCATTCAGAAACCTTTCTTGCTTCTTCTCATTGGTGTTGGTGTCATCTGGGGCATACCTAGACAAGGTAAGGAACTTGTCACGGTAGTCAACCACAGATAGGGAACCTTGCTTCAGATTTCTGAACTCATCTCTCATCCTTTTAACTAATCCCAAAGGAACATGGGCTTTGCTGAACTTGCTCTTGAACTCCTCCCAAGGCATCACATACCCTTGGGCTTGCATTGCATGGGTGCTATCCCACCAAGCTCTTGCGGCTCCCGCAAGATAGTGGGTGGTGTACAAGACCTTCTCATTCTCGCCTACTCTGGCAACTTCCAGATTGTTCTCCATTGTACGAAGCCAATCATCAGCATCTAAGGGTTCTTTAGACTTAGTGAACATGGGTGGATTGGTGTTTTGGAAACTCCTCAGCTTGGATCGGTGATCACCATTGCCATTGTTCTCTCCTTCACCATGGCCATTTCCATTGCCATTGTTGTGGTTCATTGCCATCTGGGTTAGCTGCTGAAGAGTGGCCAAGTTGGCTTGGCGCTCAGCTCGGGCTGCTTCCCGATCTTCCATGATCAACCTTAGCAGTTGTGCTACTTCCGGGTTCGGGGGTGGGGGTACTCGCGGCATCTGAAGATAATGTGTGTAAGACAAGAGGGAAAAACTAATTGCTAAGTTCTGAATGTAAAACCAATGATGCAATTTAGTCTTACTAAGGCCTTAAGGGCCAAATTCAAATTTCATTCATCAAACATCAAACATACCACACATACGAGTTCACACATTACAAATGGTTTACATCAAACCATTGCGACTCGTCTACTAGAGAGGGGGATACAACTCACACCTACACGAAGTGACATAAAGTAAATCTCATAACTAGATAACACGGGGATCTCTAATCTAAACATCGGGCTCCTCGGGGTCTTCCTCCTCATCATCCACAATGAATCCAGCATCCTCATCATGCCCCTGATCATCGAGGTCCTCCATGAAGTCATCCTCGTCACTAATGAGGGCATTATCCTCCTTGTGGAGATCAATGCCTTCCTCCTCACCAAGGTGGCTCTCTAGACTCTCAATGTACTCAGTCAGCTCAGCCACATTGGCCTTCAACTCCTCAATGGTCTGATCCTTCTCATCGCGCTGGCGGCGAAGGCTCTTGCGATCCCTAGCAAGGATCCTGATGGTGCTCCTTGCCTCCACCAGTGCGAAGTGCTCAAGGTTGGCCTTGGTACGGGCACGATCTGCCTCCTGCTGAGTGGAGTACAGCAAGAAGTACATGTGATCGATGTAGGTACTCGGCTCATTTTGCCCTGGCATGTTTGCGGGATGCCCTTCCGCATCACGCCGAGCAAAGTTCCTAAAGTGCTCCCCCTGGACCTCCTCCACATGCAGTCCGCACAAGCGGGCGTGCATCTCCTGCATACCTCGGACCAAACCATCGGCCCAAGTGTTCTCCACAAGCTCAAACTTGATCCTTGGAGAACTCAAATCTCCCTTCTTTCCACGGCAACTGGCCCTGATAAGCCTCCGAAGCTCTCCATCCGGGTGCTCATTGAGCACGGCTCCCTTGAACTCCGAATATAGACGATCCAGGAACAAGGTCAGGGTGGTGAGGTCGCGCTCGAAACAAAGGCTGCCACCATGGCCCAACTGGTACTGCTCAGTGAATACCGGGGCCATCTACAAAATTTTAGATTAGATTAAGTTAGTGACCAACTCAAGTGTGCAAAATTTTAAGTAGGCAAAAACTGAATCATGTACAAAGCTTTGTAAATAGAGAGGAAAAGACTAACCAATTTTAAACCATTACTTATCTCTTTGCTTTTATAAAGGTTTCATCTAACGCCCATTCTAACTAAGGTCTCCTATGGTCAGCCCAGGCTCTGATACCAACTTGTGACAACCCCAAATTTATAACAAATTCGAAGTGCCCGTTATGCATTCCACCACAATCCCAGAATCATTGTTGTGATACACATAACGTAGTTGGTAACCAGTTCCATAGACATTACAATACGAATCGTTCAAATACAAATGGTCATAGTGACCAAGTTCATATTACAACACAATATAGCAGCGGAATTAACGTCTTCGGGTCCATGCCTTCACCCTACAGGCAATGGCGACTTAGGAGATGATCTTAGTTCTGGTACTCATCTTCATAACCTTCCTCCGGGTATTCTTCCCCATAGTCTGGCCAAGTTGATAGCCAGGGACACAGCCATGAGTACATTGAATGCACTCGCAAACCATCTTATAAACAAAATGATGAAGTAGATATGCAAGGTTGATATGGTGGACTAAGCACTAAGTTATTTGCAAAAGCTAGTTTTATTTCCCAAGAATGTTCATTAGTAGAGAAGAGGATTTAATTCTCTAAGTTCAATCTAAAGAGGAACTTCAAGTGTTGGTCAAAATCAATGTCAACTCAAGTCATTCACCAAGTTCATCATAAGTTGTTAATATTCTTGACAAAAGTCAAGTACAGCTTGCCAACTGTCCATGACCGCGGACGCGGCTATTCGAATAGTTTGAAACCTCTGCAGAGGGGTACACTTTACCCACAAGATTCAATAAATCTGCCGGGAGAAATCCACGGTTCGTCATACACCAAGTATGCGATTTTCAGATAATCAAACAAACTCTTTCACTTGTCTACTCTAGTATAGGATCCTTCCCTAAGAGTCCATTTTGGCACTCATAGTTTTGCCCGCTGCAGAGTGCTGCATGAATGGAAATTTCCACTCGGTTCGGAAGCACCCACGCATGGCTTACTTCTATAACAGATGATACAAGGTCTCCCATACTAGGGTAAACAAGCTACGGACTAAGCCCCTTCCCATTTAGGGGTAATGTGGTCGTACGGTAATGGTTGGCTCACATAGTACATCACTTATTATCATTTCAAAATACATTCCATAGTCCTTAGTCATGATTATTTTCTTTCGGAAAACCATCAAGTATGAGTAGTCTACCATTCAAGCTTTCAAGTTCAAGTCACCACGTTCAAATAGGTTTCCCCTATAGATGACCTCCATTTTATTAGTGACGAAGCAGCTATTATAAGTGATGCTACAACTAAGGGGGATATTGGATAAACTTAGTTTGATGCTCTTGTTAATCAAGATATCACTACACAACTATTCTTCTACTCTAGCAATTCAATCATGCAATTTAATTTGGAAAGCAAGTAAATATGCAAGTTGAAATCTAGGTATTGGATTATGATTCAAAAGATGGCTTGCCTTGGTTGGCAAAGTGTCCGGGGTAGCCTTCTTCTTCTTCTTCTTCTTCTTCTTCTTCTTCTTGATAATATCCTCCCTCGGGCTCGTCTCCGGTAACACTAGCGTCTAACAACGATACACACAAAAAATACACACAATCACCAAACAAGTACAAACAACGCTTCAAGGATGCACACGTGTTTTCAAACAGAGGTAAAAACATATAACACTAATTGAGGTGGGTTTTCATTCATTTCCATTATTTGGAAATAGGTGTGCAAGTGTGAGTTTTCCAATCACTACCAATTAGTGTTAACTTTCCAAATACTTTCTACAAGTCCACATGAACTAGGATTAATACCTACAGATAGGTACTTGGAAAGGTGGTTTAACAATATGAGTTCCACAAAATTTTGATTATAGATTTGAGTTTAATAAAATCCTATATGGCAAATGCCTATTTAACCATATAGGTAAATAGCATTTACTTTAAAAGGTTCAAAAATTAGATCTAATGCTATAGGCAGATGGGTATCACTAATTGTGAATTTCTAAAGTTGGATTTATATTTTTAGGAATTTTATTTGAATTGATATGGATTTTCTAAGTTGGAAAAGGTCCTGTTTTGTTATTTTTACTGCAACCACTATGTAAATCTAATTGTGTTGAAACCACTTCTAAAGGATAGCTTATGTTCTAAGGTTTCCAGAACAAATTCATTTGTTAAATTTGAATCGGTAGATCTCTGGGAAAATTAAATATACGAAAGCATCTGAATGAGTTTTCAAGAATCAAAAATCAAATAACCTCTATTTTTTTTTAACACGGGCAGCACGCACAGGCTTCCCTGGGCCGGCCCACTAGGCTCATGCTGGCTGGGTCAAAAGAAAAAAAAACACAAACCGGCCTGACAATGGGCCCGGCTTGTCAGGCCGATCTAATCGAAACGGTATGCTGGTCGTCTTCCTCGCTGGACTCACCGGCGGTACTGGGAAGACGGCGGCGATGGGGGGCAGCGTAGAGGAAGGAGAGCTTGACGATGAGGTAGCAGAAAAGGTCGCGGAGGCTCTTCTCGTCCACCTCCCACAGTCCGTTCCTCGAACGGTGGCCAGACGCGGTGGCGCCGCCCGCGCCCAGAAGCTTGCCGGCATCGACGTCTACGGCCTAACAGAGAGAGCTGGGGAGGGAAATGATGTCTAGGAGGTTGCTGGGGATGGTGTGAGATCGATGGTGAGGTTGAGGCCTCCTTTTATAGGCCAGAGAAGTGAGGGGAGCGGGTGTCTAGCATGGGCACGGGTTAGGGTTTCCGAGCGCGTTCCCGTGGCCACAGTAGTTCTGGAAGGGCATGGGCGTGTCCGGCGGTGCTGTGGTGACGTAGGGAGTGTAGTGGCGCAGCAGGGTGACGAGGGGAGCAGTGGAACTGAGGGGGCGCATGAGGTGACCGTGGTGACTTTCTTCGTCCTTCTCCGTCGTGGCTTGGCACGAGCTAAGGCAGGGGATGGCGGGGGACGTTGAGGCGACGCAGGGCACGGACTCGGCGAGCGTGGGCGTGCAGGAGAGGCCATGCCTCCACTGTTTGCAATAGTGCCAATGACTTTGTTGAAATCTGCACACCAGGTGTTTGACGCAATGCCCGCAAGAGACAAAGTTTCAAAATTTGAAAAATTTCCAATTGGGTTCTGTTCAGTGGCAGATAGGGCTCCTAGGCATATGTTGGTTTGGTCTAGAGATGATGGTTTGGTCGAAAAAAATAGATATGGGAATGGTCTGTGTATAAGATTCAAACTTTGGCAGATGTTTGAGTGAGGTTCTAATTTGAATTTTTGTTTGAACTTTCTAGGTCAAGTAAGTATGTAGTCTGGTCAAGCTCAACCAACTGACCACACACTTAATTGATGTACAGATTTCTTAATCTAAGTGTCCAAAGTAGGGTAGTGGTTAACTTTTTCTAGATCAAACTTCTCTTTTCTTTTCTTTATTTCTTTTGTTTCTGGTTTCTTCAGCTCTTGTTACTCTATTCTGATGCTTGGGCTGGTTAGGTTATGCTTAACTAAACAACACACAATAATTTTTAACCCACATGAAATCATAAAAAGAGATATTGATGTAAGACTATGCACACATGCAATATGAAGTGAATTTTTTTATCTTGGTCCAAAATTTGGCACTTGAATAAGAGGAAATGGATTACAAATTTTTGGCAAATTTGTCGCGGGATGCATAATCGCTAAGCTGCTAAATTCCTGGAGGAACTTTGCCACCACTCTGAAACATCAGAGGCGTGAATTCTCAGTAGAGGATGTCATCGGTCATCTGAGTGTTGAGCAGAACTCAAGAGCAAAGGACTCGCATAGAAAAGGAAAAGGGACTTCAGTTGCTAATGTGGTACAGAAGAACTTCAACTCCTACAAGTCCAAAGGGAAGATGGGTGTCCAACATAATACCGACTTCAAGAAGAAGGGCAACAAGACCTTCAAGAAGGATAAGAAGAAGAGTGGTTGTTTCACTTGTGGTTCGGAGGAACATTGGGCTAACAAGTGCCCAAACAAGTTTAAGAAGCCAGGGCAGGACTCCAAGACTGCCAACATTATCGTGAGCAACAATGAAAGTGGGGCATCTGGGTACGGTAATCTATTTACAGTATTTTCAGTAAGTCAATCTACCGATTGGTGGATTGACACGGGGATAAATATTCATGTGTGTGCTGACATCTCATTGTTTTTTTCTTATCAGGCCACAAGGAAAGGATCTGTACTGATGGGGAACGGCGTGAGTGCTTCTGTTCATGGTGTTGGCACGGTCGATCTGAAGTTTACTTTGGGAAGGATCGTGCAGCTCAAGAATGTGCAGCATGTCCCCGCCATCAAGAAAACCCTAGTTAGTGGCTCCCTTCTCTGCAGAGAAGGATTTAAGTTGGTCTTTGAGTCTAATAAAGTAGTTATTACGAAATATGGACTGTTTGTTGGAAAAGGTTATGAATGCAGAGGTCTGTTCCGTTTTTCCCTTGCTGATTTTTGTAATAAGGTCATGAACAATATTCATTCGAATGTTAATGAAACAGAAGTTTGGCATTCACATCTTTGTCACATTGGTTTTGGTTCTATAACACGGTTAGCAAAACTGAATTTAATCCCAAGTTTCACTTTAGCCAAAGGTTCTAAGTGCCATTCATGTGTGCAAGAAAAGCAACCTTGCAAGCCCCATAAAGCTGCGAAGGAGAGACACTTGGCACCATTAGAACTCATACATTCTGATCTGTGTGAGATGAATGGTGTGTTGACTAAAGCTGGAAAAAGATACTTCATGACGCCGATAGATGATTCCACTAGATTTTGCTATGTATATCTGTTAAACACTAAAAGTGAGGCTCTGCACTACTTTAAAATCTATAAAGCAGAAGTTGAGAATCAACTTGAAAAGAAGATTAAACGAATCCGGTCAGATCGTGGTGGAGAGTATTTCTCTAATGAGTTTGATTCTTTTTTGTGTGGAACATGGTATTATTCATGAGAGGACGCCTATCTATTCACCTCAGTCAAATGGGGTTACCGAACGGAAAAACCGTACTCTAACAGACTTGGTTAACGCCATGTTAGATACAGTGGGTTTATCCAAGGCATGGTGGGGGAGGCTATATTGACATCATGTCATGTCCTGAATAAAGTTCCGACAAAAGACAATGAGATCACTCCTTATGAGCAGTGGGAGAAGAGAAGAATAACACTCTCATACTTACTTACATGGGGCTGTTTGGCAAAAGTCAATGTGCCGATCCCCAAAAAGCGTAAGCTTGGACCAAAGACTGTGGATTGCGTTAATTTGGGCTACGCTAAGAATAGCGTCGGCTATAGATTTCTAGTAGTGAAATCTAAGGTACCTGATGTGATGGCGGTACTATTATAGAATCTAAAGATGCTACATTCTTTGAGGATATTTTTCCTATGAGAGATATGCCAAGCACTTCTAGATAGGAATTAGAGGAGACACTAGTGGAAAAAGGCTTATAGATAGATGTTTTACTAGTGGAGCACATTATTCAATATGCTCCACTAGTATTTACTAGTGGCGCATTTTCAAATATGCTCCAATGATAATTTTTTTACTAGTGGCGCATATTGTTCAGAATGCGCCACCAATATTCATGTGGGACACCAGAAGGGACCTGCCAGGGTTATGCGTGGCGCATATTGCAATATGCGCCACTGATAATTCATATATCAGTGGCGCATATTGAATATGCGCCACCAATAATTCATATATCAGTGGCGCATATTGAATATGCGCCACGCATATTGAATATGCGCCACGCATAACATGATTTTTTTTTTCACCCGCCACACCCCACCCCCCCTGTGGGTCGCCTTTTTAGTCTTCTAAAAAATAAAATAAAATGATAAAAGGTTTGAAAAAAATTCAAAAAATCAGATTTAGTTATGTTATGTGATCTAGTAAGTAAGAAAAATAATAAACATGAATTTTGATATTTTTTACAAAAAAACTTTATGTCTCGATAAAACGACCATAAATTTTGCATACGAAGTCGGATTAAAAAGTATTTTATATGAAAAAGTATCTACACGAAAAGTTACATCCGAATTCAACGACCTATGGTCGTTTTGACAAATTTTTGAATCTCAAAATTCAAAAGGGGAAATAGACTTTTTCGCACTTTCATATTTTCAAATTTTTATTTTTATTTTTATTTGTAGATCAAAATTTATATTGGATTAAACTTTTAGATTAGTTATATACACACATATAGCACACATGCAGATATATACACACATATACGCACATATACGCACACATACACACACATATACGCACTTATATGCACTTATATATGCACACATGCATACATATACACACATATACACACACATATACACACATGTACATACACATATACGCACATGTACGCACACATACAAACACATATACGCACATGCACACATATACACACATATATACACACATATACACACATGTACACACACATATACGCACATATACACACACATATACGCACTTATATATGCATACATGCATACATATACACACATATACACAAATATACACACATATACACACACATATACACACATGTACATACACATATACGCACATGTACACACACATATACACACTTATATATGCACACATGCATACATATACACATATATACACACATATACACACATATACACACATATACACACCTATATACATATATACACACATATACACACATGTACGCACACACACACACATATACGCACACATACACACACATATACGCACATGCACACATATACACACATACACACACATATACACACACATATACACACATGTACACACATATATACGCATACATACACACACATATACGCACTTATATATGCACACATGCATACATATATACACATATACACACATATACACACACATATACACACACATACACACACATACACATACATATACACATATATACACACATAGACGCACATATACGCACTTATATATGCACACATACATATATATACACACATATATGCACACATACACACACATATACGCACATATACGCACATATACGCACATATACGTGGACATATTAATACATATACACACACATATACATAATACATATACACATACACACACATATACACACATATACGCACATATGTGCCATATACATACAAACACACACGAGCACATATAGGCCTTAAGAGGATTGATATGATAGTAATATCAATAAGAACTTGGGTAGGTTAGGGATAGCTCATGCAAATAGAATGGAGAAGTTAAGCGTGCTCAGCCCGGAGTAGTCTAAGGATGGGTGACCTAGCGGGAAGTCAAGAAATTCGAGCCCGGAGTCGTCTAAGGATGGGTGACCTAGCGGGAAGTCAAGAAATTCGATGCGATTTGAAAATGTTCCTCATGTGATAAAATCCTCAAAAAATTGAAATACAATAGTTTTTTCACATTATTTCGATTTTTTAGATTTTCAAAAAAAAAATTGGTTTTTTAATTTTTTTTGATTTTTTTGAATTTTCACAGGCTACTAGTGGCGCATATAGCCAATATGCGCCACGCATAATTTGCCTATGTGTGGCGCATATTGAAATGCGCCACTGATAAATTGTTACTAGTGGCGTGGCAATGGTGGCGCATCCCATATGCGCCACGCATAAGCCAAAATAATGTGCCACCAATAGCCTTTTTTCCACTAGTGAGAGTCCTGAGCCTGCCATTCCTATAGAATATTATGAACAAACACCTGATGAAAATCCTGAGGAGGATGATGAGGAAACCCTTGGCAGGGGTAAGAGACAGAGGACTGCAAAGTCTTTTGGTGATGATTTCCTCGTGTACCTCGTGGATGATACTCCCACTTCTATTTCAGAAGCCTATGCATCTTCAGATGCTGACTACTGGAAAGAAGCGGTCCATAGCGAGATGGATTCCATCATGGCTAACGGGATATGAGAAATTACTGAACGTCCCTATGGCTGTAAACCATTGGGATGTAAGTGGGTGTTTAAAAAGAAGCTTAGACCCGATGGTACTATTGAAAAGTACAAGGCTAGACTGGTGGCCAAGGGCTATTCCCAGAAAGAAGAGGAAGATTTCTTTGATACTTATTCGCCGGTTGACAAGGGTATAGATAATAGAGCCCGTCAGTTGAGTACCCCTGAGGCCCGTTAAGCTAGGCCCAATTATAGTACTAGTCAAAATACGAGTTCTTACCGTATGTCAATATTGTAATCTGTGTCGGATCCCACTCGATCCTTGAGACCTGGCCAGGAGGGGACGGTGTGGGATAGATTGAAAGCAAGCCAGGTTCTACGCCCACGTTTACTTTCATAGCCACCTTGTTTGACTGACTTTACCTTCGAGTTCATCCGACGCCCTATCTCCCCGATCCTAAGTCCTTCATCTAGGACATTTGTCGAGTTAACCCCTCATCACCGGTGGCTAGACTGACCTCCATTTGAGTGTTACTCTCATTGGTGGCCTCGCATCTTCTTCTTGTCCATCAAATGGATGTTAAGACGGCTTTTCTGAATGGAGAGCTAGACGAGGAAATCTATATGCAACAGCCCGATGGCTTTGTGATAGATGGTCAGGAAGGAAAGGTGTGTAAGTTACTGAAATCTTTATATGGCCTGAAACAAGCACCTAAGCAGTGGCATGAGAAGTTCAATACAACTTTAACATCTACTGCCTTTGTTGTCAACAAAGCTGACAAATGTGTATACTATCGCTATGGTGGGGGCGAAGGAGTTATACTGTGCTTGTATGTTGATGACATACTGATACTTGGGACTAACCTCAAAGTCATCGAGGAGATTAAGTCATTTCTATCTCAGAATTTTGAGATGAAGGACCTTGGTGTGGATGATGTTATCTTGAACATCAAGCTACTAAGAGATAACAAGGATGGGATTACGCTTCTGCAATCCCATTATGTTGAGAAAATTTTGAGTCGTTTTGGATATTTGGACTACAAAATTTCTCCAACCCCATATGATCGTAGTGTGCGGATTCAAAAGAATGAAGGCACAGCTAAGGATCAGCTAAGATATTCTCAAATCATTGGTTCACTCATGTACCTAGCTAGCGCTACAAGACCTGACATCATGTTTGCAGTGTGCAAACTGAGCCGGTTTGTTTCTAATCCGGGTGATGAGCATTGGCGTGCTGTGGAGAGGATTATGCGCTATCTGAAAGGTACTGTGAACTATGGACTTCACTATACCGGACAACCGTCAGTACTTGAAGGGTATTGTGATGCGAATTGGATCTCTGATAACCGTCAGCGGGTTATGTGTTTACCCTTGGAGGTGGTGCTGTTTCCTGGAAGTCTTGCAAGCAAAAGATCTTAACAAGATCGACAATGGAAGCAGAATTAACAGCATTAGACACATCTAGTGTCAAAGCAGGATGGCTTCGAGATCTTTTGATGGACTTGCCAGTGGTTGAAAAGCCAGTACCGGCTATTCTTA
Source organism: Dactylis glomerata (assembly GCA_007115705.1). Lineage (NCBI taxonomy): Eukaryota > Viridiplantae > Streptophyta > Magnoliopsida > Poales > Poaceae > Dactylis > Dactylis glomerata. Next base: position 678,513 of record QXEO01000121.1, on the reverse strand, counting down.
TGAACTGTGACAATCAAACTATAATTGTCACGGTAAAGAGTTCAAAGAACAACAAGCAGTCCAACAAATTCATAAGAATGAGATTAAAAGCTGTCAGACATTTAAGAAACTCCAGAGTGATAGCGTTGGATTATATCCAGTCGGCTAAGAATCTGGCAGATCCCTTTACTAAAGGGCTATCATGTGTTGTGATAGAAAGTGCATCGAGGGAGATGGGTATGAGACCCACATGAGTTGCCATGGTAGTAACCCAGCCTATGTGATCGGAGATCCCGTGAAGTAGGACCTGGGAAAACAAGCTAGTGGTGAACAGAGGAGAGTAGTTTACTAACCCACTCTGTTGGAGATGCAGTACTCACAGAAACTGTATGGCAGGATGACTTTCGTCTTAATGTGTTCCAAAGCTTGTATAAGCAAGATGCTATCCTACAGAGTGATATTTTTAGGAACACACCTATATGAGCTCGACTGCTGGTCACAGTCTATGAGATTGGGGTGATCTCTAGTAAGCTCATGAATAGGCCAGGAGTGTGACTAATATGCTCCACCCGAGGGGTCATCCTTCGGCAGTCTAGTACTGGTAAGACATTTGGTGAAACTACTTTACGCCAAACTGACAATTCAAGGCATAGTCCATTCTTCATTGTAAAGGAGTGTAGCTATCTGTTCTAGGTGGATGTTCAAACCTAACAGGTCTCCACTGAAAATACCGGTATATCAAAACAGTGTTGGGAATAGAGGACAATATCATGGGCCTTCAGGATCTAGTGGGGGATTGTTGAAATATGGGTTGGGCTCTAGGCCCATTTAACAATTTTAGAAAATCCCTAAGGGCCCATTCATGCTTGGCAAGGGAAGTGGTGGGAGTTTAGTCCCACATTGCTAGTTGGGACAGTTGAGCACCAACTTATAAGGTGAGCTCTTCCACCACTAGTATGTGGAAGTGTGAGAAAGAAGAGGAGCTCCACACGCGCGCTCCTCCTCTGACGCACACACGCCCGCCTCGCCATGCCTTGTCACGACGCGCGAGCGCGCCGCAGGTTGCGGGAATCTCGCCGAGCCAAGTTTCTTTTTATCGCACAGAAACAGGATACAAACGGTTGCAACTGAAACGCTAATGAGAATGAATACGAGCTGAAACGTCTGTCTTAAGTGCTCTTAAGTACGGGCGTTTCCAGTCCTTCATTGCGGGCATTTCTGGCCTTCATTGCGGGCGTTTCTTCTGCATCCGCCCCTGTGCATGTGCCTATATATGGGAGGGATCGCTCCCCTCTAGGTACAGACCACAACCCTCTGCGCCTCTGCCCAGTCGTTCTCTCCACTGTTGCTGCTTCCGGTGATCCCATCCCGTCCACTGCGTACACAGTTGGCGGGAGAGCAGGCCTCCGAAACCCGGCCCTCTCGAGATCCTGTATGGGAGAGGGGCGATTAGGTTTTTGGGGAGCATCCTGTACGCGACTGCTCAACTTCGACCGTCTGCTTCCACTTCTTCCGCGTCGCCTTCGTCATCACCATGTCTTCTGAAGCTGATTAGGCAGCTGCCGACAAGAGGGTGGCCGATGCGGCTGCCGCCACTGCTGCTTTGGCCAACTGGCCTACTGGAGGGTACTATATGCTTATCCATCTCCTGCTTATTTCCATGTGCATAGTACTAGCGATTTTTGTAGGTGTCTCTACAATCTGCCTAGTATTGCATAGTTATATGATCGAATATCAGTATGTCCACATCATGCTCATGTTTTATTCCTGGATTAATATAATCGGAAAATTGCCTAGATTCTTAACAAATATTTGTAAGTACTCTATAGGTATCGTTTCTATATATGTGAATTCTCACATACAACATATTTACACATGTAGTCAGGATAGGCCATGGCAGCGCACGGGCATTCAACTAGTATATATATGTTCTTCTACTTTAGCTTTCGTATGGCGGCATAGAATGTTTCTATCATGGTGCAAGCTATTTGTGCTTATGACTCGCTGGAACGTTATGCAGAAGTAGAAGGGCTATCTTTCCATGTACCCACGTCTTCAAAGATTTGCATACAAGATGAGCTGCAGCAAGATAACACAAAATGCTACCACTATTGTAAGTCCCTTATTTTAGATTGATTTGATTGGTTCAATTGCTTGTTTGTCTGAGGAATTATCTAAATTGGCCTAGGAGGATGGAATCTTATCTCCATGATACCCATGTTGAAATGGTCTAGAGTTTATACGAGGAACAAATTGTTCAGTTGGTTCGTGGTTGTCATTCATCCTTTTTTGTCTAGCTATTTTACATGATTAGCATAATGGTTCACTTGCTTGTTTGTCTTATGATCTCATGATATGGCCAATGAGTAAGACAATGCCACCTACAGCAGTTGGACATAGACTGCACATAGTGTTACACTTTTTACTACCACGAACTACTTCTTTTATTGCAGAATGATCTGGTAGTATATATTAGGCATACACTGTTAATTACTCATTTCACATGTATTTAGTCTGTATTATGCGTACAATCGTTCGATGGCTTGTTTATACTTTGCTTCATCTGAGCTTTCCCATGATTAAAACATTAAATGTTTGTTTTTTCCATTTCCAAACTTCCGGCAATAAATACGATTTCTGACCATGGTAGATGGACTCTTATCTCTAGGATACCCATGTTGAAATGGTCTGTGGAGTTTATTTAAGAATCAAGAAACAAATGTTTAGTTGATTGTGGTTCATTCATTTTCTATCTATCTAGTCTACATGATTAGATGGGTTCACTTGCTTGTTTGTCTTAGGATCTTCTGCTTTGGGCTTATAAGTGAAACAATGCCACCTTTGGCAGTTGCACATCCAATTTTTGTAGGCTACACACATTGTTACACTTTGACTGCCACCAACTATTTCTTCTCCAATAGTAGAATATTCTTGTAGAATATATCAGGCAGACATGGTTAATTGATTGTTTCATCATGTATGTAACCTGTATTATGCTCACAATCATTCAATTGCATGTTCCCTTTGCTTCATCTAAGCTACCCCATGATTAAAACATTGCAATGCTTGCTTGTTTGTCCTTTCCATTTTGTGGTAGTCAATTTTAGCCTCAGACTGTAGTCGCTTTATTCTCCTCCATTGCTCGAGTTAGATAATGATTAAACCAATTCTCCCTTCAGCAGTTCATGATGGAAAAGATGTTGTCATCTACTTTTGGCTGCATCTCCGTCTATTTTATATCTAGCTGCACACATTTCTGTATAGCTTACTAGGCACATAATCTGAACTTATGTAGTTGCTTTATTTGCTTTCTTTTATCATTGCCAATGATGTATTCCAAATTATCTCACAATGGACTGCATTGAATGTCTGGTCTCCTGTTAAAACTTGTTTTGTCTTAGTTTCAAAATGGCCGCTTTGCTATAATATCAGGCACAAGGGAGTGCCCACAATATCAAGTGTTGAGGTCGTTATAAAGAGCAGTCAGCCGTGTTACTGGTTTGTCCACTTGCATTTGTTTTTCAATCTCGCTACCAGAAAATAGATAGGTAGCTACTCTGAAATTTTGTTGATACAGTTACACAGGAAAGGAAGGACTCAACAGCAGTGCTCAACAAAATAAATCGATGGCTTAATAACATCATTGTCCTGGATGATTGTCTGCCAACCTGATACTTTTGAAGCAGCGGTTCTCTTTTCGTTCTGTCTTCTAAAAGCCCTCTACGAGTGTAATGTTGTAGCCAGTTCCCATTTAATATGTTGAAAGTATGTAATATTATTTCTCAAACTGTGCGGCTTGTGTAATACTTAGTTGCGTTTACTCAACCGCTATATTTACATGTTACGTGCTTCTTGATAGTAGAGGCCAATAGTGATCCTGCCGTGATAGGACCTAGACGGGCCAAAAGAGTGGGCCTTTACGGGCCAAGAGAATATGCACAGTAATGGGCCTAGATGGGGCAAGTTAGTGGAACGATATAGACAAACATAATGAATAGTAATGGGGCTTAGGAGGGCCCTGACTAACGGGCTACGGGCCTAGTGGACGGAAGATTGTTGGGCCTATAGAAGGCCCAAATTCTACTGGGCCTAATATGAGATCCTTCCTCTAACGGGCCCTAATTGGGCCCAAAGCTAAATGGACTGGATAATTGGCAGGCCTTGGATGGGCTGTACAGTTCTGGATAATGGAAAACCATACTAGGCCGTTATTAGGCCTAAGATTGAATGGGCTGAACATTTAGCAGGCCGCCTGCTGGCTCTTTAACGGGCTGACTTTCTGAAGGCCAAAAAGCATAATGTGCACGTAAATGGGCCAACCCTTTGTACCAGCTGTATTAAAGTGGGCCAGCCAGCCAGCAGTAGTAGGCCTTAGATAGGCCAGCCCGCCAACATTACATGGACTTTTATGGGCTGGCCCGATATAAGCAACTGGGCTTAGACGGGCTGGCCCATTCTGTCTTTCCAACTTTAGATGGGCTGGCCCGCTAGCAGCAGCAGGTCATAGATGGGCCAAGCCTTTAGGTTTTGTCAACCTTAGGTGGGCTAGCCCACTTAATATATATCAGGCCTTGAGTGGGCCTGTCATCTACCACGGCTTCCACGTGTTGATTAGGATGACGTTGGCATTTTGGTGGCCCAGTGAAACCCATCTACCACGAAACCGATTTTCGTGGCTAATGACTCACATCTACCACGGTCATCGAAAAATCATGGCAGAAAGATCCGTAACGGTCGATAGACAATGGTAGGCAAATCATGGTTAAAGAGTCATTAACCATGAAAATGACCCTTTAACCACGGTTTTCGACCGTGGTAGATGGACACTTTTCTTGTAGTGATCACCACGCCGTTGCAGCAGCCCTCAACATGAAGTAGCAACACGAAGATCCAGATCTCCACATCAGAGTGGACAACCGCGCCATCACAATAGACCTTGGCATGATGGGGGAACCCGAAGATCCAAGTAACCGCATAGAGTACACAACGCTTCACGCGAAGGAGATGAAAGAAATACCATTACGCAGTAGTGAATGAACATGTCCCGCTCTGAGTGCGACAAACACAATTATGAGGATCAAGATAAGGAGATGGGAGCCAGCTGCTTTACCTACAGGGTTCGCGGGGCTCAGATACCCAAAGTTTTCAAATTGCCTCATGACCACCAAAAGTACGATGGCTCGCAAGAACACAAGTTGTGGTTATCAGACTACCTGCAAGCTATCAAAATACTCGGGGGTTCCAAGGCAACATCAATCCAAATCTTGCAATAAGGAAGCTGCCTGAAGAATTCATCGGCAGTTGGGACAAACTCACCACAATTCATCAGCACGGTCTACATACAAGTGACCTGTGTTAATCGAAGAGGTGAAGGCTTGTACCCAAAAGCACATCGAGTCCCTGCGATCCTACATCCGATGTTGGAGTGTTATCAAAAACTCTATGGAAAATGTCTCCGATGAGCGGGCAATCGGCACCTTTATCAATGGGCTGCGCCGCGAGGACTTCATTGAAAAGATGGGACGCTCCAACCCGAAGACAGTATCAACACTCATGGGTATAGCAAACAAGTTCACGGATGGCGTTTCAATATATTTTGGCATGGGAGTCTTATATATATGAGAAATTAATCAATGTTTGGTATATATAGCTAGTAAAACCCATAATGCATACCCTTTTTGTAACATCTCAGAATTTGTAATCCACTCCTAATTAATAAAGTGCCAAATTTTGGACCAAGATAAAACTTTTTATCCATTATTTCATGCATACATGTATTTTTTATTATAAGTATTCTATGATTTCATGTGTGTTATTTTTGATTGTGTATTGGTTAGTTAATTCTAAGTTAACCAACAGAAGCAAAGGAGAAAGATTATAAGAAGCAAAGAAACCAGAAATAAAAATAAGAAAGAAAAGGAGAAGATTGAGATGATCTAGGAAATCTGTTTGACTACACCACTTTGAGCCCTTAGATTAAGAAATCTGTAAACCACCTTCATGTGTGGCCTATTAGTTGAGCTTAACCAAGTTACATACTAACTCAACCAACAAGAATCTACTCAAAATTCAACCCAGAGCTTGACTCAATCATCTGCTAAAGTTTGAATCTAAAATAGTGACCATACCCAATTTTGAAATATAAACTTCTGCAAAACTGAACCATTTTTGGTAACAAAAATATATTTGGAAACCTGGGCCAATATGTTGATCACCCAAACTGAAAGTTTTCAAAAATTCAAATTTAAACTTCTTGCGGGCATTTCGTCGAACACTGGCAGAGAGAAATCAAACCAAATCGTTTTTACTGTGGCTGCACTGTTCTGGTTCGCTCCACGCCTGTAGCCATGATCCTTGGCATCTCCACGGTCGACTCCAGTGCCCCCAGCCCCGACCCAAGCCAGGAGAAGCGGAGGGAAGACGAGGTTTGCGCCCAGGGCCCCCTCCCAGTCATCTTCTTCTCTGTTCGATGCCGACCGCCCTGCCCTCGCCAGAGCCGGCACACAGCCTCCCGCAGCCAAGCCGACACCCTCCCAGCACACCCCCGAGGCCGCCGTGACCGGAGCGAGCTCCAAACGCCGCCAGGACCCCCGTACTGGCCACCCTCTGGTCGCCTTGCTCCCGGCCTCCCGAGGCTTTAAAAACCCCCGTCGACGCCCCCAGAAGACTCACACCCCCACCGCAACCAACCCCAGTTCTTCTCTCTTCCTCTCTCCATCGGAAGCATCCGATCTCTGCACGGGAGCGCCGCCGCGTTCGGGAAGATTCCGGCCACCCCTGGAGCTGCTGCTGGTGCAAGGTGGAGGAGTTGAGCAACCGCGGCCGATCTGCGACATCGCCATCAAGTTCTGCACCCTCTACGACCCTCCCTCGCCATCGAACACGCTTCACTGCAACGCCGGTGAGCCTCTGGCCTGGTCTGCGGAGACGACGACTGTGCGCCGTTGGATCTTGATCCAACGGGAGCGTACCGATTCGGGATAGTTAAGTGAGCTGACACCGCGACCCCACCTGTCAGCTCCCGTTTTTATTCTTTTCCCGCCGCAGCGAAGCGGTATGGGCCGGCCCGTTCGGGTTTTGTCTGAATTGGGCCCAGATAGTTTAGATTCGGTCCGTCTCGTTTTTCTTTATTTTCCCGCCTTTTCGAATTATTTCAAATAAGATTCAGTTATGATTTTCAAACTTTATTTCCCAGATAATTACAAATCCATTTTTAGCAAATAAATATGCATTGGAAAGCTTATAAAATACCCTACCCAGTAGAACTGGTTAGAATTCAAAATAAGTTAGGAATTTAATTAGATATGAATAGTGTGACCATAGCTTTATTAACCATAGAATATTTCTAGAAAATTATTTAAGCCATCAAAAATCATGAAAATTAAAATGTGACCTCACCAATGACCCCTCTTACTGTTAGTCAACCCTAATCAACCCCAAACCCTATTAGTGTGAGCAATTAGACCATAACCCCAATCCTATCTTGTAGCATAAAATGATAGATTACTATCCTACACTTATAATTAAATTGCCCTCTTACCAATTCACTTAGTGGATCCCTCCCACTTAAATTAGTATTAGTACCCCTAAACCAATACCAATGCTTAGAAAGTGAACAACATTGCCCACCTAATGGGAACCCTAGCTTGCACCCTTGATGGAAACTTAGAAGCCAAACTTGCAATCCAACACCATAAAATGCAACATGAATGCGTTTGTTAGCAAACATAGATATGTGCTTGGTGTGTGGTTAAGCATTGTGTAGTGATTGTGTACTTTGTGTTTATTCGTTATTAGATGCTAGTATTGTCGAGGAGGATATTGGAGGGGATTATTATCAAGAAGAAGAAGAATACCCCGGACACTTTGCCAACCAAGGCAAGCCATCTTTTGATTCATACTCCCAATGCCTAGTTTTAATGTTGCATTCTACTTGTTTTAAGTAGATTGCATGATTGAATTGCTAGAGTAGAATGATAGAAGTAAATTGATATCTTGCTTAGCAAGAGCATCAAGTTGAGTTTATCCACCCTATTTAGTAGTATCATCACTCAATATAGATGCTTAGTCGCTAATAATATTGAGGCCATCCATAAGGGGAACTCTATTTGAAAAGTGGTGACTTGAAATTGAAACTTCAATTGGAGATTGCTCCTACATAATGGCTTTATCAAAGAAAAATCAATCTTGACTAAGAACTATGAAATATATTTCTCAATGACAACGAGTGATGTACCATGGGAGCCAACCATACCGTACGACCACATTACCCCTATATGGGAAGGGGCTTAGTCCGTAGCTTGTTTATCTTAGTATGGGAGACCTTGTATCAAATAGTTATGGAAGGACACTGTGCGCGGCTACTTCTGAACCAGGTGGATTTCCACTAACCCGGCATCCGGGATGGGCAGAACTAGAGGCACCGGAGCGGGGATTCCATATTCCGGGCTCTACGGAAGGATCCTATACTAGGGTGAGCAAGTGAAAGAGTTTGTTTGATTATCTGAACACCGCATACTTGTGTATGACGATCCGTGGATTTCTCCCGGCAGATGTATCGAATCTTGTGGGTAAAGTGTACCCCTCTGCAGAGGTTTTCAAACTATTCGAATAGCCGAGTCCACGGTTATGGACAGTTGGCAAGCTGTACTTGACTTTTGTCAGGACTAAAAGTGACAACGGTGAACTTGGTGAATGACTTGACTTGACACATGATGTTGACACACTTGAAGTCCTCTTTAGATTGAACTTAGAGAACTAAACTTCTTTTCTACAAATGAACATTCTTGGGAAATAAGACTAACCTTTGCAAATAAACTTAGTGCTTAGTCCACCATATCAACCTTGCATATCTACTTCATCATTTCATTTATAAGATGGTTTGCGAGTGCATCCAATGTACTCATGGCTGTGTCCCTGGCTATCAACTTGGCCAGACTATGGGGAAGAATACCAGGAGGAAGGCTATGAGGAAGAGTACCAGAACTAAGCTCGTCTCCATGAGTCGCCATTTGCCTGTAGGGAGAAGGCATGGGCCGAAGACGTTATTTCCGCTGCTCTATTGTGTTGTAATATGACTTGGTCTATATGACCATTGTATTTGAATCCTCGTATTGTAATGTCTATGGAACTGATTACCAACTACGTTATGTATATCGCAACAACGGTTCTGGGATTGCGGTGGAATACATAACGGGCACTTCGAATTTATATCAAATTTGAGGATGTCACAAGTTGGTATCAGAGCCTAGGCTGACCATAGGAGACCTTAGTTAGAATGGGCGTTAAATGAAACCTTGATAAAAGCAAAGATATAAGTAATGGTGGCAAAATTGCTTAGTCTTTCCTCTCTATTTGCAAAGTTTTATACATATTTCAGTTTTTGCCTACTTAAAATTTTGCACACTTGAGATGATCACTAACTTAATCTAATCTAAAATTTTGTAGATGGCCCCGGTATTCGTTGAGCACTACCAGTTGGGCCATGGTGGCAGCCTTTGTTTCGAGCGCGACCTCACCACCTTGACCTTGTTCCTGGATCGTTTGTATCCGGAGTTCAAGGGAGCCGTGCTCAATGAGCACCCCGATGGAGAGCTACGGTGGCTCATCCGAGCTAGTTGCCGTGGCAAGAAGGGAAAATTGAGTTCTCCAAGGGTCAAGTTTGAGCCTGTGGAGAACACTTGGGCTGATGGTTTGGTCCGAGGTATGCAGGAGATGCACGCCCGCTTATGCGGACTGCATGTGGAGGAGGTCCAGGGGGAGCGCTTTAGGAACTTTGCTCGGCGTGATGCGGACGGACGTCCCGCAAACATGCCCGGGCAGAATGAGCCGAGTACCTACATCGATCACATGGACTTCTTGCTATACTCCACTCAGCAGGAGGCTGATCGTGCCCGTACCAAGGCCAACCTTGAGCACTTCGCGCTGGTGGAGGCGAGGAGCACTATCAGGATACTTGCGAAGGAGCGCAAGAGCCTTCGTCGCCAGCGCGATGAGAAGAAACAGGACCTTGAGGAGTTGAAGGCTAATGTGGTGGAGTTGACTGAGTACATTGAGAGTCTTGAGGATCACCTTGGTGAGGAGGAAGGCATTGATCTCCGCAAGGAGGATAATGCCCTCATTAGTGATGAGGATGACTTCATGGAGGACCTTGATGATCCGGAAGATGGTGGGCATAATGGATTCATTGTGAGTGATGAGGAGGAAGACCCCGAGGAGCCCGCTGTTTAGATCAGAGATCCACGTGTTATCTAGTTATGAGTTCCACTTGATTTTCACTTCGTGTAGGTGTGAGTTGTATCCCCCTCCCTAGTAGACGAGTCGCAATGGTTTGATGTAAACCATTTGTAATGTGTGAACTCGTATGCATGATATGTTTGATGAGTGTTGAATGAAATATGAATTTGGCTCTTAAGGCCTTAGTAAGACAAAATTGCATCATCCATGTTACCTTTAAATCTTAGCAAATTAGCTTTTCCCTCTTGTCTTACACCCATTATCTTCAGATGCCGCGAGCACCCCCACCCCCGAACCCGGAAATGGCCGAACTGCTGAGGTTGATCATGGAAGATAGGGAAGCAGCCCGAGCTGAGCGCCAAGCTAACTTGGCCACTCTTCAGCAAATAACCCAGATGGCAATGAACCACAACAATGGCAATGGCAATGGCAATGGCAATGGTGAAGGAGAAAACCATGGCAATGGAGACCACCGATCCAAGTTAAGGAGTTTCCAGAACACCAACCCACCTATATTCACTAAATCTGAAGAACCTTTAGATGCCGATGACTGGCTTCGCACGATGGAGAACAATTTGGCAGTCGCCGAAGTTGGTGAAAATGAGAAGGTCTTGTATACCACCCACTATGTGATAGCACCCGTGCAATGCAAGCCCCAGGGTATGTGATGCCTTGGGAGGAGTTCAAGAGCAAGTTTAGCAAAGCCCATGTCCCTATGGGATTGGTGAAAAGGATGAGAGATGAGTTCAGAAATCTGAAGCAAGGTTCCCTGTCTGTGGTGGATTACCGTGACAAGTTCCTTACCTTGTCTAGGTATGCCCCAGATGACACCGACACCACTGAGAAGAAGCAAGAAAGGTTTCTGGATGGACTTCATGATGAGATGCAATGTGTCTTGGTCAGCATTCACTTTGCCGACCTGGAGTCACTGGTGGACTCTGCCATTTAGATGGAAGGCAAACTCACGCAAGCTACAGAAAACCGCAAGCGCCGTATGATGTATCAGGGCAACTCGAGCCACTCGCAGAAGCAAAGGGGAAATGCACCTATGGGTTTCGCCCCTAGACCTATGAGGCCGTCTGCACCTGCTCCACGTCCCAACTATCCCAACCGTCCACCCGGCAACAACTTCAACCGTGCACCCCCAAGACCTAGTGGCAACAACTTCAACACCAATACTCCAAGGCCAAATGGCGCCCCTGTGTTACCCAAGCCTGGGGACAAGTCTGGAGTTACCTGTTATGAGTGCGGACTCAAAGGGCACTACTCCAATGAGTGCCCCAAGAAGCTGAATGATGCATCCAAGACCACTGCTCCTGCTTAGCAACAGCGCCGTGTGGGGAATGGCAAGAATTATCCACCAAGGAACCAGCCTCATTCTCATGGCCGTCTGAACCACATGAATGTTGAAGAAGCTCAGGAAGCAACCGACGTTGTGCTTGGTATGTTCCCTGTTAACTCAGTTCTTGCAAGAGTTCTATTTGATTCCGGAGCATCACACTCATTTGTTACCCAATTATTCGTTGATAAAAGTGGACTTCAACCCACACCCTTGAAAGATGTCATGTCTGTGCAAATTCCCGGGTCGATAACCAAAGCCAGTTGTACCTGCTTGGCAGTGCCCATAGAAATTCATGGAATAGCTTTCTTAGCCAATTTGATAGTGTTGGGAACCAAAGGTTTGGAAGTAGTTCTTGGTATGAATTGGATGTCTCTCCATCAAGGAGTAATAGATTGTGCCAAGAAGACCATCACCATGAAGAGTAGCACTGGAATCATAGTCAAGCATGTATCCGTAAAACCACCCCAAACCACTCGATGTCATAAGAGTATCTCAGGGCCAACCCTAAAGGAAGTTCCCATCGTGTGTGAATACCCGGATGTTTTTCCCGATGAGCTACCCGGAATGTCACCGGATCGGGATATTGAGTTTATCATTGAGCTTATCCCCGGAACTGGATCTATAGCCCAACGACCCTATCGTATGAACCCAGCTGAATTAGTTGAGTTGAAGAAGCAATTGGATGACCTTTTGAGCAAAGGATTGATTCAGCCAAGTTCTTCCGCTTGGAGATCACCCGTTCTGTTTGTGGATAAAAGTGACGGTTCTAGCCGACTGTGCACTGATTACCGCAAGCTAAATGATGTGACCATCAAGAACAAGTATCCTCTCCCAAAGATTGAAGATTTGTTTGACCAATTGACTAGAGCCAGAGTCTTCTCAAAGATAGATCTTAGAACTGGATACCACCAATTGAAGATCCGTGCAACGGATATCCCCAAAACCGCCTTCACTACCCGATACGGATTGTATGAGTACACCGTAATGTCATTTGGATTAACCAATGCCCCTGCTTATTTCATGAACCTCATGAATAAGGTTTTTATGGAGTTCTTGGATAAGTTTGTTGTTGTCTTCATTGATGACATTCTTATCTACTCCAAGTCCGAAGAAGAGCATGCAACCCATTTGAGATTAATCTTAGAAACCCTAAGAGAGCATCAGCTGTATGCCAAGTTCAGTAAATGTGAGTTCTGGTTGAAGGAAGTTGGATTTTTAGGCCATGTATTATCCGCGGGAGGAATATCCGTAGACTCCAAGAAGATCAAATCAGTCATGGAATGGGAAGCTCCTACCACTCAGACCGAAGTTAGAGGTTTTCTCGGATTAGCGGGATATTACCGCAAATTTGTTGAAGGGTTTTCAAGCATTGCCCGGCCAATGACCCAACTGTTGAAGAAGGACAAGAAGTTCGAATGGACCCCTAAGTGTGAAGAGAGTTTTCAAGAGCTCAAGAAGCGACTGGTGACCGCCCCAGTCCTAACCATGCCCGATATCACCAAAAACTTTGATGTCTATTGCGACGCTTCCAAGCTTGGACTTGGTTGTGTATTGATGCAAGAAGGCAAGGTCATAGCTTACCTCTCTCGGCAGCTTCGACCTCATGAAGAAAATTATCCAACCCATGACCTGGAGTTAGCAGCAGTAGTTCTAGCTCTAAAGACCTGGAGGCACTATCTGATGGGCAACCGTTGTGAGATCTACACGGATCACAAGAGTTTGAAGTATATCTTCACCCAGAAGGAGTTGAACATGAGGAAAAGAAGATGGATAGAGTTGATCAAGGATTATGATCTGGAAATTCATTATCACCCCGGTAAGGCCAATGTGGTGGCCGATGCGTTGAGTAGGAAGCCATGCTCCTTAAATATGATGATCAAGGAAGAGCAACCTATGTTGCACCAGGAGTTTGAAAGATTTGGATTGGAACTAGTCAGTCAAGGATTCCTAGCCAACCTTGAGTTTCAACCCACCTTGATGAGCCAAATCAAAGAAGCCCAGAAGGGAAATGAGAGTATTGATGGAATCAAGCGCAGAATTAGTTCCGGCAAGGTGCCAGGATTTGAGGAAGATGACCAAGGAGTTCTTTGGTATAAAGGACGCCTTTGTGTGCCTGCTGATTCAGAATTGAAGGAAGTGATTATGAAGGAAGCCCATGAAACACCTTACTCCATCCATCCCGGTGGAACTAAGATGTACCAAGATTTAAAGGAACAATTTTGGTGGCATGGAATGAAGCGTGAGATTGCATCGTTCATCTCTAAGTGTGATATTTGTCAAAGAGTCAAGGCTGAACATCAACGTCCTGCTGGACTGCTGCAACCTTTGCAAGTTCCGGAATGGAAGTGGGAATCGGTTGGAATGGATTTCATCACTGGATTTCCAAGGTCTAGCCGTGGAAATGACTCTATTTGGGTCATTGTGGATCGACTGACCAAAGTAGCCCACTTTATTCCTGTCAAGACCACTTATAACTCGGGACAGCTAGCGGACCTGTATCTATCCAGAATTGTTAGTTTGCATGGAGTCCCCAAAACCATAGTTTCCGATCGAGGAACTCAATTCACCTCGAGATTTTGGAAAAGTTTGCATCAAGCCTTGGGAACCAAATTGACATTCAGCACCGCTTATCACCCTCAGACTGATGGACAGACGGAAAGAGTGAATCAAATACTTGAAGATATGTTGAGAGCCTGTGTTCTAGCTTATGGGGCTAAGTGGGAAGATTGTCTGCCTTTCGCGGAGTTTTCCTACAACAACAGTTATCAAGCCAATTTGCAAATGGCCCCATTTGAAGCTTTGTATGGAAGAAAGTGTCGTACCCCTCTGAATTGGTCAGAAACCGGAGACAGTCAGATTTTTGGACCAGATATTTTGCAAGAAGCCGAGGAGAAAGTTCGCATGATTCGTGAATACCTCAAGGCTGCCCAGTCGAGACAGAAGAGTTATGCCGACAAGAGACGTAGAGAACTGACTTTCAAGAGTGGAGACTTTGTTTATCTTAGAGTATCACCTCTCAAGGGAATGCAGAGATTCCAAGTGAAAGGAAAGCTTGCACCAAGATATATTGGACCCTTTAAGATACTAGACCGCAAAGGAGAAGTGTCTTATCAGTTGGAAATGCCCCCTAAATTGTCTGAAGTGCACGACGTCTTTCACGTATCTTTACTTCGGAAATGTCTTGAAGTTCCGGAGAAGCCCGAAATCTTCAAGAATATTGATCACCGTTCTGTGGACATCAACAAGGATTTGACCTATCGTGAAGTACCTATCCGTATCCTCGAGGAAGCTTATAGAACTACTCGAACCCGAAGCATCAAGTTTCTGAAAGTTCAGTGGAGTAATCACACCGAAGATGAAGCCACTTGGGAACGAGAAGATTACCTTCAGAAAGAGTTTCCCAATATTTTCAGTTCTTAACTAGTGAATCTCGGGGACGAGATTCTTTTTAAGGGGGGAAGATTGTAACATCTCAGAATTTGTAATCCACTCCTAATTAATAAAGTGCCAAATTTTGGACCAAGATAAAACTTTGTATCCATTATTTCATGCATACATGTATTTTCTATTATAAGTATTCTATGATTTCATGTGTGTTATTTTTGATTGTGTATTGGTTAGTTAATTCTAAGTTAACCAACAGAAGCAAAGGAGAAAGATTATAAGAAGCAAAGAAACCAGAAATAAAAATAAGAAAGAAAAGGAGAAGATTGAGATGATCTAGGAAATCTGTTTGACTACACCACTTTGAGCCCTTAGATTAAGAAATCTGTAAACCACATTCTTGTTTGGCCAGTTAGTTGAGCTTAACCAAGTTACATACTAACTCAACCAACAAGAATCTACTCAAAATTCAACCCAGAGCTTGACTCAATCATCTGCTAAAGTTTGAATCTAAAACAGTGACCATACCCAATTTTGAAATATAAACTTCTGCAAAACTGAACCATTTTTGGTAACAAAAATATATTTGGAAACCTGGGCCAATATGTTGATCACCCAAACTGAAAGTTTTCAAAAATTCAAATTTAAACTTCTTGCGGGCATTTCGTCGAACACTGGCAGAGAGAAATCAAACCAAATCGTTTTTACTGTGGCTGCACTGTTCTGGTTCGCTCCACGCCTGTAGCCATGCTCCTTGGCATCTCCACGGCCGACTCCAGTGCCCCCAGCCCCGACCCAAGCCAGGAGAAGCGGAGGGAAGACGAGGTTTGCGCCCAGGGCCCCCTCCCAGTCATCTTCTTCTCTGTTCGATGCCGACCGCCCTGCCCTCGCCACAGCCGGCACACAGCCTCCCGCAGCCAAGCCGACACCCTCCCAGCACACCCCCGAGGCCGCCGTGACCGGAGCGAGCTCCAAACGCCGCCAGGACCCCCGTACTGGCCACCCTCTGGTCGCCTTGCTCCCGGCCTCCCGAGGCTTTAAAAACCCCCGTCGACGCCCCCAGCAGACTCACACCCCCACCGCAACCAACCCCAGCTCTTCTCTCTTCCTCTCTCCATCGGAAGCATCCGATCTCTGCACGGGAGCGCCGCCGCGTTCGGGAAGATTCCGGCCACCCCTGGAGCTGCTGCTGGTGCAAGGTGGAGGAGTTGAGCAACCGCGGCCGATCTGCGACATCGCCATCGAGTTCTGCACCCTCTACGACCCTCCCTCGCCGTCGAACACGCTTCACTGCAACGCCGGTGAGCCTCTGGCCTGTTCCGCGGAGACGACGACTGTGCGCCGTTGGATTTTGATCCAACGGGAGCGTACCGATTCGGGATAGTTAAGTGAGCTGACACCGCGACCCCACCTATCAGCTCCCGTTTTTATTCTTTTCCCGCCGCAGCGAAGCGGTATGGGCCAGCCCGTTCGGGTTTTGTCTGAATTGGGCCCAGATAGTTTAGATTCGGTCCGTCTCGTTTTTCTTTATTTTCCCGCCTTTTCGAATTATTTCAAATAAGATTCAGTTATGATTTTCAAACTTTATTTCCCAGATAATTACAAATCCGTTTTTAGCAAATAAATATGCATTGGAAAGCTTATAAAATACCCTACCCAGTAGAACTGGTTAGAATTCAAAATAAGTTAGGAATTTAATTAGATATGAATAATGTGACCATAGCTTTATTAACCATAGAATATTTCTAGAAAATTATTTAAGCCATCAAAAATCATGAAAATTAAAATGTGACCTCACCAATGACCCCTCTTACTGTTAGTCAACCCTAATCAACCCCAAACCCTATTAGTGTGAGCAATTAGACCATAACCCCAATCCTATCTTGTAGCATAAAATGATAGATTACTATCCTACACTTATAATTAAATTGCCCTCTTACCAATTCACTTAGTGGATCCCTCCCACTTAAATTAGTATTAGTACCCCTAAACCAATACCAATGCTTAGAAAGTGAACAACATTGCCCACCTAATGGGAACCCTAGCTTGCACCCTTGATGGAAACTTAGAAGCCAAACTTGCAATCCAACACCATAAAATGCAACATGAATGCGTTTGTTAGCAAACATAGATATGTGCTTGGTGTGTGGTTAAGCATTGTGTAGTGATTGTGTACTTTGTGTTTATTCGTTATTAGACGCTAGTATTGTCGAGGAGGATATTGGAGGGGATTATTATCAAGAAGAAGAAGAATACCCCGGACACTTTGCCAACCAAGGCAAGCCATCTTTTGATTCATACTCCCAATGCCTAGTTTTAATGTTGCATTCTACTTGTTTTAAGTAAATTGCATGATTGAATTGCTAGTGTAGAATGATAGAAGTAAATTGATATCTTGCTTAGCAAGAGCATCAAGTTGAGTTTATCCACCCTATTTAGTAGTATCATCACTCAATATAGATGCTTAGTCGCTAATAATATTGAGGCCATCCATAAGGGGAACTCTATTTGAAAAGTGGTGACTTGAAATTGAAACTTGAATTGGAGATTGCTCCTACATAATGGCTTTATGAAAGAAAAATCAATCTTGACTAAGAACTATGAAATATATTTCTCAATGACAACGAGTGATGTACCTTGGGAGCCAACCATACCGTACGACCACATTACCCCTATATGGGAAGGGGCTTAGTCCGTAGCTTGTTTATCTTAGTATGGGAGACCTTGTATCAAATAGTTATGGAAGGACACTGTGCGCGGCTACTTCTGAACCAGGTGGATTTCCACTAACCCGGCATCCAGGATGGGCAGAACTAGAGGCACCGGAGCGGGGATTCCATATTCCGGGCTCTAGGGAAGGATCCTATACTAGGGTGAGCAAGTGAAAGAGTTTGTTTGATTATCTGAACACCGCATACTTGTGTATGACGATCCGTGGATTTCTCCCGGCAGATGTATCGAATCTTGTGGGTAAAGTGTACCCCTCTGCAGAGGTTTTCAAACTATTCGAATAGCCGAGTCCGCGGTTATGGACAGTTGGCAAGCTGTACTTGACTTTTGTCAGGACTAAAAGTGACAACGGTGAACTTGGTGAATGACTTGACTTGACACATGATGTTGACACACTTGAAGTCCTCTTTAGATTGAACTTAGAGAACTAAACTTCTTTTCTACAAATGAACATTCTTGGGAAATAAGACTAACCTTTGCAAATAAACTTAGTGCTTAGTCCACCATATCAACCTTGCATATCTACTTCATCATTTCATTTATAAGATGGTTTGCGAGTGCATCCAATGTACTCATGGCTGTGTCCCTGGCTATCAACTTGGCCAGACTATGGGGAAGAATACCAGGAGGAAGGCTATGAGGAAGAGTACCAGAACTAAGCTCGTCTCCATGAGTCGCCATTTGCCTGTAGGGAGAAGGCATGGGCCGAAGACGTTATTTCCGCTGCTCTATTGTGTTGTAATATGACTTGGTCTATATGACCATTGTATTTGAATCCTCGTATTGTAATGTCTATGGAACTGATTACCAACTACGTTATGTATATCGCAACAACGGTTCTGGGATTGCGGTGGAATACATAACGGGCACTTCGAATTTGTATCAAATTTGAGGATGTCACACTTTTTCATTTAAAGTGTCACACCTCATTTATAAAAGGACTACGCTGGAAGATTAACGACAAATTGAAGTGAAAAGTCACACTTTGAAGCTACCGAACCTACTTTTATCAAAACATGCCTCTTTTTGGGTTGGTACTATTTCTTTAAGTGACTTAGTTTTTAACTAACAGAAAGTCAACTAAATGGCGGTCATGGGATTAAAGTCTATTGTGTGTTTCATTTAGGGACCTTGCGCGTAAAAGGGGGTATATATGGATGCATCGGATTCACGCAAACAACTGTATATTCTCAAACCTCTTCCTTCATGGCTTGTAGTCCTTACGTGAGTATATGTATTGATATACATATAAGAACCAAAATACCAAACATTGAAGTCTGCCACTTAATTCATAAATACGTCTCAAAAATACCAATGACAAAAGTGAAAAAAACTCCCGTTTCGAAGCGACAAGCCAAACATATCATACAACATGTCATGTTTTCGAGTTGATATTGCTGAGCTATGACTTAATTTAACATAAAGAACCACAAACTATTGAACTAAATACTATTTGTGCTGGGAAGCTAGCGTGTTTCACTATAGACAGTGGTGTCTCCATCGATGTAGCATGGAGCAGAAGGAGTCGTTTTGATCACATCCGATCGCTCGATTGCTCGAACAAAAAAAGACAGCGGCCGCACTCAGAGACCGTATGCCTCGATCGCCCCGCGCTGGGATCACGGATCGCGCGTGCCTCGGCTCGCCCCTTCTAGGATTGAGCGACCTCGCTCCTTGACTAGTGGGCTGGCTCATTTATGAGTTTGCGCTACGATCAACGGGAAAAGAAGTCAGGAAACAATCGCATACCAGTTGTCTACACGGGTGGAATTTTTCTTCGTATCGAATCAAAATCAGTTTTCATTTCAGTAGACTTTTACCTCAGGAAAACAACGTGGAGTTCGGTCAGGTTTCCAGCAATGGGAAACGAATCAGCGCAGGTGTTGGTTCACGCGAAGCTCAGCGTTTGCATCTCCGATGTCTCTGTACAAGTTAGGCATAATTATTTTTGGTGCACGTCTGATTTATTGTACATATTGTTTCGGTACAGGTTTTATAGAGACAGAAGTATAAGGTGGAAAGGAAAAGAGGAAAACGAGACATCTGTTGTTAGTTTTTCGAGGGGCGTACTCAGCTTATTTGGACCCTTAGTGTGCAGGAATTGTCCTGTTTGTTTCGGGTGATGTGCTCGGTTTGTTCCGAATTTCACATTGTGTCAGCAGACATACTCAATTTATTTGGACCCATGGCATGCAGGAGTCTGTTTTGTTTGTTTTGGGTGATATGCTAGATGTGCTTCCAAATTACAGTCAATGGATGTTTTGTGTCATTAATCAGGTTGGCAGCGCTGACAACAGAAGTGACACCAAGGGCAAGTCAAGGTAGCCGAGAGGGAGGTGTGGTGTGGCAGGCTGGCAAGGCTTGAAGATGGACAGTGGCGAGATTACAAATTTGACGCAACGTGCTCGAGAAGACCTTCCGTGTTGAGGACAACACCTTTCCAAGAAGGGGAAGATGATGAGGATGGCACGCTAGGACAACCAACAATATGTTCTAATTAAGTCTAAGGTTGTGTCATTAATTTGTATCTGTGTCCATGTTATTTCTTAGCTAGGTCATGTTGTGGGCCACTTAGGTTTTATTTTATGTTTTGGATTTGGACATGTCCAAGCCCAACAGTTTTCTGGCCGCCAATATAAGGAGGCTGGGCGTCTAGGGTTTAGGGGGGCAAAAATTTATGTAGAACTTTGTGTTCCCACGTGTGTTCCATTCCTCCGGGGTTGGCATACTGAGACGGTGTCTCCGACGTTCATCTAGTTATCCAATATATTTGTTTTGCGTGAAGGTGCTTGTTATTCAAATATTGTCGTGCTATTGTGGGAGTCTCGTTGTTCGTCATCGAGTTGCTCGTTGGATTCATCTATTTTGCGTGAGGTTCATCTACATCGACGAGTTGCTCGCAGGATTGAGGTTCCCCCATCTTCTGATTACGTGTATCGCTCACGTGATTGGAAGATTTATCAAATCCATTGGATCAAGTGGTGCATTGTGAAAACAGTCTTCATCACTTCAGTTTCAGGTTTTAGCACATATTCATTATTCTAGTACTATTCTGTTGATATTCATTTTCTTGGTGAACTGATGGTTTTGTTGATTTCAATTGGTAAATCTTATTATGTCCCCAATATTGGTTAGTCGTATTTCTACTATGTATTGTGTTCTGATTATTGTGATCCTGGAATATCCAGGTGTTATGTCTTGGCATAGTTGGTGAACGAGTTGTGCCAAGGCTATTAAGGATGTTGTCATGGCCTGTATGGGATCAGTACTATTACACATATAAATTGTTCTTTTGTACTCCTTCCGAGCACTATTACCTGTCTCTAGCTAGTATGGGTGTCTCTAGACAGTTAAATGTGTCTAGATGCATCCACATTATGTAATAGTGGTCGGAGGAAGTACTATATTTGACTTGTGATCGTATACATATATAAATGTGTTCCTGTACACTATATATTAGTCGTAATTCCTTTGTTTTCTTAATCATGTTGTTCATAAATTATTGCTATTTTTGAGTGATGGTTTTGTGAGTATGCTACCTAGACCATGGTGATATAAGTATATCTTTTTTCATGCCAACTTAGTATATTATGCTTTATTCGTAGAATGGATGCATATTATTGGGACGCATAGCTTGAAGATACATTGCATTGTATGTTGGAATACTGTTTGGTGAAAAGAGAAATTTAACTGAAACTTGTACCGTTGCACCCTCGTAACCCGTCACCTAACAACACCGCTCGACGACAGAGTACCAGCGCCTCTGCCCATGGGTTGCCATGTCCTATCAACGACTACACTGTAAGCGTTGCTGGCTAAACCAAATGTTGGAATAATACTTCTTTACCCTAGTACCCATGCTGCAGCAATATATACAGACCCATTATATACTACTGGTATGTGTACACGTGCAATTGCACATACCAACATCAAGGAGTTATTTTGGTAACAAAAAAAATCGAGTGGCTTATATAGTAGCTCTGGGGAAAAGGAACGTTGTCTGTCAGATTAGTTCAGCATTTAAGAAGAGTAGGAATTACTAATCCATCCTTTTTTGTCACACGGGAAAAAATATAAAAAAGACATTGAAGATATCTTTTATACCTATATAGAAGACCCCCACTATCTGATTTTCCTGCATTCTCATGCGTCCACGTCGTCGTATTAACACCACCCGCACACCGCGATGTCGCCTATCACGTTTCGTCCGCATTTTCTCAGATTGTCTGTTTTTTTAGGGATTTTCTCAAATCTGGGTGTTCCTTCTTTGTACATGGGCTGGCACGGTGGGCTGGACGAGACCCTCCACATGATGCATGCCGAATTGACCCGCTAGCTGTTCGTGCTGTCAAAAACCAAGAGTCGGAGCTCTCCACCACGGCGACCGATCGATGGCTTTCTCGCCACAAATACGCCGGCTGCGACCTAAGGTCTCCTCCCAAAAAATGCTCATGAAATCACAGGAAGGAGTCCAACAGTCATCAACCATCATTGCGCTGCAAATGCGAAGAAACTGTAAGGGTGAACTGAGCCGCCGCCGGCCTCCATCTTTAAGAACTCACCCGTGTTGGCAGGGCCATCGAGTGTGCCCGCCTGCTTGCGTCGGTATCTCTGCCACCGGTCTCCACTCTGGTAGCTGGCCGCTTCTAGTTTTCTTTCCCCATTTCTTTTTCAACGCACCCACTCATGATTGTCAATCTGCCAGGTTTGGCTCGAAGCCTGCTCGACAATTTGCCTCCCCCGATTTGATTCGATTTGTTTGCAGCTAACTGATGCTAGGAGAAAGCGGTTGTCATTTGGATTCTACATGTTGCTCGCTGAAGGTGGGACTGTGAGGAGGCGGCTGTCATCATGTGTATGGCCTATGCACGCTGGACAGCACTACCTGCTTGCATCTGTACACAACCTCTCATGTCTTACTCTTAATTTTTATTTTACATTGGATGAGCTAATGATCTTCTATTTTCTATTTTTCTTACTCCTTCAGGTTGCATGAATTTGTTCCCCTAGAATGTACCCTGTGTGTTTGATCAAATGCCTATCTGCAGCATGTGTGCTATGTTTTTCCTTAGAATATCTAAAAGCCCTTGCTCCAATTCAAATTGACATTGTTGTTGGATGTTTCACCGGAAGACAATATATTGGCCCGTTGAGGATATACTTGGACAACGTTGCCCAGCATAACATGTGGTATGTTCCTCTTGAGCTTTATTTATCTCAATGTCCCTTTATTTTACATTGGATGAGCTAATGATCTTCTATTTTCTATTTTTCTTACTCCTTCGGGTTGCATGAATTTGTTCCCCTAGAATGTACCCTGTGTGTTTGATCAAATGCCTATCTGCAGCATGTGTGCTATGTTTTTCCTTAGAATATCTAAAAGCCCTTGCTCCAATTCAGATTGACATTGTTGTTGGATGTTTCACCGGAAGACAATATATTGGCCCGTTGAGGATATACTTGGACAACGTTCCCCAGCATAACATGTGGTATGTTCCTCTTGAGCTTTATTTATCTCAATGTCCCTTTCATCATTGACAATTTTTTTAATTAGACATCCTTTTTTCACCATATATTCTGTAGTATATGCGGTGACCCAGCATACCACTACATGTTGTAGTATGCAAGTCGTTGATATAACACTTGCGAAACAAGCCTCCACAAATATTACATCCCTCAGAATGGTACAACAGAAACATTGCGGGCCCAAATACAAACTGATCATCATTTTATTACAAACCAAAACGTGATGTTAACGAAATGCTCCCCATAAGAGAACACCTCAAGTGCTTAGTGTTTACAACAACTAGAAAGCTCAAGTAATTAAACATGAGAAGAACTCAACAACTTATTCATATTCTACAGTTGCTCGGTTCCTCGGCTACAATAATACCCTATTAGTTAGTACTCCTTCACTCTGACTCCTCGCCGGAGGATGCTCCGTAGCGTATGAAGTAATCCACGCCTTCGACACCGCGAGAGAGATCTGGCTCCTCGTAGAAGATGTCCTGCTGGCCTTCGATTGCGTTCAGAGTGGCTTCGTCGAGCTCTTCACAGTCTAGCAAGGGTTTAAGAGATTGGGGTGAGTAACGAGCGTTACCCAACAAGTTTCTTTAGAAAGAAGTTGTGTGATATGCACTAACTACAGCCATAGACCCAAAAGAGTCGTAGGCTCATGCAAGGTTTTATCAAGTTTTTCTTGAAAGATTGCTTTTACTTTAGAAAACTATGCCCAACAGCCAACACAGGGTATTAGTGCCTTGAGAGCACCTTTCCTGCCGTGTTCGCAGCTCCTTTCCGGAACAAGGGGTAACATGTCACATCTTTTTACACTCTGCAGAGGTGTGTCCTTCCAAAAGAGATCAAAGCCTTGCTGCACAACCGGGCGTACTTTCCCGTCCACACTTCCATGGTGTGGGGCCCAGTCATTGATCCAAGCCAATCACTGCCTTCTCCGCGCAACGCATGCCCACCCAATTCACGCAAGCAGGTTGTGCCCCTGATATTCACCCCCAACGATGAAGTACCTAGGCGTCCCTTGCGGACCATCATAGACACCAGTGCCGTGAGAACTGAGGTGTCCCACCCATGTGCAAGTAGTCCAAGAAGATCTACTGCGACCGGCAACTGGCTGCCCGTTGACATGCGAACGAGAGAAAATACAGCTGACTTTCCCGTCCCATTCCAAGTCTCTGGGATGACACGGTTTTTACGGCACAAGAATAACTGTGGCATTGGTAGTTATTCCTAGATTTACTTTCCCGTGTAAGTGGAACCTCCACCACCACACTCTTACTGTGGTTCCACCTGCCAGCCTTCCTAGGTTATCACCACTGGTCGATAACCACTAGTCATATTTCTTATGAAAATATGTTTTCCATCCTTTTTGAAATGTTAGAGTTTGAAGTCAACACTTTGCAAGAAGTTTCAAAATCATTGCAACCAAGAGATATGAGCAAGATAAACTTACCTTGTGACTAAAAGGTAATGGAGTCGGATACTTGGCGATACTCCTGATCTCCTTGTTCTACAGAAATCCAAGCATTGTTCGATAAGGACAATGTTTCAAGAAACAAATGGATGCTATGCACAATGATATGCTATGCATGGTGATTCATGGACTTGGTTTTCTTATTTGTGTGTTTTACCCAAGACTTGCTAGGGTTAAAGGATTTTATAAAACACAAGATTCTATTTGTGTGTTTTACCCTAATTATGTGTTAAGATAATTATTTAAAATTTCAAATCAAAGTTTAAGTTATATAACTTTTGTTGAGTTATTTGAAAAGAGAAAGAATTTATTTAATAAAGAAAAAGACTTAGATTTTATTTTAATTAATAAAGATAAAGAATTTTGAGAAGGGAATATAAAAGGTTTTAATTTTAGAGTTAATAATAATAATTGATTATGGATTATAATTATAATCAACTAATCTATGTATTAAAGATGAGGAGTTTATTTTATAACATGGAATTAAATTAAACAGAATTGGTTTAATTTTAGATTTGAATTAATTCAAAAAGGAAAAATAGAATTTTAAATTTTTCCAAACTGAATTGGATTTGTAAATGGGCTTTGGCCCATTGGCCTGGCCCAACCAGCCCGGCTGGGTCTAACCCAACCAGCCAGGACCTGGGTCGGTCAAACCAACCCAGACCTGCCTCAGCCTCGCTCCTCTCTCCCCTCGACTCACACCCGGCGACTCGGATCGCCGCCGCCGCCGCCTGGCTTCCCCGACCGACTCCGGTGACCTCTGCTGCTGCCACCTTGGGCGAAATGCTCACCACCACGTCCTCTACCAGCTCCACCGAATGGAATCGCCGGCCGCTTCCTCTCCGAGGAGATCGGGTTGCTCTCCTCTCTCGGGATCTGCCGCCTCCAAGCACTCCGATGCGGTGCCTCGCCGCTGAAGCTTGCTGAGCTGCTGAGCATGCTCAAGTGCTTGAGCTTCGCGAGCATTCGCCAGTGGAAACGCCAAGATGTGGTGCTCCCGATGCAACTCGGTGAAGTCCTCCCTCGGCCGCGCCTGGTCGGCCGCGCGGGCACTGCCTCGCCATGCCGGCCAGGTATGCACCTGGGCGACTGGTGAGCTCGACTCCTCCTCCACCTGCCCTATTCTTCTCTTGTCTCTGTACTTGGCCATCTTGGCCGAGTGCCAAGCCCTCCATGCTGATGCTCTAGCTGCTGCGCGCTGTTAGCTTGATGCTTGTGTTCAGTTTAAGTGTGGCTGCTAAAGCATGTGATACCTAGTTGCTCTCAAATTCTCTATCAGTGCACTTACAGACAGAAGTGTTGATCTATTCTTTGCTCAATTGCAAAGTTCAGTTGTTGTTGGTGGTAGACTTGCTATGCTGATCTCTTGCTGTTAGCTCTGAATCATAGGTTGCTAAATCATATTCCCGATGAATATGTTGCTGTGCCAGCTGCTGTCACTTGTTTACCCATGGTAAACAAGGGATAGTATGTCTTGCAGTTTTGCAAGCTTCTGTGATGATTAGCTTGAGCAAATATCTGATTCCTAGCTTTTGTATCTAGGAAAATGATTTAAAGTTCATGGTTTCAATGGAGAGCTATAAGGATGCTATGGGGTTGTGTTGAGGTGCATGTCCTCTTTGGACATGTGCCCAACAACCCCCTTTTGCTGTTGCTAAGATGAATTGGTGAAACTTGCCCCTCTTATAGATGAGTCAGTGATGCTGGTCTGAGACTTGTTTAGCAGTGAGATGCTTTGCATATCTTAGTGTTCTCTGCTAGGTTTAAATGTGTTGCTGGTTTGACTGGTGTGATTGAGGTGCATGCCTTTAGGTCATATGCCCAGCACCAATCTCCTGTGAGTGTTCATGGCTTCAGTGATCTGCCTATGAAGCCACAACTGAGGCTATTCAAATGAATATTTCACTTTGGCTTTGGAAATCATATTTCCAATGATGAACTGAGCAAAGCATTTCTTTGCCAGTCTGAGGAAAATCTACAATGACATAACCATGCTTGATGCTGCATGTATATCAAACATTGGTTGATATCCAGTGCAAAATGCCAACCTGATGTGGTTATGATCTTGTGGTTGATCTGCTCTTTCTACTGGTTGAGTTGTGGCTAGCTCTTGCTTGCCCTTCTCCTCCTGGTTCAGCTCCTGGTTCAGCTCCTAGTTCAGCTCCTAGCTCTTGTCCTTCTCCTCCTGGACGTGCTGCTGGTCCTTGTTCTCCTGAGCTTGGTCTTGAGCTTCAGATCATCTCCATGATTTTTGCTGGATGATTACTATTGTGCTTGTGTGCTGTGAAAGAATAGTGGTGTTCTTTGTGTTGGTTCCCTGTTGTCTCGAATGTGAGCTGCTTCTCCTGGTTCAGCTCCTGGTGATGCTCATCTAGCCGGCAGCTGGGTTTGTAAGCTACTGTGGTGCTGCCAGCACCCCCCTCCTGATTCTGTGACTAAGCTACTTGTGAGCTATGTGCTTGCATGCTTCACTCGGTTTGATCTCATCCTCACCTGGTGATACGTCTCAAACGTATCTATAATTTTTTATGCTCCATGCTTGTTTTTACACCATTTGCCTTGTGTTTCGTTACACTTCGTGGCGTTTTTATGCGATTTCCTGAACTAACCTATTGACAAGATGCCACAGTGCCAGCTCCCTGTTTTCTGCTATTTTTGTGTTTCAGAAGAAATATGCTCGGAATTGGAAGAAACAAGTTCCAGAAGTCTTATTTTTCCCGAAAGCTTCCAGAGATCCGAAGAGGCAAAGGAGAGGGGCCACAAGCCAGCCTCACAGTAGGCCGGCGCGGCCCAGGCCCTTGCCGCGCCGCCTAGGTGTGAGGAGGCCTGGGGCCACTCCTGACGATGCCCCTTCGCCTATAAGAAGCCTCAGGACAGAAAACCCTAAAGGAGTCGGCGAAATTTCCAGAACAGTTCCGTAGCTCCGCCGCCGCCGTCGACGAATTTCAGGGGACAGAAGTCTCTGTTCCGGCACCCTGCCGGGATGGGGAAGTGCCCCAAGAGCCATCTCGATCGGTCTCCATCGCCGTCTCCGCCGTCTCCATCGACCTCACCGCCATCTCCATCAACCTTGCTGTCTCCTATGATGAGGAGGGAGTAGTTCACCACTGGAGCTGAGGGCTCTACCGGTAGCTATGTGGTTCACCTCTCTCTCCCATGATGTGATCTTTATGTGATCGTGAGCTTTGTATCATGTTGAATAAGTAGATGTTACTCTTCTTCATTATGTGTACTCTAGTGTGTTATTAAAGTAATCTATTTCTCCTGCCGTGGTGTAACGGTGATAGTGCATGCATCATGGTGGTACTTGGTCTAGGCTACGATTGTAATCTTTTATGGATTATGAGAATAATTATCACTATGATAATATTGAAGTGATCTATTCCTCCTTTCATGGTGTAATGTTGACAGTGTGTGCACTGTGTTAGTACTTGGTCTAAGTTGCAATAATATCTATCTTGAGTTGTGATTTGATTTGGATATCTCTATGAGTGGTGTTTGTCAAGTACTTGATGAACTTTGAGGAGTGCTTCGTAGCCCTACGCAATGATTAGTGTTATTCAATAGGAGAGTAATTCAGAGTAGCATAGTGAAGAGAAGTTATTTATTTGTTCAATTATGTTATATTTGTTGGGAGTGTGTCCACTAGTGAAAGTATGATCCCTAGGCCTTGTTTCCAAGCTTTGCACACCGTTTACTTGCTGTTTTGTTACTTGTTTGCTTGCTGCCATTTTTATTCCAGATTGCATTTACTACTTATAATCATCTATACCACTTGTATTTCACTATCTCTTCGCCGAACTAGTGCACCTATACATCTGACAAGTGTATTGGGTGTGTTGGGGACACAAGAGACTTTCTGTATCGTAATTGCAGGGTTGTTTGAGAGGGATAGCTTTGACCTCTTCCTCCCTGAGTTCGATAAACCTTGGGTGATCCACTTAAGGGAAACTTGCTACTGTTCTACAAACCTCTGCACTTGGAGGCCCAACACTGTCTACAAGAATAGAAGCGTGTGTAGACATCAAGCTCTTTTCTGGTGCCGTTGCCGGGGAGGTAAGGTAAAAGGTACTCGCATCCTCCTGTGTGAGTGCTCGGAGTTATTTCCTTTAGATTCTGCAATTATATCTTTTTGTTTCTTGTTTTTATTTTCACTAGTTAGGCTTAATGGAAAACAAAGAGTTCTGTAGTCTTTTTCCTGAGTTTAGATTTGAAGAGAAAATTGAAAAACCGTTGGAGCTTTGTTCGCATGCTAATAGTGTTGTTAGTATGAATGCTTTGAATATCGTTGTTGCTAATGCTATAGAAAGGTCTAAGCTTGGGGAAGCTGGTTTTGTTAAGCATGATATTTTTAGTTCCCCAGCTTTAGAGGAGAAAGTTTGCTCTGATGATATTTTATCTCCACTATATGATGTTCCTTCTTATGATGATATGTTTGATGAATACGCTTTGCGAAATAGTTGTTCTCTAGCTTGTGATGATACTAAACCTCTAGTTTATGATGGCTATGATGATGAGTATAATATTTTCAGTTCACCTACTTTTGAGGAGAAAATTAGTTATGATTACAATATGCCTCCTATTTTTGATGATTATGGTGATGAGAATAATTATTCTGTTGAATCTGCTCCTACTACTATTGTTCATGTGGGGAGTATTAATTCTTTTAGGCATGTGGCTCATGATAGAGATGCTTTATGTGATAGTTATGTTGTTAGTTCTACTCATGATGCTACTGAAAGTTATTATGAGAGAGGGAAACATGGTTTGATGGATCTCAACAATATTGAGTTTCCCCTCTTTAAGTTGCAATTCTTGAAGTTGTACTTGTTTTGCCTTCCTATGCTTTTTGCTTTGCGTTTTTATGACTTGCCTCTTTACAAGACTATTTTTCATAGGAAGTGGTTTAGATTTAAATGTGTTCCATACTTGCTTTTTGATTCTCTCTATTGCTTTAAGTTCCTATATGGCGCCTTTGCCTCAAGCACTTATATGGCGCCCACATGAGCGTCTTTGCAAATTACTGCGCCTAGCTCAAAGGCGTTAAAGAAAAGCACTCTTGAGAGATAACCTAATGTTTTTACATTCAGTAATTTTTCTTTTATTTGAGTCTTGGAAGTTATTACTACTGTAATAACCTCTCCTTATCCTTTTTATTTCGTTGTTGTACCAAGAGAAGCCTCTAATTTGAGTGAGGTAAGATTTGGGGATGTTGCTGTCCTGAAACAGTTTTTGGCGCTGCACCGTAAAAATTCGTGAAAATTCTCTGTATATCTTTTGGACCTGCGATTTCTTGTGCATATGCCCCAGGTTATATCCAAACTTTCATTAGTTGAACACTTTTTAATTTGAGCAACAGAAAACCCCTTAAAAATTCGACCTTTGTCAGCTGTTCTGTTTTGACAGATTTCTGCCAATATTTGTTTTTGCCACTTTATCGCTTTGTTTGCGAGTTCTTTTGATCATAGAACTCTTGGGGAAGTTGCTACAGTAGTATATACTTTATATGTGGTGGTTTTGGGTTGAAACCTGAAGCAAAAAGGGTTGATTCTATGTTATGCTTACACTAATGTTGCTAATAGATTTGTGTTTAGTTTTGTATGAAGGAAGTTTTCAAGTGTAGGGATCGGAGAGTGATGAGATGAGTTGAAGAATGGACAAAAGCTCAAGCTTGGGGATGCCCATGCATCACCCCAAGAAATATCCGAGAAGTACAAGCGTCAAAGCTTGGGGATGCCCCCGAGGCACCCATTCTTCATCGGCAAAAATCAGGTCACCTTTCAAAACACTATATTTTTATTGCTTCATGCACTATGCGTTTTTCTTGGAGCATCAGTTGCTTTTGTTTTCAGTTTTCCTTTGCTTTGTTTGCTGCAATAAATGTTTAGATCACATCATGTGTTTGGAGAGAGATATGCTCCGTTTTTTGTTTGCCAAGAACACTCCGTTTTTCACTCTATTCGTTTCAACGAGTGTTCTCTTTTTCTAGAACTGCGTTTAGCTTTCGATTTTCGCCTTGATATGTGTTCAGATCTTGTTATATCTTTTCATCAAGGTGTATTTTTGCCTCTGATCTATATTGGTTTTCATCAAAAGAGGTGTTTATAAAAAGTTTGAATGGTGTTGGAAAAGAGAAAAAGCTTTATGCAAAAAAAAGTGGTACAAGAGGGAGCTTGTGTAGACTGCGGCTTAGGCTTTTGCATGTCGTGCTTGATATCTTTTTGATAGTATGCTTAGTGGTTTTGCTGTAGCATGACTTGTCTCAAATAACTGAGATTGCTTAATGAGCCTTTGAAAAATCATGCGTTGTTTTAATTATTTGGAAGCATTATTTTGGTTTTCTCCTTCATGCTTTATTTGGGTTGACTTGGCACATGCTTACACCATGTTGACTGCAAAAATAAGTCGCCTATAGCCTCTATGATCATTTAGTTTTTGACTTTTGATGCCATCTTATGCTTCTTTTAATGTTGCTTTGTCGCTATGCATGATTATGGCCGTTATTGCTCTCTTAGTTGGTCGCTCCCAGTCATTTGCTAGCCCTCGCCTTGTACTGAGTATGAGCTCTACTCGTGCATCCAACTCCTAAAAATCAAGTTTTGCCAAAGTGTCCACTATAAATTCCTATGCATGGTATTTGCAAGCCATTCCAAGTAAATTTTCATGTGCTACCTTTCAAAAAACTGGGAGGGATAGCTTTGACCTCTTCCTCACTGAGTTCGATAAACCTTGGGTGATCCACTTAAGGGAAACTTGCTGCTGTTCTACAAACCTCTGCACTTGGAAGCCCAGCACTGTCTACAAGAATAGAAGCGTGTGTTGACATCACCTAGCCGTGCTGTGAATCTGCTATGTGCTCTATTGATTTGTACCCCAGTGACTTAAAAGAACAGATGCTACACTTGGGCAAAATACTCAATGATGCAATGGCAAAATATTTGCCCTAGTCTGAGAGTACTAATCCTAACACTTAACCTTTTTCTTTGTTTATTTTTGCTTTGTTTTGCAGGTTGCAGATTATGAAGATCCAGAAGATGGATTTCATGAAGACTATTAGAAATAGTTTAGAATTAGGTTTCTATTCATTTATTTACTGCTGTAATCTTCTTTTCAATTTTTAAAGATGTAAAGACATTGTATATATGTTTTAATATCAATAAAGTAATATTTCATCTTGTTTTATTATTTATTCAATTCCTTTTATCCAACTCAATTTATAATTGAGTTATTTCTTTATTAATGTTTAAGAATTCAAATTCTGAGATTAATTAAGCAATCAAAGTTAACTACCTAATTCAATTAAACAACCATATCAAGAGATTGATACGTCTCCAACGTATCTATAATTTTTGATGCTCCATGCTTGTTTTTACACCATTTGCCTATTGTTTCGTTACACTTCGTGGCACTTTTATGCATTTTCTGGAACTAACCTATTAACAAGTTGCCACAGTGCCAGTTCCCTGTTTTCTGCTGTTTTTGTGTTTCAGAGTGATACACAGGAAAATATTCTCGGAATTGGACGAAACAAGTTCCTGAAGTCTTATTTTACCCGGAAGCTTCCAGAGATCTGAAGAGGAGTAGGAGGGGGGCCACCAGGGCCCCACATGCAGGGGTGGTGCGGCCAGGCCCCTGGCCGCGCGGGCCCCGCGTGAGGGCGCCTGGCTCCTCCTCTGACATCGCCCCTTCGCCTATAAAGACCCCCCGACGGAAAAAACCTAAGTACCCGATCAGTTTTCCAGAACACATCGCGATCCGCCGCCGCCTTCGACCCGAAGATCGGGAGGGTCCAGAAGCTCTTCCCGGCACCCTGCCGAAGAGGGGAATCGCCACCAGAGGTCTTCTTCATCGCCATGCTTGCCTCCGGAGCGATGAGTGAGTAGTCTACCTTGGACTATGGGTCCATAGCAGTAGCTAGATGGTTGTCTTCTCCACCATGTGCTTCATGTTTAGATCTCATGAGCTGCCCTACATGATTGAGATCACCGTTATGTAATTCTACATCTTTGGTTTGTTGGGATCCGATGAATATTGGTATTTATGATTGAGTTGCTGTACTGAATATTATCTTTTGTTATCTCTATGTTGTTTATGATCTTGCATGCTCTCCGTTGTTAGTAGCTATCTTGGCCGAGTAGTTACTAGTGACTCCAAGAGGGGGTATTTATGCTCGATAGTGGGTTCCTGTCTCTATTTCACCTGGGGGAGTGACAGAAACCTCTAAGGTGGTAGATGTGCTGTTGCTACTAGGGAGAAAACAACATTCATATGCTCAAGGGAATATGCTTTGTTTACATTACACACTTTGCTTAATGCAATTATCTGTTGTTCGCAACTTAATACTACTGGGGTGTTTGGATTGATATCCCCGGGAGTGGATTATTAGTCATAGATGCAGTTGGATGGCGGTCTATGTATTTTGTTGTAATGCCCAGAGTAAATCTCATAGTGATCTTCTTGACATATCACGTTTATCTTTATTCTATCAATTGCCCAACTGTAATTTGTTTACCCAGCATGTGTTATTTTATCTATGGAGAGACACCACTAGTGAACTGTGGATCCCGGTCCTATTTCCATCATATTTCTATCACCTGTTTACTTTCTCGCACTGTTTACTTTACTCGCATACTATATTGTTTTCCACTCGATACACTCATAACCTTTGTTTCAAGCAAACCGGTGAGATTGACAACCTCATCGTAAGTTGGGAGCAAAGTATTTGTTTGTGTGTGTGCAGGTTCCACGTTGCAGCTAGCAAGAAAACCAGAGCGATATTAAACCTTGGTTTCTTAACTGAGGGAAAACCAGCTGCTATACTCATCATACCTTCCTCTTGGGGTTCCCAACGGGCTGGCCATTCACCACGCACAAGGACTGTTGCTGGGGGACGAAGAAGAATAATCTCCTTCATCAACTAGCCATCAGCTGTTTTTCTGGCGCCGTTGCCGGGGAGGAAGTAGAAGACTTCTGCGAGGGGAGTTTTTCGCACACACATCCTTTACTTTGTTTTATTGTTTTGCTTTACTTTATTTATTTTACCTGCATCGTTTTTTATCAAAAACCCAAAAAAATTAGAATCCTTGGTAGTTGTTATTTCTTTACTTTAGTTTATCATGTTGATCCCTAAGTACGTTCTGGAGGACCTCTCAGTAGGTAGTGGTTCGATTATTGGTAACAGTAACATTGAGGAGTTCTTTAATCACATTAGTATGCATGAGGAAGTTGAGGAAAAGTCTTGGGTTGAGCTTGCTCCTAGTATTGAAGTTGCTTCTGTTTATTTAATTGACATGTTGGAAACTAGGTTTGCTAGTCTTAATCCTTTTATGCAATATATGTTCCTTAAGCTTCATGAAATTGAGGATCCCGAAAAGAAAGCTTTTATCTTGGAAACTTTGCGCCTTGAATTTAAGGATGTCGTTATTGAAGCTAGGAAAATTCTTAAACGTTTTAATAAACTCGGTTCACCTATAACGGTTATTAGTACAAATGATGAGGGAGCCGAAATATCTATACCTTGCAAGCTTTTGGGATTGTGTGAAGCTTTCGAAAATAATTTTGACTGGATCTGTCCTAAAAATCTTTTTGATGAAAATAGTGTACCAAAGCATGATCACAAAGGGTCTTCAAAAACTTATGTGGATGAAATACAATGCCTTATTGACAAGACCTCTACAGTTGATCTTAATGCTTCTTCTGAAAATACTTGATTCGCAATTTTCTGCGCCTAGCTCAAAGGCGTTAAAGAAAAGCACTCTTGGGAGATAACCCAATGTTTTATTTTTCAGTACTTTTTCTTTTATTTGAGTCTTGGAAGTCATTACTACTGTAATGACCGCTCCTTATCTTGTTTATTTCGTTTTTGTGCCAAGATAAGCCTCTAATTTGAGCGAGGTAAAGATTTGGGGATGTTGCTGTCCTGAAACTGTTTTCGGTGCTGCACCGTAAAAATTCGTATAAATTCTCTGTTTATCTTTTGGACCTGCGATTTCTTGTGCATATGCCCCAGGTTATAAACAAACTTTTGTTAGTTGAACACTTTTTGATTTGAGCAACAGAAAACCCCTAAAAAATTCGACCTTTTTCAGCTGTTCAGTTTTGACAGATTTCTGCCAATATTTGTGTTTGCCACTTTATCGCTTTCTTTTGAGTTCTTTTGATCACGGAACTTTTTGGGAGGTTGCTACAGTAGTATTTTCTATATATGTGGTGGTTTTGAGTTGAAACCTGAAGCAAAAAGAGGTTGATTATATTTTATGCTTACACTAATGTTGCTAATAGAATTGTGTTTAGTTTTGTATGAAGGAAGTTTTCAAGTGTAGGGATTGGAGAATGATGAGATGAGTTGAGGAATGGACAAAAGCTCAAGCTTGGAGATGCCCATGCATCACCCCAAGAAATATCCAAGAAGTACAAGTGTCAAAGCTTGGGGATGCCCCCGAGGCACCCCTTCTTCATCGGCAAAAATCAGGTCACCTTTCAAAACACTATATTTTTATTGCTTCATGCACTATGTGTTTTTTTCTTGGAGCGTCAGTTGTTTTAGTTTTCTTAGTTGGTTTAGTTTGTTTGTTTGCTGCAATAAATGGTTGGACCCCAACAAATTTCTTTTGGAGGAGATGTACTCGTTTTCATTTGCAAAGAACACTCCGTTTTTCATTCTTACAATTTCACCGGGTGTTCTTCTTTTTCTGCAACTGCTTTTGGTTTTTGTTTTCGCCTTGATTTGCGTTCAGAACTTGTCATATCTTTTCATCAAGGTGTATTTTTTCCTCTGATCTTTATTGGTTTTCATCAAAAGAGGTGTTTATAAAAATTTCAAATGGTGTTGGAAAAGAGAAAAAGCTTTGTGCAAAATAGTGGTACAAGAAGGAGCTTATGTAGACTGCGGCTTAGGCTTTTTCATGTCATGCTTGATGTCTTTTTGATAGTATGCTTAGTGGTTTTGCTGTAGCATGACTTGTCTCAAATAACTGAGATTGCTTAATGAGCCTTTGAAAAAATCATGCGTTGTTTTTATTGTATGGAAGCATTATTTTGGTTTTCTCCTTGATGCTTTATTTGGGTTGACTTGTGAAAAGGATCACACGGGCCACTAGAGGGGGGGTGAATAGGCGCTACACAAAATTTTACCTTTTTCAATTTTAGGCTTCACACAAAGTAAATTCTCTAGATGTGCAACTAGGTGAATTTCCTAAGTGGCAAGCAAGCAAGTGAACAAGTAAGCAAGTAAGCGAGTTCGGGTAAGAAATAACCGAGGAGCGGAGACCGGAGACACAAGGATGTATTCCCGTAGTTCCTTCCTTTTGAGGGGAAGTACGTCTACGTTGGAGAGGTGTGGTGACACGGAGTCGACCAACGCCACGGAGGCTCACCTTGTTCTCCAGTGAGCAAGCCACGGAGGCTAGCTCGTTCCACTAAGCGGTGGTATTGGGGGAACTCACCGAATCCCTTACATGGAGATTGGGGCACACATCCACAACTGAATTGGAGGCTCCCAAGAAAGCCACGGAGGCTAGAAACCACAAAGACAAGAGTAATCACGAATTACACCACCTAGTGTTTCCAAGGAACCACTAGGAGCAAATCCCTCAAGCAAAAGGAGGGGAAAGAGAAATTCCTTCGGTGGAGATGTAGATCGGGACCTCCTCCTTTGATCCTCCAAAGATCTAAGACTTTGGGTGGTTGAAGGTGGAGATCTTGTGGTGAGGTTGGCTCCAAATAGTGTCTTGTTCTTGATGAGGACGAGCAAGCTGGGGAGGAAGAGAGGAAGGGGTATAAATACCCCTTCCCGAAATGTGTCCGTTGCAGCCGCCAGGGGCCGGATTATCCGGCCCAAACTTGAACCGGATAATCCGGCGGCCGGATATTCCGGCCCACTTCTGGAATAATCCGGCCGAAAAATCCGGCCAGGAATCTGGGTGACGCGCGTCTGGTCCTTCGTCATTTCACGGGGGGGGGGGGGCGGATTATCCGGCCCAGATCTGGAAATATCCGGCCCAAATATCCGCCCCCAGATCTGGGTGACGCGCATCTGGGTTTCTTATGGTCCTTAGTCATTTTCCAGGGGGGGCGGATTATTCGGCCCAGATTTGGAAAAATCCGGCCGAAATATCCGCCCCAAGATCTGGGTGACGCACATCTTGCTGCTTCTGGTCCTTAGCCGTTTTCCGGGGAGGCCGGATTATCCGGCCCAGTTTTGGAAAAATCCGGCCGAAAAATCCGGCCAACTTTCGGCACAAAAACACTGGTAAAATGTCCTGGTGTTGTCAACTAACACACAAAACTAGGGAGGCTAGAAAATGCCCTAACAATCTCCCCCTTTTTGGTGTTAGATGACAACACTAGGATTTGCAATAGAAAGATCAATTAAGCAAGGGAGCTCCCCCTAAAGATATGCATAAGTTCAATTGAAGCTCCCTCTAGAGATAATCAATATAACTTAAACAAGTTTCACAATAACAATATGAGCATAGACACAATAAGCAATAAGACTTAAACAAGTTCCACAATAATTCAACTCTAAAGAAAGTTCACCAATCACAAGATAACGATAAGTTCACAAACGAGAAAACGGAAGCAGCTCCCACACCAAAGCAAATCCCAACGAGAATCCTACTAGAACAACTTCTCCCCCTTTGGCATCAAGACACCAAAAAGGGACAAGAGCATACTACACGCCCCAAGAAGTCACTCAAAGTCGTCGTCGTCCTCGTCCTCCTCATAGTCCTCCTCCTCTTCATCATCTTCTTCAAACTCTCCTTCCTCATCTTCTTCCTCATCCTCTTCCTCTTCATCTTCATCTTCATCACCAACACGAGTGGTGCGACCAACATAAAGAGACTTCTCCATCGCGCCCCAATCATAGGTCTCGGAATGCCACTTGTTGTAGGCAATGGGAGGAGGAGGAGGAGCTAGAGTAGCTTGGTCCCCACTGAGCTTATGAAGAATCTCACGCTGAGTATCAAGGATAGCCTTGCGCTCACAATAAGCTTCATAGTTCTCACGATGAATCTCAACCTTCATGCAAAGAACATGCTTCTGAAACCAGCTCAACTTTTTCACTCTCTTGGGCACATCCTTGGACACAAACTTGCCACTTGGCACACTAGAACGAGCATCTCTCATGAAAGAATCGGGACCAACAGGAGCTGGAGCTGGCTTGTTCTGCTTCACATAGAGCTTCTTGACCTTGTGAGACACACACTTACTGCTGAAATCCTGACCCTTGCAAGTGTCAATGATAAGCTTCATGATGAAAGGGGCGTACGGAAGAGAACCCTTGCTGACCATAGCATCGTACATCTCGTTGAAGATAAAGTCCATCACATCAAGAGAGAAATCTGCATCCGGATCGGTAGACGTGGCACAATCATGAGAGAAGATAAGGAGATCCACCAAGGAGCTTCTGATAGCATCGTTGTTCCCTCCACTTGGAGCAATATTCTCCCTGAAGATACGCACAAGCAGATCATACAGAGGCAACAGACCAGCAGCTTGACCAGGAACACCATGAGGTCCATATAGATCACAAAGCAGATTCTTGTCGACTGGAAGCGGAGTGTGAACCCGGTGACCAACAGGATTCGTCGGGCCATTAAAAGGGTAGCCCAATAGAGAAGCAAACCGAGTGAAGGTAGACTCACAGTAACGAGTCCCAGTCATCCACTTGAAAGTTCTGTTATCATCAGCAGCAAAAGCCAAGGTAGCATAAAACTGCACTATGAGATGAGGATCATAATCACACTGAACAGTCATCAAACCAGTGAGGCCTAGTCTCTCCACAACCTGGACAGCTGGAACAAAGTACTCCTTCGACTTCAGGAAATTAAGATCAATGGGGTGCATCGGTCGAATGGGCTTACTCATGGGAGCAAAGATATCCTGATAGATGTACAGCTGCTCTGGACACCAGAAATGACGGTCTTCAATGTGAGTTGCCCTCTGCTGATTGGCATATCAATCTTGCTGCCTCAGGGCTGAGTAGGAACTCTGGCTCATTTGCTTGTTGTTGAATCGTGGC
Source organism: Dactylis glomerata (assembly GCA_007115705.1). Lineage (NCBI taxonomy): Eukaryota > Viridiplantae > Streptophyta > Magnoliopsida > Poales > Poaceae > Dactylis > Dactylis glomerata. Next base: position 639,825 of record QXEO01000121.1, on the reverse strand, counting down.
TCCTTTCCCTTCTTGGCTTGAGCAGCCCTCTTAGCAGCTCTCTCAGCTGCCTTAGCATCCTTGGCTGCCTTGACTTTCCGGACGGCTGCACGCTATTTTGTCCGGAGCGAAACCTCATCTTCCAGAATACCATCTTCATTGTAACGGAGGTAGCGAGGACGACTCCTCTTAGCCGGACCACCACCTATGAAGAGAATAAGTGGGGAGCATGGTGATGAGAATGCACACAAGTACCAGGAACGTATACTAGAGTGATGAGCATAGCAGAGGAATGCCTGACATTGATGGTCAAGGAGGGAGAAAAGGAAGCACCAGGCAGGCCGGATTATCCGGTCCAAAAGTGGGCCGGATAATCCGCCCTCTGGCGAAATTTTCTCAATTCTTGCCAAACATGTCAAAAGCGTAGATCGGCTAGGTGAATCACTAAAGTATACAACAAGGCCAAAGGAAAGACCAACGGGAACAACTAGAATCCAAGATCTAAGCAAATAAATCTCACAAGAACTTCACCACTAGGGCTAGGAGATGCAAAATTTACCCTTATCCATTGGAGGAACTGCTTGGAGGAACTTGTTCCCGAGAAGAAGGAGAGCACGAGCCTTGAAGATCGGCCGGATCCGGCGGCCGGGAAGGCGCCGGCGAGCAAGAGGAGGAGTAGGCGGCGGCGGTGGAGAGAGAGGGGGTCGAGGGTGGAAGAACTGCCAAAGTGGGCAGTTCACCCCGATGCCCTCTATTTATATGGACAAACCGCAGGGGCGGATTATCCGGCCCATACTTGGACCGGATATTCCGGCCCCCGGATAATCCGGCCCGAAAGAGGCCCGGATAATCCGGCCTGGAACTCCTTTGCTCAGGAAATTTGTGGCAGAAAAACTGGACTTGTGTGCATGGAGAGAATCTTTAGGGATGAGATGGGCTTAGGTTAGAAGGCAAACATGGAGTGGTTCTCGGCACTTAGAGTTGCAAGAACGCAAGAAATCATCGAAAGACCAACTCAAGTGCCTTCCCATACCAAAAGATAAACAAAACCAAGAAAAACTTAAACCAAACTCAAAAGATTTTCAAGGAATGAACTCTTCAAAAGAAGAGGTCGGTGGCCGAAGCCACCATATACGAGTGTTTTGGCATTGAACCGCGAAGATATATCTTGGGTCCATAACCAATACTCATCATTGAAGATCACATATCACAAAATGATATTAAGAGAATGATTGCATTACTATCGGCATAATGGGGGAGGGATAGCCCAATGAATTAGGACCGCACTCCCCCTATGTCCATACCCACATCTAGAGTAGAACACGTGCTATCGTATGGGAATGAGTGCACACTAACAAGCCACATTGCAAGAATCAATGATATTCAATTCATGCCTCAACTCTCGGAATCTTGCTTCATCAAGGGGCTTCGTGAAGATGTCGGCGAGTTGATCATTTGTACCTACATAAGACAGGTTAATATCACCTCGATTGACGTGGTCCCGGATGAAGTGATGCCGGATCTCAATGTGCTTCATCTTGTTGTGTTGAACCGGATTATGAGCAATCTTGATGGCACTCTCGTTGTCACATAAGAGTGGAACCTTGTCGCAATGAACTCCATAGTCCTTCAACGTTTGCCGCATCCAAAGGAGTTGAGCACAACCACTTGCCGCGGACACATACTCGGCTTCGGCGGTGGAGAGAGACACACAATTTTGCTTCTTGGAGGACCAACTAACCAAGGACCTAGCAAGGAGTTGGCAAGTCCCGGAAGTTGACTTCCTATCCACTTTGTCTCCCGCCCAATCTGAGTCCGTGTACCGAACAAGCTCGAAGCTTGATCCCTTCGGGTACCAAAGGCCGAAAGTTGGAGTATGAATCAAATATCGGAAGATTCTTTTCACGGCCATTAAATGGCTTTCCTTTGGGGCGGCTTGATAACGTGCACAAATTCCCACACTAAGCATGATATCGGGTCTAGATGCGCAAAGATAAAGAAGCGAGCCAATCGTCGAACGGTAAAGCTTTTGATCCACTTCCTAACCACTAGGATCGAGATCAAGAGTAACCTTTGTCGGCATGGGGGTTTTAGCTCCTTTAACTCCGGAATCCATGTTGAATTTCTTGAGCATGTCTTGGATGTACTTGGCTTGATTGATGAATGTCCCTCCTCGCAATTGCCGAATCTCAAAGCCAAGAAAGAATTTCAACTCTCCCATCATGGACATCTCGAATTTGTCTGTCATTAGCTTTGCAAATTCATCATTGAAGAGCTTGTTAGAAGAGCCAAAAATAATATCGTCTACATAAATTTGGCATATGAAAAGCTCCCCGTTGACTTTCTTAGTAAAAAGAGTTGGGTCGATGAGCCCAATTTCAAACCTACAGTCTAACAACAACTCCTTAAGGTGCTCGTACCATGCGCGTGGGGCTTGTTTAAGGCCATAAAGCGCCTTATCGAGTTTGTAGACATGGGTCGGGAAATGGGGATCTTCAAACCCCGGGGGTTGCTTCACATAGACCAATTCATGTAGAGGACCGTTGAGAAAGGCACTCTTCACATCCATTTGATATAACTTAAAGTTGAAGTGAGAAGCATAAGCAAGAAGGATACGGATTGACTCGAGACGAGCCACTGGAGCGTAGGTCTCCCCATAGTCGATTCCTTCCACTTGAGAGTATCCTTGAGCAACCAACCGTGCCTTGTTCCTCATGACAATCCCATTGGCATCTTGTTTGTTCTTGAACACCCACTTGGTTCCAATGACATTGCGGCACTCCTTGGGCTTCTCCACCAAAGTCCAAACTTCATTGCGCTTGAAGTTGTTGAGTTCTTCGTGCATGGCTTCCACCCAATCCGGGTCTTCAAGCGCCTCAAACACCTTTTGAGGTTCCACACAAGAGACGAAGGCATGATGGATGCTAAAGTTGGCTAATTGTCTCCTTGTGGAAACCCCTTTTCTCACACTCCCAATCACACTATCCAAGGTATGACTCCCTTTGCGAAGAGCCTCTTCCACTTTCCTTGCACAACGAGCTTGAGCTTCTTCAAAAGACTCTTGAGAAGCCACTTGGTCATCAACACTATTTTGGTCCTCGCCTTGACCTTCAACTTGAGCTTGATCAACATGATGAGCATGCTCAACATCTTGAGCTTGGTCTTGATCTACCATTGGTGAGGAATCACCACCGTCCACTTGGTCTTGATCTTGGCCTTGCTCGCTTGAATGAGGGTCTAATGCTTGTCTTTGGTTAGCATCAATCGGTTCTTGAGGAGCTTGTGGAGCTTGTGAAGGTGAAGGCTCCACTTGAGTAGACCATAGTCCTTCTCCTTCCGCCAAAAGGTGTCCCTCAATGGGTATGAGATGACCCACACCCATTCTTCTTCTGGCTTGAGGAGGTATTTCGTCACCTACATCACAAACACCACTTTGCTCCACACGGGAGCCGTCATTCTCGTCGAATCTCACGTTAGAAACTTCAACAACACGAGCGGACTCTTTGTCAAACATTCTATAAGCATGAGATTCGGCGGCATAACCAACAAAGATACCCTCAAGAGCTTTAGAGTCAAACTTGGACAAATGAACACCCTTTATAAGATAGAAGCACTTACAACCGAATACTCGAAAGTATTTGATGTTAGGCTTGTTGCCGGTGAGGATCTCATAAGGAGTCTTGTTCAAGCCCTTGCGAAGATATAGCCGGTTAGAAGCATGACAAGCGGTATTGATAGCTTCGGCCCAAAAGTTATACGGAGACTTAAACTCTGCTAGCATTGTCCTTGCCATGTCCATCAAGGTTCGGTTCTTCCGCTCGGCTACACCATTTTGTTGTGGAGTGTAGGGAGAGGAGTATTGATGTTGAATTCCCTCATCACTCAAGAATTCGTTGACGGTGTAGTTCTTGAACTCCGTCCCATTATCACTCCGAATCATCAAGATATCTTGGCCATATTGACGTTCCACTTCCTTGATGAAGTCCATGACGGTTTGTTGGGTCTCGTATTTGTGCTTGAAGAAGTAGACCCAAGTATATCTTGAGTAGTCATCAACAATCACCAAGCAATACTTCTTCCCTCCTAGACTTGCATGAGATGGAGGGCCAAAGAGGTCCATGTGAAGGAGCTCTAAGACCCTCTTAGAAGAAATGATCGTCTTGCTAGGATGAGGGAGTTCATGCATCTTTCCTTCAATGCAAGCTCTACACACACGATCTTTGGCAAAGGTTAGATCAGTTAGTCCTAGGATGTGGTTACCTTTGTGGAGTCTTTGCAAAGTTCTCATATCGACGTGGCCTAGCCGGCGATGCCATAGCCATCCCACGTCAACTTTAGCCATTAGGCAAGTCGCGGCTTTAGTGACCTTCTCCGAGAAGTCAATCACATATAAGCCGTTTTCAACATGCCCAACAAAGGCTACTTTAAGAGACTTGCTCCACAAAAAAACCACAATCCCAACATCAAAGAAAGTTGCAAAGCCCATATCGGCAAGTTGAGCTACGGAAAGTAAATTGTAAGAGAGAGACTCAACAAGCATGACATTCTCCACGGAAACATCTTGAGATATAACAACTTTACCAAGACCCAATACCTTTGACCTTGAGGAATCTCCATAGGTGACGTAGCCCGCACTAGATGAACCGGTGCAAAGCTCCTTCACCAACTCTTTGCTTCCGGACATATGATTGGTAGCACCGCTATCAATTATCCATTGTCCCGCACCGGAAGCAAAGCCCTACAAAAGTCAAGCTTTGTTTTTAGGTCCCCATTTTTCAATGGGTCCTCTTTTGTTAGTGACAAGGGTCTTAGGAACCCAAATAGACCAAGCAATGCGTTCATTAGGTGAGCCAACAAATTTAGCATAAACATGTCCATCATAAGCACGGCGAAGAACATAAGAGGGGTTATATTTTCCCGCAAAGTCGTTGTGATTTGGCATTACCCTCTTGGCATTCCCAACCACCTCCCTCACGAGCTCCCCCTCCTCCTCATAAACATTGCCATCCTCGTCAAAGCATATGTCATTTGGGATGTGCTTCTTAGGAGGAGGAGTGGGCACAAGAAATTGCGTCTTGTTGTTGTTCTTCTTCTTGTTCTTTTTCTTGTTCCTATTCTTTTTAGACTTGGAAGTGAAACCAAGCCCGGTCTTGTCACCATGTTGCTTTTAAGCACTCAAAAGCTCATCAAGCCTTGTGTCACCTTTGGGGGCATCTTTCTCATAAAGAGGGTTAGTGTAACAAGTACTTGCAACAAAGGTGCTAGAAGATAACTTAGTTGCTTCTTTAGCAATCATTAGATTTAGTTTCTCATTTTGCAACCTAAGTTCATTAGCAACTGATTGAGCAATATCACAATCATTCTTAAGCCTAGCAATGTCCAAGTTATAGGATTCTTCAAGACCTAACTTGGATGCCTCAAGTGCCATCCTTAGATCTTGCTCAACCTCAAGGGATTGATTGAGTGTTGCAATTTCATCGGCATACTCACGAGCATGCCCTTCTAGCTCAAAGATGCATTCCTCATTTTTATCATTAAGTTGAAGAGACTCATTATATTGATTTAGGAGAATCTCAAATTGAGCTTTGGTCTCCCCATGCAAGGTTGACATGAAGGTGTCAAATTCATTAGGCTCATCCTATCACTACTAGTATCAACACAATCCATCAAGGATAAGCTTCTAGGTATGATGGGTGTGAAAGTCGGTGATACCTTTGTAGAGTGAGCCATTAGACATGTTCCCTTGGAGTTGGAGCGCTTGGACTCGTTTGCGGAAGCGAAGAGGGATGGTGAAGAGATAGGCTTGGCAATGGCGATGGCGGCCCTTCATACTTCTTCATCACTTGCATCATCACCGGATGGGTATTCTTCTTGAGTCGTCAAGGCATGTATTGGAACGGCTTTCTTCTTATCAAAGTTCCTTGGTGGGTAAGACTTGGCCTTCATCTCCTTGCGAATGAGTCTTCCATTGTGATCTTCCACTCTTTCATAGGGACAATCCGCGATGAAGTGGTGTTGATTACCACAATTGTAGCATGTTCTCACTCTACTTGTGGCCTTAGGTTTGGAGGGACTTGATGACTTCCACTTCTTCATGAAAGCCCGTTGAGCAAGAGCCATGTGTTCGGCATGAGCATACTTCATGTCTTCGGGACTTCCACTCATTGACTCTTCCTCTTCCATCAAACTTGCTTCTTCATGAAGAGAGACTTTTGCCTTCAAAGCAAGGTTGGGTGCACGCACACCACGTGCACGAGCTGGAGCATCATCCGCATTCTTCTCGGAGATCTTCCTTGCCACAATCTCTTGCAAGATGTCATGAGCGGTCATCTTCCTAAAGTTGGCATCTCCCTTGATTGAGTTCATCGTATCTTTGAAGAAGGGCAAGAGGGCTTGGACAAATTTCCTCTTCATCCATCTCCCATCACATTGAGTAGAGCCGAGGTCGACTAGCTTCACTTGAAGTGCCGAGAGACGCCGATGAAGTTCTTCGGGAGATTCACCATCAAGCATAGCAAAGTTGTCCGCTTCATTAGATGCCTCATCAAACTTGGACTCTTGAATGCTCTCATTGCCGATGAAGAGGTTGTTGAGAGCATCCCAAGCTTCCTTGGCGGAAGAGATGTTGCGGACGAACGCCTTGTCCTTCTCGGTGAGAGACATGTGAATGAGATGCAAGGCGGAGGCATTGAGCTGCTTGTCGATTTGCTCCCAAGGTAGCAAGTTGGTCAAGTCCTTGGAAGTTGGATGAAAACCCTGCTCAATGATCCTCCAAAGCTCAGTAGACACGAAGTTTATGTGAGAGCGCATGTTATCTTGCCAATTGGCAAAGCTAGAAGCATCAAGTGGTGGCGGTGGGCCGCATGAGGCAAGGTGTGGCATTTGAAGGTGCCTTCCGGAGACATAGCTCGTAGGAGGTGGAACCTCCGTGCAATGTCCCCGAGAGGTGTCATCTTTCTTGGGGGGATCCTCGTTGTTCTCATTCCCATCCTTCTCCGGATCATCCTCGTTTAAGGATGGTTTATCCTTACCCGAGGTGTCAACCGGAGTTGGTGGAGCGGTACTTGATGTTCCACTAGTGAGAGCATCAAGTTGAGATTTTTGGCTTTCCATGGCTGCCATCATAGCATCCATGCGGGTCATTATGTTATTAAGATCCCCCTTTGTGGCGGGTTCCTCGTCGCCCATGATCTCTTAGGCGGTTAAGCCCAATCAAAGAGCACTAGGCTCTGATACCAATTGAAAGGGATCACACGGGCGACTAGAGGGGGGGTGAATAGGCGCTACACAAAATTTTACCTTTTTCAATTTTAGGCTTGACACAAAGTAAATTCTCTAGATGTGCAACTAGGTGAATTTCCTAAGTGGCAAGCAAGCAAGTGAACAAGTAAACAAGTAAGCAAGTAAGCGAGTTCGGGTAAGAAATAACCGAGGAGCGGAGACCGGAGACACAAGGATGTATTCCCGTAGTTCCTTCCTTTTGAGGGGAAGTACGTCTACGTTGGAGAGGTGTGGTGACACGGAGTCGACCAACATCACGGAGGCTCACCTTGTTCTCCGGTGAGCAAGCCACGGAGGCTACCTCGTTCCACTAAGCGGTGGTATTGGGGGAACTCACCGAATCCCTTACACGGAGATTGAGGCACACATCCACAACTGAATTGGAGGCTCCCAAGAAAGCCACGGAGGCTAGAAACCACAAAGACAAGAGTAATCACGAATTACACCACCTAGTGTTTCCAAGGAACCACTAGGAGCAAATCCCTCAAGCAAAAGGAGGGGAAAGAGAAATTCCTTCAGTGGAGATGTAGATCGGGACCTCCTCCTTTGATCCTCCAAAGATCTAAGACTTTGGGTGGTTGAAGGTGGAGATCTTGTGGTGAGGTTGGCTCCAAATAGTGTCTTGTTCTTGATGAGGACGAGCAAGCTGGGGAGGAAGAGAGGAAGGGGTATAAATACCCCTTCCCGAAATGTGTCCGTTGCAGCCGCCAGGGGCCGGATTATCCGGCCCAAACTTGAACCAGATAATCCGGCGGCCGGATATTCCGGCCCACTCTGGAATAATCCGGCCGAAAAATCCGGCCAGGAATCTGGGTGACGCGCGTCTGGTCCTTCGTCGTTTCACGGGGGGGGGGGGGGGATTATCCGGCCCAGATCTGGAAATATCCAGCCCAAATATCCGCCCCCAGATCTGGGTGACGCGCATCTAAGTTTCTTCTGGTCCTTAGTTGTTTTCACCGGGGGGGGGCGGATTATCCGGCCCAGATCTGGAAATATCCGGCCCAAATATCAGCCCCCAGATCTGGGTGACGCGCATCTGGGTTTCTTCTGGTCCTTAGTCGTTTTCCAGGGGGGGCGGATTATCCGGCCCAGATTTGGAAAAATCCGGCCGAAATATCCGCCCCAAGATCTGGGTGATGCGCATCTTGCTGCTTCTGGTCCTTAGCCGTTTTCCGGGGAGGCTGGATTATCCGGCCCAGTTTTGGAAATATCTGGCCGAAAAATCCGGCCAACTTTCTGCACAAAAACACTGGTAAAATGTCCTGGTGTTGTCAACTAACACACAAAACTAGGGAGGCTAGAAAATGCCCTAACAACTTGGCGCATGCTCACACATGTTAGACTCTTACAAAGTCGCCAATAGCCTTCATGATCATTTAGTTTTTGATTTTTGATGCCATCTTATGCCTCTTTTAATGTCGCTTTGTCGCTTTGCATGATTATGGCCATTATTGCTCTCTTAGTTGGTCGCTCCCAGTCTTTTGCTAGCCCTCGCCATGTACTGAGTATGAGCTCTACTCGTGCATCCAACTCCTAAAAGCCAAAGTTTTCCAAAGTGTCCACCATACATACCTACTAGCAATTTGCTATTCCAAGTAAATTTGACTTGCTTTTATTTTCTCTTCAAATTAAACTCTTACCAGTGTTATGCGAATTCGGTCAGTAAAGCTCTCACGAACTGGAAGGCACACTTTACTTTTTCCTGTTCTTAAAGTTTTGACATTGTGGTCTCTTATGTTGAGTTGTTATGCTTGCAAGTTGTAAGTTGGATTCTAGCCCATCCATGCTGTCATGGGGCAAGCTTTCAACATTGCACTTCTTATTTGAGTTGATATCGTGATCTTTTGTTTATGGATCCCCGCGGTGTGAAATGAATTGGGAATCTTGTGGGGATCATGGAGTTTGTATGTGTTAGGGAAACGCCGGGCCGCCAATCTAAGCCATGCATAATTCATGGTGGAAATTTGCAGCATACCCATGGTGAACATACGACGACGCATCTCACAATAAAAAGCTAAACAAAAGGCAAATAAAAGAGATGTCGAGGTGTTCATTGTCTGCTTGTCCTGTCATTTTGGTGTGGGCTTGTTCCTTGTCATCGGGCATGGAGGTACCCCATTGGCGGTTCTCAATGATATGCATATACTTACAATGACAAGAGCCTTGCTTGGGACTCTAAGTAAAGTAGCATGAGGTTTGGGTACTCGTATTCACGGGGCACGAGGTTTTCAACTTATGATTTGTCAAGCATATGCATCATAATTGTTCTCGCATTAACTTTAACCATTCAAGATGCTTATGATGGGGGCAATGAGAGCTCAAAGCCGGTAAGTACCATAATTTTTGAAGGTTATAAAACTTACAATCACTGCTTCCCTCTGCGAAGGGCCTTTCTTTTACTTTTATGTTGAGTCACCACCTTCTTTCTTTATGCACCATTAAGAGAGCATAGTTGTCATTCTTAGTGTGATATGCATTGTCCCAAAGTTCATTGATTGATTCATGATGATTGGTTTCAGTTGTTCTTAAATTATTTGTATCTAGTCGCCCTCTTAAACTTGAAGGTGTCCTATGCATTTATGTTTTGCTCTCTTTGAAGGACAAGTTGAAAACCATTTGTATGTTTTTCCTTATGATTTGAACACACGTTTGACTTTCATTGTTTCGTTTTCATGATCTTTTGTTTGTGTTCATTTGCATGTTTACAACATGGTTGCTAAGTTTCTTATTGTCAAGATTATATCTTCATGCCCATGTTTTAAGTTCTTATGATCCCAGCTCACAAATGCTTACATATATGATCAAGATTGTGTAGGTGCATGTCACCTCAAAAATTATTCTTTATTATCACTTACCTACTCGAGGACGAGCAGGAGTTAAGCTTGGGGATGCTTGATACGTCTCCAACGTATCTATAATTTCTGATTCTTGTAACAACCCAAATATTTGTAATCCATTTCCTATGAATTAAAGTACCAAATTTTGGACCAACAAAAACTTTTTCATTCATATTGCATGTATGCATATATTTTCTATTATATGTCTTCTATGATTTTATGTGTGTATAAAATTGTGGTGCAATAGTTAGTTAATTCTAACTTAACCAACAGAAGCATTAGAGAAGAATTATAAGAGCTAAAGCAACCAGAAACAAAGGAAAGAAAGAAAAAGAGAAGAAAAAGTTGATCTTGGAAACATTATTGACTACCCTTGACGAGGGGTTAACTCGACAAATGTCCTAGATGAAGGACTTAGGATCAGGGAGATAGGGCATTGGATGAACTCGAAGGTAAAGTTAGTCGAAATAGGTGTATATCGAAAGTAAACTTGGGTGTCCAACCTGGCTTGCTTTCAATCTGCCCTACACCGTCCCCTCCTGGCCCCTATATATAGGTGGCCAGGTCTCGAGGATCGGGTAGGGTCCGACACAGATTACAATATCGACATACGGTAAGAACTCGTATTCGACTATCATTACAATTGGGCCTAGCTAAACAGGCCTTAGGGGTACTCAACTAACGGGCTCTATTATCTATACCCTTGTCAGTAGCCCCTGAGATTCTACCAGAATTGCAGATTCAGGTTGAATCTCTAATCTTCAAATCTTCGACTTGATTAATTCTTCGACTTCTTCACAACTTCAAATCTTCGACTTGGTCTTTTTGACTTATTTTCATGATATTTTTTCGCAAGGGGGTTTGATGAACAAGCCTGACAACTTCGATGGATCAAGAGGTCAGTTAACTGCCAGAACAGATACTTGTCACCTACTTCAAATTCAATCCCCTTGGACTTGAATTCGGGATACCGGTCAAACCCACTCTTTTGCCGCATTTAGGACTTACAAAGAATGAATCCCAGTGATTCTCAGGGTACCCAGTGCGTCCACCAGGATTTTCTTCGCGTCGTGGACACGGATACATACCAGCAGAGCGCATCCATGTGCGTATACCAGGCCACACAGGACGGATCCCGGGGTCTTACCTTCGTGATAAATCACGGCATTCGAGTTTCGTTGCGATAACGCAACTCGAGAATCTTATACTCGCAGCCAAGTTTTGACTGATAGAATCAAAGAATTTCGGATTTTAAATTGAACTTCTTCGCTCCCGATGGGAGTAATCTCTCTTCTTTTTGTCGACTACGTAGTCGAAGTTTGTATGCTTACCCTTCCGCATCTCCAGTATTGATTATCTCATCTTTATCGGGTGCGCGCTCAGCGCTCCCGATGGGAGTAGCCCCCGAGGCTATGCTTGCCTACTTGTAGTCGAGCATAGGCTCAAAATTCAGCTCTTCTTTCTTCTGTGAACGTCTTACTCTTGGCGAGCCCCCGAGTCCAAGTCGAGGTTTTCACATCATACGTCCCTAGTCTCCTTTTCTCTCTTTTTTTTCCTTCTTTGATATTATCGTCTGCTGTGCGCAGAATTTAACTCCTGTTGTAAAATACGTTTACGGGCTTTGTCGTAGCATGGGGGCCCAATAATACGTGCTTATAAATAAAGCATCTGCTGGTTAAGGTAAAAAACCCTAATCAGATTCCTCCTCCGCCGCATCATCTTCTCCATCTAGGGTTTTCCGAGGTTGTTTTTCCCTTGTTCTCATGGCTGGTGCTGAAGGTTCTCGTCTGAACCTTGGTTCCACGGTGGCGCCACGAGGTCGGGGTCGCCCTCGTGGAAGTAAGAACAAGAACATCACGCCGGCCACCGCAGGAACTTCTTTGGACGCTCCGGCTAAGCGTCGTCCCGGCCGCCCACCTGGTAGCAAGAACAAGGCCAAGGTGACTGGCGCTGCTCCAGGTCTAATTGCTTCTCCTGCTGCTCCTACTGCGCCTCCCCAAATCTTTTCCTTCCTCTGCATTGCCATGGCGCAGTGCCGTGAGATTCAGCGCCTGCCGCTGAATTTTACCAAGTTCATGGATGGCCGCGAACTGCGAGAGGCGGTTCTTCACGAACAATCTGGCAATGGCATCCCGTACGAGGTGGAGGTGTGGTATGACGGCGACGGCGAGCAGTATTTTAAGGGCGGCTGGTCGCAGTTTGCAGAAGACCACGACATCCACCAAGGCTTCTTCATGGCCTTCGACTTCCACATCGGCACGTCGAAGTTCGACGTGAAGATCTACGACGGCACTCTTTGCCAGAAGAAGTATGAAGCTGAAGTCCACTTCCATTAGGACTTGTTTTTTATGTAATTTCGTTTGATAATGTCCTTGCTACCATGTTTATCTGTAATGAATATTCATACTTGGTGTCGATGCTTTCGCTAGTACCATGAGAACAAGTCATGTAATGAGGTATACTTTCCATCTATCGGGTTCTTTTCGAACCAATTTATAAGAAGAATATCGGGTTCCTTTGTGAACCAATTTGTTGGAATATTTGTCGGGTTGTCGACACAACCTTATAATGAAAAAGGCCTTCCAAGTCACGATAAAAACTCCTTTCGTACGACCCGAGGGTTGAAGCCCCCGAGGCTAGGAATTAAAGATAATTGTACAATTTTGTTGAGTTCAACCCAAAGAACCCGACCTGTGGCCTCATGTTCTGGATTCAGAAGGTTAACTCGAATTTACTGATACCACTGTTGTTATTTTATGCATAGAAACGCCTTAGCTGCTCTGCATTCCACGGGTTGCTCTCGTCCTTCCCTGTCTTCTTGTCTTGTAGTCGGTACGCTCCTCCTGGTATTACTTCGGTGACGATGTAAGGTCCCACCCAAGGGGACTCCAATTTGCCGTGGCTGTCTTGCCTGAGTCGCAAAACTAGGTCTCCCACCACGAAGGACCGTGGACGAACTCGACTACTATGGTAGTTTCGTAGGCTTTGTTGATACTGCGTAGCCCTTTCTAGTGCTTTATCTCTTGCTTCATCTAGTGCATCGACATCGTCTTGCAATGCTTCTGTCGACGTCGTCTCGTCATATGCTGTCACTCTTGGAGCCTCGTGTGTAACTTCGACTGGAAGCACGGCTTCTGCGCCATGGACCAAGAAGAAAGGAATTTCTTGAGTTGCTGCATTGGGCGTAGTTCTTAGGCTCCAAAGAACGGAGGGCAATTCTTCTACCCAAGCGCTCTTGGCTTTCTCGAGAGGTGCTAAGAGCCTCTTTTTTATTCCACTACATATCAGGCCATTGGCTTTTTCGACTTGCCCGTTCGTCTTCGGGTGCGCCACAGATGCGAATTTGAGCTTGATCCCCAATCCTTCGCAGTAACTCTTGAATTCTTTTGAAGTAAAATTTGTCCCGTTGTCTGTGATGATGCTGTATGGTACACCAAAACGAAAAACTATTGACTTGATGAAGCTGATTGCTGCTGTAGAATCTTGAGTTGTTACTGGGGCCGCTTCCACCCATTTGGTAAATTTATCGACTGCCACTAGCATGTAGACATGCCCTCCTGGCCAAGATTTGTGCAACTTTCCCACCATGTCAAGGCCCCATTGTGCGAAGGGCCAAGATAATGGTATTGTTTGTAGCTCCACTGCTGGTGCATGCGGTCTGGATGCAAACCTTTGACATGCTTCACACTTTCGAACTATATCTTTTGCGTCCTCGATGGCTGTTAGCCAATAGAATCCTGCTCGGAAAGCTTTTGCCGCTATTGCTCTGCTGCTAGCATGATGGCCGCATACTCCGCCGTGTATGTCTTTCAATATTGCTTGCCCTTCCTGGGGCGTTACACAACGCTGTAAAACGCCGGTGATACTTCTCTTGTACAATTTCCCCTCCAAGACGACAAACGCTTTCGATCTTCGAGTTATCCTCTTGGCCTCCACTGCATCTTCTGGTAGTTTTTTATTTATCATGTACGCAAGATATGGCTGCATCCATGTTTCTTCTATCATCATGACCTCCTCTGGTTCTGACGTAGCCCCCGAGCCTGCTGTGGTAGTCGAACTTTTGTTACTTTTTATTGATCTTTCCGCTATTTCCTCCCAAAATACTCCGGACGGCACAGATAAGCACTGTGACCCGATATTTGCTAAAGTATCGGCTTCTTCATTGCTATTCCTGCTTATGTGCGAGACTTTGCATCCATCGAACGTTCCTTCTAGATAATGGTACAAATTTTTGTAGGCCATCATGTTGTCATTGATTGTGTCACATCTGTTCATAACTTGCTGAACAACAAGGTTGGAATCTCCAAATATTTTTAGGCGAGTTGCTCCACATGCTTTAGCCATCTTCATTCCGTGCAGCAAAGCCTCGTACTCCGCTTCATTGTTAGAAGCCTGCGGAAAGCTCATCCTTAAGACGTATTTTAATTTGTCGCCATGAGGTGATATCAACACTATTCCTGCGCCTGCGCCTTGGACTCGCTTAGAACCGTCGAAGTACATTGTCCAGGTACTCGATAAATCTGGTGGTCCCGTGCTTTGCAGCTCGAGCCACTCTGCTGTGAAGTCTGGCAAGACTTGCGACTTGATCGCCTTCCTTTTTTCGTACGTGATGTCCATGGGAGATAACTCGATTCCCGACAAAGAGACACGTCCCGTCGCTAGAGGGTTATTCAATATGTTCGATAGTGGCGCTTCATTGACCACTATAATTGGGTGCACCCCAAAATACTGTCGTAGTTTATGTGCAGTTGTGAAGACACTGTATGCCAACTTCTGATAATGCGGGTACCTCTGTTTGGTTGGAGATAGCACTTCACTGATGAAATATACCGGCCTCTGGACGCCATGGGCTTTTCCTTCTTCGCTTCTTTCGACTACTAGAACTGTACTCACCACCTGATGGGTTGCGGCGATGTACAACAGCAGTGGCTCTTTTTCTTTTGGTGCGACCAGCA
This sequence comes from Dactylis glomerata, assembly GCA_007115705.1. Taxonomy (NCBI): domain Eukaryota; kingdom Viridiplantae; phylum Streptophyta; class Magnoliopsida; order Poales; family Poaceae; genus Dactylis; species Dactylis glomerata. The sequence goes on along the minus strand of QXEO01000121.1, from coordinate 624,773 downwards.
CTGGTGGCGTGGAAAGCACTTTTTTCAACTGTGCAAACGCTGCGTCTGCTTCTTCTGTCCACTCAAATTTATCGTCTGACTTCTTCATAAGTGCATAAAAAGGAAGTGCCTTCTCCCCTAGTCGAGCAACGAAGCGACTTAGTGCCGCGACGCGTCCTGCCAATTTCTGTACGTCGTGGAGTTTCGTGGGTTTCCCCATTGTTAGAATTGCTTGAATCTTCTCTGGATTTGCCTCTATTCCTCGTGCTGATACCAAGAACCCCAAAAGTTGCCCTGCTGATACTCCGAAGGAACACTTTGTCGGGTTCAGTTTAAGCTTGTACTTGTTCAGGTTGTCGAAGGTTTCTGCCAAGTCGCTGATTAAAGATTTCTCTTCTCTTGTTGTGATGACTACATCATCAATGTAGACTTGGATATTGCGTCCTATTTGACTTCCGAGGCAATTTTGCATCATCCGTTGATAAGTTGCTCCTGCATTTTTTAGGCCGAACGGCATTACCTGGTAGCAAAATACTCCGTATGGTGTGATGAAAGCCGTTTTTTCTTCGTCCTCTTTCTTCAATTTGATCTGATTATAACCGGAATATGCGTCCAAAAATGAAAGCCTTGCGCATCCCGCTGTGGAATCGATTATCTGATCGATGCGGGGTAGAGGGAAGGGATCCTTTGGACAATGCTTGTTGAGAGATGTGTAGTCGACACATACTCTTTGTACGTCCGTATTCTTCTTGGGTACTATGACTGGGTTCGACACCCAACTCGAAGTATTGATTTCTCTGATAAATCCGGCATTTTCTAGCCTGTGCAATTCTGACGCTATCGCCTTCCTTTTAGGTTCATCAAATCGCCTCAATGGTTGCTTGACTGGTTTTGCCTTGGGATCTACATTTAGTGTGTGCTCGACGAGTTCCCTGGGAACCCCTGGCATGTCCGATGGACACCAGGCGAAGATTTCCCAGCGCTCATGGAGGAACTCGACGAGCGCGCCTTCCTATGCGGGATCCAAGTTCACCGCAATTGATGTTGTCTTGTTTGGATTAGTAGGGTGGACCTGAATTTTCTTTGAGTCCTGTGTTGTGTCGAAAGCCTTATCTGGCAGGGATCGTCCAAAGTCGGGTAGCACATTATGATCCATTTCCCCTTTTAACCTCTCATATTCTGCTGTCATGCCGAAGGTTTGCGCCATCCTGTTGAATTCTCTGTCGCATGTGTTGGCTACTTCAAAGCTCCCTTGTACTGTAATTGTTCCTTTGGGCCCTGGAATTTTTAACGTAAGATATGCGTAGTGTGGTACTGCCATGAATTTTACAAATGCTGGGCGCCCCAGGATTGCATGATATTGTGACGGCCAATCCATAACTTCGAACTCCAGTTTCTCTCTTCTATAATTTTCGCTGCTGCCGAAGCAGACATCGAGTTCTATTCTTCCCAGAGGGTAGTTTGCTGCTCCTGGTACTATTCCATGGAAAGAGCAATCTGTTGGCTTCAGACTCGTCAGCGAGATGCACATTGCCTTTAGTGTTCTAGTATATATTAAGTTTATGCCGCTCCCTGCATCCATGAACACTCTTCCGATGTCATATCCTCCTATTTGCGCTTTTAGAACCATAGGCGAGTGACCCGGCCTGGGAACCTTTCTTGGGTGGTCTGCTCTACTGAACTTGACTGGTTGCTCTGACCACCGTAGGTACTCTGTGGTAGCTAGTGGTGATGATATTGCTAGGTTTACTTGCCTGGATATGCTCTTTCGCTCTTTCTTTGACTTGGGCACCGGTTGAATCATGGCTGATACGTACACTTTTGACTCTAAGTGCTTTGCTAGCCTTTGCATTTGATATCCTTGACTTCTACGTCTTTCTCCTTGCCTCCCTTCTTGGCTTGAGCCCATTGCGCGTTGCAACCTTAGGAATGTTCTGCAATCCTTCATCTGGTGATTTGAGACCCTTTTCCCGTCGAGATACGCGTAGTGGATTCGACAAGGTCCGTATAGCATATCTTCGGCCGAAGGACCAGAATATCTCGATTTTTCTACTCCTTCTGCCTGAAACCTCCTATTTTCATACCCTTCCTCTTCTTCTAGTATGTAACCCGCGGCTACCTGATTTTGCCTTCCTTGGTTATCCCTGCTGCGGTGTCGTCTCCTCTGTCGACTTATTCTGCCGACTTCTGGTGAACGTCTTCTTTTGTTGTTATACGCGTCCTCTCCATCAGCGAATTTATTGGCTTGTTCCATTAGCTCAGCTACTGTCGTAGGTCTTGTTCTTCCTATTTCTTCCACGAGATCTGAGCGACGAAGTCCTTCCGAAAAGGCGACTATTGCTCGTTCGTCGGAGACGTCCTCTGCTGAGTTTTTGATTATACTCCAGCATTGTATATAAGAACGTAACGTTTCGCCTTTCCTCTGCACACATGCTTTAACTTCCTCCAATGATGCTGGGCGCTTGTAGGTGGAACGAAAATTTCTTGTGAATTGGCTTTCGAGTTCCCCCCAGCTTCCAATGGATTCGTCGGGTAGGGTGTTCAACCAGGACCGTGCAGCGCCGGTGAGGTGCAGCTGCAAACTTTGCATTGCAGTCACCTTTGTTCCCCCTAATATCTGCACTGCCTGTAGATAATCTGATAGCCATAAGGTAGGTTCTTGCGACCCGTCGTACTTATTCTGGTCGTGCGGTAATTTGAATCCTTTGGGTACCCACGTTTTGCGAACCCTGCGGGTAAAGCATAACTCACCCATATCTTTATCATCGTCCTCGTAATTCTCTTCCCTCCAAGCATGTCGTGATTTATTTACTCGAGCTTGCGCTATTATACTTCTTGCATCCTCCTTCCTTTTCTGTTGCTTTTTCTCTTCTGATGACTCGCTATACTCGTTATCTGCGCAATTATATCTGAACTTCTCCTTTCGATTTCCCTTGTAGCTTGTCGACTTCGTCTCTGTGCCTTGTTGCCCGATCTTACCTTCTACTATTCCGAGGCTTCATATCGCGGCTCGGTGCATATCTTCTCGCGGGTCTCCATGTTCTGGTCTTGTAGCTAGCAAATACGCTTGTGCTGCTGCTAATGCTGCCTCTGGCGTTTTTTGTATCAAGTCACCTTCCTCCTCTTCTAGCTGCGGGGTGGGGCTCCTTGAGTACCCTTCTTCTCTGCCGCATGCTGTCGCCCCCCTGTTGTGTTTTCGGTCTCCGCGCCTCTCTCTGCTATATTCTGAATCTTCACTATAGTCTTCCCAGTATTCCTCCCTTGATATACTGTTATTGTCTTGGAACACCATTTCTCTTTCCTCCCTTAACTTCTTCCTGTGTTGGTATAATGCATACTGATATCCCATTAGAACTTCTCTTCTCGATCCTTCGGGTACTTCTGTACCATGATTAATGGCTGACTTGATCATTCTCCATTCACCAGCCGAGACATGGACTTTCTCTTTTTCCTTTTTGTTGTGATCTTTCATTTTGTCGACTTGCTTGTCGACCCTTTTACTTCCTTCGCTGTTGTTTCCTTCTTCTGCTTCAGTGATAATGACGCATAACTGATGTACTTTGGAGACGCCGCTGCTTCCCGCGGCGAAGTCCTTTGCATTGTTGCGCGTCTGACACGCTTTTTCTTCTGAGTTGAAATTTTCCTGAATTTCGTCGCCTTCTGCGATTGATGCTTTTTCTAAGCTGACCGGCGAGTTTACCTTGCTGGAAGAGCCTTCTGATGACTCCAATGCTTCCTCTGTTTCGGGCCTGCTTGCCGACGGATCTGGTTTCGTCGAATCCGAGAGGCGGGATGAACCCGACGGCCCGATGAGGATGCTCAAACTTCCAATTGTCAACTCCATCTCCTGATTTTCGTCGACTTCTGAATTGCTGTTGGCTAAGAGCGAAAAAGCCGTCGAATTCATGATTCCAACGCCCAGACTCCCCACGGTCGGCGCCAATTGACGAGGGGTTAACTCGACAAATGTCCTAGATGAAGGACTTAGGATCGGGGAGATAGGGCGTTGGATGAACTCGAAGGTAAAGTTAGTGGAAATAGGTGTATATCGAAAGTAAACTTGGGTGTCCAACCTGGCTTGCTTTCAATCTGCCCTACACCGTCCCCTCCTGGCCCCTATATATAGGTGGCCAGGTCTCGAGGATCGGGTAGGGTCTGACACAGATTACAATATCGACATACGGTAAGAACTCGTATTCGACTATCATTACAATTGGGCCTAGCTAAACGGGCCTTAGGGGTACTCAACTAACGAGCTCTATTATCTGTACCCTTGTCAACCCTACTTTGGACCCTTAGAATAAGAAATCTGTAACTCAAGCAAAGGTGTGGTCAGTTAGTTGAGCTTGACCAGATCACATACTAACTCAACCAAGAGGTTTCCAACAAAAACTCAAACAAGAAACCCACTCAAACTTCTGCCAAACTTTGAATCTGATTCAGCAACCAAACCCTAATTTCAAATACAAATTTTTGCAAAACATGTTATTTCTTCAGAACAAAAATATCTCTGGAAACCTTGTCTAATATGTTGACCACCCAAAGTGAAAAATTTCAAAAATTCAAATTTGAGTTTCTTGCGGGCATTTGATCGAACACCTGGGAAGCAAAAATCCGGCCAAATCGGTTTCACTGTGAGCATCACTGTTCTCGCTCGCTCGAACCCTGTAGCCATGCCTGGAGAGCCTCCTTGGTCGAGCCCCGCCCCCTCTGCCCCGACCCGAGCCGTGAGAAGTGGAGGAGGAGAGGAAGAGCGCGCCCAGGACCCCCCTCTCTTCTCCCTCTGCTCTCTGCAAGCTGCCGACCGCCGTGACCTCGCCAGAGCCGACCCACAGCACCCCGCCGCCGAGACCAAACCCCTCCAGCACGCGAGCAAGGCCGTCGCGCCCGGTGTCGCCCGTGCACGTCGCCAGAGCACCCTGCGCCGGCCACCCACTGGACACCACTGCCCCCGCCCCTCTGGCCTATAAAAACCCCCGCCGAGCACACGAATGAACGCACACCACTCCCAGCGAGCTCCCAGACACCCTCTCTTCCTCCCGTTTGCTCTCGTTCGCTGCAGCCCTCGACGCCGGCGAGCTACTGGACGAGGGAGGCGCCGCCGCGTTCGGCCTCCGTTGGGCAAGCGGACGCCGGGAAGTGGAGGAGGAGTGCCGCCGGAGTCTTTTCCGCCCCTCGCCGTCAAGCCCTGCTTCCTCTACGCGCCTCGCCGTCGCTGTCGTCTTCCTCGCCGTGTGCAGGTGAGCTCCCTCCCTCGCCATCGAGCACGACGCAGACGTGTCGTTGGATTAGAATCCAACGGCAGCGTACCGGTTCGGGTGACTTAAGTCACCTGACGCGTAGGCCCCACCTGTCAGGTTCAGTTTCAAACGTTTCCCGCCCGTGCGAAGAGGTACTGGGCCGGCCCGTTTGGGATTTTTCGGAATTGGGCCCGGTTCAGTTAGTTTGGGTCCGATTCGTTTTTATCTATTTCCCGCTCATTTTGAATTATTTCAAATATGTTTCAGATATGATTTTCAAACTTTAATTCCAAGAGTTTTAGAAATCCATTTTGAGCAAATAAATATGCGTTGGAAAGCTTAGGAAATGATCTACCCTCTGAAACTAGTTAGAATTCAATTTGAGTTAGGGATTTAATTCAATAATATTACCTTGACCATAGCCTAATTAATCTTAGGAAAATTCTAGAAAATTGTTTAAACCTCCGAAAAATTTGTAACTTGGTTTAGGACCTCACTAGTTAACTCACCTACTGTTTAGCTCAACCCTAATCAGTTAACACTTTGTTAGTGGTATCAATTAGACCCTAATCCAATCCTAGTTGTAGCATAAAATAATAGATCCCTATTAAACACTTAGCTCATTTTTTTCCCTCAATACAAATTTACTTAATTAGTCAATCTCCATTTTGAACTAGTCTTAATACCCTTAGTTCAATACCAATGCTTAGAAAGGAATCACCATTTGGCACTTGGTAGAAAATCTAACTTGCACACTTAATGAAAACTTGGAAGAAAAACTTGCAATCCAACTCAATAAAATCCAACATGAACTCTATTGTTTGAAAACAATGATGTGTGCTTGAAGTGATGTTAGTATGGTGTGGTGATTGTGTGCCTTGTATTTATTCGTTATTAGACGCTAGTGTTGCTGAGGAGGATATTGAAGGGGGATTTTATCAAGAAGAAGAAGACTACCCCGGACACTTTGCCAACCAAGGCAAGCCATCTTTTGAATCATACTCCAAATGCCTAGTTTTACTATTGCATTCTACTTGTTTTAAGTAAATTGTATGATTGAATTGCTAGAGTAGAATGATAGATGTGTAGTGATATCTTGCTTAGCAAGAGCATCAAGCTGAGTTTATCCAACCCTATTTAGTGGTATCATTACCCAATGTAGTCGCTTAGTCGCTAATAAAATTGAGTCCATCTCTAAGGGGAACCCTATTTGAACTTGGTGACTTGAACTTGAAAGCTTGAAATGGAGATTCTCCTACCTGAGGGTTTTTTATGAAGGAAAAATAATCTTGACTAAGGACTATGGAACATATTTGCTAAATGATAATAAGTGATGTACCATGTGAGCCAACCATTACCGTACGACCACACTACCCCTAAATGGTAAGGGGCTTAGTCCGTAGCTTGTTTACCCTAGTATGGGAGGCCTTGTATCATCCTTTATAGAAGTGCACCGTGCGCGGGTACTTCTGAACCGAGTGGAAATTCCATTCATCCAGCATCCTGGAGAGGGCAAAACTAGAGACGCCGGAACAGAGATATCCGTGTCTCGGGCTCTAGGGAAGGATCCTATACTAGAGTGAGCAAGTGAAAGAGTTTGTTTGATTATCTGAACCTCGCATACTCTGTGTATGACGATCCGTGGATTTCTCCCGACAGATGTATCGAATCTTGTGGGTAAAGTGTACCCCTCTGCATAGGTTTCAAAACTATTCGAATAGCCGCGTCCTCGGTTATGGACAGTTGGCAAGCTGTACTTGACTTTTGTCAAGAATGAAAATAACTTATGGTGAACTTGGTGAATGACTTGACTTGACATTGATATTGACACACTTGAAGTTCCTCTTTAGATTGAACCTATAGAACTAAACCTCTTTTCTACCAATGAATATTCTTGGGAAATAAAACTAGCTTTTGCAAATAAACTTAGTGCTTAGTCCACCATATCAACCTTGCATATCTACTTCATCATTTCATTTATAAGATGGTTTGCGAGTGCATCCAATGTACTCATGGCTGTGTCCCTGGCTATCAACTTGGCCAGACTATGGGGAAGAGTATCCGGAGGAAGGTTATGAAGAGGAGTACCAGAACTAAGATCATCTCCTAAGTCGCCATTGCCTGTAGGGTGAAGGCATGGACCCGAAGACGTTATTTCCGCTGCTATATTGTGTTGTAATATGAACTTGGTCACTATGACCATTATATTTGAATCATCGTATTGTAATGTCTATGGAACTGGTTACCAACTACGTTATGTGTATCACAACAATGATTCTAGGATTGTGGTGGAATGCATAACGGGCACTTCGAATTTGTGATAAATTCGGGGGTGTCACAATGCTCCATGTTTCTTTTTACACCATTTGCCTATTGTTTCGTTACACTTCGTGGCACTTTTATGCATTTTCTGGAACTAACCTATTAACAAGTTGCCACAGTGCCAGTTCTCTGTTTTCTGCTGTTTTTGTGTTTCAGAGTGATACACTGGAAATATTCTCGGAATTGGATGAAACAAGTTCCTGAAGTCTTATTTTACCCGGAAGCTTCCAGAGATCTGAAGAGGAGTAGGAGGGGGGCCACCAGGGCCCCACATGCAGGGGTGGCGCGGCCAGGCCCCTAGCCGTGCGGGCCCCGCGTGAGGGCGCCTGGCTCCTCCTCTGACATCGCCCCTTCGCCTATAAAGACCCCCCGACGGAAAAAACCTAAGTACCCGATCAGTTTTCCAGAACACATCGCGATCCACCGCCGCCGTCGACCCGAAGATCGGGAGGGTCCAGAAGCTCTTCCCGGCACCCTGCCGGAGAGGCGAATCGCCACCGGAGGTCTTCTTCATCGCCATGCTTGCCTCCGGAACGATGAGTGAGTAGTCTACCTTGGACTATGGGTCCATAGCAGTAGCTAGATGGTTGTCTTCTCCACCATGTGCTTCATGTTTAGATCTCATGAGCTACCCTACATGATTGAGATCACCGTTATGTAATTCTACATGTTTGGTTTGTTGGGATCCGATGAATATTGGTGTTTATGATTGAGTTGCTGTACTGAATATTATCTTTTGTTATCTCTATGTTGTTTATGATCTTGCATGCTCTCCGTTGTTAGTAGCTATCTTGGCCGAGTAGTTGCTAGTGACTCCAAGAGGGGGTATTTATGCTCGATAGTGGGTTCATGTCTCTATTTCACCTGGGGGAGTGACAGAAACCTCTAAGGTGGTAGATGTGCTGTTGCTACTAGGGAGAAAACAACATTCATATGCTCAAGGGCATATGCTTTGATTACATTACACACTTTGCTTAATGCAATTATCTGTTGTTCGCAACTTAATACTACTGGGGTGTTCGGATTGATATCCCCGGGAGTGGATTATTAGTCATAGATGCAGTTGGATGGCGGTCTATGTATTTTGTTGTAATGCCCAGAGTAAATCTCATAGTGATCTTCTTGACATATCACGTTTATCTTTATTCTATCAATTGCCCAACTGTAATTTGTTTACCCAGCATGTGTTATTTTATCTATGGAGAGACACCACTAGTGAACTGTGGATCCCGGTCCTATTTCCATCATATTGCTATCACCTGTTTACTTTCTCGCACTGTTTACTTTACTCGCATACTATATTGGTTTCCACTCGATACACTCATAACCTTTGTTTCAAGCAAACCGGTGAGATTGACAACCTCATCGTAAGTTGGGAGCAAAGTATTTGTTTGTGTGTGTGCAGGTTCCACGTTGCAGCTAGCAAGCAAAGCTTGGATGAGGCGCCATATATAAATTGTCCGCAGCTGTCGCAAACTAGCAAGCATCACCTTCAGTCGTTTGTCTCTCCTCTCCAAGAACGATATTAAACCTTGGTTTCTTAACTGAGGGAAAACCAGCTGCTATACTCATCATACCTTCCTCTTGGGGTTCCCAACAGGCTGGCCATTCACCACGCACAAGGACTATTGTTGGGGGACGAAGAAGAATAATCTCCTTCATCAACTAGCCATCAGAGATCATAGCAGAACCCTTAGCAATCTAATAACCCTTAAACTCTATAGGTGATTAGAAAGGAGCTTTGCTCTCTCAGGTTTTAGAATTTGCGAAAAATTTACCCAGGTTTTAGGATGCATGAATGCACAATAGTCCTAGATCTACCCATCGTTTGGTCCTGAATGCTGGGATATTACAGTCTTCCCCCCTTATCAGAACTTCGTCCCGAAGTTAGAACTTTGTGTACCTGAAGAGTTTTGGATATGCTTGTCTTAAATCTTCTTCTTTTTCCCAAGTTGCTTCCCTTTCGGAGTGATGTTTCCATTGCACTTTACAGAACTTAATAGCACGGTTCCGAAGCCTCTTCCAGTTCTCCTCTAAGATCTTTATTGGCTTCTCCTCATAAGTCAAGTCTGCTTGAAGGTCTAGATCATCATGTGTAATAGAGTCTTCGGGTGCTTTCAAACACTTCCGAAGTTGAGAAACATGGAAAACATTGTGAACTTTCTTCAATTTTGCTGGAAGCTCCAATTCAAAAGCAACACTTCGATTTTGACTTAGAATCTTGAATGGTCCAATATATCTTGGGCTTAACTTCCCTTTAATACCAAACCTCTTGATTCCTTTCATAGGACTAACCTTCAAATAGACCAAATCTCCTACTTTGGGTTCCCATGTCCGCCTCTTTTGATTTGCATAACTCTTTTGTCGACTTTGAGCTATCTTCAAACGGTCACGGATGGTATCAATGATGCCTTGCTTCTCTTGGATGAAATCAGTTTCAAATTCATGGTTGCCTCCAGGCTCAAACCAACATATTGGAGATCTGCACTTACGTCCGTATAGTACTTCAAATGGTGCTGCTTTCAAGCTACTTTGATAACTGTTGTTGTAAGAAAATTCTGCTAACGGTAAGTGCTCATCCCACGAACCTCCAAAATCGAGAGCACATGCACGCAGCATGTGCTCCAAGATTTGATTTGTTCTTTCTGTTTGCCCTCCAGTTTGAGGATGATAAGCAGTGCTGAAATCCAATTGTGATCCCAGTGCTGCATAAAGATTTCCCCAGAATGTTGATGTGAACACTGACCCTCTATCCGAGATGATTTTCTTGGGCACTCCGTGCTTACTGATGATTTCTCTCACATAGATTTCTACCAACTTTTCTGCACTATCTTTCTGATTCACGACCAAGAAATGTGCACTTTTGGTGAATTGATCTACTATCACCCATATCATATCCTTATGCCTCTTGGTTAGAGGTAAACCGGTGATAAAATCCATCCCGATTTCCTCCCATTTCCATTCCGGAATGTCCAAAGGTTGAAGTAACCCTGCTGGACTTTGATGTTCAGCTTTGACTCTTTGGCAAGTGTGGCATTCAGCCACGTACTTGGCTATATCCCGCTTCATGTTATTCCACCAAAACAATTCCTTTAGATCCATGTACATCTTAGTACTTCCTGGATGTATAGAGTATGGTGTCTCATGAGCCTCTTTAAGAATCAGTCCTTTGATCTCCGGTATCTCTGGCACACAGATTCTGTTTTGAAACCAGAGTGAATCAAAATCACCCAAACGGAATTCAGATGGTCTACCCTCTTCAATCCTGTGGATTTCTTCAGTGATGAAAGGGTCTTCATCTTGTCTTCTAATTATAGTGTATTTCAAGTCACTTTGTCTTTCCTCCATCACTCTCATAGTGTGGATACTCCCCAAATATTTGACCTCTAGACATTGTATTTCTAGTCTTGCCAGGTCCTTAAGCAATTCCTCCGGAAGTTCTCTGTCCATCAACTGTGTTTCTGTACTCTTCCGGCTTAATGCATCGGCTACCACATTAGCCTTTCCAGGAGTATAGTTAATAGTAAGATTATAATCCTTGATCAACTCTAGCCATCTTTTCTTGTGATCGGTATATAGCTCACATTTGGCTCCATAGAGAAATTGCCTCCATTGCTTGAGAGCAAACACAACTGCTGCCAATTCTAAATCATGTGTTGGGTAATTGACTTCATGTGGCTTGAGTTGTCTGGAACCATAAGCAATTACCTTTCGGTCTTGCATCAAAACACAACCCAATCCATTCTTGGATGCATCACAGTAAACTGTGTAATCCTTTCCAGTTTCCGGTACTGCTAGGATAGGTGCTGTTGTGAGTTTCTTTTTCAGCTCTTGAAAGCTCTCTTCACATTTCTCAGACCACTCAAATGGAGTGTTTTTCCTTAACAACTTTGTCATCAGCCCAGCTATCTTAGAAAATCCTTCAATGAATCTCCGATAGTATCCGGCCATTCCCAGAAAACCTCTAATCTCCTTCACATTGGTTGGTGCTTGCCAATCCAAAACTGACTGAACTTTGCTTGGATTCACGGAAATCCCTTCCTTGCTAATGACATGACCAAGGAATTCTACTTGATCTAGCCAAAATTCACACTTGCTGAAGTTAGCATACAGCTTATGTTCCCTTAACACTTGCAATGCTATTCTGAGATGTTTAGCATGATCCTCTTTATTCTTGGAGTAAATCAAAATGTCATCGATAAACACTATCACAAACTTGTCCAAGTATGGCATAAAAATCTTGTTCATCAAATTCATGAAGATTGCTGGAGCATTGGTCAAACCAAAAGGAACAACTAAATATTCATGATGGCCATACCTTGAGACAAATGCAGTCTTTGGTACATCTTCTGGCTTGATCTTTATTTGATGATAACCAGATCTCAGATCAATTTTGGAGAAAACCCCAGCTCCATGAACTTGATCAAACAGATCTTGAATTCTTGGCAAAGGATACTTGTTCTTGATGGTGACATTGTTCAGATTCCTGAAATCCCCACACATTCTTCTGCCTCCATCTCTTTTATCAACAAATATGACTGGCGAACCCCAAGGTGATATACTTTCCTGGATGAATCCCTTACTTTCCAACTCATCTAGCTGCTCTTTCAGTTCTTTCAACTCTTTAGGACCCATTTTATAGGGTGCTTGTGAAATTGGTTATGTACCTGGCTTCAGATCAATAGTGAATTCAATTTTCCGATCCGGTGGCATTCCTGGTAATTCTTGGGGAAATACATCCATGAACTCATTAACCACTGGAATATCTTCTAACTTGGCCTCTTTCAGAGAATTGAGTTGAATTCCAATCTCTACATGGGTATGCTTATCTGCTTGACACAGTCTTCTCTTCACAATCAATATGTGCTTCGTCATCGGACATCCAATCCATACCCAGAACAACTTCAATTCTTTTAAGTGGAAGAACATAGAGATCGGCAAACTAAAGGACAGTCACAGATCGTAATGACCTGGTCTGGTTTGAATTGGGATACTAAAAGTTTACCCCCGGCCGTCACAACAGTCATAGGATGAGCTATCTCCTGACACCTTAACCCATATTTTTCGACAAAATCTTTGGAAATGAATGATGTAGTGGCACCGGTATCAAAAAGAACTTTGCCGGGATGAGTAAGGATGCTGAGCGTACCTATGACCGCCGTTTCCGAATTGTTAGCTTCCTCCAGAGATGTGCAATTCAACCTCCCAAAATTCTGGCCTCTTTTTCTGTTCCCATTCTTGCTGCTACTGCCACCTCCAGATGCAGGTCGGCCACCTCCTCCTGTCTTGCCTCCACGGTTATCTGGCCATCCACCAGCTGGTTTATTTGGACAATCTGGATGGATATGCCCTTCCTTCCCGCAAGCATAACAGATAATACTTGGCTTTCTGCAATCACTCTTCATATGACCTGGAAGTCCACACTTGTGACAGATGATCTGTTCTTTTGGTCTGAATACCTTGCGATTGGGTGGAGCTCCTCCTGTTCTAACCCTGAGTTTGAAACTCAGGTTTGGAGTACTTCGGGTTGGTTGCACCCTCTTGGCCTCAGTCTTGGCCCTCTTCAGTCGGCTCATCTGAACCAACTTATAATCATTCTCCCAGGTGATAGCTGTATCCATCAATTCTTGGAAGTTACTCGGCTTAGTCAACTTCATCTGTATCGCCGCGTATGGATCCAGTCCCCTGAGGAACCTTTTCACCCTCTTACTGTCAGTACTCACCTCGTCACTAGCGTAACGAGATAGTCTTGTGAACTCCTTGATGTAAGCCATCATTGTTGCACTCCCCTGTTTTAGGTCTTCAAACTCCCTCCTTTTGAGCTCAACCACACTTTTTGGCACATGAAAGGTACGGAATTTTTCTTTGAACTCTTCCCAAGAGAATACCTTATCGGGAAGTTGAAGTGTCACTTTGTTGTCCCACCATGCTACGGCTGGTCCAGATAGAAGGTGTACAGCATAACGAACCTTCTCCTCGTCATTGGCTCCCACCGCCTTCAATTTTCTCTCGGTGTCCATGAGACAATCTTCCGCATCCATTGGTTCAATCGCGGAAGCAAAAGGAAGTGGTTTTGCATTGAGGAAGTCGGAAAGACTTACCCCTCTTGCTTCCGGAACCTTTCCGGCTCCAACCTGCCCCATAAGCTCTTGCATAAACTTGTTCTGCGTTTCTTGCATATACTGCATAAAGCTTTGCTCCGCCAAAGGCCTGAACGGTGGTGGTGGTAAATGAGCTTGATTTTCTTGATCAGCCTTAGCTTTGGCCTCCATTTCTGCCTGCTGGTCATTCATTGCCTTCGTTTGAGCTTCTTGTGCCAAGCGTTGCTCCTCAGCATCGGCAGCTAAACCCGTATCCATAGCCCCTCTAGTCCTGTAACATAAAGCGAAGATCTCATAATTACACCATGCCCATGCTTTCTGAGCTTCACTTCATGCTCAGAACTAGTCACACAATGGAAAACAGAAATCCAACTCCAAATGGAAGATCACAAGAAAACCAAATACAAGTACATATTATACATCTCATACAAACCGATACAAGGTCATTATTACAACACGTACTCTCACACGTAGAGTACACTCATAGATCGAGACTGGATAGTTCTACCATCTCTCTTATTATTACAGCATACTACTAGCACTAATTGCATTCACAGATGCAACTACGCTTCTACCTTGGTCTTGACATCCTGTCCTGGTTTCACGGCTCATAGTACATCCCGGAGTCCACCCATGCTGGCGTGTAGTCCGGCGCACTGTCTCGGGAACAAACGGTCTACCACCCGGAACATAGTCCGAGTCAGACGTGTCCATCATAGAGGTATCACTCAACACTAGTCCATTCAGTCCGAGGTAGCTCTCAAAGTACACCCTGGTCTCGTGAGCAGTCATAGTAGGAAAAGGCTCCGCCTCTCCATAACACACACTCTCCGTGCAGTAGGTGTGATCAAACGGTACATCCTGCTCCATAGGTGTCTCAACTGGCTCCTAACTCTCAAACTGAACCTCCATAAGATCCTCCTCCTCAACAGATACAACAGGAGTGACTACGGCATCGCCACCTCCTGCTGCGTGAGCTGTCCCTCTGTACGAGCTAGTATACTGCTGGCCGTCGCCCAGCCAGTCAAACCTCCAACCATCAGAGTTCTCAATAGGAAGCTTGGACTCCGAGACCCCCTTGAGACCCTGCTGCGCCTCCATACTAGAAGTGATAACTGGGTAATGTATGGGCTCAGGAGTGGGTGAATACCTGGAAGGTCCAGGCTGTGTCAGGTAACTGTGAGTTCCCACAACTGGTGAGAAGTGTGATCCCTCTGACTCCTGCCTAGTCATCTGTGCTCGCTCCTGCCTCCTAGTAGTGTCTGTGAGGTCATCAAGCATCTCCGCCTTGTCCTCCACAATGACCTGGTGAGTGTTATACAGTGATCCTACTATCTTCCTATACCTATCAAGAAGTCTGGCTGCTAACTTCGGCTTCTTCTTCACCAGAACGTCGTGATCCATTCCCAGCTCATCCATTAGTGAGTCATGAGGAATAGCAGTAAAAGTGGTACCTGCTAACTCCACCGCTCTGAACTCCCGGATAGTCGCAATAGCTCGCACTACCGCCTCGTGATAAGCTGTAGTCTCACCTCTTCCCTCTCCGGAAGGCTGAACTGTACTAGGTGCTAATCCATCTGGTAGCATAATCACGACACGGTACTTGACCACAGTCCCGTCATCCTTGTAAGTATAGGTCTTAACAGGGATGTCGGTGCTGAGTCCAAAAGCCCGTAGCAGTGATCCTAACTGCTCAGTCAAAGTGCCCTCATAGTCTTCCAGAGTCTTCCTCTGTGACCAAACAGTACGTGCTGGAATTCTCGATGCCATAATAGCTGTTACAAGAATAAGGTATAGAATTAGTATGATGCATCTAAATAAAGAATTGTAACACTAAAAGTATGACTAAGTTATTCCCAAGTGAATAACCATCATAGATTTAGAGAACTCTTTACCGTTGCTACTAGACTCCTACAGGTTCTATCCCTTTACTAGGTTTCCAACCTAAGGTCAAAGCAATTGCTCTGATACCAGCTGCGGTGACCCAGCATACCACTGCATGTTGTAGTATGCAAGTCATTGATATAACACTTGCGGAACAAGCCTCCACAAATATTACATCCCTCAGAATGGTACAACAGAAACATTGCGGGCCCAAATACAAACTGATCATCATTTTATTACAAACCAAAACGTGATGTTAACGAAATGCTCCCCATAAGAGAACACCTCAAGTGCTTAGTGTTTACAACAACTGGAAAGCTCAAGTAATTAAACATGAGAAGAACTCAACAACTTATTCATATTCTACAGTTGCTCGGTTCCTCGGCTACAATAATACCCTATTAGTTAGTACTCCTTCACTCTGACTCCTCGCCTGAGGATGCTCTGTAGCGTATGAAGTAATCCATGATTTCGATGCCACGAGAGAGATCTGGCTCCTCGTAGAAGATGTCCTGCTGGCCTTCGATTGCATTCAGAGTGGCTTCATCGAGCTCTTCACAGTCTAGCAAGGGTTTAAGAGATTGGGGTGAGTAACGAGCGTTACCCAACAAGTTTCTTTAGAAAGAAGTTGTGTGATATGCACTAACTACAGCCACAGACCCAAAAGAGTCGTAGGCTCATGCAAGGTTTTATCAAGTTTTTCTTGAAAGATTGCTTTTACTTTAGAAAACTATGCCCAACAGCCAACACAGGGTATTAGTGCCTTGAGAGCACCTTTCCTGCCGCGTTCGCAGCTCCTTCCCGGAACAAGGGGTAACATGTCACATCTTTTTACACTCTGCAGAGGTGTGTCCTTCCAAAAGAGATCAAAGCCTTGCTGCACAACCGGGCGTACATTCCCGTCCACACTTCCATGGTGTGGGGCCCAGTCATTGATCCAAGCCAATCACTACCTTCTCCGCACAACGCATGCCCACCCAATTCACGCAAGCAGGTTGTGTCCCTGATATTCACCCCCAACGATGAAGTACCTAGGCGTCCCTTGCAGACCATCATAGACACCAGTGCCGTGAGAACTGAGGTGTCCCACCCATGTGCAAGTAGTCCCGCAAGATCTACTGCGACCGGCAACTGGCTGCCCGTTGACATGCGAACGAGAGAAGATACAGCTGACTTTCCCGTCCCATTCCAAGTCTCTTGGACGACACGGTTTTTACGACACAAGAATAACTGTGGCATTGGTAGTTATTCCTAGGTTTACTTTCCCGTGCAAGTGGAACCTCCACCACCACACTCTTACCGTGGTTCCACCTGCCAGCCTTCCTAGGTTATCACCACTGGTCGATAACGACTAGTCATATTTCTTATGAAAATATGTTTTCCATCCTTTTTGAAATGTTAGAGTTTGAAGTCAACACTTTGCAAGAAGTTTCAAAATCATTGCAACCAAGAGATATGAGCAAGATAAACTTGCCTTGTGACTGAAAGGTAATGGAGTCGGATACTTGGCGATGCTCCTGATCTCCTTGTTCTACAGAAATCCAAGCATTGTCCGATAAGGACAATGTTTCAAGAAACAAATGGATGCTATGCACAATGATATGCTATGCATGGTGATTCATGGACTTGGTTTTCTTATTTGTGTGTTTTACCCAATACTTGCTTGGGTTAAAGGATTTTTATAAAACACAAGATTCTATTTGTGTGTTTAACCCTAATTATGTGTTAAGATAATTATTTAAAATTTGAAATCAAAGTTTAAGTTATATAACTTTTGTTGAGTTATTTGAAAAGAGAAAGAATTGATTTAATAAAGAAAAAGACTTAGATTTTATTTTAATTAATAAAGATAAAGAATTTTGATAAGGGAATATAAAAGGTTTTAATTTTAGAGTTAATAATAAAAATTGATTATGGATTATAATTATAATCAACTAATCTATGTATTAAAGATGAGGAGTTTATTTTATAACATGGAATTAAATTAAACAAAATTGGTTTAATTTTAGATTTGAATTAATTCAAAAAGGAAAAATAGAATTTTAAATTTTTCCAAACTGAATTGGATTTGTAAATGGGCTTTGGCCCATTGGCCTGGCACAACCAGCCCGGCTGGGTCTAACCCAACCGGCCAGGACCTGGGTCGGTCAAACCGACCCAGACCTGCCTCGGCCTCGCTCCTCTCTCCCCTCGACTCACACCCGGCGACTCGGATAACCGCCGCCGCCGCCTCGCTTCCCCGGCTGACTCCGGTGACCTCTGCTGCTGCCACCTTGGGCAAAATGCTCACCACCACGTCCTCTACCAGCTCCACCGAATGGAATCGCCGGCTGCTTCCTCTCCGAGGAGATCGGGTTGCTCTCCTCTCTCGGGATCTGCCGCCTCCAAGCACTCCAATGCGGTGCCTCACCGCTGAAGCTTGCTGAGCTGCTGAGCATGCTCAAGTGCTTGAGCTTCGCGAGCGTTCGCCGGTGGAAACACCAAGATGTGGTGCTCCCGGTGCAACTCGGTGAAGTCCTCCCTCGGCCGCGCCTGGTCGGCCGAGCGGGCACTACCTCGCCATGCTGGCCAGGTATGCACCTGGGCGACTGGTGAGCTCGACTCCTCCTCCACTTGCCCTATTCTTCTCTGGTCTCTGTACTTGGCCATCTTGGCCGAGTGCCAAGCCCTCCATGCTGATGCTCTAGCTACTGCACGCTGTTAGCTTGATGCTTGTGTTCAGTTTAAGTGTGGCTGCTAAAGCATGTGATACCTAGTTGCTCTCAAATTCTCTGTCAGTGCACTTAAAGACAGAAGTGTTGATCTATTCTTTGCTCAGTTGCAAAGTTCAGTTGTTGTTGGTGGTAGACTTGCTATGCTGATCTCTTGCTGTTAGCTCTGAATCATAGGATGCTAAATCATATTCCTGATGAATATGTTGTTGTGCCAGCTGCTGTCACTTGTTTACCCATGGTAAACAAGGGATAGTATGTCTTGCAGTTTTGCAAGCTTCTGTGATGATTAGCTTGAGCAAATATCTGATTCCTAGCTTTTGTATCTAGGAAAATGATTTAAAGTTCATGGTTTCAATGGAGAGCTATAAGGATGCTATGGGGTTGTGTTGAGGTGCATGTCCTCTTTGGACATGTGCCCAGCAACCCCCTTTTGCTGTTGCTAAGATGAATTGGTGAAACTTGCCCCTCTTATAGATGAGTCAGTGATGCTGGTCTGAGACTTCTTTAGCAGTGAGATGCTTTGCATATCTTAGTGTCCTCTGCTAGGTTTAAATGTGTTGCTGGTTTGACTGGTGTGATTGAGGTGCATGCCTTTAGGTCATGTGCCCAGCACCAGTCTCCTGTGAGTGTTCATGGCTTCAGTGATCTGCCTATGAAGCCACAGCTGAGGCTATTCAAATGAATATTTCACTTTGGCTTTGGAAATCATATTTCCAATGATGAACTGAGCAAAGCATTTCTTTGCCAGTCTGAGGAAAATCTACAATGACATAACCATGCTTGATGCTGCATGTATATCAAACATTGGTTGATATCCAGTGCAAAATGCCAACCTGATGTGGTTATGATCTTGTGGTTGATCTGCTCTTTCTACTAGTTGAGTTGTGGCTAGCTCTTGCTTGCCCTTCTCCTCCTGGTTTAGCCCCTGGTTCAGCTCCTAGTTCAGCTCCTAGCTCTTGTCCTTCTCCTCCTGGACGTGCTGCTGGTCCTTCTTCTCCTGAGCTTGGTCTTGAGCTTCAGATCATCTCCATGATTTTTGCTGGATGATTACTATTGTGCTTGTGTGCTGTGAAAGAACAGTGGTGTTCTTTGTGTTGGTTCCCTGTTGTCTCGAATGTGAGCTGCTTCTCCTGGTTCAGCTCCTGGTGATGCTCATCTAGCCGGCAGCTGGGTTTGTAAGCTACTGTGGTGCTGCCAGCACCCCCCTCCTGATTCTGTGACTAAGCTACTTGTGAGCTGTGTGCTTGCATGCTTCACTCGGTTTGATCTCATCCTCACCTGGCCGTGCTGTGAATCTGCTATGTGCTCTATTGATTTGTACCCCAGTGACTTAAAAGAGCAGATGCTACACTTGGGCAAAATACTCAATGATGCAATGGCAAAATATTTGCCCTAGTCTGAGAGTACTAATCCTAACACTTAACCTTTTTCTTTGTTTATTTTTGCTTTGTTTTGCAGGTTGCAGATTATGAAGATCCAGAAGATGGATTTCATGAAGACTATTAGAAATAGTTTAGAATTAGGTTTCTATTCATTTATTTACTGCTGTAATCTTCTTTTCAGTTTTCAAAGATGTAAAGACATTGTATATATGTTTTAATATCAATAAAGTAATATTTCATCTTGTTTTATTATTTATTCAATTCCTTTTATCCAACTCAATTTATAATTGAGTTATTTCTTTATTAATGTTTAAGAATTCAAATTCTGAGATTAATTAAGCAATCAAAGTAAACTACCTAATTCAATTAAACAACCATATCAAGAGATCATAGCAGAACCCTTAGCAATCTAATAACCCTTAAACTCTATAGGTGATTAGAAAGGAGCTTTGCTCTCTCAGGTTTTAGAATTTGCGAAAAAATTACCCAGGTTTTAGGATGCATGAATGCACAATAGTCCTAGATCTACCCATCGTTTGGTCCTAAATGCTGGGATATTACAGTATATTACAAACTGTATATAGTGCTAATGATGAGCATCTACTTGCCTAGCCAAAGTTATGACCATCTGAACCGACATGCAGTTTCATTTAACCAGTATGTTGTATACAAGTTCTCTTAACTCTCGGATAGCTGTTGTGATTTTTGGTTGATCCCTGTGCATGCTAGATATGGATGGCGTTGGGAAATTGGTATCAACCTTTACTACCATCTTATGTTCTGGTAAACATAGCAAGTGATGCCTACGCTCTGTATTTTTAGTATTTGTAAAGTGTTCTTCAGGCAGGGTATGAATCTGATGCGATCCCACCAGACATGACATATATTTGAATAAATTTGAGAGGCTTGCGAAAGACACGAGTGCTCATTATTTCTTTCGTAACAAGAGTATATTTACCAGCTTGCTCTTTATCTTGAATTGTTCTATCTGATTATATTGCACTAGCCAAATTAATTCTCTCCATCTCAATCGTATTATATTTAGTCAACTATATCATGACACATTTTTCAAACAGATTTCTGATATGGCTTTTCTTTACTGATAGTAACCCAGGTATATCACCTATTATAGTAATGTTATGTTAAGTTTGCAGAATATATAAGGAGCAACAGTAAACCCAAAAAAGGATACACAAGTAGCGGCAGAGGAAGTTTTGGCTTCGGGCATATCTCCTTTTTCAAAATATGATAGCAGTTTTCTTTTCATATAGCATCCGTCTAATATTTCCTGCTGTGGCATGGGGAAAGAGGCAAAAAAATGCTACACTTCACAATTTATTTCGCTCATTTGTGGGCTTCAGGACGTGTTGATTCAGGTTTGCAAGGTTGAATGTACTTGAGATTTTGCTGGCACCTTCAGGTTTATGTTATCATGAGGAGATCGAATTTTTTATTCTCTGTTTTTTCTAACCTTCGGACCGAATCGCAGGATTAGTAAAAAGGGTTCTTTGATTCTAGAACAAGGTTTAGTTACCGCCAAAATCTACTTAATGATCAAGACTAAATCCACAAATGTAATTAATTAACATACTTTTTTTGTCGGTCATAGTTTATTTAGATGACTTGAACATTTATTCTCATTGTTCCAAATAACCATTGACGCATACGTGTTGTTTCTGCTATACATTATTTGTCATCACATGTATAATATATATAGTTTCTATTTCATTCTATGTAAATTCTTTGCTAAAAGCCCCGACGTAACGCGCGGGGAATCCTCTAGTTTATCTTGTACAAGGACCCACACATGTCATTGTTTATTTTTTCTTTCCCGTTCTACTCCTACAGGCTTAATACACATCTTCCACACATGATACATCACTCATGAGTTGTTTTAGCTCAAGTGCGATGCGCTGGCTCTAGTGTAGAAGAATGTAGAGGCTAGTGTTGTGTATTGTTCACAGCGAATCTAGCTATTCTAAACCATTGGATACAGGAGAGCAACGGCTAAGATTGCTGCTCTATTCCGAGTTCAAAACTGGTACATTATATAGGACTAGTACGTGTACATGTGGTAGTGCATGTCCCAACATCATGTAGTAATTTTGGTACCAGAAAATATTATAGAGTTTCTTATATACTAGTAAACTAGCTGGATGGCCCGCGCATTTGCGTGGCTAGATTTTCTATAATTTTTTATGTTCAGAATGTTTCTCTACCGGTTGATCACTTATTATTCTTTTGTATTGATGTCATAATTCTACCAGTTTTATGTCACAGAAAAAATAGTAGTCCCAAGACCTAAGCCATGATCGTAGGATTAAGTGCATGAGATGTGATATACGGAGGACAAAACCATATATTTTTCCTCTTTGAACTATGTGTCTCATTGTGCATTCTTGCACCAATATTTATTGAGTAGTTATGCGCGAAGAAATGAAACTAAACATCAATGACTTGATTCTAAACCATTTGTTCTATTGAGCGATTGCATGTTGATTCGTATTTGCCTTTATCAGTTAATGCAAATATATATTGCATTAACCGACAAAGGCAAAATAATAATTAACATGCAGCCTAACTATGTATATATGCATCTTTGCAATATTTGCCTAACTATGTGTATATGTTGACCTACCACGACCAATTTCGTAGAAATATATTTCATAGATCCAATGAGAATGTGGTGCCTTCTTTACTATTATTATAATGATTAATCTACAAAAAACGAATTGGTGGAATAGTAGTAATTGTTTGGGTTGGGTGTACCTAATGTAAGTCCAAACTGAAGTATTTTTGTTATCTTATAATTTCCTCCTGGGACGCCAGGCTAGGTGTGCATTTTGTGCTTGGCGTCGTTGAATGTGGTGCCATCTTTTTACATGAAATTACTGATGAATAGAATCATGTAATCAAATGTGGTGCTTCTTTCAACCTTATTCATCTTGTGAGGGACATGTGTTTACTTCTTTACCTGGAACTAATTACGATATCTTCCATACATGCATCTACAACTTCTTGCATGTATATCTTCAGCTTCATCGTGTTGTCAGAATGGAAATAAATTGCTTGATACATCAGAAAATAATTGTCCCAGTTGATGCAAACTGTATGCCGGGTCACTGAATCCTCTACTGCCGTCAGGTGCCGCACCAGTGTTGGTCCTTGGGATGGGAAGGTCGCCATCGATTCAAACCACCCTGTTGGCTTCAGATGTGTTTGTTTTTCTCAGATCGATCGCTATACAGACTCTGTCGAAGACCTTGGAGTAGAATCAGGGCACCTTTTGTGTTTGCCGCCGTTATAGCCATGAGCTAACTCCGCCAGCGTAAGATCGCAGCTATCGCCTTGACCTAGCTTCGTCTGTTGTCACCTCGAGCGCCATCTCCAGATCGCTGTTGTAGCCTCGACCTAGCTTTGTTGGCGCAAGATCGCTGTTTCTACCTTCACCTCATCGGATGATTTATGCTGTGATTTGTGGCGTCGGCGTAAGATCGCTGCTGTCGTCTTGAGCTAGCTTCATCGGCGCGCATCCGGTGTTGTCACCTCGAGCGCCATCTCTAGATCGCTGTTGTTGCCACGACCTAGCTTTGTTAGCGCCAAATCGCTGTTTTCGCCTTCACCTCATCGGAGGCTTTATGCTGTGATGTGATCTCCGGATCAACATGACGACCGTTGTTCTTGCTGTTTGCGTGAGGTAATTCGTAAGCGAGACCAATGAATCTTATCTGCTACTACACCACGCGCATCATGTAGGTTGAAATATCCACGAAGAGTTCATCATACGAAGCAGCACCAATCACGGATCAAAGAGACAAAGAGTTTCTGTTGAGATATGCTGAAACAATTTATTACTTTTTTTTGTCTGCTGTGGTTCCTCCCGCACACGGTTCACAATCAATCTTGTCAAAATAACACGTGCATATTGTACTAATTAGGACTCTCCTTGTACAAAGGTATCCTGATCAATCACGCGTGCATGCTGATATACCATATCCTTTTTATAATCAATCTTGCGAGCGCACGGCTCTTGCCTTCTGCCGGATCAGCTTGGTTTTACTTCCATAGGGAAATCGATCGTGGCATTTTTTTCTATAATAGATGCTTTAAATCTGTGATGTTCGTTTTTCAATGTTTAATCTGAGCCGTTATTTGTTAGTTGTTTTAATAATATAACTAGCAAGATGGCCCGCGCAAATTGCGCGGCTAGCAATGTGATTATTTGAATCTTCACATTAATTTTATTTATGTTCCTCTTCATACCATTTCTTGAACATTTTAAGTCAAAAAATAATTGAGTTAATTTATGGTACTCAATTGACAAATCTTCCCTATGCTCTACCATACTAACCTGACCTTAAAATTAGTCTATATTTTGGCCTACTAATTCCGCTATCTTACTTCGGATCATAAGCTTGAAACTGTACAAAATATATTTTCTGGCAGTACTTTACAAAAAGGTCTAGCGCCTATCTGAGTTACACTTAATCATGTAAATTTTGCATCCTTGAAGTTCCAAACAAAATATTTCTGAATTTTTAGTGAGTATATACACTTTATGAAACATTGCATCCACTCCAATATGAACCACATATTTTAAAGATAGGTATTACCAAATGCTATTTTTAAAAATATTGCACTTCTACAATCCTTCTGCTTATTTTACTATGAATATAAAATGTCTCAGTATTTACCCATGAACCATTTTTCCGTGTTTAAGGGAGTCTTCAGTACAAATAAGAATGCAAATTATTATTTACCTAATGATATATCAAAAATTGGTATCCTTATTGTGAAAGCAGAAGAAATGGTTTCACTTAATTTCTATTGTCATGTATTCCACAAACCATCATCCAAAAGGATATGAAACCTGCAAAATGAAGAAGCCATGAAATAATATAAATGTTTTACGTGAATTCAGGCAGAAAGCTTAAGTTGTTCTTTCAAGCATAGATACATGGCAAGCAGAGTAGCAGCAATTTGCTTTCTTGCACAAAAAACGGGAGCTTTAATTAGTTTTCACTCAGCCATCTGCAAGCAAGGGATTTTTATACGTGCAACATACTAATTAAAAAATAGGGTTATTAGGAAATGCATGGCATCATCAGTGGCGTGATCTAAAAATAATATGTACAGTAAGAACTGTTCAAATTACACTTAATTAATGCTATTTTTTACCTTCTGGGTTTTGACACACCTTCTACCGTGCTTCATGCTAAACTCACCAGGCCACCATGACACCTGTGAGTACATCGGATAAAACTCAAAAGACAATAGTCAAGAAATGGTTTTGTTTTAGTTCTATTATTATTGTGCTTTATATCTTGTCCTTGCATAGATTTGGACATCTTGCAAACTTAATTACCTCTAATCCATCCTTTATCATGCATGCAGCCAATGCACACAAACATGCTAGGTGGTGGCTGGTGGTTGTGATCGTCAGCTGAACTTATTTTGGTGTCGTCAAATTCGCTGTTATATAGGGCTAGAAGTTGTAGTCTAATGCAGCTGTTGAAACACACTCAGTGGACCTTTACAATTTTCCTCCACTTCATGCTGGATTCAGGAGAAAAACACAGAGAGTCTGAGAGTGTCGCTACTGCTTGCTGTTGGAGTGATTATAAAGTCTAGTCAATTGTACCGGCCGGTTACTAAACTAACAGTGTCTCTAGGAGATAGACACGGTATTCTTGTAATTGTAATAAACACTCTAGAGGCAATACAATTACTTGTTCGACACATTCTCGCTCTTCCGTTCCTCTACATGGTATCGGACACCAAATTCTCCACTTGGTCTTTCCACAGTTTACGCCCCACCGCTCAATGTCGTCTGAGTCCTCGTCCAGCTCCAACCTCTATGCTGACGGCCATGCCGTGTCTGCTCCTATTACGACGGGATCTCTGCTTCACCTCAACATCTGGCTCCACATCCGGTCACTCTGCAGTTTTTCTCGGACAATCAAGCTTCACAACCTGGTCAACATTCTTTGTGTTTTTTTCTTGCAGTCCGACATCCCTGACCATGGAAGCTCGTCTTCATCGACGGCGCCAAGTGGATCCAAACCGACGCTTGCATCATCTCCTGGTTTTACACCACGGTCTGTGCCTAGGTTCTGGACCATGTTAAGTTCTTGCCAAACGACACGGGATTCTGTGTGTGGACGGCCATGATTTGCACCATCTTCCTCTCAAACCGGAGGCAGCAAGCCATCCACGTGCTCTACGAATTCCACGGGCTATTCCGGAGCGACATGACCATCAGCCGTCTCAAGATCATCGTCGCTGACATGCTGTCGGATGTTGATGATCCAATCTCCGACCCTCTACAATCACGACATGATGGAGATTCTCTCATGCCGGAAAAATTAAGAAGCAGATTCTCTCCTGATATGTGAAGAAAGGTTTGCTTTGTACGTTTTCCTATTTCTTGTTCTCTTTTTGCAGAAGAGCTCGTATTTGGTTACGACATGAGGAAGAAGGACACTGTATGCAGTATGCGCATATCTAAATCAACACGGCTCATATGCCACAAATAGAAGTTGGCTAAAACTATTGTATATATTCCTGTATTAATATGTAATTTTTCATCTCTGATCCACTCCTCTTTTCTCTTGATATATCTTGCACCAATGCAAAAATCTCCTTGGAATTTAAATCTAAAATCATTGTTGACGTAATCATTTAGCTTTTTTGATCAATGCAATATTTTCTACATATGCTTTCATGACAACTTCTTACTACAAATTGCTTCTATATGCTCTTCACTTACATTCTCTCTCACTCACTTCCTTTATAATTTTTTCTATACAAAACCGGTTCATCTACCCCCTTTATGACCACATCGAGCTAGCACAACCAATACAAAAACTATTTCATTTTGATCCTATATTGATAAAATTGGTGCCTTGTTCCCTATTATTTTAGAAAAAAGTTTGTGACGTTTTGAATTGTGTGTGCTTACTTATTCCATAATATTTTGCCAGAATAGGCAAGAAAGCAAAAAAAAAAAAGCTCGAACACAGGATTGGTATAATACTTTTTGTCCTTCATACATCATTAATTATCAGACGGTTAGACTTCTTACTGGGAACTAATTACTCTCTTTTCATACTGTGCATCCCCATGCTTTTATGTGAGCTATTTGTTGCTGGAATAAGATTCTCTCTCTTGCACATATGCTAATTCAAGGAGAATACATGACCTATTGGAACATACTACCTGAGTACCTGATAGATTGAAGGCAAGTTCGAACGATAGTTTCGATGGCAATTGATTCTGAACTGGAGTAGGCACGTGTAATCATAAGATAATTGGACCCAACCTCTCTTGCCGTCGTGGTATGTCTGAATCCTGGGGTCACCCGCTACATAGCCTCTCGGCGCCGTCTCTTCTCGCCAAATTATTTGCCATGTTTGCCTCGTTGTAAGAGCTTGCCAGTAGATACAGGGTCAAGGGCCTTGATGTTTCTCGACACTTGTCCATGCGAGATCGTCAAAAGGCTTGCTGTCCTCTACCGAACTCATCGGAGACTATACGTCACCCTTGCACCCTTGCAGGGGTCTCTGCTGTTTTGAGATCTGCTCGACCAATGAGGGTTGCTGTTGGATATCTATCCATGCGTGTTTCTGCCTATTTTGGAAATCTAGACTGACCAGTCATAGTGATGTACGATTTCTCCATTGTGCACAACCTGTAATATTGATTAATTGATGAAATCTCTGCGGAGTGTTAATATAGGGTAAACATCACATATCGGTTGTTGACATAAAACGCGAGCAATTTAATCTCAAATGTTTAATACTCTACCGCCGGCTGAATCTGCACAGATGCGGCCGATCACGGCGGTGGTGACCGGCCTGCATGTTCATGGACACCATAGAGCTATGTGAACCGCACGTGCAGTCGATCAGGTTCCTCCGGCGGCTGTATGTCCGGGAGCTGTGTGAGATGCACACCTGGTCGATCAGGTCCCTTCAGCTGTACGCTCGGGGCTTAGAGAGGCCGTTCGATGGGAATATAATCGAGCAGGTGATGGTGCTGTTAATCCGCCAGCCGGCAAGACAGATGTGTCCCAGTTGCTTGTTGCGGATGGATTGCTAGACTTCTGTGAGTGCTTCTGCCATTGTTCGAAGCCACGGCAATGAACCGTCTGAGACTCAAGATGTATCACTAGTGGAAAACCGGTCTAATATTCCAGGGCATTAGTCCCGGTTGCACTATGAACCGGGACTGATGCCCTGGGCCCCACTGCTTTTTCGGCCGCAGGACCCTAGAACCCATTAGTCCCGGTTCGTTTTGAACCTGTAGTCCCGGTTCGTAATATGAACCGGGACTAAAGGCTCTGGGGTCGAATCCGACCGTTGCCAGACTCATTAGTCCCGGCTGGTAACACCAACCGGGACAAAAGACCAAGCCTTTAGTCCCGGTTGGTATTACCAACCGGGACTAATGAGTTTCCTATATAAAATAGCTCCTTCTTCCTCCCCGAGCCAGCCACTCCCCCTCTCCACTCTCAAGTGTTCTTCATGCAACAAACCTAGCTCGAGTTCATCCTCTTTGACCACCATTTTTTGTCACAAATTGGTGTCCCCACTTCAATCTAAGTGGACTAAAAGGTGAGAAACTTTTTGCTTTTGTCTTTCATTGGTAATTTAGCTCATTTAATGCTCTAGAAGTAGAGAGATTTGTGATTTTTTTATGGGAGCAATTATTTAGATGTTCATTTGATTATGTGTAGAAGTAGATGAAGATAGAGGTAGAAATAGAGGTAGAGATAGAGATATAGATAGAAATATAAAATAGAAAATTAAAATAAAGATAGAGAGATAGAGATAGAGATAGAATTAAAAATAAAAATAGAAGTAGACATAGCTAACATAGAAATAGAAATAAAGATAGAGATAGAAATAGAAAAATAGAAATAGCGATAGAAATAGAGATAGATGCCGTAGGGCGGAGCTTCCGAAGATGCCGTAGGGCGTGAGCACTGACGACATCTTCGAGAAGCTCCGCCATGGGAGATTTCCCAACCCTTTATCCAACACTGTTAGAGGAGATGGAGTCTTTCACGGGCTTGCAGGGAAATTTTTCCGAGGCGGAGCTTCCGAAGATGCCGTAGGGCATGAGCACCAACGACATCTTCGAGAAGCTCCACCACGGGAGATTTCCAACCCTTTACCCAACACTATTAGAGGAGATGGAGTCTTTCACGGGCTTGCAGGGAAATTTTTCCGAGGCGGAGCTTCCGAAGATGCCGTAGGGCGTGAGCACCAATGACATCTTCGAGAAGCTCCGCCACGGGAGATTTCCCAACCCTTTACCCAACACTGTTAGAGGAGATGTAGTCTTTCACGGGCTTGCAGGGAAATTTTTTCGAGGCGGAGCTTCCAAACATGCTATAGGGCGTGAGCACCAACGATATCTTTGAGAAGCTCCGCCATGGGAGATTTCCATGGGGATGAAACTCTCCCTGCCTTCGAGCTGCTTGCCATGGCGTATCGATGCTCCTTTTATAGGCACGGCGCCGCTTCTACTTTGTCTTGTTCCTCCGACAGGGGCGTCGTGCGCTACATGCTTTATCTCATCGAGCAGTGCATCCACCCATGCATCCTTATCCTACCGACAGCTTTAGTCTCGGTTGCACCCACCAGCCGGGACTAAAGGTTACCCACACGTCCTTATCCTCCCGACAGTTTTGTTAGATGACACAAAAACCACCTTTAGTCCCGGTTGTACCCACCAGCCGGGACTAAAGGTTACCCACACATCCTTATCCCACCGACAGTTTTGTTAGATGACACAAAAACCACCTTTAGTCCCGGTTGTACCCACCAGCCAGGACTAAAGTTTTGTTAACTTATTCTAACTTATCAAACTAAAATTAGAGATAGAAATAGAAATTGTATATTTGATTGGCGTTTGATATGTACTTATATAATGCAGATGAGCCGAGCATGGATGTACGCCGATCGACGCTCTGGAGATTTCATTAAAGGCGTGCATTCTTTTCTCAATGTGGCTGAGGCAACCAAGCGGAATGGTTTTATGTGTTGTCCATGCGGTGTTTGTTGAAATGAGAAGGATTACCCCTCCACAAAGACCCTTCACATCCACCTGTTCCGGTTCGGTTTCATGTCCAGCTATAATTGTTGGACCAAGCATGGGGAGAGAGGGGTTATGATGGAAGACAACGATGAAGAAGAGAATGATGACAACTATCCTGAGTTCCCTGAAACCACCGATACTGCAATGGAAGATAATGAAGAAGAAGAAGGTGAAGAACGGGCATCAGATGTGCCCGCTGATGATCTTGGTCAGGTCATTGTTGATGCACAGATTGACTGTGAAAGTGAAAAGGAGAGGGAGAAGTTGGAATGCATGTTAGATGATCACAAAAAGGATTTGTACCCAAATTGCGAAGACGGCCAGAAAAAGCTAGGAAGCACGCTGGAATTGCTGCAATGGAAAGCAGAGAGTGGTTTATCTGACAAGGGATTTGAAAAGTTGCTGAAAATTATGAAGAAGATGCTTCCAAAGGATAACGAATTGCCCGCCAGTACGTATGAAGCAAAGAAGATTGTCTGCCCTCTAGGATTGGAGGTGCAGAAGATACATGCATGCATTAATGACTGTATTCTCTACCGCGGTGAGTACGAGAATTTGAATACATGCCCGGTGTGCAGTGCATTTCGGTATAAGATCAGGCGAGATGACCCTGATGATGTTGAGGGCGACCCTGGTGTATTCTCTACCGTGGAGAGTACGAGAATTAAACTTGCACGCAGTTACCACTGGATTTTGCTAAAGATTGAACCTGACTATGGAAAGGTTGAAATCTTTGACTCGTTGAATAAACAACTTAATGAATACCAAAGCATCATTGATATAATGGATAGGTAATTTCAATCATTACGACATTATATCGGTCTCTTTCGTTCATCTATAACTCATCTATTCATTTTGTTTGCTCGGCAGTGTTTGGAAACGGTTTATACGCATAGCAAAAGGTGAATGGAAAAATGAGCTGATTTACCGTTCGATCGAGGTAAGTCGTACGAGGTAGGTCCACACATCCCTTTAATTCTAGTTTCAAATACCATTAAGTATATCAATCTTGATATGTCACTGACTAAAATCTATTCTCGTAAAGTGTGCGAGGCAGCCATCGGGGACTAATCTATGTGCATACTACGCTTGCGAGAACCTTCGTGCGGAGGTCACTGAAGGAATTGATTTTCAAACAGTAAGTAAACAATATACTAACAAATTCATTTATTGGCATCAATTTTGTTATGATGATTCATATTCATATTGATCTTCTTCTTCGTAGTTCGAAGCAAAGCGGAATCGGCTCTCACCGACTGAACGCATAGTAGGAATTCAAGAGGAAATAGCCGGATTTCTGCTTGACCATGTCATTAACCCAAAGGGTGAATTTCATGTCAGTTTCGATTAGACAATGTGTGTAATTAAACACAAGTCGTGATCTTATGTGTGTGAACAAGTGGTATATATACTTGTATGTATATGCTCGGCGGACAAAATATATTATATATGTATCGGCTTGTATATTATGTTGTAATGTTGTATGAATATGTATATAAGAAAACTTGTTTGAAATGAATCAAAAAATTGAATGGAGCAAAATACAAATAAACCCTAAACCCCTAAATAACAATTGAAATCCAGAAAAATAAAGAAGCAGCAGAGACTGCCACGTGTGGACTCTCTAGTCCCGGTTCGTAACACGAACCGGGACTAAAGGTCCTACGCCCACGAGCGCCTGGCCCCTGCCACGTGGTCGCTCTTTAGTCCTGGTTCGTATAGCAACCGGGACTAAAGATAGGGCTCCAGTCCCGGTTGGTTAGTCCCGGTTGCGCAACCGGGACTGAAGCCCGAAACCAACCGGGACTGATGCCCTGTTTTCCACTAGTGTATGTCTCCTTTGTCAATCGTGGTGCTGTTACCAATCGATCTGAGTATTTGTTCATGTTGTGTTGTCTTCTGCCCTAGCTTTGTTTGTATACGTGGGGGAGAAAGGCTTTTTATATTAGACGTGGGGGAGAAAGGCTTTGTATATGCGCAGTTTTTTCTCTCTAGACGTGTAGAAGGACACTATGCGCAGATTGGAAGTTAATCTTGGTCGTTGTTTTGCTCTGAATATTGGTAGCTAATCTAGACCGTTGATTGTTTGTTGTTTTAATAATATAATAGATAGATAATTCATCCTTACTTTTTTGCTCAATGTCAGGACAATGATTATATTCAGTAGTACATATAAGCTAACGATGATCTCAAACCTGGGCCCTGAAAAGATGCATGTATTTCATAACCCTTGGTTAGTGGGCATTTTTTAGCCAATGGATGCTTCTACTCCATATGAGGCTATATGTTTGTGCTTGCTTGATTTTTGGTCCAATGGTTACATGTGCCACCTTGCAAATTCACACATGCAAATGATTAAAAATATGCAAGAACTATCTTGCGCTGGAGGAAGAGAACCAGCGGTTGTCTGCCCAGCTAGAAGACCTGCGCCATAAGTGATTTCTTCTCCTTCTATCCCTTCTGAATTCTTGTCTCGACATTTTTTTTTCTTGCTTACGCCGCTGTGCATCGGGTGATCAGGAATTGCTGCTCAAGCCGCCACCAATAAAACCTCGTTGAAGGCTCAGATAGATGATCTCGCGGCCAAAAATTCTTCACTGAGGGTGAAAGCTGATGGTCTGGCCGACGAGGTCACCTAGCTCAAAACTGATTCGGCGAAGGCTCAAGAGCTTGTCAATCAGCGACGAGTCGATGCTGAGTCAAAGGAGAAGTACCTGCAACAACGCCTGCAGGCCGCCCTCGATTCCTTGCACGGTAAGTCTTATTCTTCGTTCAGTATAAGATTCATCAGGATCACTTCTATTTGCTGACTAGAGATCTTGCTTCTTCATAAAGTTGCTGCCGAATTTGGTGCTGCGGCGATGAAGGAGCCCACTGGACTCGAGTCCAGCGTTAGTAACGCTGAACGCCTTTGTCGAGAGGTGTGTGATCTTCTGGTGAAGGTGCGGTCGACACTTGATCGCGTTCACAATATTTCTGCTCCAGAATCGACGAGCAGCATTATGGCCAGCATCCTCGAGGCCTTGGTGGTGAAGGAGAACGGCGAGGACCCCTTAGTTGCTGCGGTTCGCTGACAGGTAACCATCGGCTCCGAATCCGTCTTCTCTATGCTGATGATGCACGGGGTCGAATTCGACGCCGACAAGTTCACGAGCACATATCCGAAGGACAAGGATGGGCGCGACGTTGCTCCCAAGGCCTACCTTGAGCGTGCCCGAGATTTGTCTGCCCGAATGACGAGCTTCTTAGCAGATAGGAATGCTAGGAGGGCTGCCGTGAAGGCTCGGAAACGCAGCGCGTCGGGCGCCCCATCTAGCAGAGCCGCTGGTAGTTCGACATAGTGTGGTCGATGAACTGAGCGTATTTGTAATGAATGATGCACTGCTACTTTGTATTTGTGGTAGACTTATGAACCTTGCCTGCTGTGAAACTGCCTTCGGCTCTTGCTACTTTCTTTCGAGATATTCTATGCTTGGTTGCGTCTTGATTATAGATGACTATTTGTGACCGGGAGCCTTGTTTGCAGGGCTCATCCGTAGGTTCTGATGCCTGTCCTGTTTCGTATGAAACAACTAGTAGTTCTTCCTCCACCGTTGAAAGGTGGACACCTTCCACGAGCGAACTTTCCCTAATCCGTTCTCTGTGAGACCAACTAAAGAGTGCCCAGCAGGGATTGAAGACAGTCACCACAAAGGTCGACGTTGCTCTCTCCAAGGCTTCGCAAGCCGCGAGCGCGGAGAAGTTCCTTCTTGATGAGATCGAAAACCTTGGGAAGGCTATGAAGTGTAAGACTTTTGGAGCTCTTGATCTGTTATTGTTCCAGTTGACAGTGTGCGATCATCTTTTTCTCTTCTATTGCAGACATATGCCTTGATAGCGAGGCCGAGGCTCGGCGCGTGAATGCGCATCTTCGTGCTGCTCAAACTCATGCGAATTCGATCATGGACAATTTCTGGGCTGATCGATCGAAGGCAATGAAGCTGACTATACTCCAAGATCGAGTTGCTCAAGCTGGAGTTTTAGCTAAAACAAGCCGTGCCGCGCTCGCACTTGTGCATGAGGCGATGTTTCCTTTGAACGATCAGCCCGGCGGTCTCCCTGCATTGCTTGGTCGCTTCGAAAATGGTGACACCATTTATCGCTTCATTCGAGAGCATTTGCGCTGCAGGGCTCTGGTCGCCCTCTCCTTCGTGCGGGCTCATTATCCCGAGGTTGACATGAATTTGGTGAAGATGCTGCCTCCGACTCCCGGTGGTCGTGTTGATATGGACGTGCATTATGCTGCCTGCAAGCAAGCCGCTGATTGTATCACGAGACAGATCATCACCGAAAGTGATCGTCAGAGAGTGAATCGGGATGTTCCAGCATCCTAAATTGGTCGCCTGTGTAAATATATGTGGGCTTCTTGTATGTGCTTCTGTGAAGTTTTTTCGATGCATTGTCCTCTATAGAAGACGTCTAATATTGCTGGCCTTTGTTGAACTATACGGTCGAAGGGCGAAGCCCCCGAGCATAGGTTGAAGGGCGGAGCCCCCGAGCATAGGTCGAAGGGCAGAGCCCCCTAGCGTAGGTCGAAGGGCAGAGCCCTCGAGCGTGGGTCGAATAATTTTTAAAGCGAAGCCCCCGAGTGTGGGTCGAATAATTTTTTAAGGCGAAGCCCCCGAGTGTGGGTCGAATAATTTTTAAGGTGAAGCCCCCGAGTGTGGGTCGAATAATTTTTTAAGGCGAAGCCCCCGAGTATGGGTCGAATAATGATATGAGGAATCACAGTTTTATTGCTTGGCACCGAAGGCGCGATGGATGAGCGTGGTCTGCTGCCAACGCTTAGTTACAGAGAGAGAGAAAGGGAGGAGAGGTCTATTCGCTCTAAGGATAGAACCGGCGCAGCTGTGCGGTGTTCCATGGGTTCTCGAAGTCCACCCCTGTCTTGGGGTTGCGTAGTCGATATGCCCCTCCTGGGATTGCTTCGTGGACGAGGTATGGGCCTTCCCATGGTGGCTCTAGTTTCGACATGCTTGTTTGCTTGAGGCGAAGCACGAGGTTGCCGGGCTCGAAGGACCGTCCGCATACCCGTCTGCTGTGGTAATTGCGGAGGCTTTGCTGATAAACTGCTGAGCGGGCGAGAGCGACGTCTCGAGCTTCGTCCAGCAGATGTTGAGCGGGCGAGAGTGCCGTTTGTGCATCTTCTTGGACATAGGCGACCATGCAGGGCGCGCAGTAACGCACGTCCGTAGGAAGCACTGCTTCTGCTCCAAAGAGCAGAAAGAATGGCGTGTAGCCGATCGAGGAGTTCGGCATTGTTCGCAGGCTCCATAGGACCGACGACAATTCTTCGACCCAAGCGCCTGCTGCGCTTTTGAGAGGTCGAAGGAGTCACTTCTTCAGGCCTGCGCAGACGAGCCCATTGGCCTTTTTGACCTGGCCGTTGGACTTGGGATGGGCCACCGAGGCATACTTGATCTTGATGCTGAGCTCTTTGGCAAATTCTTGAAATTCGCCCGAGGTGAAGTTGGTGCCATTGTCAGTGATGATGCTGTTCGGTACGCCGTACCAGTAGACGATGGACTCGAAGAACTTGACCGCAGAAGTCACCTCTTGATTGGTGACAGGGACGGCTTCGATCCACTTGGAGAACTTGTCGACGGCAACCAGCAGGTAAGTGTGGCTTCCTCGAGATGATTTAGGCAGAGGCCCTACTTGATCGAGCCCCCATTGCACGATAGGCCAGGCAACGGGTATGGTGCGCAGTTCTGATGCGGGCGCATGAGGCTTCGTGGTGAATCGCTGACATGCGTCGCAATGCTGGACGATGTTCTTGGCGTCGTGGAGGGCCGAAAGCTAGTAGAACCCCGATCGAAAAGCCTTAGCAACAAGGGTTCGGTTGCTAGCATGATGCCCGCAGGTTCCTTCATGAATATCTCGAAGAAGGGCGATTCTGTCCTCGGGTGCTATGCACCATTGGAGAACCCCTGTGGTGCTATGCTTGTAGAGTTCTCCGTTGATTATCGTGAAGGCCTTGGAACGCCGCATGATCTATCGATGATGGATGGTGTCTTCTGGGAGTTCACCTCGTATCAGGTAGGCCAAGTATGGCTTCGTCCAGACCACCTCGATAAGCATGACTGTGGCCATTTCCTTCGATAGGTCTTCTGTTCCCGCTGCTAGGGTAGGACTTGGCTGGTTGGCCCTCGAGCGTGTTGCTAACACCGGGTCGATGGCTGGCTTGATCTTGACGGAGTGCTCAAATATCTCCTCAGAGAAAACTCCTGGCGGTGTCGGCAAACACTTCGATCCATTGTTGGCCAAGTTGTCTGCCTCTTCATTGCTTTCCCTGCCGATATGAGTCACCTAGCACCCTTCGAAGTTGCCTTCGAGCTTGTCGTACATTGCACGATACGCAATCATGTTTGTGCAGGTCGCGCCGCACTCCTTCATGACCTGCTGGGCAATGAGGTTCGAGTCCCCGTGGATCTTGATGCGAGTGGTGCCACAAGCTTTCGCCATACACATACCGTGAAGAACGGCTTCGTACTCCGCTTCATTGTTCGAGGGGTTCGCAAAGTGCATACGTAGGACATAGCGCATCTTGTCCCCCTGTGGTGACACGAGGACCACTCCTGCTCCTGCTCCCGAAACTCGCTTGGACCCATCGACATATATAGTCCAGCAGTTCGATAAGTCCGGGAGTTTGGGCATCTACACTTCGGTCCATTTGGCTATGAAATCCGGCAGGACTTGCGACTTGATCGCTGACTGCTGCTGGTACGTAATCTCCTAGGGCCCCAGAGTAATTCCCCAGAGCGAAACACGCCCCGTGGCGTCGGGGTTGTTGAGTATGCTGGATACTGGAGTCGAGGCTACTACTATGATGGAGTGGCACTCGAAGTAGTGCGGCAGCTTCTTCCCTGTCATGTAGATGGCGTATGCCAGCTTCTGGTAATGGGGGTACCTTTGCTTGGTTGGGGAAAGGACCTCGCTGAGATAGTACACCGGTCTTTGCACTCCGTGCTCCTTGCCATCTTCTGCGCGTTCGACCACCAAGGCAAAACTGACCACTTGATTCATTGCGGCTATGTACAGCAACATCGGCTCTTTTTCTTGAGGTGTGACTAGGACTGGGGACATCAAGAGTCGGCGCTTAAGGTCGTCAAACGCGGCCTGCGCCTCTGCTGTCCAAGTAAAGTTGTCTGTCTTCCAAAGGAGCTGATAGAAAGGGAGGGCCTTTTCGCCCAGCTTGCTGATGAATCGGCTGAGCATGGCTAGGCGACCTGTCAGCTGCTGGACATGTCGAAGCGTCTTTGGCGGCTGCATGTTGATGATGGCTTGAATCTTCTCTGGGTTTCCCTCGATTCCTCTTTCAGAGATGAGGTAGCCCAATAGCTGGCCTGTAGGTACTCTGAAGGAACACTTCTTCGGGTTGAGCTTGATGCTGTACCGATCAAGGTTGGCGAAAGTTTCTCGCAGATCATCGAGCAAGCTGTCTGCCTTCATGGACTTGATGACGATGTCGTCGACGTAGACCTCGACGTTGCGGCTGATTTGTTCCTTCAGGCACGCCTTCATACACCGTTGATAGGTAGCTCATGCGTTCTTTAGCTCGAAAGGCATCGTCTTGTAGCAGTATACCCCATGTGGGGTGATGAACGCCGTCTTGTCCTCGTCTTCAACCTTTAGCCGAATCTGGTTATAACCGGAGTATGCGTCGAGGAACGAGAGACGCTCGCAGCCGGCTATGGAATCGATGATCTGCTCGATTCGGGGGAGCGGAAAGTAGTCTTTCGGGCAATGTTTGTTTAGTGCCGTGAAGTCGATGCACATCTTGTAGATCTTGGTGTCCTTCTTTTCCACCATGACCGGCAGTGAGAGCCATGTGGCCTCCTTTATTTCACTGATGAACTTCGCCTCGAGGAGGCGATTTATCTCTTCGCCCATTGATCGGGCCTTCTCCGGATTGTAACGGCGCATCGATTGTTTGATGGGCTTTGTGTTAGGAAAGATCTTCAATTCATGCTCGGCGAGTTCCCCGGGGATGCCTGGCATATCTGCTGGACACCAGGCGAACATCCTCCAGTGCTCACAGAGGAACTCGACTCCTATGCGGGGGAAAGAGAATTCGACACCCGCGCGGTTTTGGTTGGATCCACCGAGTGGATCTGGTGCTCTCGGGTGTCTTTGCTGGTGTCGAATGATAGCTCTGGGGCGTTCTGCTGCGCTGGTGGATCGATATCCATGTTGGTGCTCTCCCTGATGTGGTTGAGCTCTTCGTGCACCCCAAACGTCTGGGACATGCTGTTGAAGTCCTTGTCGCAGTTTTCAGAGGGGGCGAAACTTTCGCTAATCGTCAGTGGTCCTCTGTTTGCGGGCATCCGCAGCTTGAGATAAGCATAGTGTGGCACCGCCATGAATCGGGCAAATGCTGGTCACCCGAGAATAGCGTGATACTGTGAGGGACAGTCGACGACCTCAAACTCGATCTTCTCCTTCCTGAAGTTTGCAGGAGTGCCGAAAATGACGTCTAGGTGTATCGCCCCCAGTGGGTATGTCGGCTTCCCTGGGACGATTCCGTGGAAGGATGTCTCTGTCGGTAGGAGTTTGTCCTTTGGGATCTTGATCTTCCACAGCGTGTCTGCGTAGATGAGGTTTAGGCTGCTCCCTCCATCCATGAACACTTTTTCAGAGGTGAAACCTCCGATCTGCTCTTCGAGGACCAAAGCGTGGTGTCCAGGGCATGGGATCTTTGGTGGGTGATCTGACCGGCCAAAGCCGATTGGGTGCTCTGACTAGTTCAAGTATTCAGGCGACGCTGGTGGAGCATGCTCGGCGTGAAAAACCTCTCTGCCATGCTTCCTCTGAACCCGATTTGTCGGGCGTCCTCTCTGGATCATAGGCACGAATCCTCGTGGCAGCGAGAACGCTTCTTCTTCGACGGCCAGCTGCCGTGGCTCGACATGTTAAATCGTGGCTGCTTGGTGGCCTTGTTGCACCACGTTCGCTGGTGGGTTAGGAGGTGGCGGCGGCGCGTTGTAGGCCACGCTACCTACGACCGGTTGCTCGGTCTGCATCTTGTCCTGAAGAGCTTGACTGAGCCAGAGGAACTCCCTGCACTCGATAAGGAGATGCGCGGGTTTTCGCCTCCCGTCCTTGTCGATTTAGGTGTGCCTGGTACACCCTCCGTTGAGCATCTCTGCCACCGAAAGTGGCGATGCATCACGATGCCGATGCCATTCTGTTCTTGGCCTCGAATCGTGGCCCGTGCTTCTACTGCTGCTTCCGTAGTAGTTGTTCCCCTGCCGTGCTCCATCATGGTTGTCATCCCAGTCGTTGTTTACATAGCCTGCTGCTGCCATATCCGCCGTATCTACATCCCCGTAGCGGTTTTGGTGTCCTTTCTTCCTCGAACTGGAGTGGAATTGGTCCTTCGGGTCGACGTCGCAGTCTGCTGATCAATGATGGCTTCTAGGGACTGTGATAGAGTCTTCTCCATCGGCCCACTCGTTTGCCAGGCTCATGAGGTGGTCGATGGTCTTTGGCTTGCATCATCCCAACTCTTCTCTGAAGTCGCGCCGGATGAGACCGTCCTGAAAAGCATCAATGGCCCTCTCCGGTGAGATGTTCTCCGATGTATTGCGCAGGCTGAGCCATCGGGATATATATGACCTCAAGCTTTCTCCGGTCTTCTGCATGCACAGACGCAGTTCTTCGAACAATGTAGGCCGTCGTGAGGTGCCTCGAAAATTTGCAATGAATGCTTGTCGAAATTCTTCCCAAGAACGGATGCTATCTGGGGCAAGGTTGTTGAGCCAAGCCCTTGCGTTGTCCTTCAGATGCAGAGATAGTAGCTGTAGGGCATTGTCGCTGGATCCATCGCTGATGGTGATGGCGGTGATGAAGTCCTCGAGCCAAATTCGAGGGTTCTGCTGCCCGTTGAACTTGACTACACCGTCACTGAGCTTTATCCCTTTTGGCAGTGGTGTGGAGTGAATCAAGAAACTGAAACACTCCGCGCCACATAGTCCGTGACGACTGTTCCCGAATGCCTCCAATTTTGCCTCCTCCTCAAAGCGACGTGCGTCACGTCGCGCGCGTGCGGAATCGACTCTGTTTTGAGCCAAGCCATGCCGAAGTTCACCGTTTATAGGCTCCACCACCTGAGTCCTGGGCGCTACTGCTGGCGCTGCCACTTGGTGCCTAGATGGCTCGACTGGAGGGATGTTTCTTCTTGGCGTTGCCTCACGGTCTTGCTCGTTTGTGCCTTGAAGCACCCTGACTCCTTCGAGTGCAAGATTCCGCAGATGCCACATATGCTCATCGTCGTTGGACGCATTGGCAGCGATATATGCTGCCGTCGCCATGATGGCAGCCTCTTTGGTTCTGGGCAGCAATTCGAGTTCATTGAATTCTGCCTCCAAGTTTCTCGTGATGTTGCGCGCTTCTCCCCCGAGCGGGATGTGCGACCGCGTCCTATGCTGGACGCTCGATGAATAGTGTGACGATCGTTCGGCATGTCTTCTGCTAGACACGTCGGCTTCATCTCTTCGTCATTCCAAGATTCACTTATCAGCGTTAATCTGGTCCTTCTGCTCCTGGATGATGAATCGGAGCGCGGCTACCTCTTCGGGGCTTGGATTAGGACCCAAAGGTGCCTCGCCCGAATAGACCTTCCTTGCGTGCCGGATCTGGTCTTGAGTGATGAATCGACCCATATTTGGTAGGTCTCGATTGTTGTTGGCTCTGTGTTCGTTACCATCTCCATGCAAAGCCATCATGCAGTGCCCTCCGAACGGTGGGATAGAGTCATCACTGATTTCGCCCAGCGTGAGAGGGTAGACGTCGTCGTGTCCGACACACGATCCAACCTCGAACATGGTGTCAGAGTCATAATCGATCACGTATCCGCCGTTGGACGTAGCGGATTTGCTCGAATATGAGCTAGCCGAATTGCCGATTTTCCCCTTGGCCTCGGGGTAGACGTCGTCGTCTGAGCATGTGTAGTCCGAGTAGAGCCCTTCGACATAATCAGGGTCGTAAGGCGTAGGACAGAGCGTGAGGGCGTTGAGAGCCTGTTCGCACTCAGATATCGTCGGGTGGACAGCAGCAATGCCTCCCCGAGGGTCTTCACAGCCGGTGATCTAGTGGGACGAGAAGTCTCCGGCACCCACGAAGTGGTAAGCGTCGCACTCGACGCAGTAGGCGGTGGTTGGGGATGGAGGTGGATCTTGAAAGTTGTTCGACCCAACTGATGGGGTCGAAGTTTCTAGCCTTGGTTCTTCCTCCGATGGCGTTAGCGGCGTTGTTGTTGAGGGATTGCCCTCGATTGCTGGTGAAGCAGTTGGCTCCGCTACGAGTGGCGTCGAATCGCTGACGGAGATTAGTTCAGCGACTCCATCGTCGTCCACATGGAAGTTGAACAACCCGAAAGCCATATCGAAGCCTCCGTTCCCTGCTGAAACTGCTCCCGCTAGGCTTGAGGCGGGGTCGATGGTGGTCGCGGCCAGAGTGAGATCAGCGGTGCTCGGTGACGCGGTGTCGATGATGGTCGATCTAGCGATGTCGACCTCAGTCTCTAGTGGAGCGGTGTCGATGACGGTCGGCACAGCGATGCCGACGTTGATGGTCGATGTAGTGTCGGCTTCGACGTTGGTGTTGATGTCGAAGTTGGTGATAGGCGAGTCGATGTCGATGCCGATCGGTGGTGCAGAATTGACGGCCATTGCTGATGACGAGCCGTCGACCCTTGTTGATGTGGAGAGATCGGTGATGGTTGGTGAAGGAGCCGGCGAATCCATAGATCCAGATCCCGTCATCCCCATGTTCGGCGCCAATTGACGAGGTTCAACCCCGGCAATGCCCATGCTTGAGGGCTTTCGAGACATGAAGAGCTTGTGGGATCCGGCGAACTCGACGGCGATCAGACATCGCAGAAACCACGGGTTTTACCCAGGTTCAGCCCCCGGGATGGGTAATGACCTACGTTCTGCTTCTCTGACTTTATTGATGGGGTGGCTACAATGGTTGATTACAATGGAGGCGTAGATGTGATCTAGCCCTAAGGTTGAGAGCTCTCGAGATTACGTGTGCTCGGGCGGATGGCGGCAAAAAGTGTCTAGAGGCATTCTTGGATCTCCCTCCCAACCTTTTATATGCGAAGGTTGGGTCTCAGGATTGTTCTCCAAGCTAATTACAGATAGAGGCGGTTCGAATAAACCCTAGACAAGTCCTAATTCGACTAGGTCTTGTTCTTCGGGTCTTGCGTTGCACGCCAAGTCTAGCTCCTGGGCCGCGCCAGACGGTTAACTTCATGGGCCTTGCTATCCCTTCAATGGATGTCCCTCCTGGACCGAAAACCAGGTAGGCGAATATCGAGGGCCCATTCGGCATTCCTTCGTCACATGCCATTGAAAATTCTTTCTATTCTGAGGCCCGCAACTAAATGCATTGTTGTCTTAGTTTTGTTTTTGTCAATGATTACAATGTGTCACAATGCAAGGCATGGGATTATCCTTAGACCAAGTGCTTTGTGCTAGCCCACTGCTTGCATAATGGTCTTGGTATCTGCAGAATCCTTTTGCCTTATGTGTGAACCTATATATGAGGTGTTGTTTGTTTTCTCCTCGTTTGTGCAAATGGTGATATGCACATAGAAATGCATGTAGTCGTGGTTTGTTCTTTGTTTGTGTGAGCAAATGAAACGTTGTCAATTCTTTCCATTTTGATGCCCGCAACTATATTTATTGTTGTCTTAGTTTTGTTTTGCCAATGATTACAATGTGTCACAATGCTAGGCAAGGGATTCTCGTTAGACCAAGTGCTTTGTGCTAGACCACGGCTTGAACAATGGTCTTGGTCTCTGCATAATCCCTTTGCCTTATGTGTGAACCTATATATGAGGCGTTGTTTGTTTTCTCCTCGTGTGTGCAAATGGTGATCTTCACATAGAAATGTAAGTAGTCGTGGTTTGTTCTCTGTTCATGTGAGCAAATGATAACATTGACATTTCTTTCTATTTTAAGGCTCGTAACTATATGCATTGTTGTCTTAGTTTTGTTTTGCCAATGATTATAATGTGTCACAATGCGAGACAAGGGATTCTGCTTAGACCAAGTGCTTTGTGCTAGCCCACTGCTTGCACAATGGTCTTGGTCTCCGCAGAATCCCTTTGCCTTATGTGTGAACCTATATATGAGGCGTTGTTTATTTTCCTTTCCCATTCTACTCCTACAGGCTAATTACATATCTTCCAATCATCAGACATCACTCGTGAGTTGTTTCTAGATCAAGTGTGATGTGCTGACTCTAGTCTAGTAGAATGTATAGGATAGTGTTATGTACTGTTCACAGCGAATCTATCTATTTTAAACCGTTGGATGTAGGAGAGCAACGGCTAGGATTGCTGCTCCAGGCCTAGTTCAAAACTGGTACATTATATAGGACTAGTACGTGTACACGTGGTAATGCATGTCCCAACATCATGGAGTAATTTTGGTAATGGAAAATATTATAGAGTTGCTTATATACTAGTAGATAATCCATCCTTATTTTTTTGCTCGATGTCAGGATTCTATAGTTGTCCAAATGTGTTTTCATAGATGATGGTGCGGTGTTGGCCGCCCAGTTGGGAACTACCAGAGGAAGGTATGATGAGCACAGCAGCAAGTTTCCCTCAGTATGAAACCAAGGTTTAATCGAACCAGTAGGAGAAAGAACGAACTTCCGAGGGTTGATGCTAGCTGGCTTGGCGACAGCTCCAGACAATTTATATATGGCGCCTTATCTGGGGCATAGCTTTGCACCAGCAGCAACATGGAACCTACACACAACACAACCAAAGTACTTTGCCCCAACTTGCAGTGAGGTTGTCAATCTCACTAGTTTGCTGTAAACAAAGGATTAAACCTATCGTGTGGTAAAAGATATTTGTTTGCGAGAAAGTAAATAAGGCTTGTAAAAGTAAATGGTAATATGAATATAAAAGAATGGACCGGCATCCACAGTTCACTAGAGGTGTCTCTCCATAAAGATAAATAACATGCTGGGTAAACAAATTACAGTTGGGCAATTGACAGAATAAAGAATGCAAACAATGCATGTACATGTCATGAGGATCACTATGAGATTCACTTGGGCATTACAACATAATACATTGACCGTAATCCAACTGCATCTATGACTAATAATCCACCCGTCGGATATCATCCGAACAACCGTTGGGTATTAAGTTGCAAGCAACAGATTATCGCCTTAAGCAAAGTGTGTAATGTAAACAA
This sequence comes from Dactylis glomerata, assembly GCA_007115705.1. Lineage (NCBI taxonomy): Eukaryota > Viridiplantae > Streptophyta > Magnoliopsida > Poales > Poaceae > Dactylis > Dactylis glomerata. The sequence goes on along the minus strand of QXEO01000121.1, from coordinate 580,783 downwards.
TACAAATGTCCTTGAACACAAGATTGTTGTTTTCTCCCTAGTAGCGACAACACATCTACAACTTTAGAGGTTGTTGTCACTCCCCCAAGTTACCAGAGGCATGAACCCACTATCGAGCATAAATACTCCCTCTTGGAGTCACTAGCATCTACTCGGACAAGATATCTACTAGCAACGGAGAGCATGCAAGATCATAAACAACATAGAGATGATAAATCACAAATAAACTTGACATAGTACTCAATATTCATCGGATCCCAACAAACACAACATGTAGAATTACATAACGATGATCTTGATCATGATAGGCAGCTCACAAGATCTAAACATGAAGCACATGGAGGAGAAGACATCCATCTAGCTACTGCTATGGACTCGTAGTCCAAGGTAGATGATGCTTCAGGTGAATGTGGCAATAGACAGTCCTTGTGCGTGGTGAATGACCAGCCCGTTGGGAACCCCAAGAGGAAGGTATGATGAGTGCAGCGGCTAGTTTTCTCTCAGTTAAGAAACCAAGGTTTATCGATCAGGAGAAGAGAGACGATGACGACTGAAGGTGTTTGTGGAACCTGCACACACACAAACAAATACTTTGTCCCCAACTTGCGATGAGGTTGTCAATCTCACCAGTTTGCTTGAAACAAAGGTTATGAGTGTATCGAGTGGAAAACAGTAGTAATATGCGAGTAAAGTAAACAGTGCGGGAAAAGTAAACAGGTGATTGCAATATGATTAAAATAGGACCGGGGTCCACAGTTCACTAGTGGTGTCTCTCCATAGATAAATAACATGCTGGGTAAACAAATTACAGTTGGGCAATTGATAGAATAAAGATAACGTGATATGTCAAGAAGATCACTATGAGATTTACTCTGGGCATTACAACAAAATACATAGACCGCCATCCAACTGCATCTATGACTAATAATCCACCCTCGGGGATATCAATCCGAACACCCCAAAAGTACTAAGTTGCGAACAACAGATAATTGCATTAAGCAAAGTGTGTAATGTAAACAAAGCATATGCCCTTGAGCATATGAATGTTGTTTTCTCCCTAGTAGCAACAGCACATCTACCACCTTAGAGGTTTCTGTCACTCCCCCAGGTGAAATAGAGGCATGAACCCACTATCGAGCATAAATACCCCCTCTTGGAGTCACTAGCAACTACTCGGCCAAGATAGCTACTAACAACGGAGAGCATGCAAGATCATAAACAACATAGAGATAACAAAAGATATAATTCAGTACAGCAACTTAATCATAAACACCAATATTCATCGGATCCCAACAAACCAACATCATAGAATTACATAACGGTGATCTCAATCATGTAGGGCAGCTCATGAGATCTAAACATGAAGCACATGGTGGAGAAGACAACCATCTAGCTACTGCTATGGACCCATAGTCCAAGGTAGACTACTCACTCATCGCTCCGGAGGCAAGCATGGCGATGAAGAAGACCTCCGGTGGCGATTCCCCTCTCCGGCAGGGTGCCGGGAAGAGCTTCTGGACCCTCCCGATCTTTGGGTCGACGGCGGCGGCGGATCGCGATGTATTCTGGAAAACTGATCGGGTCTTAGGTTTTTCTCGTCAGGGGGTATATATAGGCGAAAGGACGATGTCAGAGGAGGGACCACGGCCCCTCACGCGGGCCCGGCGCGGCCAGGGGGTGGCCGCGCCGCCCCTGTGTGTGGGGGCCACGTGGCCCCCCTCCGTCAGGTCTTCGGATGTTTGGGAGCTTCCCCATAAAATATGACTTCAGGAACTTGTTTCGTCCAATTCCGAGAATATTTCCTGTGTATCACTTCTGAAACACAAAAACAGCAGAAAACAGGAAACTGGCACTGTGGCACTTCGTTAATAGGTTAGTTCCGGAAAATGTATAAAAGTACCACTAAGTGTAACGAAACAATAGGCAAATGGTGTAAAAACAAGCATGGAGCATCAAAAATTATAGATACGTTTGAGACGTATCAAGCATCCCCAAGCTTAACTCCTGCTCGTCCTCGAGTAGGTAAGTGATAACAAAAGAATAATTTTTGAGGTGACATGCACCTACACAAACTTGATCATATATATAAGCATTGGTGAGCTGGGATCATAAGAACTTAAAACATGGGCATGAAAGATATAATCATGACAATAAGAACTTAGCAACCATGTTGTAAACATGTAAATGAACACAAACAAAAGATCATGATAATGAAACAATGAAAGTCAAATGTGTGTTCAAATCATAAGGAAAAACATACAAATGGTTTTCAGCTTGTCCTTCAAAGAGAGCAAAACATAAATGCATAGGACACCTCAAAGTTTAAGAGGGCGACTAGATACAAATAATTTAAGAACAAGTGAAACCAACAATATGAGTCAATCAATGAACCTTGGGACAATGCATATCACACTAAGAATGACAACTATGCTCTCTTAATGGTGCATAAAGAAAGAAGGTGGTGACTCAACATAAAAGTAAAAGAAAGGCCCTTCGCAGAGGGAAGCAGTGATTGCAAGTTTTATAACCTTCAAAAATTATGGTACTTACCGGCTTTGAGCTCTCATTGCCCCCATCATAAGCATCTTGAATGGTTAAAGTTAATGCGAGAACAATTATGATGCATATGCTTGACAAATCATAAGTTGAAAACCTCGTGTCCCGTGAATACGAGTACCCAAACCATGCTAATTTACTTAGAGTCCCAAGCAAGGCTCTTGTCATTGTAAGTATATGCATATCATTGAGAACCGCCAATGGGGTACCTCCGTGCCCGATGACATGGAACAAGCCCACACCAAAATGACAGGACAAGCAGACAATGAACACCTCGACATCTCTTTTATTTGCTATATTGTTTAGCTTTTTATTGTGAGATGCGTCGTCGAATGTTCACCATGGGTATGCTGCAAATTTCCACCATGAATTATGCATGGCTTAGATTGGCGGCCCGGCGTTTCCCTAACACATATAAAAACTCCATGATCCGCACAAGATTCCCAATTCATTTCACACAGCGGGCATCCATAAACAAAAGATCACGATATCAACTCAAATAAGAAGTGCAATGTTGAAAGCTTGCCCCATGACGGCATGGCTGGGCTAGAATCCAACTTACAACTTGCAAGCATAATAACTCAACATAAAAGACCACAATGTCAAAATTTTAAGAACAGGAAAAAGTAAAGTGTGCCTTCCGGTTCGTGAGAGCTTTACTGACCGAATTTCGCATAACACTGGTAAGAGTTTAATTTGAAGAGAATATAAAAGCAAGTCAAATTTACTTGGAATAGCAAATTGCTAGTAGGTATGTATGGTGGACACAATGGAAAACTTTGGCTTTTAGGAGTTGGATGCACGAGTAGAGCTCATACTCAGTACAAGGCGAGGGCTAGCAAAAGACTGGGAGCGACCAACTAAGAGAGCAATAATGGCCATAATCATGCAAAGCGACAAAGCGACATTAAAAGAAGCATACGATGGCATCAAAAGTCAAAAACTAAATGATCATGAAGGCTAATGGCGACTTTGGAAGAGTCTAACATGTGTGAGCATGCGCCAAGTCAACCCAAATAAAGCATCAAGGAGAAAACCAAAATAATGCTTCCATACAATAAAAACAACGCATGATTTTTTCAAAGGCTCATTAAGCAATCTCAGTTATTTGAGACAAGTCATGCTACAGAAAAACCACTAAGCATACTATCAAAAAGACATCAAGCATGACATGAAAAAGCCTAAGCCGCAGTCTACACAAGCTCCTTCTTGTACCACTATTTTGCACAAAGCTTTTTCTCTTTTCCAACACCATTTGAAACTTTTATAAACACCTCTTTTGATGAAAACCAATGAAGATCAGAGGCAAAAATACACCTTGATGAAAAGATATGACAAGATCTGAACGCATATCAAGGCGAAAACGAAAACCAAAAGCAGTAGCAGAAAAAGTAGAACTCTCGATTTATAAGAGTGAAAACTAGAGCGTTCTTTGCAAATGAAAACGAGTACATCTCCTCCAAAGGAAATTTGTTGGGGTCCAACCATTTATTGCAGCAAACAAACAAACTAAACAACCGAAGAAAACTAAAACAACTGACGCTCCAAGAAAAACACATAGTGCATGAAGCAATAAAAATATAGTGTTTTGAAAGGTGACCTGATTTTTGCCGATGAAGAAGGGGTGCCTCGGGGGCATCCCCAAGCTTTGACGCTTGTACTTCTTGGATATTTCTTGGGGTGATGCATGGGCATCCCCAAGCTTGAGCTTTTGTCCATTCTTCAACTCATCTCATCATTCTCCAACCCCTATACTTGAAAACTTCCTTCATACAAAACTAAACACAATTCTATTAGCAACATTAGTGTAAGCATAAAATATATTCAACCTCTTTTAGCTTCCGGTTTCAACCCAAAACCACCACATATAAAGTATATACTACTGTAGCAACTTCCACAAGAGTTCCATGATAAAAAAGAACTCAAAAGAAAGCGATAAAGTGGCAAAAACAAATATTGGCAGAAATCTGTCAAAACTAGAGAGCTGATAATGGACGAATTTTTGAGGGATTTTCCGTTGCTCAAATCAAAAAGTGTTCAACTAAGAAAAGTTTGGATATAACCTGGGGCATATGCACAAGAAATCGCAGGTCCAAAAGATAAACAGAGAATTTATACGAATTTTTACGGTGCAGCACCGAAAACAGTTTCAGGACAGCAATAACCCCAAATCTTTACCTCGCTCAAATTAGAGGCTTCTCTTGGCACAAAAACGAAATAAACAAGATAAGGAGCGGTCATTACAGTAGTAATGACTTCCAAGACTCAAATAAAAGAAAAAGTACTGAAAAGTAAACAATGGGTTATCTCCCAAGAGTGCTTTTCTTTAACGCCTTTGAGCTAGGCGCAGAAAATTGCAAATCAAGTAATATCAATAGATGAAGTGCTAGGATCAGCGCGTGCTTTACGTCTTGCTTTCTTACCTTTGCTCTTGACTTTAGGAAAGACATGGTTATTGCAAGGTGGAGTGGTAAATGTTATATTGCCTTTTCCCACGTCGATGACGGCGCCCAAGAGCTTTAAGAGGGATCTCCCAAGTGTGATTTGTCCTTTCCCTACACATTCAATAACAAGATAATCAGTAGATATCATTCTTTCTAGGACTTTTGTAAAGACTCCTTCAGCAATTCCAAGGGGAAATATAGTGGCATTGTTAGTAAGAGAAATTTCTTCTCCTCCCTCAGAAAGCTTCCAAAGGCTCAAAGATTCATAAACACTCTTTGGCATAAGACAAAATTCAGACATAATATCACAACGAGCATGAAAAGTTTCACCATTAATGGTGATTTTTATTGTAGGATTCCAACTCGAAGGTTCAGAATTTATTGGCACATAATCAAAATGCTGGCGCAAAGTATTGTAGCAAGAATTCAAACTAGCAGTGCGAGCCTCAAGAGTATTAAGTCTATTAAAGATGCACACAAGAGAGGAATCAAAATAGGTTGGCATGCTATAAATTGTAATCAACTTTTTTATAGTATTGAAGGCTTGATCTCCATCACAATGAAGGAAATCTCCTTCAGAAGTAGCATCCAAAGCATATCTATAACGAAGAGAAAGTCCAAAGTAAAAACTACTAAGAAGCAAACTCAAAGTCATTTTAGGTTCAGTTTTTTCATACCAATCATAAATCCTAGACCAAGCTTCCTTAAAACTTTCCTCATCCTTTTGCTTAAAAGTGAAAATCATGTCCTCGGGAGACATAGTAGTAGCAACGGAACTAGACATAGTGAACTAAAGCAAACAAGTAAAAACAGCTACCAAGGATTCTAATTTTTTTGGATTTTTGATAAAAAGCAATGCAGGTAAAATAAAATAAAGTAAAGCAAAACAAATAACAAAGTAAAGAATGTGTGTGCGAAGAACTCCCCTCGCAGAAGTCTTCTCTCTTCCCCGGCAACGGCGCCAGAAAAGTAGCTGATGCTTCAGGTGAATGTGGCAACAGACAGTCCTTGTGCGTGGTGAATGACCAGCCCGTTGGGAACCCCAAGAGGAAGGTATGATGAGTGCAGCGGCTAGTTTTCTCTCAGTTAAGAAACCAAGGTTTATCGATCAGGAGAAGAGAGACGATGACGACTGAAGGTGTTTGTGGAACCTGCACACACACAAACAAATACTTTGTCCCCAACTTGCGATGAGGTTGTCAATCTCACCGGTTTGCTTGAAACAAAGGTTATGAGTGTATCGAGTGGAAAACAGTAGTAATATGCGAGTAAAGTAAACAGTGCGGGAAAAGTAAACAGGTGATTGCAATATGATTAAAATAGGACCGGGGTCCACAGTTCACTAGTGGTGTCTCTCCATAGATAAATAACATGCTGGGTAAACAAATTACAGTTGGGCAATTGATAGAATAAAGATAACGTGATATGTCAAGAAGATCACTATGAGATTTACTCTGGGCATTACAACAAAATACATAGACCGCCATCCAACTGCATCTATGACTAATAATCCACCCTCGGGGATATCAATCCGAACACCCCAAAAGTATTAAGTTGCGAACAACAGATAATTGCATTAAGCAAAGTGTGTAATGTAAACAAAGCATATGCCCTTGAGCATATGAATGTTGTTTTCTCCCTAGTAGCAACAACACATCTACCACCTTAGAGGTTTCTGTCACTCCCCCAGGTGAAATAGAGGCATGAACCCACTATCGAGCATAAATACCCCCTCTTGGAGTCACTAGCAACTACTCGGCCAAGATAGCTACTAACAACGGAGAGCATGCAAGATCATAAACAACATAGAGATAACAAAAGATATAATTCAGTACAGCAACTTAATCATAAACACCAATATTCATCGGATCCCAACAAACCAACATCATAGAATTACATAACGGTGATCTCAATCATGTAGGGCAGCTCATGAGATCTAAACATGAAGCACATGGTGGAGAAGACAACCATCTAGCTACTGCTATGGACCCATAGTCCAAGGTAAACTACTCACTCATCGCTCTGGAGGCAAGCATGGCGATGAAGAAGACCTCCGGTGGCGATTCCCCTCTCCGGCAGGGTGCCGGGAAGAGCTTCTGGACCCTCCCGATCTTCGGGTCGACGGCGGCGGCGGATCGCGATGTATTCTGGAAAACTGATCGGGTCTTAGGTTTTTCTCGTCAGGGGGTATATATAGGCGAAAGGACGATGTCAGAGGAGGGACCATGGCCCCTCACGCGGGCCCGGCGCGGCCAGGGGGGTGGCCGCGCCGCCCCTGTGTGTGGGGGCCACGTGGCCCCCCTCCATCAGGTCTTCGGATGTTTGGGAGCTTCCCCGTAAAATATGACTTCAGGAACTTGTTTCGTCCAATTCCGAGAATATTTCCTGTGTATCACTTCTGAAACACAAAAACAGCAGAAAACAGGAAACTGGCACTGTGGCACTTCGTTAATAGGTTAGTTCCGGAAAATGTATAAAAGTAGCACTAAGTGTAACGAAACAATAGGAAAATGGTGTAAAAACAAGCATGGAGCATCAAAAATTATAGATACATTTGAGACGTATCAGTAGACTACTCACACATCACTCCAGAGGCCGGCATGGTGATGAAGAAGGCCTCCGGTGGTGATTCCCCTCTCCGGAAGGGTGCCGGGAAGAGCTTCTGGACCCTCCCAATCTCGCGTCGACGATGGCGGCGGCTTGCAGTATGTTTTCTGGAAAATATTTTGGTCCTTGATGGTTTTCCCGTCGAGGAGAATATATAGGAGGAAGGGCGATGTCAGGGGGTGGACCAGGGGTCCACACCACCTAGTGGCGCGGCCAGGAGGTGGCCCGCGCCACCCTATGGTGCGGCTGCCCTCTGGCCCCCCTCCATCTCTGCTTTGGACTCCGTCTTGTGTCGGGAAAAATAGAAACTTCAGCTTTTGTTTCAACCAATTCTGAGAATATTTCCTGTATAACTTTTCTAAAACACAAAAACAGCAGAAAACAGGGAACTGGCATTGTGGCATCTCGTTAATAGGTTAGTTCCGGAAAATGCATAAAAATGCCATGAAGTGTAACAAAACACAAAGCAAATGGTGCATAAACAAGCATGGAGCTGGCATTGTGGCATCTCGTTTGAGACGTATCAAGCATCCCCAATCTTAACTCCTGCTCGTCGTCGAGTAGGTAAGTGATAACAAAACAATAATTTTTGAGGTGACATGCACCAACACAATTTTGATCAAACGATATAAAGCATTGAGTGCTGAGATCAAAGTACTCGAAACATGGGCATAAAAGACATAATCTTGATAATAAAACTTAGCAACCATGTTATAACATGAAAAGTAACACAAACAAAAGATCATGAGTAATAATGCATTGAAAGTCAAGTGTTTGTTTCAAGCATATAGAAAAATATAGCAAAGTGGTATTCAACTTGTCCTTCATAGAGAAGCAAAACATAAATGCATAGAACACCTTCAAGTTTAAGAGGGCGACTAGATACAAATAATTTAAGAAACTACAAAACCATAATCATGAATCAATCAATTATAAATTTTGGGACTATGCACATTATACTCAGAATGACAACTATGCTATCTTAGAAGGTGCAAAAAGGTAGAAGGTGAAGACTCAACATAAAAGTAAAAGAAAGGACCTTCGTAGAGGGAAGCAGGGATTAAACATGTGCTAGAGCTTTTCGTTTGTAAAACAGAGATAAAAATTTGTTTTTAGAGGTGGTTGTTCTTGTCAATGACTAGCAATGGGGTTCTTACTATCTTCCATACTAAGCAAGTTTTGAGAGAGATTGGCACATTTGTGCTCTTTTATAAAGCTTGGCACTCCTCCCCACTTTTCCATTCACAAACCATGGCTAACCGATTCCATCGAGTGCCCACCAACTTTCACATACCATGGAGGAGTGCCTTTTTTTCTTTTTTGAAATAATACAATATGGAAAATAGCAAATCCGACCACTATGTCCCCATGAGCTGAAAACAGTGTCACAAAATGAGAAGTATTTTGAAGGTTTTTTGAAAGGTAGCACATGAAAATTTACTTGGAATGGCTTGAAAATACCATGCATAGGAATTTATAGTGGACTCTTTGGAATAAACTTGGTTTTTGGTAGTTGGATGCACGAGAAGTATTCCCTCTCAGTACAGATGAAGGCTAGCAAAAGACTAGGAGCGACCAACTAAGAGAGCAATAACGGCCATAATCATGCATAGCGACAAAACATTATTAACCAAAGCATAAAGTGGTATCACAAGTCAAAAACCAAATGATCATAGAGGCTTAAGGCGACTTGTTAAAGTCAAACATGGTGTAAGCATGTGCCAAGTCAACCCAAATAAAGCATCGAATGAGAATACCACAATAATATGCTCTCATATAATAAAAACAACGCATGATTCTTTCAAAGGCACATTAAGAAATCTCAGTCATTTGAGACAAGTCATGCTACATCAAAAACTACTAATCATATTATCAAAATAACATCAAGCATGACATGCAAAAGTCTAAGCCACAGTCTAAACAAGCTACCATTTGTACCACTATAGGCATGAAACTTTTTTCTCTTTTCGAACACCAATCAACCTTTTTGAAACAACTCTTAAAGATGAAAACCAACATAGAACAGAGGTCTAAATCCACCTTTCTTCAAAGAAACAACAAGTTCTGAGCAAAAATCAAGGCAAAAAACAAAAGCTAAACACAATACTAGAAAAAAAGAACACTTGTTGAACGAAAAGAGTGAAAACTAGAGTGTTCTTGGCAATGAAAAATGGAGTGCGTCTTCTCCAAGAGAAACATGTTGGGATCCAACCATTTATTGCAGCAAACAAAGAAAAACAAACTGAAAGCAAAACTAAAGACGCTCCAAGAAAAACGCATAGTATACGAAGCAATAAAAATATAGTGTCTTGAAAGGTGACCTGATTTTTGTCAATGAAGAAGGGCTGCCTCGGGGCATCCCCAAGCTTTGACGGTTCTACTTCTTGGATATTTCTTTGGGTGACATGGGCATCCCCAAGCTTGAGCTTTTGTCCATACTTCATCTCATCTCATCATTCTCCTTTCCCTACACTTGAAAACTTCCTTCATACAAAACTTCACACAATTTTTTATTAGCAACATTAGTGCAAGCAAGATAGTAAATCCACCCTTTTAGGTTCAGTTTCAACTCAGTTATAACACCCATTAAAGTAAGATACTATAGCAACTTCCTCAAAAGTTTCGTGATCAAAAGAACTCAAAAAGAAAGAGATCAAGAGGCAAACACAAATAGTGGCCGAAATCTGTCAAAATAGAACAGCTGGTAAAGATCGATTTTTTTGAAAACCTTTTGTTGCTCAAATCGAAAAGTGCAAAACTAATGAAAGTTAGGCAATAACCTGGGTCATGTGGACAAGAAATCGTAGATCAAAAAGACGTTCTGAGAATTTTCACGAATTTTTATGGTACAGCGCAGGAATCTGTTTCAGGACAGCAACTTCCCTAAATCTTACCTTCCTCCAATTAGAGGTTCTTCTTGGCACAAAAATGAAATAAAAATGATAAGGAGAGGTCATTACAGTAGTAATAACATCCAGGACTCAACAAAAAGAAAAAGTACTGAAAAGAAAACATTGGGTTTATCTCCCAAGAGTGCTTTTTTTAACGCCTTTGAGCTAGGCGCGGAAAGTGGAAATCAAGTATTTTTAAGTGATGAAGCATCAAGATCATAATTTGCTCTAAGAATAGAGTCAAAAAGTAATTTCTTTCTCTTTCTATGGAAGTGTTCCATACCTTTCTTGAGTGGGAATTGATATTTAATGGTGCCTTCCTTCATATCAATAATGGCACCAACAGTTCTAAGAAAAGGTCTTCCCAAAATAATAGGACAAGAAGCATCGCATTCAATATCCAAAACAAGAAAATCAATGGGAACAAGGTTATTGTTAACCATAATAAGAACATCATTAATCCTTCCCAAAGTTTTCTTCTTAGCAACATCACCAAGAGGAACATCAAAATAACAATTTTCAAGAGGTGGTAAACCAAGCATATCATAAATCTTTCTAGGCATAATACAAATGCTTGCACCAAGATCACATAAAGCATTGTAATCAAAATCATTCACATTCATCTCAATGATGGGCTCCCAGCCATCTTCTAACTTCTTAGGAATAGAAACCTTTTGTTTCAACTTTTCCTCTCTAATTTGCATGAGAGCATTCGTAATATGCTTTGTAAAAGAAACATTCATAGAACTAGCATTAGGACTTAAAGCAAGCTTTTGTAAGAACAAAATTACATCAGAAATATTGCAACCATCAACATCAAAATCATTAAAGGTAGTAGAGTTATTGTCTCCCATACTCCGAAAAATTTCAGCACTTTTATTAGAAAAAGTTTCTGCAGTTTTAGGCTTTTTAACACAAGGAGTAGGAATTTTCTCTACACCAATCAAAGTAAGAGGATTGCTAGTATTTGAAACAACATCACTAGTGGTGGTAATAGTACAAACCTTCATATTTCTAGCCATCTCATCTTCTCTTTCCCACCTAGTATGCAGTTCTGCTAACATCCAAACATTTTCATCAATTCTAACCTGGATGGCATTCAAAGTCTTGCTTTATTTCACATCCTGAGGCAAAACCTTAAGTTTCAGAAGTTCAACATCAAGAGCAAGGCTATCAACTTTAGAAGCAAGAACATCAATTTTACCCAATTTTTCCTCAACAGACTTATTAAAAGTAGTTTGTTTACTAATGAAGTCTTTGAGCATGACTTCAAGATCAGAGGGCATGCCCCTAGTGTTGTTGGAGGAATTACCATAAGAGTTACCATAACCATTACCATTGGTAGAAGGATACAACCTATAATTATTGCTAGCAAAATTGTTCCTATAAGCACTATTGTTGAAATTATTATTTCTAATGAAGTTTACATCAACATGCTCTTCTTGAGCAACAAAAGAGGCCAAAGTAAAATTATTAGGATCAACATGAGCTCTATCATTAGCAAGGATAGCCATAATGGTATCAATCTTATCACTCAAGGAAGAGGTTTCTTCAATAGAATTTACCTTTTTACCTTGTGGAGCTCTCTCGGTGTGCCACTCAGAATAATTTACCATCATATTATCAAGAAGCTTTGTTACGGTGCCCAAGGTGATGGACATAAAGGTACCTCTAGCAGCTGAATCCAAGAGATTTCTAGAAGAAAATTTTAGTCCTGCATAAATGGTTTGGATAATCATCCAAGTAGTCAGTCCATGAGTGGGACAATTCTTTATCAAAGATTTCATTCTTTCCCAAGCTTGAGCAACATGTTCATTATCAAACTGTCTAAACTTCATAATATAACTTCTCAAAGATATAATCTTAGCAGGAGGATAATATTTTCCAATAAAAGCATCCTTACACTTAACCCAAGAATCAATACTATTTCTAGGCAAAGATAGCAACCAATCCTTAGCTCTTCCTCTTAGAGAGAAAGGAAACAACTTAAGCTTAACAATATCACCATCTACATCCTTATACTTTTGCATCTCACATAGCTCAACAAAATTGTTAAGATGAGATGCAATATCATCAGTACTAGCACCAGAAAATTGCTCTTTCATAATAAGATTCAACAAAGTAATCTCATAAAAATTTACCTCGGGAGCAGGTGACGCAATAGGAGTGCAGATAAAATCATTATTATTGGTGCTAGTAAAATCACACAACTTGGTGTTCTCAGGAGTACCCATTCTAGCAAGACTAAAAGCAGACAAGCAAAAATAACAACTATAAAGGAACTAATTTTTTGAATTTTTTGATAAAAAGATGCAAACAAAAATAAAGTAAATAAAGTAAGCAAAACAATAACAAAGTAAAAGATTGGAAGCGAGAGACTCCCCTTGTAGAAATCCTCTTTCTCCCCGACAACGGCGCTAGAAAAATGCTTTGATGGTGCGGTGTTGGCCGCCCAGTTGGGAACCCCAAGAGGAAGGTATGATGAGCACAGCAGAAAGTTTCCCTCAGTGTGAAACCAAGGTTTAATCGAACCAGTAGGAGAAAGAACCAACTTCCGAAGGTTGATGCTAGCTGGCTTGGCGATAGCTCCAGACAATTTATATATGGCGCCTTATCTGGGGCGTAGCTTTGCACCAGCAACAACGTGGAACCTGCACACAACACAACCAAAGTACTTTGCCCCAACTTGCAGTGAGGTTGTCAATCTCACCAGTTTGTTGTAAACAAAGGATTAAACGTATCGTGTGGTAAAAGATATTTGTTTGCGAGAAAGTAAATAATACTTGTAAAAGTAAACAGTAATATAAATGTAAAAGAATGGACCGGGGTCCATAGTTCACTAGAGGTGTCTCTCCATAAAGATAAATAACATGCTGGGTAAACAAATTACGGTTGGGCAATTAACAGAATAAAGAATGCAAACAATGCATGTACATGTCATGAGGATCACTATGAGATTCACTTGGGCATTACAACATAATACATTGACCATAATCCAACTGCATCTATGACTAATAATCCACCCATCGGATATCATCAAAACAACCATTGGGTATTAAGTTGCAAGCACCAGATAATCGCCTTAAGCAAAGTGTGTAATGTAAACAATACAAATGTCCTTGAACACAAGATTGTTGTTTTCTCCCTAGTAGCAACAACACATATACAACTTTAGAGGTGGTTGTCCCTCCCCCAAGTTACCAGAGGCATGAACCCACTATCGAGCATAAATACTCCCTCTTGGAGTCACTAGCATCTACTCGGCCAAGATATCTACAAGCAACGGAGAGCATGCAAGATCATAAACAACATAGAGATGATAAGTCACAAATCAACTTGACATAGTACTCAATATTCATCGGATCCCAACAAACACAACATGTAGAATTACATAGCGATGATCTTGATCATGATAGGCAGCTCACAAGATCTAAACATGAAGCACATGGAGGAGAAGACATCCATCTAACTACTGCTATGGACCCGTAGTCCAAGGTAGACTACTCACACATCACTCCGGAGGCAGGCATGGTGATGAAGAAGGCCTCCGGTGGTGATTCTCCTCTCCGGCAGGGTGCGGGGAAGAGTGAGGACCCACAAGTATAGGGGGTGTATCGTAGTACTTTCGATAAATAAGTGTCAAACCCAACGAGGAGCAGAAGGTGTTGACAAGTGGTTTTGATCAAGGATTCGCTGTAAATACTAGCAAACGGGTTTTCAGGGGTATTTGGTAATGCAAGTAAATGAAGTATGAATAAATAAAAGACAATAATAGTAATTGCTGCAAGTGGCCCAATCCTTTCTAGTGCAAAGGACAAGCCGGTTGTGTAACTTATGATTACCAAATGTACCTGAGGACACACGGGAGTTTCTGTCGAGAGCTTTCGCTTCATGCTGCTAAGTAATCTTCATTGATTTGATAAGTTTTATGGGGGTGAACCTGTGCTACCATACTACCCTTACTAGGACTAATACACACTTGTGATTATACCCCCCAGCAAGCATCCACAAATACAAGAAAGTAATTAAGATCAATCTAACCGTAGCCTTAAATTCTGAGATCCTACGCTCCCTGGTGCAATGGTTTCCTAACGGGGGTTTAGGTTTCTGTCGCTCTGGCAACCCCACAATTAGTAACCAAATACACAATGCACTCCACTAGGCCCATAAATGGTTAAGTATCATATAGTCGACGTTCACATGACACCACTAGTAGAATAACACCACAACATATAAATATCAAAACATTAAATATTACTCAACATAGTTTCACTACTAACATCTCGACTTCTCCCATGTCCTCAAGAACTAAACGAACTACTCACAAGACATCATATGGATCATGACTAGAGGTGAAATAATGGTGAATAACAATCTGAACATAAACCTTAATTCAACGGTTCCACTCAATAGCATCAACTACAAGAGTAATTAACACTGGGAAAGTTTCCCCTAAGAATTGGACAAGATTCAACCCAAGATGTTACAGCGGAATGGCATGGTGATGGTGGAGATGAACGTGCTGGTGATGATGATGATGGTGATGATGATCCCGATGAAGTCCAGCGCGATGGTGATGACGATGGTGACGATCTCCCCTCTCCGGGAAGGAATTTCTCCTGCAGATTTCTACCTATCGGAGAGCTTTTCTCTCTTGGTGTTTTCCGCCCCGCAGAGGCGGCGGTGTCTATCTCTGATGCCCTCCTTGACTTAGGATTTCGGGGACGACCATATACGCGAGAGGGCGATGTCTGGAGTGGGCCAGGGTGGCCTCACCCTAGGGCGGGCGGCCAGGAGTGGGCCTGCGCCACCTGGTGGTGTGGCCCCCATGCTGCTCCTCTCGCTTCCTCCTTGTGGGTACCTTCGTCTTCTGGTAATATATGAATTTCTGGATATTTCTCTGGAATTGTTGATCTTCAGAAATATGGTGTCTTGACGGTCCTTTTTCTAGCAGAATCTTGACTCCGGCAGCAAGTTCTCCAATGATCATCAAACATGTAAAAATAGATGAAACAACATAAGTATCACCTCTAAATATGAAATATAGCAATGAATAACAGTAAATTATGATACAAAATAGTGATGCAAAATGGACGTATCAACCCCCCAAGCTTAGACCTCGCTTGTCCCCAAGCGAAAACTGAACTCGGTAAACATGACCATAGGTTTATAGAGTGAAGTGTCGATAAACAAAATACAGACAAGAAGCATCACATTTACCAAGGCTCAAGTTATAATAGACAGCAACTTCACTTCATATAATCTAGTCTTGCAATAAGAAAAGGGAATCACAAATAAAGATGCATAAGGTAAATCATGATTGGTGATGGCAAACCTTTGCTCTTGGTCAGAGAACAATGAACAAATTGTACTTATTTTTGAACGGAGCCTTTTAAAATAGAGCTGATATAGCAAAAACCATATGCTCAACGTAACAAACTCTTTGCAATCATAGAAAGCTTTCAAAGATATATTCTTCCAGATAAAAGCATCGTACTAAACAAAGGAAGATAGTAAACATGATTGAACAGATCAACATATGGATGAATGAAACATAACAACTCAAATGCTTGCTTGAGATAGAGGGGAATAAGTTGACTCAACATAAAAGTAAAAGATAGGCCCTTCGCAGAGGGAAGCAGGGATTAAACATGTGCTAGAGCTTTTCATTTGTAAAACAAAGGTAAAAGTTGTTTTGAGAGGTGGTTACTTTTGTCAACGACTGGCAACATAGTTCTTGATATCTTCCATACTAAACAAGTGAGAGCGGTTCCGAGATGTTGATTAATTGGCACAATTGTGCTCTTTTATAGCTTGGCACTCCTCCCCACTTTTTCCTTTCTCAAACCATGGCTAACCAATTCCATCGGGTGCCCACCAACTTTCACATACCATGGAGGAGTGCCTTTTTCTTTTCTTTTCTTTTTTTTAGATTACAATGGTTTGACCAGCTCCCTTGCAAAATTAGTGACGAGCAGATGAAGCATGCAAGTTGAGGGGTACTCAATTTAGTAGGGAAAAGATAATAAACCCAACCACTACATCCTCATGAGCTAAAAACAGTGGCACAAAATGAGAAGTAGTTGAAAGTTTTTGAAAGGTAGCACATGAAAATTTACTTCGAATGGCTTGAAATACCATGCATAGGAATTTTTAGTGGACTCTTTGGAAGTAACTTGGTTTTAGGGGATTGGATGCACGAGAAGTATTCCCTCTCGGTACAGGTTTTTGGCTAGCAAGGCTGGGTAGCAAGCATAAGAGTTGCATGAAACAAACAAACATACATGTGATAGAAACAATCATGCAAACTTCCTTGAAAGTACAAACGATTTTAACTTGAGAATACTAATTCTTATGAGCAATCATGAAGGAAAGCTGAAATGATGTATCTACTAACACTTCCTTCTATTTTTTTTCTACTCAAACCTCAAGGTAATATTGCTACTGACCAAGCTAAGTTTGCCAAAACCAACTAGATTTACTCATGCTCCCAAAGTGATACCAATACTAATCAACAAGACTAATCATATAAGAAAGATTGCAAACTAAAATAAAATGTGCGGAAAGTAAATGATAAGACTTCTCATTAATATTCCCCAACCACAACTCACACCAAGGGATACATAGGTAACCAACTAAAGGAGGATACTTCCACACTGCAAACTATCCTATAATATAACTTCTCTATTCATGATATGACTCTACTTGAAAAGTAAATGGGTAAAAGATAACGATGTGATATCGCGGCACTCCCCCAAGCTTGGAACAAACCAAGGGGATGCCTATACCAATGACGAATTACTCCTTCAGTGGTGGTGGTGAATCTTTATCATCATCAGACTTCCAAGCCAGAGGTTCCCCATCAAGAAAGGGTGACTTTGTCTCCAATATCCTGAAACTAGCAGCAGCACTCATTTGTTTAAACCTAGCGTCATACTCACAGTTTTGGTTTTGTAAGTCATAGAGTTGCGCTTGTAATTTGTCGGTAGTCTCATGGAGTGACAAGATGTCATCCCAGAGCTCTGCGGTCTCCTTCTAGTGCTTGGCGATGAGTTCTTGATTTATCCTATGGATGATGTCCACCTCGCGCTCCGCCATCTTCTTGTATTAAAAGACTTCTTGCTCCAGCGCTTCCATCCTAGCTTCAAGACTTCCTTCTCCTGTAGGGCCCTGAACATCATTTATCTGTAACTTCCCATCCTTGAGCGACAACTCCTTTGGATGCATCTTCAGCTCCCTCATGTATGGATTAATGATCTCCGCAAGAGAGTTCTCCTCGGATGAACCAGACAAAGACATGGTGGCTCCAAAGCTGGGAACAACTCCTGACAGAAACAGATCGAAACAAAAACGCAACAAGAACACGATATATAGACATCGGATAATCCGGGGGGTTATATAGGCGAAAATTAAACATCAAAGCAAAGTCACAGGAGGAAACCGGGATGGAAACGAGTTCCGAGGCGGACTCACCATAGGGTGGCGCGGCCAGTAGGGGGCCCGCGCCACCAGGTGGTGAGGAGCCACCAAACTCCGTCTCCAACTTGTTTTTGTCTCGCGATTTTTCATATTTAATAAAAATAACAAAAGTATTAACAAAAAAGTTTAACGTGAACCTTTTCTGACTAGAACTGTTACCTATTCGAAAATGGACTCTGCAGATTCCTGCATATGTTCTTTGATAAATTCTTCCGAGGTTATCATTTGAATAACATCGACATCTTCATTATAAGAATCTCCAGAAATATAATGTTTGAGTCTTTGCCCATTCACCACTTGCGTAGTGTTATCCTTAAGCGAAGCAATCTTTACTGCACTTGAACGATACACCTCTTCAATAACAAAGGGTCCTTCCCATTTCGAGAGTAATTTACCTGCAAAAATTCTGAGACGAGACCTATACAATAGAACTTTCTCACCAACATGAAATTCTCTCTTAAGGATTCTCCTATCATGCCACTGCTTGACTTTCTCTTTAAAAAGTCTAGCATTCTCATAAGCTTCGTTTCTCCACTCATCTAAGGAACTCAAATCAAGCAACCTTTTCTTACTAGCAAGTTTAAAATCCCTATTAAGCTCTCTCACTGCCCAAAAAGCTTTGTGTTCTAATTCTAAAGGCAAGTGACAAGCTTTTTCGTAAACCATTTTGTAAGGAGACATGCCCATGGGGTTCTTATAAGCAGTTCTATAAGCCCATAAAGCATCGTTCAACGTGCTAGCCCAGTTTTTCCTAGATCTATTAACAGTCTTCTACAAGATAGACTTGATCTCTCTATTCGATAGCTCTACTTGCCCACTAGTTTGGGGATGATAAGCAGAAGCAATTCTATGATTAACGTCATATCTAGCAAGAGTTTTCCTAAAACCGCCATGAATAAAATGAGAACCTCCATCAGTCATAAGATATCTAGGCACACCAAACCTAGGAAAAATAACATCCTTAAGCATTTTTAACGAGGTCTCACCATCGACACTCTTCGTAGGTATGGCTTCTACCCATTTAGTAACATAATCAACAGCTACGAGTATATGAGTATAACCTTCTGAAGGAGGAAAAGGACCCATAAAGTCATATCCCCAATAATCAAACGGTTCAATAACAAGAGAATAACTCATAGGCATTTCACTACGTCTAGAAATATTACCAACTCTTTGGCACTCATCACAAGATAAAACAAATTTTCTAGCATCTTTACAAAGGGTAGGCCAATAAAAACCTGATTGTAGAACCTTTTGTGCAGTTCTGTCTCCAGCATGATGCCCTCCATAGGGACTACCATGGCATTTTCTCAGTATCTCTTGTTGTTCATATTCTGGAACACATCTTCGCATAATACCATCCACTCCTTCTTTATATAAGTGTGGGTCATCCCAAAAGTAATGCCTGAAGTCCTAAAAGAATTTCGTTCTTTGTTGAGTTGTAAAGGTTGGAGGCAAATACTTGGAAACAATAAAGTTAGCATAATCAGCATACCAAGGTATTTCTCGCGAAGTTACCTTTATTGAAGCCAACTGTTCATTTGGAAAACTATCATTAACAGGAATATGATCAAAAGAAATGTTTTCCAATCTAGACAAATTATCAGCAACATGATTTTTAGCACCTTTCCTATCTACAATATGCATATCAAACTCTTGTAAAAGCAACACCCATCTAATAAGCCTATGCTTAGCATCCCTCTTCGACATAAGATATCTAATAGCAGCGTGATCAGTATGCATAGTAACTTTTGAATCAATGATATAAGGTCTAAACTTATCACATGCAAAAACAACAGCAAGAAACTCCTTCTCAGTAGTAGCATAATTCTTCTGAGCAGCATCAAGAGTCTTACTAGCATAATGAATAACATTCAACTTCTTATCTACGTGTTGTCCAAGAACAGCACCTACAGCAAAATTGCTAGCATCGCACATAATTTCAAAGGGTAAATTCCAATCAAGTGGTTGAACAATAGGAGTAGTAGTTAAAGCCTTTTTAAGAGTTTCGAAAGCTTCCTTACAATCATCATCAAAAACAAATGGTACATCTTTTTGAAGAAGATTAGTAAGAGGCTTCGAAATCTTAGAGAAATCTTTAATATAGAAACCAGCATGACCAAGAATACTACGAATACCTTTAACATCCCTGGGACAGGGCATTTTCTCAATTGCTTTGACCTTTGCTCTGTCAACTTCAATACCTCTTTCGGAGATTTTATGTCCAAGAACAATGCCTTCATTCACCATAAAGTGGCACTTCTCCCAATTAAGAATAAGATTAGTTTCTTCACATCTCTGCAAAACTTTATCACGATTGTGCAAACAATTATCAATAGAAGTTCCTTAGACGGAGAAATCGTCCATGAATACCTCCACAATTTCTTCACAAAAACCATGAAAAATAGCAGACATGCATCTTTGAAAAGTAGCAGGAGCATTGCACAAACCAAAAGGCATACATCTATAAGAATAAGTTCCATAAGGACAAGTAAAAGTGGTTTTCTCTTGATCTTGCTTTTTAACAGCAATCTGAGAGAAACCAGAATAACCATCAAGAAAACAAAAATGAGTATTCTTAGATAACCTCTCTAATATTTGATCTATAAACGGTAAAGGATAATGATCCTTCTTAGTAACTTTGTTGACCTTTCTAAAATCAATGCACATCCTATAACCAACTACTACCCTTTGAGGAATAAGCTCGTTATTCTCATTAGGCACAACAGTGATACCTCCTTTCTTAGGAACACAATGAACAGGACTAACCCATCTACTATCAGCAATAGGATAAATAATACCAACATCAAGGAGCTTCAATACCTCATTTCTTACCACTTCCTTCATCTTAGGAATTAAGCGACGTTGATGTTCAACAACTGGCTTTGCATCTGGCTCCATGTTAATAGCATGCTGACAAATAGTAGGAGAAATCCCTTTTAAATCATCAAGAGTATATCCCATAGCTCATCGGTGTTTCCTCAATATTTCCAATAACTTTTCTTCTTCCTTTCCTGAAAGTTTAGAACTAATAATAACAGGATATATTTTCTTATCATCAATATAAGCATATTTAAGATCATCAGGTAAAGGCTTTAATTTAAAAACAGGATCTTCCTTGGGTGGCAAAGTGGTGCCCAAATCCTCCATAGGTAAATTGTGTTTAATCAACGCTGGTTGATGAAGAAGAATATCGTCAATCTCTTCTCTTTCTTCCCTGAAGATCTCACTTTCATGATCCTCCATAAATTGTTGCAAAGCATTATTAGGAGCAAGAGCAATAGAGGCAAGCTATTCAACTCGAAAATTTTCATTAGGCAATTCATTTTCATAAGGAGCTTTAGTGAACTTAGAGAAATTAAAATCATAAGATTCTCCATCAAACTTAGTCAAAATTTTCTCCTTTTTACAATCTATAACAGCGCCACAAGTGTTCAAAAAGGGTCTACCAAAAATAATAGGACAAGTTTTACTATCTTCTTTACCAAGTACTAGAAAATTAGTAGGGTATTTAGTCTTACCGCATAAAACTTCCACATCTCTAACAATACCAATTGGCAAGACAGACTCTCTATTAGCAAGCTGAATAACCACATCAATTTCTTCAAGTTCGCAAGGGGCAATTTCATGCATGATTTCTCTGTAAAGCTCATAAGGAATAGCACTTGAACTTGCACCAATGTCACATAAACCATAATAGCAATGATCACCAATCCTGACAGAAAGTGATGGCTAGATGACGAGGGAGATTATTCTTCTTCGTCCCCCAGCAACAGTCCTTGTGCGTGGTGAATGACCAGCCAGTTGGGAACCCCAAGAGGAAGGTATGATGAGTATAGCGGCTAGTTTTCCCTCAATTATGAAACTGAGGTTTATCGTTCTTGGTGAAGGAGAGACAGGCGACTGAAGGCGGACAATTTATATATGGCGCCTCGTCCAAGCTTTGCTTGCTAGCTGCAACGTGGAACCTACATACACACAAACAAGTACTTTGCTCCCAACTTACGATGAGGTTGTCAATCTCACCGGTTTGCTTGAAACAAAGGTTACGAGTGTATCGAGTGGAAAACAGTAAAGTATGCGAGTAAAGTAAACAGTGCGAGTAAAGTAAACAGGTGATAGCAATATGATGGAAATAGGACCGGGGTCCACAGTTCACTAGTGGTGTCTCTCCATAGATAAAATAACACATGCTGGGTAAACAAATTACAGTTGGGCAATTGATAGAATAAAGATAAACGTGATATGTCAAGAAGATCACTATGAGATTTACTCTGGGCATTACAACAAAATACATAGACCGCCATCCAACTGCATCTATGACTAATAATCCACTCCCGGGGATATCAATCCGAACACCCCAAAAGTATTAAGTTGCGAACAACAGATAATTGCATTAAGCAAAGTGTGTAATGTAAACAAAGCATATGCCCTTGAGCATATGAATGTTGTTTTCTCCCTAGTAGCAACAGCACATCTACAACCTTAGAGGTTTATGTCACTCCCCCAGGTTAAGCAGAGACATGAACCCACTATCGAGCATAAATACCCCCTCTTGGAGTCACTAGCAACTACTCGGCCAAGATAGCTACTAACAACGGAGAGCATGCAAGATCATAAACAACATAGAGATAACATAAGATAATATTCAGTACAGCAACTCAATCATAAACACCAATATTCATCGGATCCCAACAAACCAAACATGTAGAATTACATAACGGTGATCTCAATCATGTAGGGCAGCTCATGAGATCTAAACATGAAGCACATGGTGGAGAAGACAACCATCTAGCTACTGCTATGGACCCATAGTCCAAGGTAGACTACTCACTCATCGCTCCAGAGGCAAGCATGGCGATGAGGAAGACCTTCGGTGGCGATTCCCCTCTCCGGCAGGGTGCCGGGAAGAGCTTCTGGACCCTCCCGATCTTCGGGTCGACGGCGGCGGCGGATCGCGATGTGTTCTGGAAATCTGATCGGGTCCTTAGGTTTTTTCCGTCGGGGGGTCTTTATAGGCGAAGGGGCGATGTCAGAGGAGGAGCCAGGGGCCCTCACGCCAGGCTCGCGCGGCCAGGGGCCTGGCCGCGCCACCCCTGTGTGTGGGGCCCTGGTGGCCCCCTCCTACTCTCCTTTGGATCTCTGGAAGGTTCCGGGTAAAATAAGACTTCAGGAACTTGTTTCGTCCAATTCTGAGAATATTTCCTGTGTATCACTTCTGAAACACAAAAACAGCAGAAAACAGGGAACTGGCACTGTGGCGACTCATTAATAGGTTAGTTCCGGAAAATGCATAAAAGTGCCACGAAGTGTAACGAAACAGTAGGCAAATGGTGTAAAAACAAGCATGGAGCATCAAAAATTATAGATACGTTGGAGACGTATCAAGCATCCCCAAGCTTAACTCCTGCTCGTCCTCGAGTAGGTAAGTGATAACAAAAGAATAATTTTTAAGGTGACATGCACCTACACAATCTTGATCATATATGTAAGCATTTGTGAGCTGGGATCATAAGAACTTAAAACATGGGCATGAAGATATAGTCTTGACAATAAGAAACTTAGCAACCATGTTGTAAACATGCAAATGAACACAAACAAAAGATCATGAAAGTGAAACAATGAAAGTCAAACGTGTGTTCAAATCATAAGGAAAAACATACAAATGGTTTTCAGCTTGTCCTTCAAAGAGAGCAAAACATAAATGCATAGGGCACCTTCAAGTTTAAGAGGGCGACTAGATACAAGTAATTTAAGAACAAGTGAAACCAACAATATGAATCAATCAATGAAAACTTTGGGACAATGCACATTATACTAAGAATGACAACTAAGCTCTCTTAATGGTGCATAAAGAAAGAAGGTGGTGACTCAACATAAAAGTAAAAGAAAGGCCCTTCGCAGAGGGAAGCAGTGATTGCAATTATGGTACTTACCGGCTTTGAGCTCTCATTGCCCCCATCATAAGCATCTTGAATGGTTAAAGTTAATGCGAGAACAATTATGATGCATATGCTTGACAAATCATAAGTTGAAAACCTCGTGTCCCGTGAATACGAGTACCCAAACCACATGCTACTTTACTTAGAGTCCCAGGCAAGGCTCTTGTCATTGTAAATATATGCATATCATTGAGAACCGCCAATGGGGTACCTCCGTGCCCAATGACATGGAACAAGCCCACACCAAAATGACAGGACAAGCAGACAATGAACACCTCGACATCTCTTTTATTTGCCTTTTGTTTAGCTTTTTATTGTGAGATGCGTCATCGAATGTTCACCATGGGTATGCTGCAAATTTCCACCATGAATTATGCATGGCTTAGATTGGCGGCCCGGTGTTTCCCTAACACATATAAAAACTCCATGATCCCCACAAGATTCCCAATTCATTTCACACCGCGGGCATCCATAAACAAAAGATCACGATATCAACTCAAATAAGAAGTGCAATGTTGAAAGCTTGCCCATGACTGCATGGCTGGGCTAGAATCCAACTTACAACTTGCAACCATAACAACTCAACATAAGAGACCACAATGTCAAATTTTTAAGAACAGGAAAAAGTAAAGTGTGCCTTCCGGTTCATGAGAGCTTTACTGACCGAATTTCGCATAACACTGGTAAGAGTTTAATTTGAAGAGAAAATAAAAGCAAGTCAAATTTACTTGGAATAGCAAATTGCTAGTAGGTATGTATGGTGGACACTTTGGAAAACTTTGGCTTTTAGGAGTTGGATGCACGAGTAGAGCTCATACTCAGTACAAGGCGAGGGCTAGCAAAAGACTGGGAGCGACCAACTAAGAGAGCAATAATGGCCATAATCATGCAAAGCGACAAAGCGACATTAAAAGAAGCATAAGATGGCATCAAAAGTCAAAAACTAAATGATCATGAAGGCTATTGGCGAATTTGTAAGAGTCTAACATGTGTGAGCATGCGCCAAGTCAACCCAAATAAAGCATCAAGGAGAAAACCAAAATAATGCTTCCAAACAATAAAAACAACGCATGATTTTTTCAAAGGCTCATTAAGCAATCTCAGTTATTTGAGACAAGTCATGCTACAGAAAAAACACTAAGCATACTATCAGAAAGACATCAAGCATGACATGAAAAAGCCTAAGCCGCAGTCTACACAAACTCCTTCTTGTACCATTATTTTGCAAAAAGCTTTTTCTCTTTTCCAACACCATTTGAAATTTTTAAAGACACCTCTTTTGATGAAAACCAATGAATATCAGAGGCAAAAATACACCTTGATGAAAAGATATGACAAGGTCTGAATGCAAATCAAGGCGAAAACAAAAACCAAAAGCAGTAGCAGAAAAAGAAGAACACCCGATGAAATTATAAGAACTAGCAGGGTGGCCCGCGCATTTGCGCGGCTAGATTTGTGATTAGTTGTATGTGTAACTTATTTTGAATTCCTTTTCTATTTCATTCATTTGATTCCCTTACTTTCTTGATACTTTCATAGATATTTAGTAAATCATGTGATATTATTTATTTATGATAACATTTTCTGCACATTAAATCATACAACCTTAATAGGTAGCTATGAAATCTAATGTATACTCCTTTTATTCCCAGATTAGCATTCCATTTTGTTTGCTGTAAATGATCCAGGAGTGGAGACGTGTGTTTTTATATGGTTCTATGATGAACAGGTGTGTAAAATATATACCCTATGTGCAAAGGAAAGTAATAATGCTTTAACATCAATTCATATTTTGAAGTTTTATCTTTTCCACAAAGCATACTTATTGCTATTGCTATCATAGACAAATACTCGAAGGCGAGTTAGATGTTTGATTAAATCTATCATATCACTACTAACCATTTTTTAGTAAAATAGTACTGTTCATGCTTTGTGTTCTTCATACATTTTTAGGGAACTTCTATTCTTCGTCTGCTCTAGTTGACATCGATGACTTCAGTTGTGAACAATAATTATTCTTCCAATTAGAAAAACTGTGCAAATATATAATATACACATTGACCTTAGTAGAAGGAAATTCAGAAGCTTTATACTGGTTGGCTCTATTTATATGGACAACAGAGGGTTCATAAGCCCACATTATGTGTGATTTCCATTTCGAAAAAACATTATGTGTGATTTTACAAATACTTTACTAAAAAAGCATGATGCAAAATTCCTTGAGTATTCGCACAATGCATGTACCAACAACCAAATAGTAAATTTATCCTTACAGTCTAACAAAACTTGATAAGAACGAATACAACAAACTATACATTATGTCTTTAATATTGTACGTGAGGTCCCTTTACAGAAACAAATCTAAATATACCCAACCGGGTCAAACTTATGGGCCATTCTTCCATTTCATAATCAAGACATTAATACAAATGTATTGAAATATATGCAAGTATTGTATTTGCAGTTTCTATATGATTGTGCAGGCGTGCTAAAGGAATGTTTCTTGCAGAGGCGGCATGGTATTCGCAATGCACATACTGCTATGTTTTCTGTGGCATTTAAGTTATTCCACTTTTCATGAATTCATTAGAATTATTTGCTAAATAAAACTGCAAGAAACCACAATTAATTAAGAGGGAAATTTCTTCATTGCGTGGGTAATTAAACAAAGTAGCTAGCATGTTATTGCAAACCTATCAATTAGATTCGTCAGTATACCTTATTTATGATCTTGGTTCATGTCCAGGCTACCACATAAAAAATATAAATTAGATGATTTTATATGAGGTATTATAATTCTCAATATTTATCAAGAAAGAGAATAATAGGCAGGTAGTAGATGTCGCTAATATATCCAGTAGATGACCCATTTTTATAAATGTTAAATGTTATAAATGTAGTAACGTTACTATAGATGGCAAAATCACACCATGAGGGAGGACTCACAATCAATCGACAGAGCATGAAGTAAAATTTCTGTTGTGCTTGGACGCTTTTGGGATGTTGTCGGTGATTCCATTATGTTGTAATGGAAATCGATCTGTTGGATCGCTTGAAAAAAACTACTGATATTAATAAATTAGAAGTTAGCATTCACTGAGTAGAGATCGGCATTAATCAATACATATAATCAATAGTAAATTCAAATCTCCAGTAGCATCATCAACTCTTTTAGTAGTATTGTACTTGCTCACATTTACATCCTTGGTTACTTCCTTACATTGATGTTGTTATGCCATGCATAAAATTGGCCAAAAAACACTTTATGCAAGTAATCAAAATTACAAACAGTTACCTTTATTATTAGACTGACACCTGCCAAAAATGTATGACAACGATTTCACACAAAAAAAGTACTGACAACGAACATCTTTTGTTGATGCAACCTCACCAAAAAAAAGTTCAATTAAATTCATTCTTTCATGTTAAATTGTCAGAACATTGAACAGAAATTACAAATGGTTGATTAGAATTTCCTGAATAAATAGGTTTACCGTTCACTAAAATATATGCTGCGAGGAGAACCAAAATTGATATGTGCACTGATTTGGTAGCAATTATGATAACGATGATTTTTTTGGAGCACCTCATCAAACTCTAAAAATACTGAATAAAGAAGGTTAGATAGTCTCCATTGAAAACATCCGCCGAGTTTCCAGTACAAATAGCCATAGTTGCTGAATCTATTATAACACCTTGAGTTCTATATGGAATCGTGATGACTCGCTCGCGACATGGCGTGTCACCGTCTGATACATCCCCCAACCTTGAATTACTCATGCAGTTCATCTGTTCTTGCACTTCCTATCAAATTAAATCATTGGAAAAAGACTGAAATCGACTACAGATGTATTCATTCTATTTAAAAACATTCTAGAAAAAAATTTAGTTAATTCACTTGTCAGGACAATAATGTTTCCACGGTGGACCTTTAATGTTTTTACGTTCAAATCAAAAGAAGCAATGGAGATAAAAAAAATACTGCTAACCCTATCTTTGCGTGACGCCATGTGCTCCATCCTCCACCTTCAATTAGTCATGCAGTCCTTAGATTTACTTCAAAGTAATTTATCGAAAAAGACTGAAATAAAACACACAGTTAGTGATGGTTATTAGCATCGCCAATAGCGGAAATAAAATATGTCACTGCTCCTAGTAAAAGTACTTGGTAAGCTCATTTTAGGTAAATCGTAAACTGATGTATTGTTGGGACAATATTGATGCACATGTGACTATATTTTCATGGCCGACCTTGTAATGTTTTATGTTCAACTCCAAGGAATAGACGAAGATTAAAAAACCATACTGCTATCCTTTTCTTTAATGTCCAATACTCCAAATCTCTCGTAACCACTTCACAAATCCCTGCAATAATATTTTAGAACTTCGACCTGAGCCTCAGTATCTGTCACAAACATCAAGCAGTGAATATGATCATGTGTAAAATTTGTCAGATTCATTGTATAAGATCAAACCAAGATAAAATCTTTTAATAGCACAATATATACGTGTAAGACTATAATGTACAGTTCCAATGCATCACCAAAACAATGAATCCAAACCTGTTGCCGTGTCGCGGATCACCAGCATGAATACATGCCTTTGTGACATCCGCTGGCCATGAAGTTATTCTGTCATCGATGGCTTCCATAATCTGTTCTATTGCTTTAGACTGACAGCTTCTTCTTTGGTGCCTGCCCAGAGCCTACGACAGTAGATTGGCGCGCTCCATCACGTCTGCGAGGCTGACACCATTAGCACAGCGGACCAAACTGGTGTGGGGGACATCGCCTAGTCGAGTGCTCCAATCCGAGGCCTCATCTCCGACTCATGGGGCAAGCCTAGCTAGACGGTAGATCGCCGCGTTCTGTCTCCTCAATGTGAAAAAACCTTGGCGTCCAGAGAGGAGATACAAACTGATGTGGCAGACATGATGCGTGGTCTAGTACTTCAGGCCAAAGCCTCTTCTACTCTCCTATTGCTACCTCCAGGCCG
Source organism: Dactylis glomerata (assembly GCA_007115705.1). Lineage (NCBI taxonomy): Eukaryota > Viridiplantae > Streptophyta > Magnoliopsida > Poales > Poaceae > Dactylis > Dactylis glomerata. Next base: position 551,869 of record QXEO01000121.1, on the reverse strand, counting down.
AGGTCTTTTCTCCAATTTCTTAGGCGAGCCTAGACGGCAGATCGCCGCGCTCTGTCTCGTCGGCGTGAAGAAGTATTGGCGTCGACAGAGGAGATCGGAGTATGCTTTCCCAACTGAATAGAAGAGTTTGTGCATAATTAATCTCGGTACAGTTGGTTATTAGGACTCCTGCAATCGACCGTATACGGTCCAGACTGTCCAGCTTTCTTTGTACGCATAGAATCCTAGTTATGCAATGTATCTTTCTTTAACGCGTCCGACATAGCTACATCAGTTAATCTCTATCGTTAATTTCTTACAATTTAAAATAGATAAATCTTAGCCGTTCAATGTTTGTTGTTTTAATAATATAATAGATGAAAAACAGAGTGTTCTTGGCAAATGAAAACGAGTATATCTCCTCCAAAGGAAATTTGTTGGGGTCCAACCATTTATTGCAGCAAACAAAACAAACTAACAAACTAAGAAAACTAAAACAACTGACGCTCCAAGAAAAACACATAGTGCATGAAGCAATAAAAATATAGTGTCTTGAAAGGTGACCTGATTTTTGCCGATGAAGAAGGGGTGCCTCGGTGGCATCCCCAAGCTTTGACGCTTGTACTTCTTGGATATTTCTTGGGGTGATGCATGGGCATCCCCAAGCTTGAGCTTTTGTCCATTCTTCAACTCATCTCATCATTCTCCAATCCCTACACTTGAAAACTTCCTTCATACAAAACTAAACACAAATCTATTAGCAACATTAGTGTAGGCATAACATATAATCGACATCTTTTTGCTTCAGGTTTCAACTCAAAACCACCACATATAAAGTAAATACTACTGTAGCAACTTCCACAAGAGTTCCGTGATCAAAAGAACTCGCAAAGAAAGCGATAAAGTGGCAAAAACAAATATTGGCAGAAATCTGTCAAAACAGAACAGCTGACAAAGGCCGAATTTTTGAGGGGTTTTCTGTTGCTCAAATAAAAAAGTGTTCAACTAACAAAAGTTTGGATATAACCTGGGGCATATGCACAAGAAATCGCAGGTCCAAAAGATAAACAGAGAATTTATACGAATTTTTACGGTGCAGCACCGAAAACAGTTTCAGGACAGCAACATCCCCAAATCTTTACCTCGCTCGAATTAGAGGCTTCTCTTGGCACAAAAACGAAATAAAAAGGATAAGGAGCGGTCATTACAGTAGTAATGACTTCCAAGACTCAAATAAAAGAAAAAGTACTGAAAAGAAAACATTGGGTTATCTCCCAAGAGTGCTTTTCTTTAACGCCTTTGAGCTAGGCGCAGAAAATTGCGAACCAAGTAACATCAAGAGATGAAGCATCAAGCTCATAATTTGCTCTAAGAATAGAGTCAAAAATTAATTTCTTCCTTTTCCTAGGGAAGTGTTCCATACCTTTCTTGAGTGGGAATTGATATTTGATGGTGCCTTCTCTCATATCAATGATGGCACCTACAGTTCGAAGAAAAGGTCTTCCCAAAATAATAGGACATGAAGCATGGCATTCAACGTCCATAACAAGAAAATCAACGGGGACAAGGTTATTATTAACCACAATAAGAACATCATTAATCCTTCCCAAAGGTTTCTTCTTAGCAACATCAGCAATAGGAACATCAAAATAATATTTTTCAAGCGGCGGTAAATCAAGCATGTCATAAATCTTTCTAGGCATGATAGAAATACTAGCACCTAGATCACATAAAGCATGGCAATCAAAACCATTAACATTCATATCAATGATGGGTTCCCAACCATCTTCTAACTTCTTGGGAACAGAGGCTTTTTGCTTCAACTTTTCATCCCTAATTTTCATGAGAGCATTGGTAATATGCTTAGTAAAAGCAATATTTAAAGAACTAGCATTGGGAGTCAAAGCAAGCTTTTGCAAGAACAAAATTACTTCAGATATATTGCAGCCATCAACATCAAAATCATTAAAAGAAGTAGAGCTATCATCTCCTACACTTCGAAAAATTTCAGCACTCTTTTGAGAAAAAGTTTTGGCAATTTTAGGATTTTTAACACAAGGAGTGGGAGTTTTCTCTATACCAATCAAAGTAGGAGGATTGCTAGCAGTAGGAACAACATCATTAGAGGTAGTAATGGTACATACCTTCATCTCTCTAGCCATCTCATCTTCTCTTTCCCACCTAGCATGCAATTCCGCTAACAATCTAATATTTTCATCAATTCCAACTTGAATAGCATTAGCGGTAGCAAAATCATTGTTCTCTTTCACCACATTAGGCAACACTTTTAATTTCAGAAGTTCAACATCATGAGCAAGGCTATCAACTTTAGAAGTAAGAATATCAATTTTGCCTAACTTTTCCTCAACAGACTTATTAAAAGTAGTTTGCTTACCGATGAAGTCCTTGAGCATCACCTCAAGCTCGGAGGGCGCGGCCCTAGTGTTGTTGTAGGAGTTACCATAAGAGTTACCATAACCATTACCATTGATAGAAGGATACGGCCTATAATTGTTACTAGCAAAATTGTTCCTATAAGCATTGTTGTTAAAATTATTGTTTCTAATGAAATTCACATCAACATGCTCTTCTTGAGCAACCAGAGAGGCTAAAGGAACATTATTAAGATCAACATGAGTCCTATCATTAGCAAGCATAGCCATAATGGTATCAATCTTATCATTCAAGGAAGAGGTTTCCTCAACAGAATTTACCTTCTTACCTTGTGGAGCTCTCTCGGTATGCCATTCAGAATAATTTACCATCATGTTGTCAAGTAGCTTTGTTGCGGCGCCCAAGGTAAGGGACATAAAAGTGCTTCCAGCAGCTGAATCCAATAGGTTCCTTGAAGAAAAATTCAGTCCTACATAAAAAGTTTGGACAATCATCCAAGTAGTCAGTCCATGAGTGGGGCAATTCTTTATCATAGATTTCATTCTTTCCCAAGCTTGAGCAACATGTTCATTATCAAACTGAGTAAACTTCATAATATTGCTACGCAGAGATATAATCTTAGTAGGAGGATAGTATCTACCAATAAAAGCATCCTTACACTTAGCCCATGAATCAATACTATTCTTAGTCAAAGACAGCAACCAATCTTTAGCTTTTCCTCTCAAAGAAAAAGGAAATAACTTGAGCTTAATAATATCACTATCAACATCCTTATATTTCTGCATCTCACATAGCTCAACATAATTGTTGAGATGAGCAGCAGCATCTTCAGTAATAGCACTAGAAAAATGCTCTTTCATAACAAGGTTCAACAAAGCAGGCTTAATCTCATAAAAGTTTGCAGCAGGAGCAGGTGGTGCAATAGGAGTGCAGATAAAATCACTATTGTTCGTGCTAGTAAAGTCACACAACTTGGTGTTTTCAGGATTGGCCATTTCAGCAAAACTAAAGTAAACAAGTAAAAACAACTACCAAGGATTCTAATTTTTTTGGGTTTTTGATATAAAACGATGCAGGTAAAATAAATAAAGTAAAGCAAAGCAATAACAAAGTAAAGAATGTGCGTGCGAAAACTCCCCTCGCAGAAGTCTTCTACTTCCTCCCCGGCAACGGCGCCAGAAAAATAGCTGATGGCTAGATGACGAGGGAGATTATTCTTCTTCGTCCCCCAGCAACACTCCTTGTGCGTGGTGAATGACCAACCAGTTGGGAACCCCAAGAGGAAGGTATGATAAGTATAGCAACTGGTTTTCCCTCAATTATGAAACCGAGGTTTATCGTTCTTGGAGAGGAGAGACAGGCGACTGAAGGTGTTGCTTGCTAGTTTGCGACAGCAGCGTACAATTTATATATGGCGCCTCGTCCAAGCTTTGCTTGCTAGCTGCAACGTGGAACCTGCACACACACAAACAAGTACTTTGCTCCCAACTTACGATGAGGTTGTCAATCTCACCGGTTTGCTTGAAACAAAGGTTATGAGTGTATCGAGTGGAAAACAGTAAAGTATGCGAGTAAAGTAAATAGTGCGAGTAAAGTAAACAGTGCGAGTAAAGTAAACAGGTGATAGCAATATGATGGAAATAGGACCGGGGTCCACAGTTCACTAGTGGTGTCTCTCCATAGATAAAATAACACATGCTGGGTAAACAAATTACAGTTGGGCAATTGATAGAATAAAGATAAACGTGATATGTCAAGAAGATCACTATGAGATTTACTCTGGGCATTACAACAAAATACATAGACCGCCATCCAACTGCATCTATGACTAATAATCCACTCCCGGGGATATCAATCCGAACACCCCAAAAGTATTAAGTTGCGAACAACAGATAATTGCATTAAGCAAAGTGTGTAATGTAAACAAAGCATATGCCCTTGAGCATATGAATGTTGTTTTCTCCCTAGTAGCAACAACACATCTACAACCTTAGAGGTTACTGTCACTCCCCCAGGTTAAGCAGAGACATGAACCCACTATCGAGCATAAATACCCCCTCTTGGAGTCACTAGCAACTACTCGGCCAAGATAGCTACTAACAACGGAGAGCATGCAAGATCATAAACAACATAGAGATAACATAAGATAATATTCAGTACAGCAACTCAATCATAAACACCAATATTCATCGGATCCCAACAAACCAAACATGTAAAATTACATAACGGTGATCTCAATCATGTAGGGCAGCTCATGAGATCTAAACATGAAGCACATGGTGGAGAAGACAACCATCTAGCTACTGCTATGGACACATAGTCCAAGGTAGACTACTCACTCATCGCTCCGGAGGCAAGCATGGCGATGAAGAAGACCTTCCGTGGCGATTCCCCTCTCCGGCAGGGTGCTGGGAAGAGCTTCTGGACCCTCCCGATCTTCGGGTCGACGGCGGCGGCGGATCGCGATGTGTTCTGGAAATCTGATCGGGTCCTTAGGTTTTTTCCGTCGGGGGGTCTTTTTAGGCGTAGGGGCGATGTCAGAGGAGGAGCCAGGGGCCCTCACGCCAGGCTCGCGCAGCCAGGGGCCTGGCCGCGCCACCCCTGTGTGTGGGGCCCTGGTGGCCCCCCTCCTACTCTCCTTTGGATCTCTGGAAGCTTCCGGGTAAAATAAGACTTCAGGAACTTGTTTCGTCCAATTCCGAGAATATTTCCTGTGTATCACTTCTGAAACACAAAAACAGCAGAAAACAGGGAACTGGCACTGTGGCGACTCGTTAATAGGTTAGTTCCGGAAAATGCATAAAAGTGCCACGAAGTGTAACGAAACAGTAGGCAAATGGTGTAAAAACAAGCATGGAGCATCAAAAATTATAGATACGTTGGAGACGTATCAGAAAGCACGGGAACACTTGTTTTCCTAGATCTACTAGGATGTGAAACAATGTTAGAAGCATCTTCACAAAAAACAATATGTTCATCTCCTACATTTTTAGTAACAAGGTCCTTCACTATAGCTACAGGAGACTTAATAATAATTTGCTCATCAGGTTCTACAGCTTTCTTTGCACTTTTCTTAAGTACACTAATTAAAGTAGAATGCTCCTTTACCTTATCAGGGAAAGGCGTTTTCTCAAAATAAGGCTCAGGCAAAATGCGATCAACAGTACAAACTTCAGTAGTTCTAGCAGGAATACAACTAACAGTATCTTTATAAGATGTATGGTACTTGTTCCAATCCTTCTTTGGAACATCAAGATAAGAGGCAAAAGCCTTAAAACATTTAGCAAGTATTTGGGAATCAAGACCATAAACAGCACTAACATTAAGAAAGTCATCGATTCCCATAAAAGCTTTAATGCATTCATAATCATAATTTATACCTGACTTTCTACCTTTGTCGTTCTCCCATCCTTCAGTTTTTTCTTGAATACAGTCAAGAAGATCCCATTTAGCTTCTTCTTTCATACATGTGAATGATCCAGAGCAAGAAGCGTCCAATAAATCCTTGTCATGAAGAGTAAGACTTGCATAAAAGTTATTAATAACAATATTACTAGGGATCTCATGAATGGGACATTTGAGCATTAGTGACTTCAATCTCCCCCACGCTTGGGCAATACTCTCTCCATCATGAGGCCAAAAATTATATATCTGATTACGATCTTTATGGATCTCACTTGGAGGATAAAATTTAGAATAAAAGAGAGGTACAATTTCCTCCCAGCCAATAGATGGACCATCCTTAAGCAGTCTATACCATTCCGCAGCTCTACCCTTTAGTGATAAAGAGAATAGCTTCCTCTTAACCTAGCTTGATGAAATACCTGCACACTTGAACAACTCGCATAATTCATGTATAAAGAGTAAATGATCACCTGGATGGACAGTTCCATCTCCTGAATAGCGGTTATTCATAACACGTTCAACAATTTTCATAGGTATTTTAAAAGGATCTTATTGAGCAGGCGGTGGTTCATCCTCTACCCTAACAGAGGCAGTATTGTTCCCAAATAGGGAACTAAATGGAGAATTTTCCATAGCAAAATAAAATAAAGGACAAAAATAAAAACAATACTCACAGCGTAAGTTACCTTTACCAATTCCACTCTTCAATTACGCTTCACTCCCCGGCAACAGCGCCAGAAAATAGTCTTGATGACCCACAAGTATAGGAGGTGTATCGCAGTACTTTTGATAAATAAGAGTGTCGAAGCCAACGAGGAGCAGAAGGTGTTGACAAGTGGTTTTGATCAAGGATTCGCTGTAAATACTAGCAAATAGATTTTCAGGGGTATTTGGTAATGCAAGTAAATAAAGTACGAGTAAATAAAAGACAATAATAGTAATAGCTACAACTGGCCCAATCCTTTCTAGTGCAAAGGACAAGACGGTTGTGTAACTTATGATTACCAAACGTTCCTGAGGACACACGAGAGTTTCTGTCGAGAGCTTTCGCTTCATGCTGCTAAGTAATCTTCATTGGTTTGATAAGTGTTATGGGGGTAAACCTGTGCTAGCGTACTACCCTTACTAGGACTAATACACACTTGTGATTATACCCCCCTGCAAGCATCTGCAAATACAAGAAAGTAATTAAGATAAATCTAACCATAGCCTTAAACTCTGAGATCCTACGCTCCCTGGTGCAATGGTTTCCTAACGGGGGTTTAGGTTTCTGTCGCTCTGGCAACCCCACAATTAGTAACCAAATACACAATGCATTCCACTAGGCCCATAAATGGTGAAGTATTATGTAGTTGACGTTCACATGACACCACTAGTAGAATAACACCACAACATATAAATATCAAACCATTAAATATTACTCAACATAGTTTCACTACTAACATCTCGACTTCTCCCATGTCCTCAAGAACTAAACGAACTACTCACAAGACATCATATGGATCATGACTAGAGGTGAAATAATGGTGAATAACAATCTGAACATAAACCTTAATTCAACGGTTCCACTCAATAGCATCAACTACAAGAGTAATTAACACCGGAAAGTTTCCCCTAAGAATTGGACAAGATTCAACCCAAGATGTTACAGCAGGATGGTGTGGTGATGGTGGAGATGAAGGTGCTGGTGATGATGATGATGATGATGGTGATGATGATCCCGATGAAGTCCAGCGCGATGGTGATGACGATGGCGACGATCTCCCCTCTCCGGGAAGGAATTTCCCCGGCAGATTTGTGCCTGCCGGAGAGCTTTTCTCTCTCGGTGTTTTCCGCCCCGCAGAGGCGGTGGTGTCTATCTCTGATGCCCCCCTTGACTTAGGATTTCGGGGACGACCATATACGCGAGAGGGCGATGTCTGGAATGGGCCAGGGTGGCCTCACCCTAGGGCAGCGCGGCCAGGGGTGGGCCCACGCCACCTGGTGGTGTGGCCCCCCTGCTACTCCTCTCGCTTCCTCCTTCTGTCTACCTTCGTCTTCTGGTAATATATGAATTTCTGGATATTTCTCTGGAATTGTTGATCTTCAGAAATATGGTGTCTTGACGGTCCTTTTTCCAGCAGAATCCTGACTCCGGCAGCAAGTTCTCCAATGATCATCAAACATGTAAAAACAGATGAAATAACATAAGGATCACCTCTAAATATGAAATATATCAATGAATAACAGTAAATTATGATACAAAATAGTGATGCAAAATAGACGTATCAAAGAGCTTCTGGACCCTCCCAATCTCGCGTCGACGACGATGGAGGTTTGCAGTATGTTTTCTGGAAAAGAGTTCGGGTCTTTAGGGTTTCCTCGTCGAGGAGAATATATAGGCAGAAGGGTGATGTCAGGGGGTGGACTAGGTGTCCACACCACCTGGTGGCGCGGCCAGCGGGTGGCTCGCGCCACCCTATGGTGCGGCTGCCCTCTGGCCCCCTCCGTCTCTGCTTTGGACTCCATCTCGTGTCGGGAAAAAGAGGAACTTCAGCTTTTGTTTCGTCCAATTTCGAGAATATTTCCTATGTAACTTTTCTGAAACACAAAAACAACAGAAAATAGGGAACTGGCACTGTGGCATCTCGTTGATAGGTTAGTTCCAAAAAAGGCATAAAAACACCACGAAATGTAACAAAACACAAAGCAAATGGTGCATAAACAAGCATGGAGCATCAAAAATTATAGATATGTTTGAGACAGATCAGTATATTATGTACTCCTCATGTTATCCAGTATTCTGCAGTAGTCCAATTGTGTTTAGTACGTTAAATATGTTAAATTCATTTCGATAACCAGTTTCATCTCCTTCATTAGAATGGAGACATCTAGCTTGCATATACAGGCTGATGTAGAGCAGGAACCAACAGACGGGCCACCGTGAGAAGAGTATGGAGTCAGATGTATGCTCCGTGTTAACTTTCGAGGCAGTTAATGAAGACCAGCCAGCCGGTGTTGCCTGCTAAGATAAAGGGGCTGCGTGGTCACACAAGTTGATGTGTAAGATATGCATGCCAGTCCAGAAATTGTGCTTTCAATCTATCCGTGCATCTATGAACCATGTTATTTTTGATTCTATGTTTTATTATTCCAAGGTTAAGTATTCACACAGTTTTTGTATACCTACAGATCTGTGCACCCTAATAATCTGATGTCATGAATTATTTTCAGTCTCAAGTATCAACACCAATGATCTCTTTCTTTTATCATGTCTCAAAATTTACAATCTAAACAATTGTCCACTTCCTGTGAAACATGTTGTTCTTTATTCATTTATACACGCTGAATATAATATTTTACAAGCCAGGTGTATCTATTCTTATGGACCTTACCTTATGCAGTAAATTATTTGTCTTCTTGTAAGCATCAAGTTAATTATCTCAACCATAATCCTGGTTCTATTTTGCTTGCAAAATATATGCCAAGGAAAGATCCAGAATATCAGGATATTAACTCTGTGAAGATAAGGATCCCTATTATATTTTGCTTGGAAAAGTGAATCAACAAGAAGACAAGGATCCTTGCTCTATTTTTGCTTGATCCACAGAATCATTGGGAAGATGAGGATCCTTGCTCTATTTTGCTTGCAACACACTTAATCCATGGGAAGACCAGGATCCTTGCTCTATTTTGCTTGCAACACCGAATCAGTGGGAAGATCGGGATCCTTGCTCTAACAAAATTAATCAGGCCTATGATCTTGATGACTTGCTAATTAGCAAAACAAGTGTGCAACTTATGGATGTAATGACTATCATGATTACATATGCTTTCTAGCCACAAATTTTGATCATGAACGTATACATACCATACATTTATATGTATTGCCGGCCTGGATTGTATAAAAATGATGATTTTTTATGCGTAAAAAACTAACCAGCGATGTGCGCATAAATATGAACTATCAGTGTTGTAAATAGGCGAGCATATCACCAGAACAACTAATAACATGTCAAAGCAAGAATTATATTTGTAAGTGGTAAATTACCAATAACTACCTGGCGAAGAGAAGCACTATCGCTGGCAGCAAACGAATGATGGGGCTTCCATTCAACACCTCGTCACTACAAATTTATTAATGACGTGGTCCGCTGGAACGTGTACGTCTGTAGCAATCGCGTAATTACGGTGTGTAATCACGCTTTGACAGCCGCATGTTACGCACACACGTCGTCGATGCATTATATCTGACAGGAAGCAAAATGTTCTTCTCGCCAGATCAGCAACTTGAATGACGAGCCACCCAATGTTTGGGAGCCACTGGAATGTCGCCGCCTAGCGCCTCTTGTCAGATCAAGCAACTACCACCGACAGACGGAATGATATGCAGGCATGACCGACAAATACTATTCATGACTACCCGTTAGCGGTTGCGGTTACCTGTGGCTGTAAATCAGTGACAAACGCCTCTATCGTCAGTGTAGGGGAAAACACGTCCATTACTGGTAGGCCTTTTTCGCATAGTGCTAACCACATTATCACGGTTCTCTGCTCCCTATTCACCAGCAAGGCATTTTAGGAGTACTGCGACCAGCTCGGCACCAGGCTCTGCTTCGCGTCTGTTGATAATCCAAGGAGCAACGGCCAGGCTTAGCACATGAATGCCGAGGTGTTGCGAGGACTTCGGACAACAACCTTCGACAGGCTCGAGGGTTGTGGCAAGGACTGGATTGAGCAAGTACCATCAGTGTTGTGGTCTCTAGGGACCACACCAATGAGATCAACCGGCAAAACCCCGTTTACACTTGTTTATGTGGCTAAAGTTGTGTTGCCCACAGAGCTTAAATAAGGATCTCCTCGGATTAATTTGTTGTTAAGCCTGGGAACGCCGAAATCACACCCCCTCCCCCCTCCCCCCCGCAAATGAAGCCGGGGATCCTCGGTATCCATGGACCCTGTATACCGAGGGCAGATGTTCACGTCCTCAATGAAAGACAAGAGACGCATGTCACCACAACCTATAAAGTCGGGTGTAGATTTTTGCCCCTGCACCGTCAGTAAAGCCAGAGTTGAACCAACCCTTGGCATTGTTGAACCGTTGTCTTGACTAGTGGCCTCGAGACTTGTTGATACTTTTTATCTTAGCCACTAGCAGGGGTCTAGGCCTCTATATCGTTACCATAACCGGAAGAACAGCGACGTGCGTAGACCGATCATGTCCAGATACATGCTCTGGGCATTGCTCGCGACTAAAATTCAAAATATCTCCAAGTCTGTGGAAAATGCGGCAAGATCAAATTTTATCAATGCAGGATGCTAATGGGCAATGAATCTAGACGAATTGATGAAGGTACGGCAGTCGGGAAGCGACTTGGTAGAAACAACAAGTCCTTCTCCCTGGAAGAAAGAAAAGGAAAATAGGTAAGTTTCTAAAATTATAGCAATCTTTCCTTAGATTGGGTTCCCGGGAAGGGTGCATCTCTTATGCTTAACTTGGGAAAAAACATGAGCCAAAGTGTAAGGATCTATTCCTTTCCCATGAACTACAGGCTAAGTGAAGGGCGAGAACATGCATAAGTAATGCTGCTGATCAGGATATGTGCTTACTGAAATGTCATTACAATAGACATTATTTTGTGAGCATCTTGTGCCAGGATATAGGAGCAATTCAAAAGAATGCAAGAAAAAGCCCAGGGGCTCAGGCCCTGGCAGAGCGCGGCTCACCCTCTTCTTCAGATCATTGATGACATGGGCTACGACAGCCTTGGCAGCCTGTTGGGTCGCCCGTCCTGCGTCATGGTCGCCAAATCCTTCGAAGAGGCGCCGGAACGGGAAGTAGGGAGCAAGGTGATAAATGCGTCTAAGGATGGTGTTGCCGACAATGTCAACAATACGCTCCTTGTCGTCCTTCAGCTTCAGCATCTCGGGAAGGGCCTCAAGCTATCCCAGTGTGTTCACATACCAGAGAGAATTCTCTGATACTGAACCTGCCGGGACAGGACTAGGGTGAAGTCGTAACTCCAACAATTCTCGAGACATTCCCTCCGTGCACCGGCGCAGGTTCCGGGCATTGGCGTCAGCCCGCGCCTCAAGCTTGAGCTGAGCCTCAGAGGCAAGCCTCCCCTCCGCATAGGTGGATTCCAGCAGCTTCTTGGTGCGCTCCAGGGTGATCTTCAGGTCCACCGCCATCAACATTGAAGTCTCCAGCGACGACTTGGCAACCCGGAGTTTACGCTCCAGTGCGCTGGCGCGGGCGGTCGATGTTGCCAGGTGCTCGTTCGCAGCAATGAGCTGCGCCTAGATGACTTCTTCTCGCTCCCAGATCATGCGGATACACGCTTCCTGCTCCCATAAGCGAGCCTCGGCTCCGCCCAAATCCCTAAGCAAGGAAACGTGACCATCGGCCAGCTCGATGACATATTCCGCTCGCTCCTACGCCCAGGTCCCAAGATCGACGATGGTGGCACGCAGCTGCGCCACCTCTTCAATAGGCACCCTGGGTAACACCTTCATGTCACATCCCAAAATTTTGGAATGTGAAATAAATAAAATAGGAACCATGTATGTTTGTATTGATTGAAATTTCATAGGGAATTAAATTTTTTTTATTTATTTAAAAGCCTTATTAGAAAACCATTTCAAACTTTCTATTATTCCTTGAAGAACTCATTTCAGAAAATAAGATTTCAAAATACTATTTTGTATTTATTCAAATCCTATTGAAGCATATTTGCAAAGGAAATATTATACAAAATGATATATATCAAATAAAGTTTGCAATGCCAAAAGCATGTTTGAAAATAAATTCCAAATACTATTTTTATAAAGTTTATGCCTTGATTTCAAAAAGGATTACTTTCAAACCATATTTCTATTATGCAACATAAAGTCCCTTGGACAATTTATAAAGTTTTATTTAAGAATTTGTGTATTTATGAAAACATGCTTCTTACTGATTTAAAACGTTGCCTTGAATTTTAGAGAAAATTAGAATTTGATTTGACCTGATTTTGAGTTCAAATGAAATAGTTATGAAAGAAATAGAAAACAGAAAAAGAAAAAATAAGAAGAAAAGAAAAAAAATAGAAAGGGCCCCAGGGAAACCGTTCCGGCCTGATCCAGAAATAGCCCACGGCCCAGATCCTTTTCCCCAGAACCGGTACCCTGCCTTTCTCTCTTTCCCCGCTGACATGTGGACCTCGCCGCACACGTCAGCGATGACGTCGTCATCTTCAACCTCCGCCTGAGGATTTCGCCCGGAGATTGCGCAATCTTTCCCCCTTTAATTCCCCACAATTCCTTCTCCTTTTGGCTCGTTTCCGCGCCTATAAATCACCCTCCTCCTCCATTACCTTTCCCCTCTTTTCCGCGAGCCAGAGAGGCCACCAGGCCGATGAAATTCTTCGTCGGAATCCACAGCTACCGTCGTCGTTTGTCACTGATTCCGGTGACAAAAGATGGTAACACCGCCAGATTTCGGTACCCATCTCCTCTTCTTGCCCGTGCGCACCTCCCTGATATCTTCTTTGAATTTTTCTAAAAGCTAATCTTCGCGCCCAACCTTGACCGGAGCTCACCGTCGCCCAGAACTCCTCCGGCCGAGTGTAGGCATCGTTACAAGAAGCGAGGATCTACGTCGTCCCAACCATCTGGATTGCCTCATCGCGCCACACCTCGTCGACCATATCCCCATCACCGGAGACCACCGGAGCGTCGTCGTCGAGGACCACCTGGGAGCAACGCCGCCACCGCACCATTTCTGGTGACCTCACCGAAACCCTAGGTACCGATCTGACTCCATCCATTAGATCTCGATCTCGCGGTCCACATTAGATCACTTACTGAACCAACACGAGCAGATCTGAACCACCCAATCCGCTTAAAATCCGACGGCTCACAAACCAAATCCGTGCGAAGCGGTACCTGCCAACCAGATGGCGCCATGTGGACAGCCTTTTGTGTAAAATAGAAAATCGATCCAGAAATAGGCAGAATTATGTGCAAACTCATGAAATTCATATCTCTGGTTCTGTTTATCCAAAATTAACAAATAATATACCCCTGGATTCCTAAAAATGTGTAGAACACAATTGTGCAATAAAATGTGTCTTTTGAACTAGTTGAAAACATTCAAATTTAAATATGTGAGTTTGAGTATTTTTGATATAGTTCAAATTCTATAAATCCTTTTCAGTTGATTCTTTTTGCAAATGGATCATCTTGTTGTCCTCTGTCCAGTAGAACCACTGCACAAATTATTTGAACCAATTTTCTCAAGTATTCAAATTCAAATGAGGATTTGAGTATTTTCACTCTAGATTTAATTCTATAAATATCTTAGGCATAATTCCTTTTGCAAAATTGCTTACCCTTGATAATGAAAAACCACCAGAATACTTCACACACTTTTTACAGTTATTCAAAAGTCAACTCCACTAGTTCATCCTTTTGCAAGCATTAGTTGTGTTTTTGAGCACCTTGCAAAATATTAAGTCCTAATTCTTATTGTGCACTTTGTGCTGTTTGACTATTGTCCCACTCTACAAATGGTGTGAAATATCCTAAGTCCTAATGACCATTCAACTCTACCATGACTTAGTGAAAAATCTACTCTCTATCCTTGCCTAAGTGCAAAACTATCAACTCCATCTTACCCAAATTCTTCTAAGTATTTTGACTACCCCATCCAACAATTTGACATAGAAGCTTTCTGTAACACCCCACCTTTGGATTAAGGTGGAACACCTGTGTTAAGTGCTATTCCCTGGATCACTAATATCACCACAGAACAAAATAGAGTATTCATTGCATAGTATCAAAGATTACAACGTGGATCCAGATACATAAGTCTTCAAATCTTACAAACCAGCTTAGTCACATGGTGACATGGATATGCCCTTCGGGTACCCACGGATTAGTATACCGGGTTCGGCCCATTAAGGAGGTGGACCGGAACAAGGACTCAAAGATTGACTTGGAGACGAAGAAGGAAGGTTCTAATCTGTATTCGACTAGGACACTTGTAAAACCTAGCCTGGTTACATATATAAAGCCAGGCAGGGGCGCCTCTAGAGAGACAACTTAGAACACGATATCTTACAGACAATAGATTTTAGACTAGACAATAGAATAGATACAAAACTCCGCCTACGGCGGCACCATGTAAACAACATTATGATCATATACTAGATTGCTAGCAGGATGTAGCGATCCTCCACCGCGGGGACGTGAACCTAGGTACATCATGTGCCAATCTCGATCCCGGAATCTCTAGTCGTTGCTCTTCCCCCGATCTAAGTCCTCATCTAGGACATTTGTCGAGTTAACCCCTCGTCAATTGGCACCGATCGTGGGGATCGCGGCGACTGGATTTTGTTATCCGGGCAGGATCCTTCAACTCTTTTTCGACAAGATCAGCAAATTTCGCGGCTGCCAACGGCAGCAGCCAGATCGCTTCAACAGATCCGGGCGGGATCCGTCATCGTCATCATCCGCGAGATCTTCATCGACCAACTCGACCACCGGCGTAACAGATTCGCCAGCTCTCTGTAAATCGGCACAAAGTTTCGGCGCCTTCGGACACTGTTAGATCGCATGTGGAAAGAGGAAGAGTGATTCTCGTCGAATCGAATTGGTGTAGTCACAGATATACGTTCGTCCTAATTTGATTCGACGAGATCCAGCAAGCAGTAATGAGCAGCTCATTGATGGGAGCAAGTCCCATGATCAGCTATCGCCTAAAGAAAAAAGCGACAAGTTTACTTTGGATTGGAAGAAGCTGGTACCTATGTACGTATGGCAATCGGAGCAAATCAACCAAAGTCAATATGTTTCTGACCAAGTTCCAAGGAAAAGAGCAAATCAGTTTGAACAAAGCAAAGAATTACTCGTGTACGGTGATCAAGGAAAAGCAGACAGTCAGAGAACCAAGATGCTAGCACGGACGTACGTATGAGATCAATAAAGACATCAAATAAATCAGCAGCAGCCTATATCGGCGAGTTATCACAAATAACCCGGAGAAAAATATTTCGACTACTTCGTCTTCAACATCGTCGACTACATCTACGTCAACTGCGGCTTGTCACGCTCGGGGGCTCGCCGCCGCGCACTCGCGCAAACTATCGACAACGCTCGGGGGCTCGACATGAACTCGTCCCGGAGTGCGATAAATCATCCTCAAGACCTGTGATTTCATCGATATCAGCAACACGACAATCCCAACAACGCTCGGGGGCTCGACAACAGCTTCGCCTGTGATCGTGATTGTGATTTTATGACATCAACTCGACTACGTCATCGTCGTCTACTTTGACTACGTTTACGCCGCACCGATAAAAGCTAAGTTCTCCTCTTCCAAGAATCGATTATCATTTACTTTCGCCGCAACCGACACTCGGGGGCTCTGCCATGAAAAATCATCTTGCATATTATTGCCTTCGAAAAATTGTGAAAGCCCTAGTAGCTGGCGTTCCTTGTCGAATACTTGACAATTTAGTTTACAGTCGCATGAAGCTCGACTAACGATTGGCAAGGCACAAACCTTGGGCGTCAGGCTAACGAAAAGGCTTAGCAAGTATCTTGAAATTCAAATGCGGCAAACGCATCGAATTACGTCGGACCTGAGTAGCTGATCGAGCCGTGAAGTGCATCAGGCTAACGAAATGGTCTTACGTACGAGCAACAATATTGCACAAAAAACATCGATTTTTTATTTTACATACTACATCGTCATCATTGCAATCTACAAGCACAATATTTCTTCGAGAGACAAAGTATTTCACAACTTTTCATATTTTCTGCAGGAGTCGACAAATTAATCAAAGTCATCAAGAGCCAAACATCTTCGAGTAGTACAACTTGAGTCTATGCCCGGCTACAAGTATCCAAACATAGACTCGGGGGCTACTCCCATCGGGAGCGCTGGTCGCGCACCCGATAGAAAGACAATTTTGTGAAATAATTTGACAAGAAGAGGAGAAGAAGAAGAAGAAAATTTGAGCCTATGATCGACTACAAGTATCCGACCATAGCCTCGGGGGCTACTCCCATCGGCAGCGCTGGTCGCACACCCGATGAAGAATTACTTTGAGAAGAACGAGGAAGAAAATTTTGAGTCCATTGTCGGTGGCAAGCACCAGAAAATAAACTCGACATTTCACTCCCATCGGGAGAGCAGATTTAAGACCCCGAAGATTTCAGAAAGTCGAAGAATTGAAGAAATGAAAGTTTTCAAGAAGTTGAAGTTTGATGAAGTCGAAAATTGAAGAAGTAGAAGAATTGAAGAAATTGAAGATTGAAGAAGTTGAAGATTGAAGAAGTTAAAAGATTGAAGAAATAGAAGATTGAAAGAAGTCAAAGATTGAAGTTTGGAGACTCAACCCGAGTCTGCAACTCGAATTGAGTCTCGGGGGCTACTGACATGGATATGCCCTTCGGGTACCCACGGATTAGTATACCGGGTTTGGCCCATTAAGGAGGTGGACCGGAACAAGGACTCAAAGATTGACTTGGAGACGAAGAAGGAAGGTTCTAATCTGTATTCGACTAGGACACTTGTAAAACCTAGCCTGGTTGCATATATAAAGCTAGGCAGGGGCGCCCCTAGAGAGACAACTTAGAACACGATATCTTACAGACAATAGATTTTAGACTAGACAATAGAATAGATACAAAACTCCGCCTACGGCGGCACCATGTAAACACCATTATGATCATATACTAGATTGCTAGCAGGATGTAGCGATCCTCCACCACGGGGACGTGAACCTAGGTACATCGTGTGCCAATCTCGATCTTGGAATCTCTAGTCGTTGCTCTTCCCCCGATCTAAGTCCTCATCTAGGACATTTGTCGAGTTAACCCCTCGTCACATGGACTAGCTCAAATAACAGAGTTCGACACCACACAAACACAACGGAAACTAGGGTAGTAGTGAGCCTCCATCTTCACCATGCACCACAGGCAGTCATGTTGGAATGTAGACTCGAGATCCTATCAACTCACTCCTCATCAGAACAACCTGCACATTTGAATATGCAGCCCCATGAATGGGGGTCAGTACAATGATATACTGGCAAATGACACATATTTGGTGGCTGTTGTGAAAGAGCTATCTACATGATATTTGGCAGGTGGATCTCCTGGGCTAAATTGCATAAAGCCAATTTTGTCCTACAATTCTTTCTCAAAACTTTCTTTTAAAATTTTATATTTTTAAAGGGTCGAAATAACCCCCAAATACTACATAGTTGCAAGTTATGTAGCACTGGGCGAAATTCAACAAAGTCGGAACGACAGAAACCACCACCCCTCGAAGTGAATGGCCCTGAGCCCCTAACCTAGGGGTTTCTAGTCAACTTTTAATCATTCAGAAATGGTGATGAGATTCTTCCGTACATTCCATGTCTAGAGACTCAAATTGTCCATAACCGGGGACACGGCTAATCGATTAGTTTGACACCCTGCATGGGTTATGCACTTTCACCTTAAGACCCATTCTACCCAGAGAGAAGAATGAGACAAGACCTTTCAGAAGGAGAGAGCAACCATACTGGCAAGATCCGTTCCCACCTATAATTCTGCTATGACCCAATATCTTGCACACAAGTTGAACCCTCACATCTTAATCAGTCAAGACAGATCCCATATTGTCATAAGGATGCACTAGAAGTACTCTAAACCACAGAAGACATATTAATCTCTTTGTTCTTGGGTGGCCATCCCGAGTGGCATTCTGAGTACACATCCTCTCGACGAGGCCTGTGCCCCAAAAGTCACCTACATCGCACTCTTCTTATCAAACCAATCCACCCAGGTGATTCATTTTAGTTGAAGTTCTTAATTTGATCACAAAACAACTTTAACAAGTGATCATAGCATGGCATCAATATTTTTCAAAGTATTTAGCATCCTAACAGGTGAGGTTTAAAGGATAGCTACACACTACTAGGATCTAAGCATTTTATAAAACACTTGAATATTCCACCTATCATGCATACTACTGAAAACACTAATGCAGTAGTATAAAAATAGGTAGAAGATATGTATGTCACTTGCCTTGATAACAACCATCACACTCACAGCAGTCACAACAGTTGTTCAGCTCCTCTTCATAATCTAAACAAGCACAGATGCACAAATATAAACACACTAGTTCTATCATGGCAACCATAAACATGTATGCATGTATGCAAATGTCAAATTAACTTTACACACTAAGTTAGTGTGTGAAAATGTTGTATTTAGTGAACCATGTTGTTTAGAAAACAAGTGTGATGATGGAAAAGCTTTTTAATTATTTTGCAAAGCAAATGGGTAATTTGGTTATTTGAAAATTGGGCTAGTGCTTCCCAAAATTGGTTCTGGTTTGGAAAAGATTTGAGAAAATTTGGTTATGAACCCACTGGATAGGGGACAGTAACACAAAGCTACTGCAAGTGGTTTCACTCCAAAATCATTTTTCAGAATTCGAATGGTGGTCAAAATAGTGATTTGGTTAAATTTGAAGGTAGCAATTGTGTGCACATTTCAAGTTTGAAAATTTCTGGTTCTAGAGTGTTCTACATGTTCTGAGGAATCCATAGACTACAAATTTGTAGAAATTGGGTGTTTAGAACAATTTCTGTGATTTAATTGGTGCAAATGGGCAATTATTGTCATTTGAAATTCATTTTCAAAACTTATACAGTAACACTAAGATATTATTGCATAAATGGATTTTACATTTTCTAAGGATTCCAGGGATATCAAATTTACAATTTTTGGCCAAGTGGATTATTTTCTATGCAATTTACAAGATATGGACAGAAACAGAAATTTGAATTTCGAATTTAAATTAGGATTTGACCGGGGAGGGGTTGACTGGTCGGCGTGGCAGCCTCTAATAGGATTATACCGATTCGGGTTAGGGATAGAACAAGGACCGTTGGATTTATATAAAATGAATGGTCCTGATCGACCGTGGATCTGTGGCTCACCGGGGCTAGGGTTTGCTCACCGGCGACATGGTGCGGCTCGGGATCCGAACGACGGCGAGGCTCCGGTGGCCCACAGCATCTAGGAAGTAGCAGACGGTGAGTGGGACATCACGGCAAGGTCGATGGCGAGAAGGGCGGGGAAGAGGTGTCCTGGCTTGGTCGTAAAACGCCGCCGGAGTTCCGCCCGGGCGCGGTCTGCTTCGGGTTGCATCGGGGACGACGAACTGCTGCACGGGAGCGCGTAAAAGCATGGCAGGGAGATGCGCCAAAGCATGGGGTGACTCAAGGAGGGAAGGAGAGGAGCAGGGGTGCCAGAACAGTAATGCTAGACTTACGGACTGGCATTGCTACGGAAATAATACGGACGGGCGTGCAGTTAGCTGGTTGGTTCAACTTGCGTAAAAAACGGGCAGTTTCTCGTCTCTTCCATCCAAGTTGAGCCACGTTGGAGTCCGTAAGAAATTTTTGTAAAACCTGCCCGTAAGTCTAGCATTACTGGTGCCAGAATTCAGCGGAAACCTCGTCGGTGGCCGTCAGGTGCTGCGAGCTCCGACGGTGAAATCCGTGCAGTCTGGCAGCGATCTCGAGCGGGGGAAAAGATGGGAGAGAGAGGAGAGGGTGGGCTTCTTATAGCCGGCTTTGAAGGGAGGTTGGTGCACGGGAAGGAGTGGGGCGAGTGGGGGCATGCGCGACGGTTTCCAGAGAAGAAGGGGGAGGTTAGGGAAGAAGATGACATGCGGGCCCGAGGTGCCAGAGAGAGAAAGGGAGCTGCGGGAGGGGTTGGGATGGTTCGGGCTGCTGCTGGGCTAGTCCTTCCTAGGTCGGCCCAGTGGCTGCCCTGCTTTATTTTTTTTCTTCTTCTTTTTTTTCCATTTTTCTGTTTTCTGTTTTGTTTTATAACTTTTGTATTTTGGCTCCAAACTGATTCAAACAATTTGTAAACTTTTCTAAAATTTCAAAGTATCTATGCAAAACAGCCAGGAACAAGTTTTCAGAATAAAACATGATTTTCCATAAAACTTTATGAATCTTAGCAAAAGAACTTCACTTGCATAATGCAAAATATAATTTAGGGTTTCCAAAATAATTCTTTGAAATTAGGGAAAATACTTTATGATATTTTGAAATTCATTTTCAAACACCTTGTTGGTAATGCATACCTTCTTTTATATAAATCATTTTGTAAATATCCCTTTGCAAGATAGCTTGCATAAGTTTGAATAAACATAAATAGTATTTTGAAATTATGTTTTCTCAAAAGAGTCCTTCTAGGATTGATAGAAAATTTGAAATAGTTTTTCTAACAGACATTTGAATATGGGATATTTATAAGAAACTCTTTTATAGAATGGAAACCTTGGAAGTGAAATAGTTTGATTTGAAGATTTAATAAAATTTTAGGGAAAGGCATTTAATTAAACTCAAAAAAGTTTTAATTCCCTGTGATTTTTCAATCAACAAAAAACAAAACAATTTTTTTTGTTCCAAATTTTGATAAAAACTTGGGATGTTATAGACTACCACCCTTAAAAGAAATCTCGTCCCCGAGATTTGGAGATGCTAGAAAGGTAGAAGGGTTTGGGGTACTGACAAGGGTATAGTTAATAGAGCCCGTTAGTTGAGTACCCCTGAGGCCCGTATAGCTAGGCCCAATTGTAATGATAGTCGAATACGAGTTCTTACCGTATGTCGATATTGTAATCTGTATCGGACCCTACCCGATCCTCGAGACCTGGCCATCTATATATAGGGCCAGGAGGGGACGGCGTAGGGCAGATTGAAAGCAAACCAGGCTTAACACCCAAAGTTTACTTTCATCACACACCTATTTCGACTAACTTTACCTTCGAGTTCATCCGACGCCCTATCTCCCCGATCCTAAGTCCTTCATCTAGGACATTTGTTGACTTAACCCTCGTCAATTGGCGCCGACCGTGGGGACTTGGGCGTTGGAATCATGAATTCGACGGCTTTTTCGCTTTTAGCCAACAGTAGCGCAGAAGTCGACGAAAATCAAGAGATGGAGTTGACCATTGGAAGTTTGAGCATCATCGTCGGGCCATCGGGTTCATCCCGCCTTTCGGAGTCGACGAAACAAGATCCGTCGGCAAGCAAGCCCGAAACAGAGGAAATATTAGAATCATCAGAAGGCTCTTCCAGTGAGGTAAACTCGCCGGTCAGCTTAGAAAAAGCATCAATCGCAGAAGGCGACAAAATGCAGGAAAATTTCGATTCAGAAGGAAAAGCGCGTCAGATGCACAACAATATAAAGGACTTCGCCGTAGGAAGCAGCGGCGTCTCCAAGGTACATTAGTTATGCGTCATTATCACTGAAGCAGAAGAAGAAAATAACAGCGAAGGAAGTAAAAAGGTCGACAAGCAAGTCGACAAAATAAAAGAGCACAACAAAAAGGAAAAGGAGAAAGTACATGTCTCGGCTGGTGAATGGAGAATGATCAAGTCAGCTATCAATCATGGTACAGAAGTACCCGAAGGATCGAGAAGAGAAGTTTTAATGGGATATCAGTATGCATTATACCAACACAGGAAGAAATTAGGGGAGGAAAGAGACATGGTTTTTCAAGATGATAACAGTATGTCAAGGGAGGAATACTGGGAAGATTATAGTGAAGATTCAGAATACAGCAGAGAAAGGCGCGGAGACCCAAAACACAATAGAAAGGCGACAACATGCGGCAGAGAAGAAGGGTATTCAAGGAGCCCTACCCCACAGCTAGAAGAAGAGGAAGATGACTTCATACAAAAAATGCCAGAAGCAGCACTAGTAGCAGCACAAGCGTACTTACTAGCTACGAGACCAGAACCTGGGGACCCATGAGAAGATATGCACCAAGCCGCGATACGAAGCCTCGGAATAGTAGAAGGTAAGATCAGGGAACAAATCCCAGAGACAAAGTCGACAAGCTACAAAGGAAATCGAAAGGAGAAGTTCCGATACAACTTCACAGACAACGAGTATAGTGAGTCGTCAGAAGAGCAAAAGCGACAGAAAAGGAAGGAGGACGCAAGAAGTATAATAGCACAAGCTCGAGTAAACAAATCACGACATGCTTGGAGGGAAGAGAATTACGAGGACGATGATAAAGACATGGGTGCGTTATGCTTTACCCGCAGGGTTCGCAAAACGCGGGTACCCAAAGGATTCAAATTACCACACGACCAGCATAAGTATGACGGGTCGCAAGAACCTACCCTATGGCTATCGGATTATCTGCAGGCAGTACAGATACTGGGGGGAACAAAAGCGACTGCAATGCAAAGTTTGCAGCTACACCTCACCGGCGCAGCACGGTCCTGGTTGAATACCCTACCCAACGAGTCCATCGGAAGTTGGGGGGAACTCGAAAGTCAATTCGCACGAAATTTTCGTTCAACATATAAACGCCCAGCGTCACTGGAGGAAGTCAAGGCGTGCGTGCAGAGGAAAGGTGAAACTCTACGTTCTTATATACAACGCTGGAGCATAATCAAAAACTCAGCAGAGGACGTCTCCGACGAACGAGCAATAGACGCCTTTTCGGCCGGACTTCGTCGCTCAGATCTTGTGGAAGAAATAGGAAGAACAAGACCTACGACAGTAGCCGAGCTAATGGAGCAAGCCAACAAATTTGCTGATGGAGAGGACGCGTATAACAGCAAAAGAGGACGTTCACCAGAAGTCGACAGAATAAGTAGACAGAGGAGACGGCACCGCAGCAAGGATAACCAAGGAAGGCGAAATCAGGTAGCCGTGGGTTACGTACTAGAAGAAGAGGAAGGATATGAAAATAGGGGGTTTCAGGCAAAAGGAGTAGAAAAATCGAGGTACTCTGGTCCTTCGGCCGAGGATATGCTATACGGACCTTGTCGAATCCACTACGCGTATCTTGACGGGAAAAGGGTCTCAAACCACCAGATGAAGGATTGCAGAACATTCCTAAGGTTGCAAAGCGTGATGGGCTCAAAACAAGAAGGGAGGCAAGGAGAAAGACACAGAAGTCAAGGATATCAAATGCAAAGGCTAGCAAAGCACTTAGATTCAAAAGTATACATATCAGCCATGATTCAACCGGTGCCCAAGTCGAAGAAAGAGCGAAAGAGCATATCCAGGCAAGTCAACCTAGCAATATCATCACCACCGGCTACCACAGAATACCTACGGTGGTCAGAACAACCAATCAAGTTCAGCAGAGCAGACCACCCGAGGAAAGTTCCCAGGCCAGGTCACTCACCTATGGTTTTAAAGGCACAAATAGGAGGGTACGACATCGGGAGAGTGTTCATGGATGCAGGGAGTGGCATAAACTTAATATATGCTAGAACCCTAAAGGCAATGTGCATCTCGCTGACGAGTCTGAAGCCAACAGATTGCTCTTTCCATGGAATAGTACCAGGAGCCGCAAACTACCCCTTGGGGAGAATAGAACTCGATGTCTGCTTTGGCAGTAGCGGAAATTACAGAAGAGAGAAGCTGGAGTTCGAAGTTATGGACTGGCTATCACAATATCATGCAATCCTGGGGCGCCTAGCATTTGCAAAGTTCATGGCAGTACCTCATTACGCGTATCTTACATTAAAAATTCCAGAGCCTAACGGAACAATTACAGTACAAGGGAGCTTTGAAGTAGCCAACACATGCGACAGAGAATTCAACAGGATGGCGCAAACCTTCGGCATGACAGCAGAATATGAGAGGTTGAAAGGAGAAACGGATCATAACGTGCTACCCGACATTGGACGATCCCTGCCCGATCAGGCTTTCGACACAACGCAGGACTCGAAGAAAATTCAGGTCCACCCTACAGATTCAAACAAGACGACATCAATTGCGGTGAACTTGGATCCCGCATAGGAAGGCGCGCTCGTCGAGTTCCTCCGTGAGCGCTGGGAAATTTTCGCCTGGTGTCCATCGGACATGCCAGGGGTTCCCAGGGAACTCGTCGAGCACGCACTAAATGTAGATCCCAAGGCGAAACCAGTCAAGCAACCATTGAGACGATTCGATGAACCTAAAAGGAAGGCGATAGCATCAGAATTGCACAGGCTAGAAAATGCCGGATTTATCAGAGAAATCAAAACTTCGAGTTGGGTGTCGAACCCAGTCATAGTACCCAAGAAGAACACAGACGTACAAAGAGTATGTGTCGACTACACATCTCTCAATAAGCATTGTCCAAAGGATCCCTTTCCTCTACCCCGCATCGATCAGATAATCGATTCAACAGCGGGATGCGCGAGGCTCTCATTTTTGGACGCATACTCTGGTTATAATCAGATCAAATTGAAGAAAGAAGACGAAGAAAAAACGGCCTTCATCACACCATATGGGGTGTTTTGCTACCAAGTGATGCCGTTCGGCCTAAAAAATGCAGGAGCAACTTATCAACGGATGATGCAAAATTGCCTCGGAAGCCAAATAGGGCGCAACATACAAGTCTACATTGATGATGTAGTCATCACCACAAGAGAGGAGAAATCTCTAATCAACGACTTGGCAGAAACCTTCGATAACTTAAGCAGGTACAAGCTTAAGCTTAACCCGACAAAGTGCTCTTTCGGCGTATCAGCAGGACAACTTTTAGGGTTCCTGGTATCAGCGCGAGGAATCGAGGCAAACCCAGAAAAGATTCAAGCAATTTTGACAATGGGGAAACCCACGAAACTACACGACGTACAGAAACTTGCAGGACGCGTTGCGACAATAAGTCGCTTCGTTGCTCGACTAGGGGAGAAGGCGCTTCCTTTTTATGCACTTATGAAGAAGTCAGACGATAAATTCGAGTGGACAGAAGAAGCAGACGCAGCGTTTGCACAGTTGAAAAAAGTGCTTTCCACACCACCAGTGCTGGTCGCACCAAAAGAAAAAGAACCATTGCTATTGTACATCGCCGCAACCCATCAGGTGGTGAGTACAGTATTAGTAGTCGAAAGAAGCGAAGAAGGAAAAGCCTGTGGCGTCCAGAGGCCAGTATATTTCATCAGTGAAGTGTTATCTCCAACAAAACAAAGGTACCCGCACTATCAGAAGTTGGCATACAGTGTCTTCACAACCGCACGAAAACTACGACAGTACTTTGCGGTGCACCCAATTATAGTGGTCAACGAGGCGCCATTGTCGAACATATTGAATAATCCTTCAGCAACAGGACGTGTCTCTTTGTGGGGAATCGAGTTGTCTCCCATGGACATCACGTACGAAAAAAGGAAGTCGATCAAGTCGCAAGTTTTGCCAGATTTTATGGCAGAGTGGCTGGAGCTGCAGAGCACAGGACCACCAGACTTATCCAGTATTTGGACAATGTATTTCGATGGTTCTAAAAGAGTCCAAGGCGCCGGCGCAGGAGTAGTGTTGATATCACCCCATGGCGACAAATTGAAGTACGTCTTAAGGATGAGCTTCCCACAAGCTTCTAACAATGAAGCAGAGTACGAGGCTTTGTTGCACGGAATGAAGATGGCTAAAGCATGTGGAGCAACTCGCCTAAAAATATTTGGAGATTCCAATCTTGTTGTCCAGCAAGTTATGAACAGATGCGACACAATCAATGATAACATGATGGCCTACAAAAATCTGTACCATTATCTAGAAGGAACGTTTGATGGATGCGAAGTCTCCCACATAAGCAGGAACAGCAATGAAGAAGCCAACAATTTAGCAAATATCGGGTCACAGTGTTTACCCGTGCCGTCCGGAGTATTTTGGGAAGAAATAGTGGAGAGATCAATAAAAAGTACAAAAAGTTCAACTACTACAACAGGCTCGGGGGCTACGGCGGAACCGGAGGAGGTCATGATGATAGAAGAAACATGGATGCAGCCATATCTTGCATACATGATAAATAAACAATTACCAAAAGATGCAGTGGAGGCTAAGAGGATAACTCGAAGATCAAAAGCGTTTGTCGTGTTGCAGGGGAAATTATACAAGAAGAGTATTACCGGCGTTTTGCAGCGTTGTGTAACGCCCCAGGAAGGACAAACAATACTAAAAGATATACACGGCGGAGTATGCGGCCATCATGCTAGCAGCAGAGCAATAGCGGCAAAAGCTTTCCGAGCAGGATTCTATTGGCTAACAGCCATCGAGGACGCAAAAGATATAGTTCGAAAGTGTGAAGCATGTCAAAGGTTTGCATCTAGACCACATGCACCAGCAGCGGAGCTACAAACAATACCATTATCTTGGCCTTTCGCACAATGGGGCCTAGATATGGTGGGGAAGTTGCACAAATCCTGGCCAGGAGGGCATGTCTACATGCTAGTGGCAGTCGATAAATTCACCAAATGGGTGGAAGCGGCCCCGGTGACAACTCAAGATTCTACAGCGGCAATCAGCTTCATCAAGTCAATAGTTTTCTGTTTTGGTGTACCATATAGCATCATCACAGACAACGGGACAAATTTCACTTCAAAGGAATTCAAGAGTTACTGCGAAGGATTAGGGATCAAGCTAAAATTCGCATCTGTGGCACACCCGAAGACAAACGGGCAAGTCGAAAAAGCCAATGGCCTGATATGTAGTGGGATAAAAAAGAGGCTCTTAGCACCTCTCGAGAAAGCCAAGAGCGCTTGGGTAGAATAATTGCCCTCCGTTCTTTGGAGTCTAAGAACTATGCCTAATGCAGCAACTCAAGAAACTCCTTTCTTCCTGGTCCATGGCGCAGAAGCCGTGCTTCCAGTCGAGGTTACACATTAGGCTCCAAGAGTGACAGCATATGACGAGACAACATCATCAGAAGCATTGCAAGATGATGTCGATGCACTAGATGAAGCAAGAGATAAAGCATTAGAAAGGGCTACGCAGTATCAACAGAGCCTACGAAACTACCATAGTAGTCGAGTTCGTCCACGATCCTTCGTGGTGGGAGACCTAGTTTTGCGACTCAGGCAAGACAGCCACGGCAAATTTGAGTCCCCTTGGGTGGGACCCTACATCGTCACAGAAGTAATACCAGGGGGAGCATATCGGCTACAAGACAAGAAGACAGGAAAAGACGAGAGCAATCCGTGGAACGCAGAGCAGCTACGACGTTTTTACGCATAAAACAACTCTGTTGATATCATTAAATTCGAGTTAACCTTCTGAACCCAGAACATGAGGCCATAGGTCGGGTTCTTTGGGTTGAACTCGACAAAGTTGTACAAATATCTCTACTTCTCCGCTCGGGGGCTTCAACCCTCGGGTCGTACGAAAGGGATTTTTATTGCGATTTGAAGGTATTTTTCACTATAAGGTTGTATAGACAACCCGATAAAAACTCTTCATGCCAATTGGTTCGCAAAGAACCCGATATATCTCAAGCGTACCTCAGAACAATGACTTGTTTTCATGGTACCAGTAAAGACATCAAAGTGAAGTGAAAATATTCGTTACAGATAATATGGCAAACAATGCCATTATTAAACAAAGATTACATAAAAGATAGACCCTAATGGAAGTGGACTTCAGCCTCATATTTCTTCTGGCAGAGGGTGCCATCGTAGATCTTCACGTCAAACTTCGACGTGCCGATGTGGAAGTCGAAGGCCATGAAGAAGCCTTGGTGGATGTCGTGGTCTTCTGCAAACTGCGACCAGCCACCCTTAAAGTACTGCTCGCCGTCTCCATCATACCACACCTCCACCTCGTATGGGATACCACTGCCAGACTGCTCGCGGAGAACCGCCTCTCGCAGTTCGCGCCCATCCATGAACTTGGTGAAATTCAGTGGCAGGCGCTGAATCTCGCGGCACTGCGCCATGGCAATGCAGAGGAAAGAAAAGATTTGGGGAGGCGCAGCAGGAGCAGCGGAAGTAGCAGGAGGAGGAGCAAGTGGACCTGTGGCAGCGCCAGTTACCTTGGGCTTGTTCTTACTACCAGGTGGGCGGCCGGGGCGACGCTTAGCCGGAGCGGCCGATGATGATCCTGCTGCAGCCAGAGTGGGGTTGTTCTTGTTTTTGCTTCCACGAGGGCGACCTCGGCCTCAGGGCGCCACCGGAGAGCCAAGGTTCAGATGGGAGCCATCTGCATCAGCCATGTGGGCAAAGGAAAAAGGAAAACCCTAGATGGAGGGAGAAGATGATGCGGCGGAGGAGGAATCTGATTAGGGTTTTTACCCTTGTTAGAGGGTGATTTATTTATAAGCACGTTTTATCGGGCCCCGTGCTATAGCAAGGCCCGTCAACATATTTTACAACAGGAGTTAAATTCTGCACACAGTAGACGATAATACCAAAGAGGAAAAACAAGAAGAGGAGACTATGGTTGCACGATATGAAAACCTCGACCTGGACTCGGGGGCTTACAAACAGTAGACGTTAACAGGAGGAAGATGAACTGAACTTTGAGCCTATGCTTGACTACAAGTATCCAAACATAGCCTCGGGGGCTACTCCCATCGGGAGCGCTGAGCGCGCACCCGATAGAGAATGAGATAATCAATAGTGCAGATGAAGAAAGATTGTCATACAAACTTCGACTACATAGTCGACGAAATACAAATAGATTACTCCCATCGGGAGCAAAGAAGTCAATTTAAAGTCTGAGATTCTTTGATTTTATCAGTCACGAATTTAGTTGCGACATAAGATTCTCGAGTTGCGTTATCGCAACGAAACTCGAATGCCGTGATTTATCACGAAGGTAAGACCCCGGGATCAGTCCTGTGTGGTCTGGTATACGCACATGGATGCGCTCTGCTGGTATGTATCCGTGTCTACGACGCGAAGAAAATCCTGGTGGACGCACTGGGTACCATGAGAATCACTGGGATTCATTCTTTATAAGTCCTAAATTTGGCAAAAGAGTGGGTTTGACCGGTATCCCGAATTTAAGTCCAAGGGGATTGAATTTGAAGTAGGTGACAAGTATCTGTTCCGGCAGTTAACTGACCTCTTGATCCGTCAGAGTTGTCAGGCTTGTTCATCAAAACCCCTTGCGAAAGAATATTAAGAAAATAAGTCGAAAGACCAAGTCGAAGATTTGAAGATAAAGAAGAAGTCGAAGAGTTGATCAAGTCGAAGATTTAAAGATTAGAGATTCAACCCGAATCTGCAATTCTGGTAGAATCTCAGGGGCTACTGACAAGGGTATAGTTAATAGAGCCCGTTAGTTGAGTACCCCTGAGGCCCGTATAGCTAGGCCCAATTGTAATGATAGTCGAATACGAGTTCTTACCGTATGTCGATATTGTAATCTGTATCGGACCCTACCCGATCCTCGAGACCTGGCCATCTATATATAGGGGCCAGGAGGGGACGGCATAGGGCAGATTGAAAGCAAGCCAGGCTTAACACCCAAAGTTTACTTTCATCACACACCTATTTCGACTAACTTTACCTTCGAGTTCATCCAACGCCCTATCTCCCCGATCCTAAGTCCTTCATCTAGGACATTTGTCGAGTTAACCCTCGTCAGGTACCTAGGTGGCTACCACCCTTAAAAGAGACTTTTGTAGGTGGTCTAGGTCTTTGTGTCAAAGTAAGCACACCTGGGATTTTGACTTGGCAATGGGTCATCTTTTGAATCTATAGATAGATTCTATCTTTATTTCCAATAGGTGGGTGTCCATTCACAAACTTGGGTTTCCAATATTTCTCAATGAGGCTTGAGCATTAGTTTGCTCCATTGGGGCTTCTATCCAGTAATGTAGTTTGTTGAACTACTTTGGACACTGAAGGGTCACTCTTTGGGTCAATCAGAGGACCATGTTAAGGTGATCTCCTGTCTTCACTTCATCCTCTTTGCTGACATCCTTGAAGGTCCTTCATCTTATGGTTACTTCCTTGGTGAGCACTTTTGGGGTTAAACAGAGTTCTCCAGATTGGTAGGACTCCTTCCATCACGTGTCTTCTCCAACGGTAAGCTTGTGGTTCATACTCCTGTAATCCTATGTTTTGGCCACACTGGCTCACTATAAGGGGTGTAACATATTATCCTCCTAAGGTTAAGGTTTACGACATCGTCTCTCTTGTAGGTATGTCTCTCTAGATTAACCATTCCTCATAACAAGAGTGAACAATATGAGTAGTCATCATGGGGGCCAATCCATGTCATACCCAATCATTATCTTGTATTTGGTTTGGTGCATCTCGCATTCTAACTCTTAGTCAACCTCACTAGCTTTGACAAAATTTTCTTGGAATTTGAACCAATGTTCCAAATCCCATTTTTGTATTTTTTAAAACAAATCTATCGTTCCTTAGCTAGAGGTTTGCGTAAACTCTCGTATGGCATTAACTCTTAACTTGCAGATCCTTCGGATTGCCATCTCATGTTGTATGCTTCTTCTCCTTGAAGACCGAACATCTTAGATGGAGCCAATAATGTTGTTGTCTTCACAGAGAATTGTCTAGAAAACACTTGTTTGGGATTGGGATGAAGTTGAGAATAGATAGAAGGGAGCTAAAGAAAAATTCCTACCTAAAACACAGCAGATCTAGGCAATTCATCTTACAAACAACATCTAACAATCATTCATCACATCAAGAAAACTAGTTTTTAAACACTAACAATCCAGTATGGTCATACCCCAATTTGGTATGATCATTAGATTATTACGATGTCGTTGGTTCTATAAACTAGAATTATTGGTTATCTATTCTATTACTATCTTCATTGTTCCATGTTCTCATTTCCACTTCCTCAATGTATCGTTGGTGTTGTGTAGACTTCATATCAGCATTTATCCAAGTTCTTCGTTGGCCTTCTACATAGTACATCATGCCGAATCACGGAATAACGTCTGGAGTATCGGTCTCACACTTCTGGCACATTGTGGTCTTATATCCTTTCTTGATGGTTTCCAGGGTTGGGTCATCTGAACCAAACGGAAGCATTTGAAGGTGAAGTAGGAGAGAATACAAGGAGTTCAAAATGCAAACACATTTTTAATACATTTTTTATACATATAAATAGAAGAAAGATAAGATAGATTATTTTTTGTCCTAGGGTCTTCCTATTTCTAATCCAAACCTAGGGTCTCGATTCTACAGGCAATACTATGCTCAGATACCATTTTGTAACGCCCCACCTTTGGATTAAGGTGGAACACCTGTGTTAAGTGCTATTCCCTGGATCACTGATAGCACCACAGAACAAAATAGAGTATTCATTGCATAGTATCAAAGATTACAACGTGGATCTAGATACATAAGTCTTCAAATCTTACAAACCAGCTTAGTCACATGGACTAGCTCAAATAACAGAGTTTGACACCACACAAACACAACGGAAACTAGGGTAGTAGTGAGCCTCTATCTTCACCATGCCCCACAGGCAGTCATGTTGGAATGTAGACTCGAGATCCTATCAACTCACTCATCAGAATAACCTGCACATTTGAATATGCAGCCCCATGAATGGGGGTCAGTACAATGATATACTGGCAAATGACACATATTTGGTGGCTGTTGTGAAAGAGCTATCTACATGATATTTGGCAGGTGGATCTCCTGGGCTAAATTGCATAAAGCCAATTTTGTCCTACAATTCTTTCTCAAAACTTTCTTTTAAAATTTTATATTTTTAAAGGGTCGAAATAACCCCCAAATACTACATAGTTGCAAGTTATGTAGCACTGGGCGAAATTCAACAAAGTCGGAACGACAGAAACCACCACCCCTCGAAGTGAATGGCCCTGAGCCCCTAACCTAGGGGTTTCTAGTCAACTTTTAATCATTCAGAAATGGTGATGAGATTCTTCCGTACATTCCATGTCTAGAGACTCAAATTGTCCATAACCGGGGACACGGCTAATCGATTAGTTTGACACCCTGCATGGGTTATGCACTTTCACCTTAAGACCCATTCTACCCAGAGAGAAGAATGAGACAAGACCTTTCAGAAGGAGAGAGCAACCATACTGGCAAGATCCGTTCCCACCTATAATTCTGCTATGACCCAATATCTTGCACACAAGTTGAACCCTCACATCTTAATCAGTCAAGACAGATCCCATATTGTCATAAGGCTGCACTGGAAGTACTCTAAACCACAGAAGACATATTAATCTCTTTGTTCTTGGGTGGCCATCCCGAGTGGCATTCTGAGTACACATCCTCTCGACGAGGCCTGTGCCCCAAAAGTCGCCTACATCGCACTCTTCTTATCAAACCAATCCACCCAGGTGATTCATTTTAGTTGAAGTTCTTAATTTGATCACAAAACAACTTTAACAAGTGATCATAGCATGGCATCAATATTTTTCAAAGTATTTAGCATCCTAACAGGTGAGGTTTAAAGGATAGCTACACACTACTAGGATCTAAGCATTTTATAAAACACTTGAATATTCCACCTATCATGCATACTACTGAAAACACTAATGCAGTAGTATAAAAATAGGTAGAAGATATGTATGTCACTTGCCTTGATAACAACCATCACACTCACAACAGTCACAACAGTTGTTCAGCTCCTCTTCACAATCTAAACAAGCACAGATGCACAAATATAAACACACTAGTTCTATCATGGCAACCATAAACATGTATGCATGTATGCAAATGTCAAATTAACTTCACACACTAAGTTAGTGTGTGAAAATGTTGTATTTAGTGAACCATGTTGTTTAGAAAACAAGTGTGATGATGGAAAAGCTTTTTAATTATTTTGCAAAGCAAATGGGTAATTTGGTTATTTGAAAATTGGGCTAGTGCTTCCCAAAATTGGTTCTGGTTTGGAAAAGATTTGAGAAAATTTGGTTATGAACCCACTGGATAGGGGACAATAACACAAATCTACTGCAAGTGGTTTCACTCCAAAATCATTTTCAAAATTCGAATGGTGGTCAAAATAGTAATTTGGTTAAATTTGAAGGTATCAAGTGTGTGCACGTTTCAAGTTTGAAAATTTCTGGTTCCAGAGTGTTCTACATGTTCTGAGGAATCCATAGACTACAAATTTGTAGAAATTGGGTGTTCAGAACAATATATGTGATTTAATTGGTGCAAATGGGCAATTATTGCCATTTGAAATTCATTTTCAAAACTTATACAGTAACACTAAGATATTATTACATAAATGGATTCTACAGTTTCTAAGGATTCCAAGGATATCAAATTTACATTTGGTGGCCAAGTGGATTATTTTCTATGCAATTTACAAGATATGGACACAAACAGAAATTTGAATTTCGAATTTAAATTAGGATTTGACCGGGGAGGGGTTGACTGGTCGACGTGGCAGCCTCTAATAGGCTTATACCGATTTGGGTTAGGGATAGAACAAGGACCGTTGGATTTACATAAAACAAACGGTCCTGATCGACCGTGGATCTGTGGCTCACCGGGGCTAGGGTTTGCTCGTCGGCGACGTGGTGCGGCTTGGGATGCAAACGACAGCGAGGCTCCGATGGTCCACGGCATCTAGGAAGTAGCGGATGGTGAGCGGGACGTCACGGCGAGGTCGATGGCGAGAAGGGCGGTGAAGAGGGGTCCTGGCTTGGCCGTAAAACGCCACCGGAGTTCCGCCTGGGCGCGGTCTGCTTCGGGTTGCGTCGGGGACAATGACCTGCTGCACGGGAGTGTGGAAAAGCATGGCAGGGAGATGAGCCGGAGCATGGGGTGACTCAAGGAGGGAAGGAGAGGATCAGGGGGTGCCGAAATTCTGCGGAAACCTCATCGGTGGCCGTGAGGTGCTGGAAGCTCCGGTGGTGAAAGCCGTGCAGCCTGGCGGCGATCTCAAGCGGGGGAAAAGATGGGAGAGAGAGGAGAGGGTGGGCTTCTTATAGCCGGCTTCGAAGGGAGGTTGGTGCACAGGAAGGAGCGGGGCGAGTGGGGGCGTGCGCGACGGTTTCCAGAGAAGAAAGGGGAGGTTAGGGAAGAAGATCACATGCGAGCCCGGGTGCCAGAGAGAGAGGGAGCTGCGGGAGGGGTTGGGCTGGTTCGGGCTGCTGCTGGGCTGGTCCTTCCCGGGTCGGCCCAGTGGCTGCCCTGCTTTATTTTTTTTCTTCTTTTTTCCCATTTTTCTGTTTTCTGTTTTGTTTTATAACTTTTGTATTTTGGCTCCAAACTGATTCAAACAATTTGTAAACTTTTCTAAAATTTCAAAGTATCTATGCAAAACAGCCAGAAACAAATTTTCAGAATAAAACATGATTTTCCATAAAACTTTATGAATCTTAGCAAAAGAACTTCACTTGCATAATGCAAAATATAGTTTAGGGTTTCCAAAATAATTCTTTGAAATTAGGGAAAATACTTTATGATATTTTGAAATTCATTTTCAAACACCTTGTTTGTAATGCATACCTTCTTTTATATAAATCATTTTGTAAATATCCCTTTGCAAGATAGCTTGCATAAGTTTAAATAAACATAAATAGTATTTTGAAATTATATTTTCTCAAAATAGTCCTTCAAGGATTGATAGAAAATTTGAAATAGTTTTTCTAACAGACATTTGAATATGGGATATTTATAAGAGACTCTTTTTTAGAATGGAAACCTTGGAAGTGAAATAGTTTGATTTGAATATTTAATAAAACTTTAGGGAAAGGCA
This sequence comes from Dactylis glomerata, assembly GCA_007115705.1. NCBI lineage: Eukaryota > Viridiplantae > Streptophyta > Magnoliopsida > Poales > Poaceae > Dactylis > Dactylis glomerata. Next base: position 516,649 of record QXEO01000121.1, on the reverse strand, counting down.
TTTAATTAAAATCAAAAAGTTTTAATTCCCTGTGATTTTTCAATCAACAAAAAAACAAAACAATTTTTTTTGTTCCAAATTTTGATAAAAACTTGGGATTTTACACTTTCCCATATCAAGACCATGGAGAAGAAGTTGAAGAGAAGACAAGGAGATGAAGGAAAAAACAAGAAGATCAAGAGAAGAGAGCCCAAGTTAAGAAGATGAAAGTGACAAACCTCACCACTTAGAATTTATCCATCTAACTTCTCAAACCAAGCCTAAGAATCTCCTTGAGCTATTTTTACTAAGTGTTTTACACCTCCTAACAATTTAGAAAAACCCCATCAATCTTTAGAAGTCCTTGACTTAGCCATTCTCTCCATCTATATCAAGTCAACTTCATGACACAATCTTTTGTCCAATTATCACTAAGACAATTGAAGGCTAAGCTAAAACAAATAAACACTTATGTTTGTCTTGTTTGATTATGTTGCTTTGAATGGTGTGTTTATATTGTGTTATTTTCTATCTTATAGTTGTACGGAGAGCTACATGTGTTGATTAAGAGAAGTACAATCTTCAGAAATTACTAAGGCAAGTGTTACTCTTGTTCATAAATGTCCCAATGTTTTACTATGCATGTAGTGTTTCCTTTCTTTTATTAAAATGCATGTGTAGATTATTATGCTTACTATGTCCTATTTAGGATATCCCTGATTATCTTGTTAGAAGAAACACCGTAGGTGTAGATTGCTTAGTTGTGCTATAGAATTCGTGGGTGGGATTCCACATGTTTTACCAAGTATGAAAACTATGTTTTGGAAAAATTAAGGAAAACAACTAAGTTAATGAAACACCTGGGTGGAAGTGGTAAGATGGATTATGTTGAGTGGTTACACTGGAGTCATCTCTATGGAAGTCGTGTGTATCTCACTTGAAGGATGGCCACCCAGGAACAAAGAGATTGGAGATGTTCAAGTCGTGAAGCTTCCAATGCAACCACAAGTCATATGGGCTCTATCTTGATCAATTAAGTTGCGAGAACTCAGCCAGATGGGCAAAGGGTGGTAATGATTTGTAGGATGGAGCGCGTCCGGGTTGGTCTGAGGGATTGCTTCTGAAAGGTCTCGTCTTAGTCTTGACCTGGCCATTCGAGCAAAATGAGCATCATGGAAAGAGGGGTTGACTGAGTCTTGTGGGAAAGGTGCACAACCTCTGCAGAGTGTTAAAACTAAGTACTTAGCCGTGTCCCCAGTTATGAACAATTTTGAGCGACATGATTTTGAAGTTGTTCAAGAATCTCCTCATCCCAACTTCTTAAATTAAAACTTGAAGGGTTAACAAGGGATTGTTGTGTGATCATAGTTATGTGCACCTGGTGGATTCCTGTGTGTGCATAATTAACTAGGAGCACCTGGTGGATTGCAGTGTGTCCAGTAGTGCTCTAAAAAGAAATGAGATCTTTTGAAAAGTAGGGTAAACAATTGCTTTTTCTGCAACTTAGCCTAAAGATCCACTTAGCCAAATATTTATTTAAGTGTTAGGCTCCATTCATGTCCACCAAAAATTGGTACACGGGGCTGGGTACCCCATATTCCAAAGAACAGACACTAACCTTTTATTTTTTGTTTCTATTTTCTTTTGTTTATTGTTTGTTTTGTAGGTTATACAATCAAGAGCCTAGGAATATGAAGACAATCAAGGATTAGTTTAGGATTAGTGTTCTTTTCTTTTATTCTCCTGTAATTTATTTTCTTTTTCATATATATCTGTAAAGACTTTGTATTATTGTATCAAATTAATAAAGTGTGATTTATGTTTATATATGAATAATCATTTAAGTTCTGTTTCCAAGGTACTTTAAGTTTGAGATCAAGATCTATTATCATTCATTTTTGAATCTCATATTCCAAAATTGCAATTCTTTACTAAGATAAATTTATTTAGACACTAAAGCGTCAAGAGATCATATCAAAACTTATAGCAGTCATTAATAACATCTACACGTAATGTTATAATGATAGAAGCTATGATTACTCAAGTTTTTAAATTTTGCAAAAAGTTTATCCAGATTTTAGGATGCATGAATGCACAGAGGTCCTAAATCTACCCTTCGATGTTCCTAAACGCTGGGATATTACAGTCTTCCCCTCTTAACAAAAATTTGTCCCGAAGTTACGAGTTTGTATACCTGAAGAGTTCTGGATATGCTTTTCTCAAATCTTCTTCTTTCTCCCAGGTAGTTTCTCGTTCGGAATGATGCTTCCATTGCACTTTGCAGAATTTTATTACACGATTTCGAAGTCTCTTCCAATTCTCCTCCAAGATCTTTGTTGGCTTCTCAACATATGTCAGATCTGCTTGAAGATCTAAATCATCATGAGTAATGGAATCTTCGGGAGCTTTCAGACACTTCCGGAGTTGTGATACGTGGAAGACGTTGTGGACTTGCTTCAACTTTGCTGGAAGCTCTAGTTCAAATGCAACACTCTTGTTCTGACTCAGAATCTTGAAAGGTCCAATATATCTCGGGTTTAGTTTCCCCTTGATTCTGAACCTTCTGATCCACTTCATAGGACTAACCTTTAAGTATACCATGTCTCCCATATTGGGCTCCCATTTACGTCTCTTCTGGTCTGCATAGCTTTTCTGACGACTTTGTGCTATCTTTAAGCGGTCTCGGATGATATCAATAATGTCTTGCTTCACCTTGATGAAATCTGTTTGAAAGTCCTTGTTGCTCCTTGGTTCATACCAACAGATTGTTGATCTACACTTGCGTCCATAAAGTACTTCAAATGTTGCTGCCTTCAAGCTACTTTGATAACTGTTACTGTAGGAAAACTCTGCTAATGGTAGATGTTCATCCCACGAACCTCCAAAATCTAGAGCACAAGCCTGAAGCATATCTTCCAAGATTTGGTTTGTCCTCTCAGTTTGCCCTCCGATTTGTGGATGATAAGCAGTACTGAAATCCAGTTGTGATCCTAATGCAGCATGAAGTTTTCCCCAGAATGTGATGTGAATACTGATCCTTTGTCAGAGACAATCTTCTTTGGTACTCCATGCTTGCTAACAATCTCCTTCACATAAATTTCTACTAACTTTTCTGCACTATCTCTTTGATTGACTGCTAAGAAATGTGCACTCTTGGTAAGACGGTCAACAATCACCCAGATCATATCCGTATGCTTCTTGGTTAAAGGTAAACCGGTAATGAAATCCATGCCGATTTCCTCCCATTTCCACTCCGGAATATCCAAAGGTTGAAGTAGTCCTGCTGGACTTTGATGTTCTGCTTTTACCCTCTGACAAGTGTGGCATTCATAGAAGCGAGGTTTTGGCTAGTTTCCAACCTCGTCAGCGCATCGGTGCCTGCATTGCCAAGTAGATTGCTTCGTTCGACGTCATTTGATCAGAACTCTTTCCATGCTTCCCTCTCTGAAAATTGCTCATGTTTTTTGCTTCTCTCGCCGTCTCTTATCGATGTCATCATGGCACTGCCTCACGATGGCTAACCTTTTTAAGTGTTTATGTTGTATTTCTTTTAATCGATCACCCCTGCCACAGACTTCGCTTGACGCCCCGAAGCAGCATTCTCATTGTTAGATGTTCCCTTTAATTCAAATATAGTTAATTGAATCTACCGTGCACCCTAGAATATCAATGTCATGATGTACGCTGAATTTTACATACACATGGAGTCAATTAAACCGGAACAGAGGTAGTAGTTATTAGTATATACACTAATGCTTCTATTTTGAATTTATGTTTAAAACAATAAAGGTCGTTGGTTTTTTTTTCGATAAAGAGCGTTTTATTACTTAAAGAGTTTTAAGCATACACCCGGCCTCTGTATAACTAAGATACACAGCCAAATAAAGACCGTTGGTTAGACTATGTACAGAACTAATTCATTAGTATAATCAATTACCAGATGACGAAGCTGCATTATATACACACATGATGCATGCAATTTGCACCTCTATATTATATCATGGACGAAATCGATTAGGAGTGGTGAAGCTCCCAATGGCGGACCTGATCAGAGCCCATTACTTGCCCATAATAAAGCAATTCCAGTGCTTGATCGATCAGAATGGTGCCAAAGTTCAGCGTTCCAAGAGATTTCTGCTTGCTTACAAAATTGGTCGATTGGAGCTGAGGCCGTACATGTTCTTGTGCTGCTTTTAGAGCATCTCCAACAGACGCGCTATATAGGCCGTGCGCTATATAAACCGCCAATATGCAGCGTCGGATCGCGAAAACGTTCCTCCAGCAGGCGCTGCATACAGCGCGGTGCTGCAAATTTTTTTGGGTGCGGGCCGGTTTGCCCTATCCTGAGCACTAAACTTTGGGCTTCGGCTCCAGCGCGTGGCATCGGTCGAGGCAACCGCGAAAAAACCTGCGCTGAAACTTTCCCCCGCGCCTCGCCGCCTCGCTGCCGAATCCTCGCCTCCGCACGGCCGCCAGCGCAATTCCGGTGATGGACGCGTTCTCCGGCACCCCACCAACCCCTCCCTACTCTATTCCCCCTTCCGCCACCGCCGCCGCACCCTCCGTCGCGCCGCCGCCCAACGGGGCAAACCCTAGCGACGCCGGCAACCCGGCCGCCGCGGCGCGAGCCCTCTTTGTGCCGCCGCGTCCGACGCTGCACATTGGCGCCGCCGCGCAGGTGCCCACCGTGCAGGCTCCCGCTGCGCAGGCTCCCGGCAAGGCGCTGGCGCCGCCGAGGAGGAAGGTGCCAGCGTCGAAACGCCCGCCCACAGCCGCGGGCGCCGGTGGCCCGGCGACGAAAAGGGTGAAAACAAGTGCGCCCCGCCGCGCGCAGGCTCCGCCGCCGCCTCCGCCAATGAACACTCCGCCGCCGGCGCCTCCATCCGCCGACCCATCCGGCGCACATATGGTGTTCAACGAAGTGCCGGAGAGGTAAAAAAACACTTCTTTTTATCTAAATTTTAGTTTTCTTGCACACATAGCCAGAAAATCATGAATTTTATTGCAAATGTAGAGTCGATGATGAGACTTTCATGGAGACAATGAATGTTGGATCTTCGTTTATGCATGAAGATATCAACATTGATACATATGAGGAGGAATATGAGGAGGATATCGATGAGGAAGGAGAAGGGTTGATTGAATCGCGCCCTACCGGTCGATCGGCGAACTACATCATAGCGGAGGACAAGTTGGTTTGCAAGACATGGTTGACAATTGGAATGGATCCAACAACCGGTACCGATCAAAAAGGAGAAACCTATTGGATGAGGATGAAGGAGTACTTCGACGCCAACAACACAAGTGGGAGCGAGCGAACCATGCGTTCTCTTCGGTCTCGTTGGTCGGGCATCAACACCGATTGCCAAAAGTGGGCGGGCGTGCAAGCCAATGTTGATGTCATTAACCCAAGTGGCACAAATGAGATGGATAGGGTAAGCAATTCTACTAATCTATTCTCTTTTGCTTGAGATGCATACGGTTATTGTTCATATACCTTATCTATTCTCTTTTGCTTGCTTTGTAGAACTCTATGGCTCAAGGCTTGTTTAGAGATGTGGGAAAGAAGAACCACAAAGGCAACAAGATTCTTGGCAAGCCATTCACCATGCATCATTGCTATGAAGTGCTAGGAAATGAAGAAAAAAGGAAGACTCGCGGGAAATTGGATGCGACAACCATGGCCGCCAATGCAACCGGTTGTGAAGCAACGATCATCGATGATGACGATTCAAGTGAGGAAGGCAAGAAGAGAAGCTCCACTCCTCACTCGGTGAACAATGCAAGGAAAAGTGTGCTTGGTAGGAAGGCCGCCAAGAATATGAAGGGAAAGAAGGCCGGAGATGACGACATTGCCATTGCTATGGAAAGGCTTGCAAATGCTAGGTTGCAAGCAAATAAAGATAGGAAAATTGCAAGAAACTTAGAGAAAGAGGCTATGGATGCCATGGAGGCTCGGAGAGCCGCTTTGGAGGAGAGGCTAGCCTCCAACAAAGAGAGGAAGTTGGCTTTGGAGGAGAAGAAGCAAGCCAATGAGGAGCACCTACGCCTAGTGGAGGAGGAGAGGAAGCTTTTCTTGATGGATACTTCCCACATGGATGAGAGGCAAAAGGAGTACATCAACCTTACTCGCGACGAAGTGTTGGCCAAGAAGAGATTGTTGCTAGCCACCATGAACACACCCACGATCGGCATGTTTGGAGGAGGCATGTTTGGAGGAGGCATGGCCGGCATGCCCATGTTTGGAGGAGGCATGGCCGGCATGGCCGGTATGGGAGGCATGGCCGGCATGGGAGGCTATGGAGGCATGGCCGGCTATGGAGGAGTCTCCGGAGGGACTATGGGAGCATCGGTGAGTGGTGTGTATGGAGCCATGGGAGCACCACCGGGAGGATTCGTGGCCTCTTTGGATTCTACCGTTCCTCCTTCAACCCAAGATGTCAATGAAGAAGAAGCAAAAGAAGGCGATGACTTCGAAAATACGGAAGTGTGAGATTCTATCTTGCATTTGATATGCAAATTGTGTGTTGCACTTTGTGTCTATTTGAACCATATGTTGTGTGTCGTTGTTGAACTATGTGAGTTGTTCTTGAACTGTGTGATATGTGTTGCACTTTGTGTCCATTTAACTATGGTAGATCATTTGTTTCATGATTTATGTGAGTATTTGATCTTGTTGAATGCATAAAGAGTGTAGAATGTTGTTTTTCGCCGGCGCGCGCGCTGTATTTTGGAGCACCCGGCGGAGGAGCATGTTTTGCGCTCGCGAACACGCTGTACTTTAGCGCGCCCGGTGGGGGATAATCCGGGCCAGCGCGTCGCAAACGTTTACAGCGCGGGCGGGACGACATATAGCGTGCCAAAATATTGTGCTTCTATTGGATATGCTCTTAACCCCATGCATGGTCTAATCCCTATCTCTACGAATAATACGGCTAGAGGACGTGATGGTTATAAACCGTGGTATGTAGGAAAACCAGAAGCCCCGTCCGTTAGTTATTTTCGTACGTCAAATAAACCGTTCGTGTGTTAAAAAAACCGTTCCTTCTAATCGCGAGCACCCACAACCCGCCGTCCGACAAGGATAAGGTCCACTCAATGCGGAGACGCTGGCTCCTCCCTCCCGCCACCGGCCGAAACCTCCAATCGCCTCTGCCCGCGCAGCCGCAGAAGAGGGCGCCTCCTCTGACTATTCCCATCCAAGATTGAGAGGACGCGCATATAGCAATTTATCTACGGAATTACTAGGAAGATGAGGCTAGCATTGCGTCTAGCCGCCACTGCCCTTCCCATCCGCCCCCGCCCCAGCACCGCCACTCCCAAGCACCTCCAAGTCGGATGAGCGCCTCCAGCCTGATAGCGGTGGGGATAGGAGGGACTGCAACCTCGCGGCGGCGGCCACAACGGTCATCATGCTGGGCCGGAGCGCCCCCCGCCGCGTCAAACGGAGCTAGGTGCCGGCCGTCATGGTGGTCGCTGTGCTTGATGTGGAGGCTGGCTGGACGTGGAGGAGCATGAAAGGTGTGGCGCTGGGCCGCGGCTGGTTGTAGGTGACTAGGTTGGTGTCGGGGGCGCGCTGGGCACAGGCCCCTGGCTGGGCAGGAGCTAGAACCCACCTCGAGCCGCCGGCAGGACTCGCCTCGGTCCGCCGTTGTTGGCCTCTGCTGCAGGAGGGCAGGGTAGCACCACAGGCCGTTGACCAGCACCAGCGTTCGAGGACACCCCACCTCTGTCGGGAGCACGACGCGCTGGAAGTCGTCGGTCGGCTGCCGCGTTGGTGTCGGGTTGCCGCCTCAGGCCAGGCGGTCCCGCGGTGGACCACCGTGATGGGGCGACGCCGCCGGTGAGGCCTCGCCACGAGCCGCCGCAGACCGGTGGCCGAGCAGCGCCATAGAGGCACTTGGCCGCCGACGGGCACAAGCATCCACGCCGGCCGCTGGGTAGGGAGCGCGCCGGCCATCCCTTGCCTCAGGTTGCCGCGTCAAATCTATCGAGCACCGGCGCCGAGTAGGGAACCGCACCCCCAGTCGTAGTCGCCCCAAATACGGCCGCCGCATCTTCCTCAAGTCGGCCAGTGCTCAGCGTCGTGCTCCCATCTGAGCCGGTGTGGAGTTATTCCTCTTCCTATTTGTTGTTCGATCCATCCCTTCTTAGCATGGTTTGGATGAAGTAATCTGTCGCGTGTACAAGGAAAACATAACTACTCCCTCTGTTTATAAATATATTTATAAATATAAGATGTTTTAGTTTTGTGAAACAAATGTATCTAAACATATTTTAGTGTGTCTAAATGTATTTGCTTCACAAACCTAAAACATCTTATATTTATAAACGGAGGAAATAATATTTAGATCATTGATTGATCTTGAGCAGACGCAAACATCCAATTCCAGAGTTCATACATCCAAAAATAAATTGAAATTGAGTGTCGCCCTTTAATTCTAACATCATATAGTCTCCTAAATTTAATAGTAAAGATAAAAAAGCTAACTGAAGTACTGAACACTTCTGGAGAATACGGAGGAATCAGGCCCTATATTTTGGGTCAATCATGCATGAATCAGGAAAATAGTCTAGCTCTATGTTTCCTCGCATAATGTTCAGATCAGGCACTATGTTTTGCCCCTTTTGTTTCTGAATTGTTGGCAGAGAAATTCAAAATCTGGAAAAAAGATTGTGTTTCCACCATTGCACTACTGTACAACCTATAGGCGTTGTTTGCAGTTAAATTTTTAATTTGGTATTCTCCCTTTATTTTGGGTAGATTAGTAGTACTTCATTATTATAGTTGGGTTACTATTAGAACTGATTTAATAACCTGATAGATTTATTATAATAATGAGTACAAAATAGGTATGAACAACACTACGAGAGTATCAAGGCAACTCTAGCAGATCTGGATAACACCCCAAAACTGCAAAATAACTAGCTTCTGTGATTTTTGTGGGAAAACGTGTCTTGAATAGATCTCTCATATTGGCCGATGCCGGAAAAAAATATCCAACACCTAGGAAATAAACCCTCTCGCCCCTCGGATTCCCACTTTTGGATGCAAATTTTCCAGCTCCCCTAAACCTAGAAAACGGTTGGTGGGAGGGAAGTTTCAGCTCCCGCCGACGCCCTTCCGCCACTTCACTCACCGCATTTTGGACAAAGTCCGTACGGCCACATCCAGATATTGGCAATGAAATGCGCATGAGTGGCAGGTATGGTCGGGACGGGTCGGGGCGGAGTTGATAGGCGACACAAGCAACCTGCCTACGGGCAGAACAAAATAGTGCAGGAGCGATGGAGGAGGTCATCTAGCAGAGAAGATCGGCTCGAGGGAGAGATGGTCGGGCAGAGGAGATGCGGGGCTAGGCGGGGACGGGCGAAAGTGCACAAGCAGCCAACAACGATGAATGGTGAGAGCACATGTGAGATTTATGTGGGTAGCGGGGAACAACGAGCGCGCATGGATAGTCGGGGTGGCGACGGGGGTGTGCGGAGGGGTGGGTGCGGCTGTGAGAGGCAGCTGAAAGGACGAGATGTCGCCTAGAGGGGGGGTGAATAGGCGTTTTAAAAAACTGTTACGGAATTGGCTTGAAGGAATGCGGAATTAAAATAACGTTTATTTTCTTCAAGCACAAGACCTAAATATGCTAGGCTCAACTAAGTGCAACAACAACAACTAGATATAAGCAAGATAGCACAAGATATAATTCACAAGTGATAAACAAGATATAAGTACTTCAAGCACAATGGCTATCACAAGGAAATAAACTCGGGTATAGAGATAACCGAGGCACGCGGAGACGAAGATGTATCCCGATGTTCACTTACATAAAGTAAGCTAATCACCGTTGGAGAGATGCGGGTAACCACGAAGGCCCCCGAACGCCACGAAGGCTCACCTTCTTCTCCGAGTCCCCCACGAAGCTAGGGACCCCTTCTTATGGTTAGCTTTTCCTCCACTCCGGAGATGGCAAGCTCCACAACCACTTCACAACTCCCACGAAGGGGAATCCCGGGCCTCTTCACAATCTTCCACGAAGAGGACACCGAGGCACCAACCGCCAAGCCAACTAGGAGGTCACCCTCCAAGAGTAACAAGCTCACGGTCTCTCACTCGAACAAATCGTAATGGAGAGCTCAACACTATGCAAGGATGCAAAGCAAGAACACAAGGGAAAGTGCTCAAATCCTTCTCTGTCAAATCCCACCAAAGCAACAAATGCTATGGAGGAGTTAGAGAGGAAGAACAAGGGTGGAGGTCAACCAATGACTCCAAGATCAAGATCCCAAAGGTTCCCCTCACTTAGAGGAGGAATGAGTTGGTGGAGATTGTAGATCTAGATCTCCTCTTCCAAATCCCTCAAAAATATGCAAGAATCATTGGAGGGAAGGGAGAGGAAGCAAGCTCAAGAGGTTCAACAATGGAGGTGAGAGAAAGGCTCAAGAACACCCTAGAACACCCTACCAACCGTTGGGGAAGAAGCCCCCTTTTATAGCCCCGCAGAAATCTAACCGTTACAGATTTTTCGGTCATCCCGGAGCAGCCCGGAGCAGCCCGGAGCAGAGCCCGGAGCAGCTCCGGCCGATACTCCGGAGCGAGTACCCGGCCACTGCTCAGCCCGGAGCAGCCCAGAGCAACTCCGGATTTCACTCCGGATTTGCAAAACAGCAAAACCAGTCATACAAAAAACGCGATATCTTTTGCATCCGAAATCCGTTTTTAGCAAACTTGGGCTTTTTGAAAAGCTTAGAAAAAGTAATACAACTTTATGCAGAGAAACACCAAGAAATGTCAAGAGGAAAAATACCAAATGTGGAGAGGTGTGAAACCTCCCAAAGTGAAGAACCGGTAAAACTCTTCAACTCGAAAACGCAATAGACGATGCATTTGGATTCCGTTTTCGATGAACTTGGACTTGTTGGAAAGCTAGCAACAAGAACAAGAACCTCACATGGAGAAACACCAAGAAGCAACAAACTAGGAAGATGCAAAGTATGCAAAGGATTGAGCTCCCTATGACGATGTGATCAAGTTACCCAACCGAAAGCCCCTCTTGATAGTGCGGCTATCTATCCTATAACCCGGTCTCCCAACAAACACCTTGAGACCGGTAAAAGGAAAACCTAGCAAGGACATACCTTTGCCTTGAGCATCCCGCTTGATCTTGATGATGATGCTTCATGCTCTCATCAAGCCGGAATGCTTCACTTGATCATTGTTGCTTCGTGAAGACTTTAATTTGCTCCCCCATAAACCATTATGGGATAGCTTTGTTAACACTCATCTTCACAAGTCCATTATCACCAAATGTACGACAAGCTTCAAACATATGATCTTCTTGAGATGCTTATCTTGAACTTTCACAACTCAACCTTGATAAAGAACATCATTTGATTGCATGCTCTAAATCTTGGTCAACCATGGCTCAACTCATGAGACCATCGTGACCTCGACATAGAGCCATAACTTGAATTCTTCTCATGTAACCAAACTCTCAAGATCTTGAGACTCCTTGGCTTAGCACATAAGCTAGAGCATGGAATACTTGAGTTCTACACAAGAACAACATCTTTATTTCTTCTTCTTGATCATATTGGATTCATCTCTTCTATTCAATGATCTTGATGCCAATACTTAAGATATATCTTTATCTTCATGGCATCCAAGCCTTGAATCCAACACATGGACTTCAAGCAATTCCTATGAACAATTCCTTCATAAAAATCTCAATGAGAATATTAGTCCATAGGGATTGTCATTAATTACCAAAAACACACTTAGGGGCAATTGACCCTTACAGCAGCGGTAGATGCAACCACAAGGACAAGCTCCCTGAGCTCCGTCCATGGTGGACGAGCATGGGTGGCGCCGAAGCGAGGTGAGATGCATGTGTGCCATTTAAGGTCGGGGAGGCGGGAGCCACAGGAGGAGAGAGAGGAAAGATACATTAGAAAAAAATAAGGAAAAAGGTACATTTTATGAACAAAAGTTGTCATGAAATAAATGTTCATGGTTTATAAATTCTAATGTTTCTTTGTCAAAATTTCTGTGGTATGTAAAAAAACCGGCTCAAAGTTTCATCCGTCAAAAAAACCATCGCCTGATGTCCTCGATCGCAAAAAAATTGTCGTCCGTAAAGCAGTAAGGCTTTGTTTGTTAAGAAAAATCGGAGTCTTCTCCCCCGCGGCCCCGCCCCACCCGCGTACGCACCGTCATGGAGATTGGCAGCGCCATCGGCTGAAGTCGCTCGCCCCTCCCTGTACGCGCCGTCCTTGAGATGGGTGGTGCCATGGGGAAGGAGACACATCGGTGGCGTTCCTCTCATACTTCCCATCTTGGGAGGCGGAAGCAGGCCGGAATAGGAGCTAGCGGCAGGGCTGGACAGAGGGGCAACGGCTGACTCGCAGGCATCGGGCAAGAGAGAGGCAGGGAAAGGGTTCCTCTCATATTTTCGATCTTGGGAGGCGGCGACGGGCCGTGTCGTCCCACATGGAAACTAGAGAAATCTCGCTCTCCCTGGTCGCACGCTCGCCAATGGATTGGGCTTCGTCATAACGTCTCTGGCGGATCGGTGGCGCCGCAGATCCTATCGAGGAGGCCTCCTCCGATTCCCGCACGAGCAGGGTCCCATCCAGGCCAGGATCTCCAGTCGGTCAACCAGGCATGTTGGTCATGCTTGACGAACTCGGAAACCTCCGCTGCTCGGAGCTCGAGCACGTTGTGTACCTCGGCAGCTTGGAGCTCGATGGAGGAGAGGAGAGGCACAGAGGAGAAGTTGAGGGGCGGCTGCTACTGGGGAGGTGGAGCAAAGAGAAGATGGGAAGCGGAGGCCGGTGGTTGGAGCAATGGAGCACTGAGAGGAGACGGGGATAAGGTCATCAGGAGCGCCGATGGCGAGGTTGCTAGGGAGTGGGGGCTGGGGCATCAAGCATATCTGATTGAGATGGGCTCAACCACTTGAGCCTTTTCGAGTATTTTCCAATGCAACTCGCTGTTGGGGTGTGCATTTGTGTTTTGGCTGCTAGGTGTGCTGGCCAGTACGATGGGTGCATATGTGTACACGCATGGGAGCACATGTGTCAATGTGTAATTTTTTTGGTGGAAAACATGTAACTATTTTTCAATGGTTAACATTAAGATTATTTAAATATGAAATAAAATTAGACAGTTTATTGAAAACCAAATAAACTTAGCTCGAGAAAAAATTGTAGAATTGTGATTTTTTTAATTATTTTATGATTATACAATTTTGAGCTCATGTCATGCTACTCAATTCCATCATTTTATTTTGTATATTTATTTCTTGACCTTCGGAAAATATTGTGCCTTCACATTCAATGTGTAGGTTGTATTCGCAAACATGATACATTGCTGCCATTTTGGTTTTATTTTCTATTTAAGCCCGGAGTAGAGATCTTTTGCTCTTCTTGTTGTTGAGCAAACACCCGAATAGAGGTTAAGGCATTGAAGTGAATACAAATGTCTACAATAGCAATGCACATAGATGAGCCCATGGAGGAACTGGGGCAAATTTATTTGGGAACGGGGAGTAGTGAAAATCACAGAGCTCACTCTGATTAAATTGGCTAATTGGAACGGACGACAACACGAAGAGCGACATGACCAAAGGCAAAACGTGCGATTGACATAAACGAGACAAAGTGTAATGTACGAGAGAAAGTGTAATTTGCCGACTCTTTGATCTGATAATTGTTCGGTTGCTCCTTTTGTGCATATGATGTTTAATTATAGAGTTTGTCAAATTATATTTAATCAAATACATTATATGTCTATTTGTTTCTATACCTGAAAATTATGTGTATTATATTACATGGGATGCGAAAAAAATACATAAATAGCCCGTAGCAACGCACGGGCATCCAACTAGTATCAATAATATGCACACGATGCAACAATTCTTTGACCAAGTCAGAAATCCCAAAGTAGCACATGAGGATAACACCTGCAAAAGGCTCGTAAATAGGTTTCTGATCAGCGGTGTTGCCCTAGAGCCCAGACCAGGCACGACGCGCAGAGATGGCGTACGGTACGCGAAACACTGCAGCCATAGAAAAAATTGGGCGCTGCTGAGGGAGGCAAACGGAAAGAGAGGCCAGCTTGAATAAATCTCTGTAAGGCAGGACAAAGGTGCTAGAGCTGCATCATCCAACGCCTAGAGCGCTATGTTTCCAAACAAATCCTTAAGCAAGGGACGTTTTGCGTGATCGCGGTAGTTGACGGCGATCCAGGCAGGGCGTCCCGCGCCGCCGTGATCTTCTAGACGTGCGCGAGGAGTCAGGAGTAACTGGAAATCCTGGTAGGGCGAGGCCAACGCGATCTGCACTTTGCTAGAGCCCGCCTGGACGACGCCAATGACATCGCCCCCAGAGGCTGAGCAGCACGGAAGCCATCTCGTTCTGCGTTGACGTCCTATACCCGGTCGTAGATGGCACGGAGAAGCTTGGCTTCATGAGGTTCGGTGTTGGCGTCCTCTACCCGGCCTCGTAGATGGCGCGAAGCTCGGCTTCGTGGTGACCGACGGGCGCTTTGTGGCGACAGATGGCAGCGGTCGTGCGGCTCACGAGGACGTGCATGGAGCGGAGACGGCGGTTTGTTTCGTGGAGTCGATATCGTATCCTTGATCTGAGGTTGTGGTCGCTATATAAGGACCGAACATACGTGGAGTTATTTTCCTCCACGGGAGCCTAATCGGTTTCCAATACAAACATATCACGAGCGAATAGGGAGGGACGAGGCGATCAATGTACAAAAGTGCAAATAACACATGGACGAAAACGTAAAGTAGACGTACCAAAATTTATTAACTATTACGTTCTCGAGCCGTATTATTAGTAGAGACTAGTTGAATGCCCGTGCGTTGCTACGGGCTCTTAATCTTTTTTCACACACTTAAATATATTGTCTTTTTCCTAAATTATATAATTATGTTACATATAATTTTATGTGAAAGTCAAACTTTGTTAATTATATAGCTAAATTTTTTGATTTCTATAAATCAGATCAATGTTATTGGAATCATCATAAAATATTATTGGTACTATTCAATATTACAGATGTCTTTCTTTTGCTATGTACTTATCGAGTTTTGTAAGATTTAATTTTGACTAAAAGTTATAAATAACATACTTTTAGACGAAGGTAGTATTAGTATGTGGTTTTGTGGTTCAAAAATAATAATGAGAAAGCAGACAGCGAAAGAAAGCCCATGGATCATGGAGAAAAACAAAATGTAGGGAGTTAGGAGTTGTTCCTACGATACGAGATGATAGCTTTGGTCTGTCATGACGGAATCAGAGCAATCGTCGATGCTCCTCTTAGAACAGTACACTTATAATCAGATTATGTCGTGCCGTCGTGGCCTGTCACGACGTAGTTTCTGAGGAAGTGGGGAGTGTCGGCATGTAACTCCACATCAGCAGAGAGCAGGATGGCCCATCTATCATTCTGTGAAGCCAAATTGCACCCCACCTTCTCTCTCCTCTCAGTAAATGTGAGAATGGTTGGGTAACCGCACCGTACCTCAACCACACCCGTACGATTTTCTTTGTCAACCAAACCAAAGCCAAAACCATTAACTGCTCTTGTCAGCCCAACCAAAACTAAACCAGCACTTTCTTTCACCTAAACCGAACTAAACTTGGTGCAAACCCACGGGTTGAAACCAATTGCTCTAGTGGGTTAAGAAACATTTAGGGGCTGTTTGGTTGAGTGGATATCCTCCAGTGGCTAGAGGTAGCCACTGAAAAAATGGTCACCACCCGTTTGGTTTAAAGGATGAGAGCGGTTGAGGGTAACCAGATTCCTCGAATATGCTTTAAAAACGCTGGTTGAGCTCATCCGCCCAATTCTGCCGGTTATGGCCAACCAGTTTTGGCTCCCGCTGCTAGCCTCACCCGCGAGGAGTTTTTCGTGTCAATCCCGCTCGCTCACCTCTCCAACCCCGGTCGCTCCTTTCTCCCTCCCCTGAACCATCGGCAGTGTCAAATTGGCAGTCAAATACTTAAATTGGAGACACCAGCGGCAGCCAGGCTGCTCCCTCCATGCTCACATCGTCATCTTGACCGGCATCGGGGGAACGGAGATGGGGACTGCATCGGCGAGCTCCGGAGGCGGCAGATCTGATGCTAGCCTTTCCTCTCACTCAGCCTGTAGCTGTCTCTTTTTCTTTCAGATGTATGTAGTCATCGTTTACAGATACAATACCACATGCGTGCATCACCTTTATGTTGTATCTATAGCCTGTAGCTGTATAATCTACTATTTCGTGCAGTCCTCTTCTAATGCTAAATTACAAGAACGAAAATACACCCATTTTGGATTGTTGTACATGTTAATATGCATTTTCTTTTTATTGAAAAAACAATGTCAATTATGTGTGAATGATTTGACATGATGTGTTTTTCGTTTAAAGTGAGATATATTGCATATATGGGGTAATCTCACCACCTTGTGGCAGAAGGTCACCACTAACAATCTAACCACTTTTCTTTCTACCAACCAAACATAAAATTGGCTAACATCAACCACATTTCATATCATCAACCAAACAGAAAAAATGGCTATCCCTAGCCGGGTGGTTGAGGATATCCCCATCCCCTAAAGGATACCCTGTGAACCAAACAGCCCCACTCGTACCTGGTTGACAAGACGCATGCAGGAAGAGTAAATGCAGAGGAAGGAAAAAGGTATGGCCACTTTTGGCACAACAGTTGTCTCACCGCATGAGGTTTGCGCTGGAGCTTTGCAGACAAGCATGCCTAGGAACCAATCTAATCAACCGGGTGTGAACTACTACTATAGGTTAAACTTGCGTGGAACCAAACTGTTAGAACCTATAACTCTTTAGACCTAACCATTTTCTACGCAAAACCAAACCGAACCAAAATTTTTCACATCAAGCCCATCAGCAACCGAACCAGATAAGCCCACGCGGGAACACCAACCAAGTGCAACCGGTTAAAGGAAAACCAATCTCAGCGTTACTCCTCTGTCTTCACATGTTCTCTCTCTCCTCTATCTCTTCACTTTCCGCATCCTTGGCTAGCTCCACCGTCGTCCTCCATCCCTTGGCCCGTGGCGTCGCCCAGTCGTCGTGCCGGCCGTCGATCCCCATTGCCCCTACGCCCGCTCTTCCCTGGACGCCCGCGCTCGGCCGCCCCCACGCCCGCTCGCCCCTGGCCTGCAGCGTCCATGGCGTGGTCGGGGCGTGGTTAGCGCGTCGACCTGGCTGCAGGCGAGGAGAGAGCGTCCATGGCGTTGACGGTCTCGTGCAGCTCCTCCCCTCGTCCTCCTCCGTCTCTACCCGCACCATCCTCCTCCTTCGTTTGTACCCGCGTGCCACGGGAGGAACACGGCAGGCAGAGGGAGGTGGGCAGCTCGCCGGAACGTGCCCTGCTTCGCGGTTGGGACGAAGACGGAGAGGGCGGGGGCGCAGTGCTCGACCGCCGCGCTATCTACTCCTGGAGGTCGAGGTATCAGAGGAGAAGAGGCATCGAGAAGAGTTCGGGCGCATCTCGGCCTCCGTCCGCTCCTCTCCTCCCTACGCCGCCTCCAATCTATCGACCTCTGATTTTCCGTTCGGTCGGGGGAAGATAAAGAAGGGACCGCGGAGTAGCTGATTTTTGGACGGATGACGTACACGGACGGGAGTGCCCCGTTTGGGGGGTGGTTCGATCCGGTTTTTAAAGAGCCGCTAGTTTTTTCTTGCGATCGTACCATGGTATCAACGAAAAGTGTCCTGTTCGGGGGTTTTATTGGCGTACGAAGGTTTTTTAACCTACCATGGTTTTTGGACCATCACGTCCTCAAGACCATATTATTAGTAAAGACTAGCTAAGTGCCCGCGCGTTGCGACGGGTCCAATTACTCTCTCCTTTAGAAGTTTCACCTTCCACCATATTATCTTTAAAATATGTATCTTTAAAGTGTGTTATGCCATTGCACATGACAAAATGAATGCTCATCAAGCATGTAAAATCGCTTATGTGTTTGGTCTTAAATCTTATATTTTGAACAAATGGGTAATTTTTCAGCATAAAACGGGATTCAAGTGGTCTAAAATTTCTCAAACTCTCAGATTTTAAATTAACATATGATTTAGAGTTCAATCAGACTGTTCTCTGTATTTGCATTAAATTAGGCATTTGAACCGAATAGACTCCAAATTAACATATGTATTTCTTGATTTTTTTTGTGGAACCAACTACTCTTATCTAGATGTGCAATCATCAACATAAAACAGCATTCAAGTTGGCTAAAATTTCTCAAACTCAAAACAAAAAGTTAAAAATAGCATGTGAAATTTATTTTTACATAGAAACAGGAATTCCATTAAACAGAGCGCTAAGCTAAACCGTTGTCGAATGACGACTAAGTGGGATACAGAGTTGGGCTTAAATTCAGTTCCGATAGAGCTCAGCTTGCCCTATAGCAAAATAGCTGAATAAACTCGGTCCCGATAGAGCTCTCAAAGTTGATCAACAAATCATCAATGGCAGGCAACATTATTAGAATTGCAACAACAATGAAGAAAGTCATATAAATCGAAGGACATGATGCACGTGTTCCTTGCTTCTCGGACTTTCAGAGAAATTATAGTCTGAGCACTCACAATTGTCGCTGAATCAGTTTCAGAAATCACCTTGTATATGCAGTGTGTTATGCTGCACCGAGAGCACTTGCATAGTGTTCTACTGCACCCTTCCACAACAGATATGCACGCTTTAGCTTTGGCCTCTAGAGCACTCCGTATGCGCTATAATTTTCCCGCTCTGAATCCCCATGCCGAGCTTTCACAATATGCTGCATCAGAATTAACTTTGGCAATATTCCATCAATTGCCTAGGCTTCTCGACCAAAAATTCAGCTAGGTGTTTCTGAATAAGAGCACATGCCTCATCAGCAGGTTTATCCCTCACGTCCGCATTTAGCTTATTTCTCACCGTCCACCATTCCCATGGCCAAACAGCCATATAAAGGAAATGAACAGATTAGCTCACAATCAACATCGGATTTGGCATTGAGCATAATGCTAGTCGTTCACCTTACAAGGATAATGCACCCCACACTTGATTTACTCTTCTGCACTTCAGAAACAGACTTCGTCAAGCCGATTGCACATTGGGCATCTAGAAGAAATCGAGCAAATCCAGCTTTGTATTGGCAGATGTACGTAGCTAGCTAGCCGCTAGCCTCCCAGAAAATCAATCGGCCGTACTGAGTTAGCTCTTTAAGTGTGCAATTGATGCCTACGACATTGCATCAGCAACAAAATCGATCTAGCTCACGTGGTTGCTTGGCCAACGAGCTCCAACGCCACCACATCAGGCGCCCCATGACCGGAGAGAACTCCACCGCGGCCAGACCTTGGATCCATGGCACCGAAACGAGCATCAGGCGGACAAGCTCCATGGCAAGCAGCTTGAAGTTGTTCAGCTCTATAGCTACCTTCCACTCATCTCCGTGCCTGGCCGCGCGCCCGTGTTCTCGCACGCGATGTGCCTGGCGTCTGAGCTGCCAAGCTCTCAGACGCACCGGTGCTCGTTGCTCTTGTTCTTGTCCTCCTAGCGCCGGTCGGCGCCTTAACCTCGCCGACTTCCGCCTCGACCCGGACAACTCCGCTGCGCCGCCGACCGCCGCGCGCAGGTTCTGATGGGTTCGTAGCATAGAAAACAAAAAATTTCCTACGCAAGAACGCATAAACTGGCCAAGATACTCTACGAGATGGTAGCAACGGATACTAACCCTCGACGACCGTAAGCGGGGATTATGTTCCCGCACAAACGTTGACGATGGAGAGTTGGTGAAGACGCACGTAGTCGACGTAGTTGTTCACTTGACGTGGTCGACGTAGTGGTTCACTTGACGATCACAAGATCGTGTACACGGCGCCACAAGTGGCAGCGCCCCCGTGCTCGGTCACACGTACAGCTCGACGTCGACTCCTCCACGCCCTCGGTCCAGCGGGGCAGCGGAAGAAGGGATCCGCCGGACACTCCTCCACACACTTCTCCAAGTGTATGAACTACGAACTACAATTCCGGCAGAGCTTCGCTAAGCTCAGACAGAAATTGGGCAGCAACTATGCGGGAAGGGGAGGATCAAGAAGTGTGTGAAGAGGAAGAAGAGGGGCTCCTTTTATAGGAGAGGAGGTGGCAGCCCCAAGGAGGGGGTGGCCGGCCAAGGGGAGGACTCTCCTCCTCTTCATGGCCCTCTTCATGGTGGTAACTCCCTCTTCATTGTGGTAACCCCCTCATCAACATGAGGTAACCCCCATTTTAATGCATGACATTCATGCTAATTAAAATTCACACTTATTGATTTAATAAAACATTTTTATTTCTTTAATATTTGGTAATTCATTTAATTAACAAACATTAACAAATACACCCTTGAGTTATTTTGATATCCGAAACAGTTTCGGTGCTTTTCTGAAATAACCCTCATGCTGTCCTGTAATTCGATCGGAGTATCGTATCCACTCAAAAACGACGGCGAACCTTAAGTGTGTCACCCTACGGTTCGTGAATAACGTGGACATGATCGAGACTCCTCTCCGATCAATAATCAACAGCGGGATCTGGAAATCCATGATGACTCCCACTTACTCAACGATGAACTAGTGATCGTGTGAACCAGTAACGAACATAGTTAATTCCTTTTGTCTCGCGATATTATTACTTATCCGAGATCCGATCATTTGGTATCAACCATACCTAGTTCGATCTCGTTCCCGACAAGTCTCTTTACTCGTTCCGTGATAATGCATTCCCGTGACCTAGTCACATGCTTGCAAGCGATTCCAATGCAATATCACCGAGAAGGGCCTAGAGAATATCTTTCCATCATCCGGATGGACAAATCCCACTCTTGATCCATGAGCCTCAACTAATACTTTCAGAGTACCCAAATCAACCTTTATAATCACCCTATTACGGTGTGACGTTTGATATCATCAAAGTACCCTTCCGGTATCAGTGATTAACATGATCTCATGGTCTAAGGATTAGAACTACTTCGCATGAGTTTGATATAGCAATGAACTTGATGACTTGATCGTTTTGCTATTCATACTATGGGTGTGAGTGTTCATCACATCATTCTTCTAATGATATGACCCCGTTATTAACAACATCCAATGTTCATGATCAGGAAACCTTGATCATCGGTTAATCAATGAGCTAGTATAAAAGAGAGGCTTTACTAGGAACCTTTTTGGTTTATTAATCACACATGTATTAATGTTTCCGATTAATACAATTCTAGCATGAGAAATAAACATTTATCATAAACATGGAATATGATAATAACCACTTTATTATTGCCTCTCGGGCATATTCCCTTCAGTCTCCCACTTGCACTAGAGTCAATAATCTAGTTGATACTTGCGTATATAACACTTATGGCTTTCACGTGTTATCCGTACGCGTTGCAGTGGTTAATCTGATCTCCAGATCTGACACTTTCAGTTCTGTGTGTATTTGCAAGTCTTTGCGTCTCTACGCATCACTCATTCTCAAATGAGACAGTTGGGTATAAATTTGGTCCTTAGGTGAGACCTTAGTTCCTTTAGCTAAAATCATGTTGTCACTATTGTCGCACAATAGATCTTCACAGTAATAGCCAGCTTGGAACTACACCTAGTTTGATAACAAACTTCTTGACACAAATGCCCTCTTTTGCTACTTCTAAAGCAGCCATATACTCAACCTTTGTTGTAGAATCCATCACAATGTCTTAACTTTGGAACTCATCCAAGTCCATCATGGAACTTCCTTCCATTACATTGTGCCACCTAAACATATAGCTAAAATTGAGATAAGCTTAATTTGTATCTTGTGACAAACTTAGTATCAACGTAACACTTTACAATGAACTATGTGTCACTTTGTCATACATAATATATATCCTTAGTCCTTCCAAAGCACATAAGGATATCCTTACTATTGTCCAGTGATCATCTTATGACATTTATCACTCTGGTATATGCTCATAACATTTAGAGCATAGGACATAACTGGATATGTATATATCACGGTATACATGATCGATCAAATCATTCATGTGGCTTCACTCATCAAGTGTCAAAAAACACCTGAATCTTGTTTCAACCTCTTCCATGCGGCAAGAACTTTTCTCGTCGTTTCCATATTGAACTTTATTCAATATTTCATCTATGTACTTTGGCACAACCATATTGGCACCTCGATCTATCTACATAGACATTGAGACTCAATATTTTGGTTTTGCCTAAGTCTTTCATTGAAATCTAATTTTAATGAAATTCTTAACCTATGTCAATAAAAGATACATCATTTCCAATTAACAATATGTCTTCTACATAATGTACTGAAAATATGTCTCAGTGCTCCCACTTAATTTCTTGCAAAAGCAAGCATATTCATCGTATCTGATGAAACTAAACCTTTTAATTATTTCATCACGGTGAATATTCTAACTCCGCGATGCTTACTTCAACCATTGAAGTTTGCATGCCTTTTAGCATCCTTTGAATTTACAAAACCCATTGGACCATGTCATGTACATGTCCTAGGTAACCATTCTATTAGAAGAATGTTGTCTTGTTTGTTCAACTAACATATACCAAACTTGGCATATGTAGTGGTTGCTACAGTAATCCTTCCAGACAAAATATCGCTATGAAAGATCAAATCTTGTCATAGTCAACTCATTGAACACAATCGTAAACTCTTTTAACAATGTGTCGACTATTTCAAAGATGTTAAACATCCATGTCTGTCTTTATAGATCCAAATACGTTCATTAGGCTTCATGCCTTTTGAGGGTCTTCCAAGTTCATAAACTTGGTTTCTCGTGTATGGAACTATCATGGATTTTATGGCTTCTAGCCATTTGACGGAGTCAGGGCCCATCATTGCTTCTTTGCATGCAGTCGGTTCATCATTGTCAAACAATAATGATTTATTCTCAAATCTAACTATTTGATTGTTACCCGACTCACGCGGTTCAATAGGAACTTTGATCTATGTGACCACAACCTTTGAGGTACGACAACCATGCGCATTGTGGCCGCCTCTGGGACACTTCCCAGTGCTGCGCTACTTAGCACATATAGCTTAGGTTCAACAACCTAATCAAAGTTCTATTGCCCTCCCACTTGACCTTTTGCGAAAAATTCCTTCTCAAGAAACTTGACGTTTTCGGCGACAAACACTTTTGTCTTAGGTGTTCTGGAGGAATACCCAACATTTATTTTGGGATAACCTACAAAGACGTATTTATCCGACTTTGGTTGTAAACATTTTACATATGCCTAGCATACCAAAATTTCAGAAAAGACAACTTGGGTTTTATCCCATGCCATATCTCATATGGTGTCATTTCAATGGATCATGATGGTGCTCTTTTCAGTGTAAAAAGCGGTAGTCTCTAAAGCTTTATCCTTAAAATATAATGGCAGTTTTATAGATGACACCTTTGATCCAACGATGTCAAACAAAGTTTGATTTTATCTCTCGAACACTCCATACTCCTATGGTGTTTCGGGAAATACAAATCTATGGAACGATTCCTCAACTTTTAGGTGTTTGCTAAACTTGTAACTCAAATATCTTCCTTTATGATCAAATCATAAATTCTTTATTCTCTTGTTACAATGATTTTCAACTTCAACTAGAAATACTTTGAACAATATTCAAATATTTCATGCTTCTTCCTTATCAAGTAAATATACACATATATCTACTCAAATCATCGGTTAAAGTAAATGAAGTTCAAGAATTCACCACACACGGCTACACATAATGGACTATATACATCAACATGTACACTATCCAATAAGTTAGTCGTCCGTTCTTCTTTGGCCTATGAACGGAGTTTTAATCATCTCTAGGAAATTTTCACAAGCGTCAATTGATTCAAAATCAAAAGACTCCAAAATCCCATCAACATGGAGTTTCTTCATGTTTACTTTCCAATATGATTTAAACGGTGGTGTCACTCATAAGTGATCTTCTAATCATTTGTCTTGAGACACTTCTAGCATCAGTGTTATGGATGTGATTTCTCCAACAAGATAAGCGTTCATCCACCTTTTATGAATGCGGTAATAATTTGAACAACCATTGTTCTCATAATACCAGAACAAAATAACAATTATTCAAACAAATCTTGAAGGCTAGGTTTAATTCCAACGAAACACAATAACACTTTATTTGTTTTCGATGAGAATCATCCCATATTCATTTGCTAGTTAATTAGGCCATTGTAGTTCTTGTATTGCGTTGTATGACAGTTCATACCAACTAATTTAGTATCAAATACCCAAGAACCACATTGTTTTGACAAGCAACGAATACACCCATAACATGTATATCTTCTATATACCTGAGCTGGACATTTCCAGTCTTTTATTTTCCGCCAGAATAAATTTTGGATTCTCTTTTAGCAATTCTTTTACATCTAGAAGAATCTATCAACATCAATAGTGGCGCCATACACATGGCACATAGTTCAAGGCATGATTAGTCAAACACTACTACCCTTGGACTCGCACTTTGAAGTAGATCACCATTATCAAATATTTGGCGTTCTTCCAAATTCCATTCTTTAGTAATCTTTTAATGTAGTAAACATTTTACCTACATTTTCCATTCATCCTATCATGACAACTTTCATGATCAAGCTACTATAGCTCATGAGGACGAATTGTGAGTATAATGTTAGTTCCTAAACCTTTTAGGAGATCTAGACGCCTAGCGTCTCCAATCTTCGCAAATTCTCATACAATACGAGAACATGTGTCTTACTAAATTATACTCTATCACTTTGCAACCAAACATTGTTTCAGATATCACAATATCTTCCACACATGATAGTTTATGAAACAATTCTTTCAACTCCTAGATAACCTTGATACTAAAAACAACTTTTGAATATCAAGGATCATGGAGGCAAGTGTGATACTTAGATACTAATACTGGAATTGTTACTCTTGATTTAATACTACTTATTAAATTTTATCGAGTAACAAGGGTTTGCTAAAAGTTTGCAATAGGACTTTAAACTTTAGATTGACATTCAAACAATACGATACCAGTTCGTAAAGTTAGCATCCAGAATTCAATAGTTCTATTATCTCAATTATAGCTAATCGCAAGGTAGTAAACGGATGCCAATAACTACAACAAACTATGCAAATTCACTTTGATTTAGTTCATGATAAATTGAGTTCTATAATTCAAAATTACTAAATGAACTCCCACTTAAAAACAACATCCCTCTTAGTTTTCTTAAGTGATTACACGAACCAAATTCACTATACCGCAACCGATCATCACGTGCAACGGCATAGTTTCAAAGGCGAACATCACCATGTTCATCATATCAACCATATGACTCATGCTTAACCTTTCGGTTCGTGTTCCGAGGCCATGTCTGTACATGCTAGGCTCGCCAAGTAGAACCATAACATTCGCGTGTGTAAAACTGTCTTACACCCGTCGTATGTGAACGTAGAGTCTGTCACACCCGATCATCACATGGTGTCTTGAAACGACGAACTTTCTTGACGGTGCATGTTATGGAAGAACACATTTTTATCTTGATATTTATGTGAGAGGGATCATCTTATAATGCTACCGCGCGATCAAATCTAAGCAAAATAAGATGCATAAAAAGATAAACATCACATGCATATATAATGTGATATGATATGGTCCTTCATGCACTCGATCTCCATCTTGTGCATCATGGCATGATCTCCATCATTCCACCGGCGTAGCACCAAGGTCCATAGCGCGCCACCTTGGTTGTCTTCCTCCATTACAATATATCACTTGGATATATATATACGGCACGCAGGCCGTTTAAATGTAAAGACAACCATATGGCTCCTGCCGGTTGTTTATAACTTACAAAAAGGATCATCGCATACAATTTGTAACATAAACAATTTGACCATATCACATCACATGCCCTGCAAAAACAAGTTAGACGTTTCTAATTTGTCTTGCATATTTTACGTGGTTTGGGGCTTTCTAGGAAGAACCGTTCTTACCTACGAACAAGAACCACAACGGTGATAAAAATATTATCAACAACTCTTTGTAAAATAGATCATAACTATAGTGGGAGAAACGTACACCCGCAAAGCCACATATGCCGAAGCATGTCAAGTGTGGGACAAGTCTCGTGAACGCGGTCACGTAAGGTTAGTCTCGGGCAGCTTCAATCCCACTATGCCACTATGATCCAAAATACCAAAAAATTGCAATAACATGATCATCAACGCCCACATCCACATGTGTTCTAACCGTGCATACCAACTACACATAGAGATGGCTCTGATACCACTGATGGGTTCGTAGCATAGAAAACAAAAATTTTCCTACGCAAGAACGCATAAACTGGCCAAGATACTCTACGAGATGGTAGCAACGGATACTAACCCTCGACGACCGTAAGCGGGGATTACGTTCCCGCACAAACGTTGACGATGGAGAGTTGGTGAAGACGCACGTAGTCGACGTAGTTGTTCACTTGACGTGGTCGACGTAGTGGTTCACTTGACGATCACAAGATCGTGTACACGGCGCCACAAGTGGCAGCGCCCCCGTGCTCGGTCACACATACAGCTCGACGTCGACTCCTCCACGCCCTCGGTCCAGCGGGGCAGCGGAAGAAGGGATCCGCCGGACACTCCTCCACACACTTCTCCAAGTGTATGAACTACGAACTACAATTCCGGCAGAGCTTCGCTAAGCTCAGACAGAAATTGGGCAGCAACTATGCGGGAAGGGGAGGATCAAGAAGTGTGTGAAGAGGAAGAAGAGGGGCTCCTTTTATAGGAGAGGAGGTGGCAGCCCCAAGGAGGGGGTGGCCGGCCAAGGGGAGGACTCTCCTCCTCTTCATGGCCCTCTTCATGGTGGTAACTCCCTCTTCATTGTGGTAACCCCCTCATCAACATGAGGTAACCCCCATTTTAATGCATGACATTCATGCTAATTAAAATTCACACTTATTGATTTAATAAAACATTTTTATTTCTTTAATATTTGTTAATTCATTTAATTAACAAACATTAACAAATACACCCTTGAGTTATTTTGATATCCGAAACAGTTTCGGTGCTTTTCTGAAATAACCCTCATGCTGTCCTGTAATTCGATCGGAGTATCGTATCCACTCAAAAACGACGGCGAACCTTAAGTGTGTCACCCTACGGTTCGTGAATAACGTGGACATGATCGAGACTCCTCTCCGATCAATAATCAATAGCGGGATCTGGAAATCCATGATGACTCCCACTTACTCAACGATGAACTAGTGATCGTGTGAACCAGTAACGAACATAGTTAATTCCTTTTGTCTCGCGATATTATTACTTATCCGAGATCCGATCATTTGGTATCAACCATACCTAGTTCGATCTCGTTCCCGACAAGTCTCTTTACTCGTTCCGTGATAATGCATTCCTGTGACCTAGTCACATGCTTGCAAGCGATTCCAATGCAATATCACCGAGAAGGGCCTAGAGAATATCTTTCCATCATCCGGATGGACAAATCCCACTCTTGATCCATGAGCCTCAACTAATACTTTCAGAGTACCCAAATCAACCTTTATAATCACCCTATTACGGTGTGACGTTTGATATCATCAAAGTACCCTTCCGGTATCAGTGATTAACATGATCTCATGGTCTAAGGATTAGAACTACTTCGCATGAGTTTGATATAGCAATGAACTTGATGACTTGATCGTTTTGCTATTCATACTATGGGTGTGAGTGTTCATCACATCATTCTCCTAATGATATGACCCCGTTATTAACAACATCCAATGTTCATGATCAGGAAACCTTGATCATCGGTTAATCAACGAGCTAGTATAAAAGAGAGGCTTTACTAGGAACCTTTTTGGTTTATTAATCACACATGTATTAATGTTTCCGATTAATACAATTCTAGCATGAGAAATAAACATTTATCATAAACATGGAATATGATAATAACCACTTTATTATTGCCTCTCGGGTTGCCTCTCGGGCATATTCCCTTCAGGTTCGCCACCCACGACTACGAATCCACCGCATCAGCTCCCGGCCTCGGTCTCCTACTGCTCAGCTGTTGTTGTCTACATCGATTCCCCACAAGAGCGGCCTGATTCTGGCCAAGAACGGCCGCACCCTGCCGTCCTGCCACCTGGTCAAACAGCCAACCGAGATCCCCACCTACACACCTAAAGAGATGCGACGGCCACCTTGCTAAAGCCCACCCCGTCATCAGTCTTGATGGATCCCAATTGATTTCTCCTCAGACCTCAGCTGCCAATCTGGAGTACGACGCGGAGAGGAGAGGAGGTCGTGCGATCGAAAAGAAGGGAACAGACGAAAAGAGCTGGGTTTTTTTTTACGTACGAAAGGGTTAGCTGGTTTTTTTACGTATTACGGTTTTGTGACGATCACGATCTCAAGCCGTATTATTCAAGCCGTATTATTAGTAGAGATTATTGGGAGGCGTAGGAACCCCCAAATTAATAGACCGGCATGGCAGACGTCACCGCCAGGACGAGGCGACGAGAGCAGGGAGCCGGCGGGAGGCGGTCCGGAACCACGGCGACGGCAGCGACCTCCAGGCCGGTTCGCGAGCTCGCGCGCCACCAGGCTGGATGCACGGTGGTAGCTAGCGGCGAGGACAAGGACGCCATGGTCAAGCTCCAAGACCCCACCGCCCTGTCCTTGTCCACGCCGAGCAGCCGAACAACAACCATCCGCTTCGCCGGAACAAGAAGTACCGCCCAGGCAGCTAGCCATCTAGCAAGCACCTTGATGGATCTCTTTTTTCCCTTTGTGTATGTAGCTCCACTGAGTAGTACTCCTGTTTCATGCGTGAGCCAGAGTAGCACATCGATATGGACGACGCAGCGTAGACGAATGGCTTGATGGCGCCCGCGGCCGTGATGACCGATCGATTCCGCTCCTCTAGCGAGATCTTCAGAAGAGCACTCACCCCGCGTTCTCCTACGCACAGCGCCGGGTCGGTGCTCCGTAGCAACGGCACCAGCTCCGGGATCGGGCCGAAGACGCCGACCAGCTGAAGACCAGCCTGGAGCACGCGGGCGAGCACAGGCACGGGCAGCTCACCGAGGTCGACCAAGTTGCTCCGACCTCGCCGGCCATGGCCGTGCTGCAGGGTCGCTGTGGTCGCCGCATGCCGGGGCGGTGGAGAGAGGAAAAGGTGGATGGTAGGTGGGAGAGAGGAAAAAGTAAGAGAGAGGGGATTGTGAGACTGCAGCTGGGCCATCAAGCATCTTTTTAGCTGGAGTTGGTGTCTGGCGCTTCCGATAGACTCTCTGTGTGCTGGAGGCAGACTGGGAGCGTCGGCTATTTTTTAGGGAGAACCGAATAAATTTTGGTATTTTGGGGTCCCGTGTGACTACTTTTGGTCCCAACTCTAAAAATCAGACAGGTACCGTTTTGAGAGCAGTTTTAGGAGGCCCGGTGAATATGTTTTAAAACCCTTTTGAATCACTTGATCCTTATCATCCCTCAGGCAGGCCCATCGACCATGGGCACTGTGTCCCCTCCACGGACGGAGCTGGAGATTCATATGCTCCGCCCGCGGGCGCATCTTTGTTCGCTTCGCCCGTGAGCGCAGTGATATGGGCTGCGGCCCATCAGGAAGCGCCTAATTTTTTTCCTATACTGTTTGGTTTTCTGTTTTCCGGGTTTGTTTTCTAGTTTTTTCTTTTTTGTTTTCTTGAGCGGATTTTCAGGTTTTCGCTGTTTTCTGAACTTTTTCAAACTTCGAAAAATTGTTTGAATTTTTTCATAAATGTTGAAACTCGAAATTTTGAATAAATTATTTTTTATAAATGTTCAAATTCGAATTTTGTTCAAAATTAAAATTTTGTTCAAACTCGAAATTTGTTCAAAATTGAAATTTTGTTCAAACACAAAATTGTTTAAAATTCAAAATTTGTTCAAACTCGGAATTTGTTCAATATTCAAATTTCGTTCAAACTTGAAATTTGTTCAAACTCAAAATTTGTTCAAAATTACAAATTTGTTCAAACTCAAAATTTATTCAAAATTTGAATTTTATTCAAACTTGAATTTTGTTCAAATTTAACATTTAAAATTGTTCAGATTTTAGAAAAGAAAAACAAAAATCAAAACAGAAAAAAAAGAAATAAGCTCTTACTGGGTCGGGCCAACTGGGCGCTCCCACGGGCGGAGCTATCCTGGCTTTGCCTTGAAGCGGAGCATAGGAGCCCCCGGCGGAGCCTTCTCCATCCCTGGCTCCGTGTTTTGCTTGGGCGAGCCACCCCGTCATGGCCGACGAGAGGAAGATGTCTTGCGTTTACCGACGCTTGGTCTAGCGGGAGAGTCTGCATCTCCAATGGATGATTAATTGATCCATTTTGATTCTGGCTGTGTGTAATGTGTTTTTAAGTTACCCCCTTTTCTCAGTCTGAATCTAAAGAACCTTTATGTTCCTTCTGGGTTGGTGGTGGCTGGTTCAAATTTCAATGTTTTTTCCATGTGGCAGAACCTCCATTGCTCCAAATTCTCATAGACTTTGGTCATGTACTCCTTGCCCTTCTCAATAATTGACAAAATTCTAATGGATTTTATTTTCCTCTATCATTGCATAGGTTCCAGGTTTAGGGACATTTTTTTTATAAGTTCCAGGTTTTGGGAGGCACAAAGAAACACCAAATTTCTTATATTAGTAGAGTAAAGATGTAAATGCTGTTGTAGCCAAAACGAAAACATTCTTGATCAAGTCCAGGATCTGCTAGCTTAAGATCTAAAAAAAGAGAGATTACTTTTCCAACGCTACTATATATTGATGAGAGTGGATTCGGTACTCACGTGGGTACGTACACACCCCGTTTTAAATTTTTGTTCAAGACATATTAATCCATTTTTAGTTTATTTTCCTAGTAGAGCACGGGATTCTGGTATACAAAAGTGGTTTCAGAATTTTGATTTGAATTTTTTTTCATCAAAGTCAACTCATAAATAGATTTTCGTTGACTTTTTTTTGGGGGGTTAACTTTGACCCAAAAAAATTATATAAAAAATTTGAAACCACTTTTACACAGCAGTATTTCGTGTTCTACTAGAAAACCAAGCTAAAATAGGTTAATACATTTTAAATCAAAAGTTGAAAGGGGGTGTATAGATACCCACGTACACACCGTTTTGTTTTCGATATATTGATAGATGTGTTTACAATTTAACTTCTACCCATGTTATTAATTTGATCCGTACGATTATGTATTGTTTGTGAACACTTACTGATGAGAACTCGCAATTCTGCAGTGCTTTTCGTCTGTTGGGCCGATTGAACCTTACGACAAGAGCGGTGGTGATTCTAATCTGGAGGAAGTTGTTGAAGAGCCTACCAAGCTCCATGTAGGTCATGATTCAGTTCACACAAGTTTGACTGAAAATTACTTTTGTAATTGCCAATGCTCACTTGTGGTAGTTATGTCCATCTTGATTGTGTTAATAAATATGGCTACCGGATATATTGCTTATATATAGAATTTAAACATTTGATTGTGTGCAATGGTCACTTTTTATAATCCACAACCTTTTGACATGACTATGAATGATTACTTGAACTCAAAATTCTTCGGGAGTAAACAACTTATTGTGCACATAATGCGAAAATTATATGATGTTTAGTGCTTGTTTTTTGAAATTTTCAGAACGGTATCTTTAGGTCTCCGAAAAAACAATGGAAAGATATACAAGTAGTTTACACATCCACTATGGACACTACGGGCGCGATTGGTAGCCTGCGAAGAGTCGAACTAGGCCTGGAGAGCCAAGAGGCCATTGATTGGATTCCTAGGCTCCCTCATTTTCTTGGCCCGCACGCGCGTCAAAGCACCCTCTACACAGGCCCTGGGGATACCTCCGAATCGAGCGTTTCCACGGGGCCAGCTTCTGGGGGGCGCAATGCGAGGCTTCGCATGCACACCTGGGGAAGGAGCGCGAGACGTCGCGTCGTTTTGTCGCACGCGCCATTACTTCCCATGTAACATCCCACTTTCTGTAGACCTAGTTAGATCAAAGTTTGACACTTTGTTTTTGGACGAATTAAAAACTTTTATTAATATATGTGCTTGAGTGCTAGCATGTATGATTTCATGTGTGTGTATGTATGATTTTATGTGAGTGCATGTGTGTACTTCTTTATTTTTGCTTGATTTTATTTTCAACACAACAAACACCTTTATTCTTGAAATTTTTACCTGGTGCTATGATCTTATGCTGAAATTCTTGATCTTGATGCTTGCTTAGGTAAAACAAAAGCCTTAGCTAGACTTCTTTGTTTGATCACACTTTATTAGAATTTCTTTCTCTTTTATTTTTGAATCATTATTTGAAAATAGGAACATCACCAAAACCCCACCTCCACTTGTCCAAAAATTATGAAACTTGGTAGATGGACTTCTACCATTTAAAAATCATTTCTTAGCCAATCATTACCACCACTTGGACCCAATTTTGAACTTTTCAAAATTCAATCGAATTTCGGCCAAACTCCCCATTTCTTCTTCTCTTCTCCTTTCTCCTCCCTCTTTGCAAAATCAACCAAGAGGCCACCCTAGCCGGCCACCCTTCTCTCTCTCCCTCGTATTCTCTTTGTCCTCTTGTGCTTGGACACAAAGAAGGGGAGGAGCCCGAGGCAATCTTTGCAAAGATTGCCCTACTCCCTCTCTCTCAACCCCTCCGCCTCAGACCCCCAATCGGCGACGAGCTGCCGCCCAGGAGGACCCCCACGACCCCACTTGCCAGCCACCGCAACCCCTGCACCTCACCTTCCCTCTCCCCCTCGCAGACGCCGACCGTGCGCACACCCGTGGAGACCAAGGCTTCGGCGGCAAGCCAGCCGTTGCTGCCTCGCCATCAACGCCCTCTGGCCACCGTCGACACCACCAATCGCTGCCAGCCGCCCCGACCGGCCGTAGTTCCCGCCGCAGCCCTTGCTCTGACCGTGCCGCATGCACGCTGTGGACGCCGAGAGCGTGCACCGCGTTCCCGCCCGTGTGATCGTTATCAAATATAGTAATGTTATCGTGTTCTCCACAGGGAGACAATCTATCAGATCTAATCGTTACGGAGAGCCTTGTCACACAAATATAGATGATGAACGAGGATAAAACATCAACAGGAACTAACATAAGCAATTCGGAATTAACAATGACCAGGATCATAGTAGCCACTAACAGAGGAGGTCACAGGATCAAGAAGAGAGGGGAAGATCAGAAGTAACCTACGATTTACACTTGTGATTCCACTTCTCTGAACCTAGTTGAACGGCGCTTCGACGTAGATGATCAGCAGGTGAGGTTGAGGTAGAGGAAGCAGTAGAGGCTGAGGAAGAAGAGCATCGGGGGCTGAGGAAGATCATCTGGTTGTGGTGCGGTAGATCTCAGATCTTGACTCCATGGCCATCGTCATGTTCTTCCCGCTCTTTCTCTTGTGGTGGAGTGGTTGGCGAGTACGTCGGGTTGTTCGCGTGTGTTCTCCGTGTCTTTTGGTACGGTGTCCTCCTCCTCTTTATCTCTGGCTTGCGTGGAGTTGCTTTTACTTTTTGCACTTTGCCCCTTGGCTTCTTTGGTTCCTGACGCAAGCCAATCCTTGGCACATGGTTCTTTCTCATAGCTTGATGACTTGGCATATTTATCTGCAATGCATAAGAATTGGCCAGTAAAAGGGTTCTATTGTATAAACTATATGAAAGTTGTATGAAATAGCACTAATCAACACTAGTTAACTTCAAAAGGGAGAGAATCTGAACTGAAATGAGGTCCAAAATGAGTATGAGCATGACAATGATCAAACCCCCACACTTAAATCTTTGCTTGTCCTCAAGTAAAGGAACAAATTGCTTGTTATCAACAATGATCAATATGATGTCACTCCAAAGTACTTGAATATTAAGCATACCTAGATGTATATCAATGAGAGAGATTCAAAGCATTACTGAATGTTGTAAGTGAGTGAAACTGAATTCGCTGTTGAGAGAGGACTAAAAGTTTCTATCTTTCTAAAGGACCTAGCAACCAAATTGCCCAAAAAAGGAAATAAGCAAAACAAGTAAAAGAAGAAGGATCAGATAATAGTTAGATGAAGTTAGCAAGGGTTAGGTGACAAGTTAGTTGCTGACTTTTGACTTTAGTTTTCAAATATGCTAGCAATAATAGCAGTGAATATGTGCAAAGGTAGAACTTCCTCCCATAGGCAGGTATCACCGATCCCGAGACCACAATACCCATCTATGATCAGAAACTTAAAATTTAGGAGTTAGAAATGTTATTCTTCGTCCCCATGGTCAAATTTCCGATCCCGAGATCGCCAAATCCAACTAGGTTAGAAGGGAAGTTAAGATAAGTTAGAATTGGCATCTCTTACCCATAGTTAATTATCCAATCCCGAGATCAACATAATCAACTAGGTTGGGAGATGATAAAAAAAATGGAAATCAGAATGAAGTCAAGTCCTTTTTCTGAATCAAGTATCCAATCCCGAGATCACATACTCATTCCATACTAGGACAAAATCAACTAAAGCAATTTAGTTACAACCAGTACTTTCCAAAATAAAGCATCCAATCCTAGGATCAACATGCCCTATATGTTCAGTACTGATTGGTGCAAAAGAAAGACAAAATTTTCAAATAAACTCTCAACAGCTTAATTCAAGATCATTCACATCACCCAGGCAGTAATACTAGGAATCTAGCTATTGACAAGTGTCAAGGCATTCTGAGTATTCAGATAGAAAAGAATGTTACCACATTGAACAGGGTTGATTAAAATTTATAGGTTTCGATAATTCAAAATAAACCAGGAATCTAAGCAAGGCAAAATGGCAAGAGACGCATATGTAATAAGTATGCAGATTAAGTGTGAAGAAGGGGCATGGTACAACTAACCTCTTGGTTTTTGCCAGTGAATTTCCTTTGGGTGTAAAGATAACTGCTTTTCCATTCTCTGTTATTCCTTTATTGAATCTACAAAATAAGACAAGAGAAAACCAACAAGGGTAAAAGTGAAATAATAAAACTTGTACAAATATCAGGTTGCCTCCTGATCAGCGCTCTTTTAAGGTCATTAGCTTGACCCCTGATTGCAGAATCATTCTCTAACATTGGTGGAGAGATTGTTGTTCTCCACCATTCCTTCTTCAATGTTTGGTATTTTCTCACCATGAGTGTAGCGCTTCAGTCTCTGACCATTAACTGAAAATGTTCCTCCAGACTGAGATTGCACCACTATAGCTCCATTGGGGAATACCTTCCTGACAATGCATGGGCCAAACCATCTTGATTTGAGTTTGCCTGGGAAAAGATGAAATCTTGTATCATACACAAGCACTGGCTGCCCTGGCACAAATTCTCTTCTCATGATCTTGTTGTCATGCATTTTCTTAGTCCTTTCTTTGTAGATCCTGGAGCTTTCATAAGATTCATTTCTAATTTCCTCCAATTTTGTCAGCTGCAGTTTCCTGTGCTCTCCTTCCTTTCCAATGTCCATGTTGAGTTTTCTCAGTGCCCATTCAGATTTATGCTCAAGCTCTACAGGTAAGTGACAAGCTTTGCCATATACCAACCTGAAGGGAGACATCCCAATGGGTGTTTTGAAAGCAGTTCTGTATGCCCACAGGGAATCTGGTAACTTGCTTGACCAATCAGATCTTGATTTTGAGACCACGTTTTCCAGAATTTGCTTGATTTCTCTGTTGGACAGCTCAACTTGACCATTGGCTTGAGGATGATAGGGAGTAGTTACTCTGTGATTGTGGACACCATACTTCTTGAATAAATTTTCAAGCTGGTAATTGTTGAAGTGGGCACCTCCATCACTGCTAACAACTCTTGGCACTCCGAATCTGGGAAAAATGATGTTCTTGAAGAGATTACAAACTGTCTTGGAATCAGCATTTGCTGTTGGGATTGCCTCTACCCATTTGGATACATAATCTACTGCCACTAAATGTGCTTGTAACCTTTAGAGGGAGGAAATGGACCCATGAAATCAATGCCCCATACATCAAAAAGTTCAACTTCTAGAATAGGTTGTTGAGGCATTTCTTGTCTTTTGGAAATTTTCCCTGTTCTCTAACAAGGATCACATGCTTGGATGAAATGGTGGCAGTCCTTAAATAAGGTAGGCCAATAAAATCCTGACTGCAGAATTTTTGCTTGTTTCTTGGATGTGCTTGCATGGCCACCATAAGGAGCAGAGTGATAGTGCTGAATTATACCTGTAGTTTCATCATTCGCAACACATCTTCTGATAATTCCATCAGCACAATGTTTGAACAGGTAAGGTTCATCCCAGTAATACTGTTTACTATCATGGATGAACTTCTTCTTTTGTTGATAGGAGAAATTAGCTGGTATAATTCCACAGACAAGGTAATTGACCATATCATCATACCATGGTGAGGAATCCTTCTTAGTGCTTAGTGACATGAGATTTTCTCCTGGCAATTCATCTCTGATGGTAACTGAATTTCTGTCATTACTGACAATTCTTGACAAGTGGTCGGCAACAACGTTTTTAGCTCCCTTTTTATCTCTGATCTCAATGTCAAACTCTTACAACAAAAGAATCCACCTAATAAGTCTCGGCTTGGCATCCTTTTTACTAATCAAGTACTTGATTACTGCATGGTCAGTGTACACAATGCAATGATTACCCACTAGGTATGCTCTGAATTTGTCAAAGGCATACACAATAGCAAGAAGTTCTTTCTCTGTGGTAGTGTAGTTAGCTTGTGTATCATCTAAGGTTCTGCTGGCATAGGATATGACATTCTAAACTTTATTCTTGCGCTGCCCAAGGACTGCACCTATGGCATAATCACTTGCATCACACATGAGTTCAAAGGGCTCTTCCCAATTTGGTGGCTGTACAATTGGAGCTTCAATTAAGGCTTGTTTCAGCTGCTCAAAAGCTCTCTTGCAATCATCATCAAAAAGGAAGTTCACGTCAGTGTTCAACAAGTGTGTCAGGGGTTTAGCTATCTTGGCAAAATCTTTGATAAATCTTCTATAGAAGCCAGCATGTCCCAGGAAACTCCTCGCTCCTTTGATATTGACAGGAGGAGGTAGCTTTGTAATAACTTCCACCTTGGACTTATCAACTTCTATTCCTCTAGCAGAAACAAGATGTCCAAGAACTACTCCTTCTTTCACTAGAAAGTGACACTTCTCCCAATTAAGAACCAAATTGTGTTCTAGGCATCTTTTCAGGACTGTTTCTAGATTTGCTATGCAACTTTCAAAATCTTCTCCATAGACAGTAAAATCATCCATAAAAACTTCCATGATTTTCTCAATGTGAACAGAGAAAATAGACATCACCAATCTCTGAAATGTACCTGGTGCATTGCAAAGGCCAAATGGTAGTCTCTTATAAGCAAAAGTTCCATAAGGACATGTAAATGTTGTTTTCTCTTGATCTTCAGGATGTATAGGAATCTGTAGGAAACCAGAGTATCCATCCAAGCAGCAGAAAAATTCATGACCAGCAAGTCTCTCAAGCATCTGATCAATAAATGGCAGAGGGAAATAATCTTTTCTTGTGCATTTGTTCAATTTCCTGAAATCTGTGACCAATCTCCAGCCAGTAACAGTTCTGGTTGGAATTAACTGTCCATTATTGTTTTCCACTACTGTCATGCCTCCTTTCTTGGGAACAACATGAATAGGGCTCACCCACTCACTGTCTGAGATGGGAAAAATCATATTCCCTAAAAGTAGCTTCAATATTTCCTTCTTAACTACCTCTTGCAACTTTGGATTAATTCTTCTTTGATGTTCTCTGGAAGGTTTACTCCCATCCTCAAGGTAAATCCTATGATTGCAAAGGGAAGGATTGATACCCTTGATATCATCTAGGCAGTACCCAATCACTTTTCTGTATTTCCTTAACAGGTCAAGCAAAGCACTGGACTGCTTTTCTGAGAGATCAGAGCTTACAATCACTGGTAATGTCTTTTCTTTATCAAGGAACTCATACTTCAAGTGAGTTGGCAAAGGTTTCAGTTCCACTGGTAATTTTTGTGCCTCAACTGTATTTTTACTAATTTGGTGTCCTTGCTCATCAGCAATTCTATATATTGCATATAGAGGTGTGCCTTCATCCACTGTCTGACTGGCATGGTAGCAATGCAAATTATCTTCAGAGTCCTTTACCATTTGATCAATGACATCAATGGAGAAACATTGCCCTTGTTTGCCAGGAAGATGAGTAGCATGCTTCATATCAAATTCTGCCTCTTCATTTCCAAATTGCAGGGTTAATTTACCTCCCTTGACATCTATCATTGCTCCTGCTGTTGCTAGAAAGGGTCTTCCAAGAATAACAGCTTCACTATTATCTTCCATCTCCAAAACAACAAAATCAACAGGGTATACAAATTTACCAACAAGGACAGGAATATCTGGCAAAATTCCTACTGGTTTCTTGATAGTTCTATCAGCTAACTGTAATATCATGTTTGTGGGCCTTAATTCACCCAATTTGAGCACTGACTGAACTGACATGGGCAAGACACTGACACTAGACCCAAGATCACATAATGTAGTGAATTCTTTTGGTCCAACTGTACAAGGAATGCGGAAACTTCCTGGATCACCAAGTTTTTCAGGCATTTTATTCTGAATAACAGCACTGCAGTTCTTTGTCAGAGTTACCAATTCGGGTTCTTCAATTGTTCTTTTCTTGGATAACAAGTCCTTGAAGAATTTTGCATACAGAGGAATGTGCATTACTTCATCAAGGATAGGAATGGTAATTTCCACAGACTTCATTGTTTCCAAGAACTTAGAGAACTGCTTGTCTTCTTTAGATTTCTCCATTCTGTCTGGAAATGGAATTTTGCAAGAAACAATGGGCTCTAAATTTTTTTTAGCAGGGAGAACTTGTGGTTCATCTTCCTTATCATTGCCAACAGGCTGATCTCCCTTCTTAGCATTGTCTCTGTTCTCTTCTTTTTCATTTCTTTCAAGTTCTTCAGGAATTGATGTCATTCTTGATCTGAGGGCAGGTGCCACGTATGCTCTACTAGGAGTAGGTAACACTGGATCTGAACTTTTTCCCGACCTTGTCATAACTACATCACAAATGTCAATTGCTCCACAATGTGCTTTAGGATTAGCTATAGGTTGAGCAGGTAGCTTCTGCTCTGCTTTCTCTGATTGATTCTGCAACAAGCAATCAAACTTGCTTCCTAAATCCTTAATTGAATCCTTTATTGTCATCATCACTTCTACTTGCATTTTCAACATTTCCTCAACTCCAGAGGTACTAGACTGATGAGATACTTCAGATCTGTTACTGCCAAAATTCTAAAATTGGTTGTTTTTGTAATTCTGCCCTTGACTTGATACAAGTGTCTGACTTGGTTGGCTATGCCTGTAGGAGAGATTGGGGTGATTCTTCCATGATGGGTTATATGAACCTTGACTCTGAGCATAGCTAACTTCTGAAACCGAAGGACCAATATTTGCATAAAAGGTGCATTCAGCAGAAGCATGCCCTATTTTTCACAAACATCACAAGCTACTACCATTGAATAAACCGATGAAGCTGAACATGAGGATTGTTGTGTCTGAAGAACACTTGCCATCTGTTTCTGAAGAACTTCAAGCTATGCAGCAATGGAATCACTAGCTGAAATACTGTGCATACCAGGAGCATGAGGAACAACTTGCCTCTCATTGGACCACTGAAAATGATGTGTAGCCATGCTTTCAAGCTCAAAAGCTTCTTCAAGTGCCTTGTTCATAATTCCTCCACCTGCAGCAGAATCAACAGATGCTCTGGTCTGATGAGTTAATCCCTTGTAGAAAGTTTGCAAAATCAGCCACTGCTCTAGACCATGATGAGGACACATCCTGAGCAATGTGTTATATCTCTGCCATGCTTCATACAGACTCTCATTGCTGAACTGAGCAAATCTGGTAATCTTGTCTCTGTACTCAGCTGCTCTTGTAGGAGGAAAATATCTCTCCAAGAATGCTTGCAGCAGATGTTCCCAGCTATCTGTCATACTGTTGGGTAAAGAGTGCAGCCAAATCTTAGCACCATCTTTGAGTGAGAATGGAAACAGTGACAACTTGATCACATCAGCTGGAACTCCATTCTGCTTCAGAGTATTGCAATACTCAAGAAATGTT
Organism: Dactylis glomerata; assembly: GCA_007115705.1. Classification (NCBI taxonomy): domain Eukaryota; kingdom Viridiplantae; phylum Streptophyta; class Magnoliopsida; order Poales; family Poaceae; genus Dactylis; species Dactylis glomerata. The sequence continues at coordinate 476,455 of QXEO01000121.1, read as the reverse complement.
CTGATATGTTCATGCGGGTCTTCAATAGCTGTACCACCAAACTGAGAATGTTGCACCATATTAATCAGAGCAGGCTTCAGTTCAAAATTATTTGCCTGAATATTGGGCTGAATCAACCCTGAAGACACCCTCTGATCCTTGGGAATCCACAAATCCCTCAGAAGAACTTTTTCTCCCATTGTTGCAGATGACTCAGTTCTCTTAATTCTTGCTTCTCTCTTCCTTCTCAAGAAGGTTCTCTCAATTTCTGGATCAAACAACACTGGAGCCTGTTCAAGTAACGCAAAATTCATGCAAAACCTATAGATCTCAACAACTCAGCGCACAGTTAATAGGTTAGTGCACTAAATCAAAAGCCACACACACAACAAGGTCTATCACACAACTAGATTGTTGAAATTTGTCTCCCCGGCAACGGCACCAATTTGATCGTTATCAAATATAGTAATGTTATCGTGTTCTCCACAGGGAGACAATCTATCAGAGCTAATCATTATAGAGAGCCTTGTCACACAGATATAGATGATGAACGAGGATAAAACATCAACAGGAACTAACAGAAGCAATTCAGAATTAACAACGACCAGGATCACAGTAGCCACTAACAGAGGAGGTCACAGGATCAAGAAGAGAGGGGAAGATCAGAAGTAACCTATGATTTACACTTGTGATTCTACTTCTCTGAACCTAGTTGAACGGCGCTTCGACGTAGATGATCAGCAGGTGAGGTTGAGGTAGAGGAAGCAGTAGAGGCTGAGGAAGAAGAGCATCGGGGGCTGAGGAAGATCATCTGGTTGTGGTGCGGTAGATCTCAGATCTTGACTCCATGGCCATCGTCATGTTCTTCCCGCTCTTTCTCTTGTGGTCGAGTGGTTGGCGAGTGCGTCGGGTTGTTCGCGTGTGTTCTCCATGTCTTTTGGTACGGTGTCCTCCTCCTCTTTATCTCTGGCTTGCGTGGAGTTGCTTTTACTTTTTGCACTTTGCCCCTTGGCTTCTTTGGTTCCTGGCGCAAGCCAATCCTTGGCACATGGTTCTTTCTCATAGCTTGATGACTTGGCGTATTTATCTGCAATGCATAAGAATTGGCTAGTAAAAGGGTTCTACTGTATAAACTATATGAAAGTTGTATGAAATAGCACTAATCAACACTAGTTAACTTCAAAAGGGAGAGAATCTGAACTGAAATGAGGTCCAAAATGAGTATGAGCATGACAATGATCACCGTGCACACGTCCATTTCACTCGCGCTTTGCACCGTTCTGCACGGCGTCGAACGTGCAACACCACGACACACGTGCCCAGCACGCCTACGCCTCGACGTGTCCAGCCCGTGACCGAAACCGTGCGCCCCTGAACTGAAACCGACCTAACCCCGGCCAATGCAGCACGCGCCTGAGCCTCTCGCTTGCATCACTGGACTCAGTCCACGACGCCGTCCCCAGCGAGCCGCCCCAGTCAACGAATTGTTTCCAGTGAGTCTACTCTGAACCAAGATCACCGCGAGCATATAAATCCTAGGCACCCCTCTCCTTGCCCTCTCTACTTGCCATTTGCCCCCTCTCCGCATCTCCTCTTCTCTGTGAGCTCTCCCCTCTGCATCCCACGCTCTCGCTCACTTTGCCTAGCCCTAGCAAGCTCGCCGGAGAATCGTCGAAGCCGAGGAAGAAGGGGAAGGTTACCGTCGGATTTCATTGCCGCCACCCTCTCTTCTCTTTCCCACTGGCTTCCCAGATCTCTCCTGCGTCTAACGCTACACTTTTTGTGACCTAGATCCACCGGTAGCCGATGACATCATCGACCTCGTCGGAGCACCTGGGAACGATGGCGGCGAGTTAAAGCGAAGCTGCGATCCCGTTCACCTCTCTGATGACGTCTCCGAGCATCTCCGACACTCCATCACCGATCCACGCCGTCCGATCATCGCCGACAAGCCCTAGGTGAGCACCGCACCACCGCAGTAAACCCTAGCCCCGTCATCGCCCTAACCCCTCTGTCGCGGAGACGACAAACCGAGGTCGTCGATCTTCACTTGATCAAACGACGCTCATTGCCCTGTACCGATTTGGTACCTTGCGCCGCTGACTGGCCTGGCCCGCCGGTCAGCCATTTGAAATCGCCGTTCCCGCCGTGCCACATCGGATCTGGGCCGGCCCGTCGCTTGGCAGCCTGGCTCGGTCAGATCCGGCCCGGATCTCTTTTTTTTCAGAAATCTGTTTTAAACTTGTTTAGATCTGTGAACTTGTAAAATTCATAGGATATTCTCTGTATGAGCAAATTGAATGATTCAAATTTCTATGTGTAGCTTGAGGTGATATCTTTCAAATGGCATAGGTCCCATGTTTGTAGACCCTCTGTAGATGAAATGATAAATAGTGGAGTTAATTAGATCACTTCTCAAGTTTATTTATATATCTTGAGTTCTGTATACTGAAAATGGGTAGATCCAATTTTCAGTGTTAGCTTAACATGATAGTTTGCTTGACCAACTGTTTTCACTATTTTAGGATCCCTATTTTTGCAGTAGAAATTAATATGGTAGTTTATGTATTTAATTTTAGGAAAATTATCATCTGCTATAGATTAGGAATTTTGTTATGAATCCAAATTCTCTGGATTGTGCTCTGGAAGAGATTTCCAGAACATTTTAGCTCATATTTTTCTGATGCTCAGAGAATATCTGAGATTTATTTTGGTGTTCTAGTTTTATTCCCTATTGTCTAATTCATAGGAATTAAACCACAAACTGTTTTTGTGTAAATCCAATTTTGTTGGATTCTTAAGATTGTTGTCAACCTGTAAGTTTACTGAATGTGTTGTTTTGGTCTATAAGACCACCTGCATGCTTGTTGGGAATGATTTGGTGTGATAATTGCTTTGTTTGAAACACCCTAGTTCTAATAGGATTAACCTAATAACTAAAACCTATAAAATCTTGTTTTGTTTTCTAAACTTGTTTGCTTCTGATACTCTTTGCTTGTGTGGTATGGAGTGCATGAAATGATAAGACTTGTGTATGCATGTATATTCATTGTGTGCTATTATTTTTCCAGCGATAGAATCGAACGAGGAGTGTACCGAAGAGGGGGAAGTCTTTGAGTATCAAGAAGAAGAGGACCAGGGACAAGCCACTCAAGGCAAGCCATCTAACTTGTTGCATATCTAAATCCTATACACTTGTTTTGCAGGTTGCATAAAGGTTTATGAAATTGCATGTTTTCATATTGCTATATCTCTTGTAGCAATTGTATATGTTGGCTCAAGCTCCACGAGCCTATTGTTATCATCCCATGAGATGACCCCCTTGAACAACTACTCTTCACCCCTATAGTAGTTGGCTTGTTGATTAGCAGCAAGACCTTTGGGAAACCCTCTAGTGGAGCCAAAAATTCTAGGATGGGAACACTCAAAAAGTTTTCTTGAAAATGTTTTCGAAAACCTTGGAGTAGCATCTACTCCACTGAAATGTTTCACAAATGACTTTGAGCAAATGGTGATGCTCATGAAGGATAAAGAAGATGGTGGTTTTTGAATGACATTGGTGATCACTAGGTATCCACCAGAACAATTTACCCGTGCAACCACATTACCCCGGTATGGGACGGGGCCTAGTACGAAGTTTATTTGCTTTAGTGCGGGGAGCCTCATACTATATAAGGGTCTGTAGGACCCCGGAATCTGGGTTGCCGCAAGAGTATGGGCAATAGTGAATCGGGATCTTTCGGGATTTATCCGGCCGGAAGACACTTGGGTTTCTCCCGCCGTGGCACTGGAGCTACACTCAAAATGGAGGTAGGCTGCCAGGGTTTGCCGGGGAGGTTAACTCCACAGGGCAGGCACCCATACTAAGGTAGGTAGATGGAAGACTTCGTTCGATTATCCGAACCCCGCATGCTAGTGTATGACGGACCGTGGTGGAATCTCGGCGGATTTATTGAATCTTGTGGGTAAAGTGTACAACCTCTGCAGAGTGAAATCCTATTCAAATAGCCGAGTCCTCGGTCATGGATGGTTGGAATGGTCGCTATCTAGCCCAATGTTGGTTTTGATTTAAAAAGATGTTTTCGGAAAGAAAAGGAGAAAGGTGCCGAACGAAGTACTTGGAGGGTACTGTCGTGGCACGTTGATGGTTCGGAGTACTTGGAGGGTACTGCCGAGGAAAGGTGATGGTCATGTTTGATTGACCATCGGAGTTCTTGGAAAATAAATGAGTTCCCCCTTCCCTAGAGCTTTTACTAAAAATGGTTTTATAAACTCTCTTCTTTAATAAGGATATAGAGATGTTGTATGACATGCTATATCGACAAGAGAAACTATGATATAGAGATGTCGTATGACATGCTATATCGACATGAGAAACTACTGTTAGTATAGAGCACTAGCCTGAAAACACTCCCCTTTTGCTACAGCCAAACTGCATGTTAATCACTCTCTCTTAGATGGTTTACGAGTACAATTCAAAATGTACTCATGGCTTTGTCCCTGGCTATTAACTTGGTAAGATTATGGTGAAGACTACGATGACGAAGGAGAGGAGTTCGACGATGCCGGTGCGAACTAGGACCCATCTCCTGGTCAGTCGCCTGTAGGGTAGAGGCATGAACCGGACTACTGATGCTACCCTTGTATCCGCTGCAACTATTAGTGAACTTGCCCTGTGTGGCATTTAAATTCGGCCAAGTGGCCATGTAAGATTATTTGAACTCGTTATGTAATGGAAGATGTATTCTGTAATGCCAACTCTGTTATGTGGATTCACGATGATCTTCCCGGGATCATGAATTGTATGCATAACAGGAATCCCGGGTGGTAAGCCGGGGTCCCCACAGAGTTGGTATCAGAGCCATCCTGACCTTAGGAGACCCTAGAGTAGCATGGGCGTTAGATCAAAACAAAACTTATTTTCTCTATTAAATAAAAGAGATGGCTTTATATATATAAGGTAAATATATATTGCTCTCATCTCTTCTGTCGTTCTTTAAGCATATAGACTACTTAAATTTTAATTCAAGTTTTTACTGTATTTAAAATATTGTACACTTGAGTAAGATATTAATTAAATCTACCTTAAAACTTGTGTAGATGGACGCTCCTACTGCACACCGTCAGGTCGGTACCCACGAGGACGTGCTCGTTTTTTAGCGCGACTTGGTGGAGCTGGCCGCGCGTCTCGGACGCCCGCGTCTAAAGGTTCAAGGTTACCGTCTTTTGGAGGAGGGTACTCGGGAGCTGGCTTTCCAGCTCGTCTGTCAGGTCTGTGGGAAGGAGGTCCCGCCGATCTCCCAAGGGTTCACATTCGACGTGATTGAGCGTACTTGGGGCAATGGACTTATGCGTGTTCTGCGACACGCCATCTCGTGCCTCGTCCACTTCCACTATGACGAGCTACTCGGCACCCACCACGAGCACTACGGACGGGTTGACTCCGATGGTCTTCCCTATCAGGCCGCCGCTCACACTCCGTTTAGCCGCCACCTTTGCCACACGGAGGCCCTGCTGCACCACACTCAGGAGCAGCTGGACCATGTCCGTATGGTCGCCGACGAGAGGGGCTTGGAGTTAGCCGTTCTTCATGAGGACCTTCAGGAGACTATCCTCTCTCGCCACCACCTCCTCGCCACCAAGAGGAGGATCTCGAAGAGGAATAGGACCCTGCGGCAGCGTGTCCGCGACTTGGAGGACCACCTAGCTTCTCTCGAGAGTCACGTATCAGAGTTGGAGGAGGAGACCGCCGAGCTCCACAAGGAGAATGAGGCAGTCCTTGGCCGTGATGATGACCACCAGGAGGCCTACGATGAGGAGCCCGCGAGCACCGACGACGACGACTGTGGTAGCGATGACGGTGATGACCGCAATGCTATCATGGACTTCTACGCGCCTGAGACTCCGAGCGAGGAGGACCCCGAGAAGGTTGAGCCCCACGTTACCATCGACTAGTAGGTGTCCGGAGCACTGCTACCGCACTTAGGATGACGACTTCAGAGTAGGACAACTTACCCCTTTTGCGTATGTATTGCTTGGTTCTGTTGAAACCATTGATGTGATGATGTATGAGACTATGAGTGGTGTGTGCTAGACTTATGTGGAACTACTTTTGTATGTATCTATGCATGTACTGGACTTGGATGCTTTTGGATGTTAATATTATATGGGTGCTTAATTTATTTATATCTCTCTTGCATGATTCTTTATGCAGTATTTATGCACAACTCGATTTCCCTTATTTACTTTGTCTCGTTTTCTCACCAAACCGTTATTCTCCAGAATGGCTCCGGAAACGCGAGGCCAAGCTGGAAACAATCCGCCCCCTCCACCTAAGCCTGACATGGCGCAGGTGCTGCGACTCATGTTAGAAGAACGTGAAGCCGCACGTGCCGAACGCCAAGCCAATCTTGCCACTCTCCAACACCTCGCCCAGCTAGCCACCAATAACAACAACAACAACAACAACAACAACAATGGTGGCAATGGCAATGATGAACCACAAACCAAGCTCCGGGATTTCCAGAATTCCAACCCACCCACTTTCACCAAGTCCACTGAGCCTCTGGATGCCGATGATTGGCTCCGGACTATTGAAAATAAGCTTGAGTATGCGGGAGTGGGAGCGAACGAGAAGGTCCTATATGCAACTCACTTTCAAGCTGGACCAGCTGGAGCATGGTGGGAGAATGTTCGTGCCATGCAGCCCGAGGGTCAAGTTATGACCTGGGATGCTTTCAAGACCAAATTCCGCAAGGCCCACGTACCCTCAGGACTTATCAAGATCATGAGGGATAAATTCCTCAATCTAAAGCAAGGAGGTATGAGTGTTACCGACTACCTCGTTCACCACTTGGGGAAGGTATGACCCAAACGATATTGATACCGATGAGAAGAAGAGAGAGAGATTTCTCAACGGGTTACAGGAGGAGCTGCAGACTTACCTTGTGGCTGTTCACTATCCCGATTTGGAGGCCATGGTAGATGCTGCCATCATGGTCGAAGACAAGAACAAAGCTGCCCGTGAGAGTCGCAAGCGGAGGATGATGAATCAAGGAGGACCTAGTGGTCACAGGTCCTGCAGCATGCCCCCATCCAGAGCCGCACCACCACCACAGAGGTTCGTCTCTCAAGCTCCTAGGCCCAACAACCCCAGCCGTCAGTACCCTAGCAACCGCCCATCAGGAGGAAACTTATTTGGGAACAACCGCAACACTTTCAACCCCACCAACCGCAGTCAGGGCAGTGGATGCTACACTTGTGGTCAGCCTAGACACTTCTCTAAGGAGTGCCCATTGAAGAAGTCCTCTGCCCCGAGCCTCAGCGTGCCGCGCCCAATCAGGGTCAAGGCCGTGGACCTTCTGGAAGAAACCCGAAGACCCAAGCCCATAATGCAAGAGGCTGTCTAAACCATGTCACTGCTGAAGAAGCTGCCGAGGCCCCAGATGTTGTGCTTGGTATGTTTCTTGTCAACTCCATCCCTGCAAGAGTGCTGTTTGATTCGGGTGCATCACATTCCTTCGTTACCGAGCACTTTGTGAAAAAGGGGAAGTTAGAGTCTACCATGATGACTAGAGCTATGCTAGTTCAGATTCCCGGTTCCGTCGTGAAGACCAAGGATAATTGTGTAGATGTGCCGGCAGATATTCACAGGGTATCTTTTCGAGCCAATTTGATCATCTTAGGCACGAAGGGGTTGGATGTGGTACTTGGAATGGATTGGATGTCCAAGTACCAGGGACACATAGATTGCGCCAGAAAGTCTATAGCCGTGACCAACAGCGACGGTATCCGAATTGAACACGTTGCAACCATGCCATCCCGCAAAGCCTACTACAAGAAGTCCGTATCTGGGCCAACCCTCGACCAAGTTCCAGTGGTATGTGAATACCCGGATGTTTTCCCCGAAGAGTTGCCAGGTATGCCCCCTGATCGGGATATCGAGTTCATTATTGAGTTGGTTCCTGGGACAGCCCCTATTGCGCAACGAGCCTACCGCATGAACCCCCAAGAACTAGAAGAGGTAAAGAGCCAACTCACTGATATGCTCAGCAAGGGTCTTATTCGTCCCAGTGCGTCACCTTGGGGTTCGCCTGTTCTTTTTGTGGACAAGAGGGACGGTGCCATTCGATTGTGTGTGGACTACCGTAAACTTAATGAGGTAACCATTAAAAACAAGTATCCGCTCCCAAAGATTGAAGACCTATTTGATCAGCTGAATGGGGCCAAAGTGTTCTCCAAGATTGATCTCCGTACTGGATATTATCAGCTGAAAGTCCGTGAGTCCGATATTCCCAAGACCGCCTTTACCACCCGCTACGGTTTGTTTGAGTACACCGTGATGTCTTTTGGCCTGACCAATGCCCCTGCCTACTTCATGAATCTCATGAACAAGGTGTTCATGAAGTTCCTCGACAAATTTGTAGTGGTGTTCATTGACGACATTTTGGTCTATTCCAAGACAGAGGAAGAGAACGCAGAACATCCGCGGCTCGTATTGGGAACCCTACGCGAGCACCAACTTTATGCTAAGTTCACCAAATGTGAGTTTTGGCTGAAAGAAGTTGGATTCCTAGGCCACGTTATATCAGCCGGTGGAGTTTCCGTTGACCCCTCTAAAATCACTTCCATCATGGAGAGAAAAGCCCCAACTAACCCCACCGAGGTTCGAGCTTTCCTTGGACTAGCTGGTTATTACCGGAAGTTTGTTGAAGGATTTTCCAGCATCGCTCGCCCGTTAACTCAACTCCTCAAGAAGGATAAAAAGTTCGAGTGGACTGAAAAGTGCGAGCAAAGTTTCCAAGAACTTAAGAAGAGACTTGTGTCAGCCCCTATTCTAACCATGCCTGATATTACCAAGAGCTTTGACATCTATTGCGACGCATCCAGGCTTGGACTTGGAAGTGTCTTGATGCAAGACGGCAAAGTCATTGCCTACCTATCCCGTCAACTATGACCGCATGAGTTAAACTACCCTACCCATGACCTACAACTCGCCGCCGTGGTTTATGCACTAAAAACTTGGCGACACTACCTTATGGGAAACCGGTGTGAAATCTACACAGACCACAAGAGCTTGAAGTACATTTTCTCTCCGAAGGAGTGGAACATGGGGCAACGAAGATGGATTGAGCTTATTAAAGACTACGATCTAGGCATTCACTATCACCCGGGTAAGGCGAATGTTGTTGCCGATGCCCTCAGTCGAGAGCCTAGCTCTCTAGATGCCCTACTAAAGACCAACCAACCTACCCTATGCGAGGAGTCTGAAAGATTTGGACTTGAGCTTGTAAGCCATGGGTTTTTTGCCAACCTTGAAGTCCGGCCTACTCTGTTTGATCAAATTAAAGAAGCCTAGAAAGGTCACGAGAGTATTGAAGGGATCAAGCGTAGGATGGGACGAGAAGAAGTACCTAGGTTCTCGATTGACCAACAAGGTGTACTGTGGTATAATGGACGCTTATGCGTCCCCAGCGTCGATGAGTTGAAGCAGCTTATCTTAAAGGAGACCCATGATACTCCTTATTCGATTCACCCCGGAGGCACCAAGATGTACCAAGACTTGAAAGAGCAGTTTTGGTGGCATGGTATGAAGCGAGAGATAGCCTTTTATATTGCACGGTGTGACGTCTGCCAGCGTGTCAAAGCCGAGCACCAAAGACCTGTGGGTCTGTTGCAACCATTGAAAGTACCCATGTGGAAATGGGAAGAAATTGGTATGGACTTTATCACCGGCCTTCCGAGGTCCAATAGGGGACATGACTCCATCTAGGTCATCGTTGATCGCCTAACCAAAGTTGCCCACTTCCTTCCTGTCAAGACCACCGACCGAGGTCAGAATCTGGCCGAGCTCTATATAAGTCGAATCGTGAGCCTGCATGGAGTACCAAAGCGAATCGTGTCTGATCAAGGATCACAATTCACCTCCCAATTTTGGGAAAGCCTGCACTGAGCCCTTGGGACAAACCTCTCCTTTAGCACCGCCTTCCATCCGCAAACAGGAGGTCAGACCGAGCGAGTGAATCAAATTCTTGAAGACATGCTTCGCGCCTGCGTCCTCTCATATGGAGCCAAATGGGAGGATTGTTTACCCTTTGCCAAGTTTTCCTACAACAATAGCTACCAAGCGAGCCTGCAAATGGCCCCCTTTGAAGCTTTGTACGGTCGCAAGTGTTGTACCCCTCTCAACTGGTCTGAGACCGGGGAAAGCCTGGTGTTTGGACCCGATATCATTAAGGAAGCCGAAGAGCAAGTGCAACTGTTCCGGAACCGACTAAAAGCTGCCCAGTCTAGACAGAAGAGCTACGCCAATTCCCGACGGAGGCCCATATCATTCCAAGTGGGAGATTTTGTCTATCTCCGTGTTACACCTCTCAAGGGAATGCAAAGATTTCATGTCAAGGGCAAGCTAGCACCCCGCTATATTGGCCCATATAAAATCTTAGAATGCCGCGGAGAAATGTCCTACAAATTGGAGCTACCCCCGAAGCTGTCTGATTTCCACGATGTCTTCCATGTATCACAGCTACGCAAATGCCTTCAAGCCCCCAACAAACCCAAAACCTTCAAAGAAGTTGACCAGGACTCCATTGACCTCAACCACGACTTGACCTACAATGAGAGACCAATCCGTATCTTGGAGAAAGATGTCCGTCTTACTCGTAGAAGGAAAATCAACATGTATAAGGTCCAATGGAGTAACCACACCGAAGATGAAGCCACTTGGGAACGTGAGGATTATCTCCAGCGGGAATTTCCCGAGTTGTTCAGTGCTTAGCTACTGAATCTCGGGACGAGATTCTTTTAAGGGGGAAGGTCTGTAACATCCCACTTTCTGTAGACCTGGTTAGATCAAAGTTTGACACTTTGTTTTTGGATGAATTAAAAACTTTTATTAATATATGTGCTTGAGTGCTAGCATGTATGATTTCATGTGTGTGTATGTATGATTTTATGTGAGTGCATGTGTGTACTTCTTGATTTTTGCTTGATTTTATTTTCAACACAACAAACACCTTTATTCTTGAAATATTTACCTGGTGCTATGATCTTATGCTGAAATTCTTGATCTTGATGCTTGCTTAGGTAAAACAAAAGCCTTAGCTAGACTTCTTTGTTTGATCACACTTTATTAGAATTTCTTTCTCTTTTATTTTTGAACCATTATTTGAAAATAGGAACATCACCAAAACCCCACCTCCACTTGTCCAAAAATTCTGAAACTTGGTAGATGGACTTCTACCATGTAAAAATCATTTCTTAGCCACTCATCACCACCACTTGGACCCAATTTTGAACTTTTCAAAATTCAATCGAATTTTGGCCAAACTCCCCATTTCTTCTTCTTCTCTTCTCCTTTCTCCTCCCTCTTTGCAAAATCAATCAAGAGGCCACCCTAGCCGGCCACCCTTCTCTCTCTCCCTCTTATTCTCTTTGTCCTCTTGTGCTTGGACACAAAGAAGGGGAGGAGCCCGAGGCAATCTTTGCAAAGATTGCCCTACTCCCTCTCTCTCACCCCCTCCACCTCAGACCCTCAATCGGCGACGAGCTGCCACCCAGGAGGACCCCCACGACCCCACTTGCCAGCCACCGCAACCCCTGCACCTCACCTTCCCTCTCCCCCTCGCCGACGCCGACCGTGCGCACGCCCGTGGAGACCAAGGCTTCGGCGGCAAGCCAGCCGTTGCTTCCTCGCCATCAACACCCTCTGGCCACCGTCGACACCACCCAATCGCTGCCAGCTGCCCCGACCAGCCGTAGGTCCCGCCGCAGCCCTTGCTCTGACTATGCCGCATGCACGCCGTGGACGCCGAGAGCGTGCACCGCTTTCCCGCCCGTGCACACATCCATTTCACTCGTGCTTTTCACCATTCTGCATGGCGTCGAACGTGCAACACCACGACACACACGCCCAGCACGCCTACGCCTCGACGTGTCCAGCCCGTGACCGAAACCGTGCGCCCCTGAACTGAAACGGATCTAACCCCGGCCAATACAGCACGCGCCCGAGCCTCTCGCTTGCATCACTGGACTCAGTCCACGACGCCGTCCCCAGTGAGCCGCCCCAGTCGACGAATCATTTCCAGTGATTCTACTCCGAACCGAGATCACCGCGACCATATAAATCCCAGGCACCCCTCTCCTCGCCCTCTCTGCTTGCCATTTGCCCCCTCTCCGCATCTCCTCTTCTCTGTGAGCTCTCCCCTCTACATCCCACGCTCTCGCTCACCTTGCCTAGCCCTAGCAAGCTCGCCAGAGAATCGCCGAAGCCGAGGAAGAAGGGGAAGGTTACCGTCGGATTTCATCGCCGCCACCCTCTCTTCTCTTTCCCACTGGCTTCCCAGATCTTTCCTGCGTCTAACGCTACACTTTTTGTGACCTAGATCCACTGGTAGCCGACGACATCATCGACCTCGCCGAAGCACCTGGGAACGATGGCGGCGAGTTAAAGCGAAGCTGCGGTCCCGTTCACCTCTCTGACGATGTCACCGAGCATCTCCGACACTCCGCCGCCGATCCACGCCATCCGATCATCGCCGATGAGCCCTAGGTGAGCACCGCACCACCGCAGTAAACCCTTGCCCCACCGTCGCCCTAACCCCTCTGTCGCGGAGATGATGAACCGAGGCCGTCGATCTTCACTTGATCGAACGATGCTCGTTGCCCTGTACCGATTCGGTACCCTGCGCTGCTGATTGGCCTGGCCCACCGGTCAGCCATTCGAAATCGCCGTTCCCACCATGCCGCATCAGATCTGGGCCGGCCCGTCGCTTGGCGGCCTGGCTCGGTCAGATCCGGCCCGGATCTCTTTTTTTCAGAAATCTGTTTTAAACTTGTTTAGATTTGTGAACTTGTAAAATTCATAGGATATTCTCTGTATGAGTAAATTGAATGATTCAAATTTCTATGTGTAGCTTGAGGTGATATCTTTCAAATGGAATAGGTCCCATGTTTGTAGACCCTCTGTAGATGAAATGATAAATAGTTGAGTTAATTGGATCACTTCTCAAGTTTATTTTTATATCTTGAGTTCTGTATACTGAAAATGAGTAGATCCAATTTTCAGTGTTAGCTTAACATGATAGTTTGCTTGACCAACTGGTTTCACTATTTTAGGATCCCTATTTTTGCAGTAGAAATTAATATGGTAGTTTATGTATTTAATCTTAGGAAAATTATCATCTGCTATAGATTAGGAATTTTGTTATGAATCCAAATTCTCTGGATTGTGCTCTGGAAGAGCTTTCCAGAACATTTTGGCTCATATTTTTCTGATGCTCAGAGAATATCTGAGATTTATTTTGGTGTTCTAGTTTTATTCCCTATTGTTTAATTCATAGGAATTAAACCACAAACTGTTTTTGGGTAAATCCAATTTTGTTGGATTCTTAAGATTGTTGTCAACCTGTAAGTTTACTGAATGTGTTGTTTTGGTCTATAAGACCACCTGCATGCTTGTTGGGAATGATTTGGTGTGATAATTGCTTTGTTTGAAACACCCTAGTTCTAATAGGATTAACTTAATAACTAAAACCTATAAAATCTTGTTTTGTTTTATAAACTTGTTTGTTGCTGATACTCTTTGCTTGTGTGGTATGGAGTGCATGAAATGATAAGACTTGTGTATGCATGTATATTCATTGTGTGCTATTATTTTTCTGGCGATAGAATCGAATGAGGAGTGTACCGAAGAGGGGGAAGTCTTTGAGTATCAAGAAGAAGAGGACCAGGGACAAGCCACTCAAGGCAAGCCATCTAACTTGTTGCATATCTAAATCCTATACACTTGTTTTGCAGGTTGCATAAAGGTTTATGAAATTGCATGTTTTCATATTGCTATATCTCTTGTAGCAATTGTATATGTTGGCTCAAGCTCCACGAGCCTATTGTTATCATCCCATGAGATGACCCCCTTGAACACCTACTCTTCACCCCTGTAGTAGTTGGCTTGTTGATTAGCAGCAAGACCTTTGGGAAACCCTCTAGTGGAGCCAAAAATTCTAGGATGGGAACACTCAAAAAGTTTTCTTGAAAATGTTTTCGAAAACCTTGGAGTAGCATCTACTCCACTGAAATGTTTCACAAATGACTTTGAGCAAATGGTGATGCTCATGAAGGATAAAGGAGATGGTGGTTTTCGAATGACATTGGTGATCACTAGGTATCCACCGGAACAATTTACCCGTGCAACCACATTACCCCGGTATGGGACGGGGCCTAGTACGAAGTTTATTTGCTTTAGTGCGGGGAGCCTCATACTATATAAGGGTCTATAGGACCCCAGAATCCAGGTTGCCGCAAGAGTATGGGCAATAGTGAATCGGGATCTTTCGGGATTTATCCGGCCGGAAGACACTTGGGTTTCTCCCGCCGTGGCACTGGAGCTACACTCGAAATGGAGGTAGGCTGCCAGGGTTTGCCGGGGAGGTTAACTCCACAGGGCAGGCACCCGTACTAAGGTAGGTAGATGGAAGACTTCGTTCGATTATCCAAACCCCGCATACTAGTGTATGACGGACCATGGTGGAATCCCGACGGATTTATCGAATCTTGTGGGTAAAGTGTACAACCTCTGCAGAGTGAAATCCTATTCGAATATCCGAGTCCTCGGTCATGGACGGTTGGAATGGTCCCTATCTAGCCCAATGTCGGTTTTGATTTAAAAAGATGTTTTTGGAAAGAAAAGGAGAAAGGTGCCGGACGAAGTACTCGGAGGGTACTGTCGTGGCACGTTGATGGTTCGAAGTACTTGGAGGGTACTGCCGAGGAAAGGTGATGGTCATGTTTGATTGACCATCAGAGTTCTTGGAAAATAAATGAGTTCCCCCTGCCCTAGAGCTTTTACTAAAAATGGTTTTATAAGCTCTCTTCTTTAATAAGGATATAGAGATGTCGTATGACATGCTATATCGACACGAGAAACTAGTGTTAGTATAGAGCACTAGCCTGAAAACACTCCCCTTTTGCTACAGCCAAACTACATGTTAATCACTCTCTCTTAGATGGTTTGCGAGTACAATTCAAAATGTACTCACGGCTTTGTCCCTGGCTATTAACTTGGTCAGATTATGGTGAAGACTACGATGACGATGGTGAGGAGTTCGACGATGCCGGTGCAAACTAGGACCCATCTCCTGGCCAGTCGCCTGTAGGGTAGAGGCACGAACTGGACTACTGACGCTACCCTTGTATCCGCTGCAACTGTTAGTGAACTTCCTGGGATCATGAATTGTATGCATAACGGGAATCCCGGGTGGTAAGCCGGGGTCCCCACATCCCATCACCGCCCAACCTCTCCTATCTCTCTCTCTTATCACTCTTTCTCTCACTCTCCTCTCCCAAACCGCCGGATGATTTCTCTTCCTCCGCCGACAACTGCACCGACTGCCTTGCCGCTTCCTCGCATCGTCGTCGCGGAGGCCATGCCTCGCATCGAAGGGGAGCAAGCATCTGGCCGCACATCAACCGCCACCTGCAAAATGTTGGTAAGCACCCTCAATCCCCATCTTGTACATTTGGTCTTCCTTCATGATGTTCATAGGCGCGTGCTAGATGACATGCATAGCCGATCTGCTAGGTTTAGGGT
Organism: Dactylis glomerata; assembly: GCA_007115705.1. Taxonomy (NCBI): domain Eukaryota; kingdom Viridiplantae; phylum Streptophyta; class Magnoliopsida; order Poales; family Poaceae; genus Dactylis; species Dactylis glomerata. Next base: position 460,890 of record QXEO01000121.1, on the reverse strand, counting down.
TGAAGGTCAGTATTGTAGTGTTGGGGTTTTTCCCCTTTTGTCGCACTAATGATGTGTGCAGCTGCTAGGGTTAGGGTTCGATCTGTTAGATGCTGATGATGCCGATGATGAACACCCTTTGTTAGATATGTTTCCATAACATATCATGCCGATGATGAACACCATTTGTGCGCAGATCATAGTGAGGTAGCGAGCATTTAACGTGTGCTCTGCTCACCAAAGTATGGTCTGCTTGGCCACATGTTAAATATTATCTCAGTAATCAGACTAGACGGTTGCCACAGTTCGTTCTATTCAACCTTGTGTGTAGAGCAAAAATCAGTCATTGTTCAACACACATGGTTGAATAGCATCAATTGTGGCGTCTACCATGCATACACTATCTGAGGCAAGCTGTTTTGATATGCTTTTTTGCTCAGTCATAACTGTGATTAGCCAATGATTCAAATAGGCATGTATATTAGTGGCCGAATGATCTTTGTGGACCTTATGCACTGCATATTTCATCTACAATGAGCAATGCATTTGGTCCTGAAGAACCATTCGTGCCGCAAGGTCAGCATTGTATGAGGCGTTTGAGTTTGTAGGTCAATGGTTTTCTTGCCCTTGAGCCAATGATTAAAGACATGATCTGATGTACGTTGCATAATGATTTTATCTGACCCTATACCTTGCACATGTAGTGAAAAATATGCATTGCATTAGGTTAGCTAAAATCATTCTTGCAGCACATCACTACTATGAGGCTCCACATATCTTGATGTGTTTTTTTGCTCAGTCATATCTGTGATTAGCCAATGATTCAAATAGGCTTGTATATTAGTGGCCGAATGATCTTTCTGGACCTTATGCGCTGCACATTTCGTATACAATGAGCACTGCATTTGGTCCAGAGGGATCATTCGTGCCGCAAGGTCAGCATTGTATGAGGCGTTTGAGTTTCTAAGACTTCTTCACTTGTGATTAATGTTTTTCTTTCCCTTGAGCTATGCTAAGACTTCTTCACTTGTGTAGATGCTGCATCTAGAAGTGCCTGTGGAGGTTCCTCCTGAGGAGGGTTCGAGCAGGAAGCGTATTGGATGACCACCTTCAGTAGGCCACTTCCATGAGGGCATGAACCCTACGCACTTCTGCAGGATCCTCATAGCGCCTGGGATCGGAGTGCTACCACTCCCGGACGGCTTCAGGCCTTATCTAAGCCCGGTGTCGGGGAAGATGGTCATCAAGACCACCACTAGCTGCCAGTGGGAGATGAGCGGCAAGGCCATCTTGGAAGCTGGCTGGCCAGAATTCGCGGTCGCCCACAACCTCAAGATCGGCTACCTCCTGTTCTTCAAGAAGCTCACTGCAAGGGAGTACAGGGTGGTCGTCTTGGACTACTCATGATGTGAGGTTGTCGGCAGGTGCTCAAAACACCCTCGCAGCATCAGGAGGCTTCAGGCGGCCGAGGAGGAGGAGTGATCGACGTTATGTCTTTCTGCTAATGCTAATCTATGTTATGCTGCCCTGTGATTGGGTTCAGAACTCGTACTGCTGGTCCTATGTGAGCTCGTACTTAGTCTACCTGCTGGTCTATGTGAACTCGTACTTAGTCTACCCTATCTAGTTCTGCTGTTGTTTCTGTTCTTGTGATGTTACTTGTGTTCTTGTGTTGTTTGTTGTGATCTTGCTGATGTTGCTATGGTATCCTCACCACTGGTAGGAAGAGGTCACCATAGCGCATCAATGGTTGGCAACCAATCAACCGGTCAAGTTTCTCTTCCGGGCCAGTGCTGTCAACCAATTAACCGATCGAGTTTCTCTCCCGGGCCTTAGAATTGTCGTTGTGGGCTACCAAACGAAATGCCCAAGTTGGTTTTTGCATCACATGGTGCGACCCAGGCCCCCGAGCGCCTGCGCCCAGGGAGCCCAAAAAGGCATGCAGGCCACCAATCGCGCCCTACAATTTTCATAGAAAAATACATCATATTTTTAGCTAGAGAAAAAAGACAAATTTTGCTAAATTATAAGAATTTTTATGCCTATATACGGCCACAATTTTGTTTATTCTCTGTAGCTCAAAATATTGTGGCTTTTTACCGAAACTTTGCAAAAATACACAGAGCATGAATATGTATTCGCATTTAAAAGAAAATAAATTTTCTGAAACTTTCAAAGTAGCGATTTCCGTTTTTTCAAAAACCGGGCACACTGATGCCCGGGTGCTGCAAATCCTCGTTCCTGTAAAGAGCTCATGTGAGTCTATGCTCCATTACGCCACACTCGTTTTCCTGTGGCAAACAGCGCCGGTACTTTTTTCTTCTATTTTTCTTTGTTTCAACTAACATGTTTTATTATATTGTTGTCTTCTTCCTCCTGCCATCTCCAGTGCTACTACTTTGGTTGATGATAAACCTTTTCACTTATATTATTCAAAAAAAATAGAGCTCCCACCCCCCATGTTGCCCCGCTCGTGGCGGCCCGGGGGCGAACCCTAAATCGCCACCACCCCAGCCCCCCAACCTCGCCTCTCCTATCGTCGCTGCCGCTGGCTCCGGCCACGTTGGCGGCAGGCCCCGCTCCCGAAGGGATGGGGGTCCTCTGACGGTCCTGTGCGGGGCGGCGGAGTGCGGATCTCGGGCGGCGGCCTATTGGTCCTTGGCGGTGGCGGCTGCCGGCGTGGCCGTGACGGACGGCGCGGTGGCCAGCGACCGGCTGCTTCTTGGCACCTCCAATTTTCGGGGTGTAGGACGCTCGGCCATGGTGGCCGGCATCTCTGCTACTTCATCTTGGGCGGCCGTTGGTGGTGGATCTTGCCGGCGTGGAGCAAGCAGGAGCAGCCTTCCGATCTGGTGCTGACTCCACGTGGTGCGGTTCCTGCCTTGGAGATGAAGGCTGGCTGGGTTTCTCTTGCCTCCGATTCTGGTCCGATGGAGGGGTGGTGCCGGGCTTGGCCGGCGGTGAAGGTTTTGTAGGTGGCCGATGTGATGTGCAGGTTGTGGATGGAGGTCCCGGGGCAGATCCGAGTAAAAGCTTGCTCTTGGTGCTGGCCGGAGCCGGCGACGCTTTGAGCATCGTCCCCTTCTCGAAGGCATCGCTGTGGTGGAGCTCCAACCTCCTCTAGCCACCTCCGAGGAAACCCTAGATCTGCGGATCGGATGATGGCGGCGACCATGCGTTGTTTCCTCCTTGGGGGCATCATTTCTAGAGTTGTGCATCGAGCGGAGGGACCAGTGGTTGGCTTTGGTGGCGTGTGCGGGTTCCGCATAGTTGCTAGCGTGACAACGACAACGTCGACGAGTGAAGATTTGGTCGCGGTGAGACTTTGTTAGTCAGCTTCTTGTTCCGGCGCGTCTGACTCGTCTTCTTGTTGGTCTCCCACTGTTGTGAAGTCAGAGCTGCTGCCCCGAGCGGCGAGTGGCAATGATGACGTGCGTTGTGGTGGTCCTGTCTTGAAGATCTTCGTTAGCGCGGGTCATGCTCATCTCCTCTTCTGAGCTCGTCTTCAGAATCGGAGCTACCAGTCGTCGGCGTGAAGGGTCCTCTGTTTGGTATGGGCCGACTTGGTCTTCACGAGGCCGCTGTGACGGGGCTTCCTTGGTTGTTTCTTTGGTGAAGTCGGAGTCGCTTGCTCGTCAAGGAGTGATGACGATAACACCGGTGAGTAACCACGGCGACGACCCTCGTCATATGTGGCTGTGCGTGCGGTGCTCGTTTGGTAGCCATGGTGGCCGTGTGTGCCCTCGCGGCGGTCGTGTTCCATGACGGTCGGCGAGAGTGTTTGTACCGGTTTTCGGTCGGTTTCTCGCTAATTAACCGTCCAACTCTCTTCTTCTTAATTAATGAAAATGACAAGTCTGCCTTGTTTCAAAAAAAAAGATAAACCTTAACACTGTGCCGTGCTACTACCTTGGTTGATGATAAACCGTAACACTGTGCCTTGATACACCATATTTATTCGTTAAAAACAAAGCAGCTGTCGGCGTGGGAAATGTAAATGGACAAGTTTGTCACTGATAATATCTTTGTCCGCCCTTAAGCTGATATCGCTTTGTGTTGTGGCTATCACACTGTTGTGCTACAAATGGACTTGCAATTCGCCGCATAATGATCCTTACCTGTCCAGAATGGTCTGTTCAGAACTGTGACAAAATGCTGCATACTGAATTTTGAATTCTTGTAATGTCTTGTAAAAAAATGATGATGTTCCTGAGCATCTGATGTGATGTTTTCAAGGCATTTGGTGCATCAAGCTAATTTCCCTTGAATGCCATTTTTGCACACTTTAGGCCTTGTTCGGCACACAGGTTTTGAAGGGGCTTTTAGTGTCTAATCTCCGTGGGCTATTCAGTTTGCGGTCACCAAGTTCCTTGCCACAGGCTCACAGGTGCCTTAGTTCGCTGCAATCATCCAGGGGGTCCAAAAGCCCTTAACAAATAGCTCAGAGGGTCTTTTTTTGGTAAAATTTATTTGAGCCTAAATCCTAGTGTTTGAATTGGGGAGAAAATGTTTGAACTCATAATTCCCGTTCCGCTGCCGCTTGCTGAGCCCACCTTGTCAGGTTTACCCGTTATTCTAACAGAACTTGACTTTGTTAGCGTTAGAGTTCCGTTGCCACTGTCTTCTTCCCTGTTCTGTCGTCCTCCCCTGTTCTGTCCGCCCGCCCAGCTCGCCGTCGACCCCTCGCCGTTGCTACGCCGGAATCGAGCTCACCGTCGCTTCGCCGGAATCGAGCTCCCCGTCGCTGACACCACCCTGGTGCTAGGATCTCCCACATAGTGGTAAGGGCTCCCCAGGTCGCAGTTCCGGCTCCTCCCTTCCCCCACAGATTTGAGCTCCCCAGATAGGAGATCTAGAATCGCTCCCTCAAATGTCTCTAATGGCGACGGCACCAATGGAAGCGCGACAATCTCAGAGGAGATCGGCTAGCTGTCTCTAATGGCGACGGCGGCGGTGGCCGTTCCTGTGGACTTGGTGGCGGAACCTCATGAACATCTAGTTTCTTGTTATGTTAATTTTCACCGAATTCATCTCTGTAAATGCGAATCTCAAAAATGAAGAACAATAAATGTAGATTTCAGATCTGAAATTAAAGGAGAAACACTAAATCTGAAAGTTTATAATATTTGGTTGCTTCAAACTTACAGAAGCTAGTTAGTAACACAAAATGCGGCTTTAGCCTTGTCTATACAAAAGCTATTCTTCAGAGTTAGTCTAACACTAACTATACTTAACTGAAGAAACTAGGGGAGAGCAGCCTTCTTGGAAGTTGGCATACCAAAATGCTGCGAAGGGCTAAAGTTCTTTGCTAAATCAACCGGAACTGAATGATTTCCCTTCCCGCTTAACTCCTGCTGCTTTTCTCCATTCAGCATGCACGTCGTGGCTTCCCCTTCCTCGGGCGGCTGCGCTTGCCCTTGGGGGAGTAGGGCTTTCCGCGCTTCTGGCGGAAAAGCGTCTAGTTGAACCTGACCAGCAGCGCCGCCGCGAGGCATTCTTCAAACGAGTAGTACGGCAGCTCTTGATAGGGGTCGTATTTCCTGGTGAACCACAGTCGCAATGATAGATCAGTGTAGTTGTGGTTCGCCGGCGGCGCATAAACACGCCATATCGTAGAACTCAATATGGCCCGCTTCCTCGCCCGCCGCAAGTTCTTGTTGGTCTTCGACGCCGGGAAGCCAGTGAATGGCCGACAACCATGCTTCCCCAGCTTACCCCACTTCAGCTTCATAGCCCTTACCTCGGACAGAGCCGGTGAGCATCTAAACCTTGGGGAAACCCTCCTCCCCGCCTGCAACACCCCCGCCGACAACGCCAACTTGGGGAAGTTCATGACAGCCGCTATTGGCACCTGCACACCAGCTTTGACAAGGCAAGTCATTGCCTGCCAGATGGGGGTTTGATATTGGAGCGTCGGCGGCGGCGGTGCCATGAGCTACGGCGAGCTTAGGGTTGGGACTGTGAAGTGGGGAGTGAGACAGGGGAGGAAGACGCGTAGCAGCCTTAATCTGCCCCGTAAATAAAATAACAGTTGTCCATGTTTATCTACTTGGGCTTTTACTTCATTTTTCTGGGTCCACTGTCAGTTAGACTGGGATTGCTATATGGGGTAAAGTACTAGATAACTCTACCCATGGTGACCTCAACCCTAAATCACATTTCCAGTCTCCTTCCTCCCAAACCGGCGGCTGCTGGGGGTTGGCCGCCCCGCCCACAGCGACTGCTCGAACCAACGCCGGTCGGGTGGCATTCGACCTCCACGGCATCCTGCACGCAGGAATCCCTTCTCAAGGTAAGTGTAGGGTTTTCCCGTACAGATTGACCAATGCTACGATCTAGTACTAGTTCAAGGGGAGGCACTAGTTCAAGGGGAATGTTCCAAAAATATTTCTACTTCTGTAATGATAGTTCAGTAATTTCGTAATCGATATTTCACAAAAGGAGTGGTTCATATGGTCACTGGGCCTGCTTGATTGTTCTATAATCGGAACCATATGGTTGCTATGTATGTTGCCCAAACTTGCATGCCCTGCCAAAACATTGGTTACCTATTGTATTTTAGTCTTTGTTCGGTTCGGTTTGTTGCCAAAATATTTAAAATGATTGAATGGGTGCTCTTATTCCAGTTTAAATTGTGTTGTATCTCGGACACAACATTGCTCCATTGTGCTAAAAGGGGAAATCTAGGACATGCTCTTGGTGGAGCTTTTAAAGCACTGTTGGAAGCTATGCAATGCTACTGGATATATTGACATGTTCTTGTTGAGATGAATTTTAAATGATAATTGAAAGCTATGTCATGCTCTTGGTGATTTCTATATCAAATATTGCATTCCACATCATGTTTTTTGGTGATTTTTAATTTGTTATTTAGACGAAGAATATAGATGTGATGGGTTATGGGGTGACGGCACCGTGAGAATGACCTAGAATTCAAAATTGAGCTAAGGAAATAAAAATAAAATCAAATAATTGGAAAACCAGCGCATGGAGTCATGGTATGTGATGTAGTATCTTGGAAAAATAGCAAATAGGGCATGCCAAGGATTCATAGGCACACTCTTCACAAATTTGGCATGCTTTTGGGAGCTTACGGCACCGTGAGTTTGACCATGCTCGTGGTGGAGATTTTTAATTGCTATTGGAAGCTATGTAAAGCTATTGGGTTTAAAATCATGTTCTAGTTTACATATTATAATTGAAAGCTTAGCCATGCTATTGGTTATTTCTATATCAAACATTGCAAGCTACATCATGCTTTTTGGTGATTTATAATTGATTATTTATAAGAAGTAAATAGATGTGATGGGTTATGGGGTTTAGGGCTCACGGCACCATGAGTTTGACCTAGATTTCAAAAGTGAGCAAAAGAAATACAAATAAAATCAAAAAATTAGAAAACCAGCGCATGGAGTCATTGTATGTGATGTAGTACCTTGGAAAAATACCAAACATGGCATGCCAAGGATTCATAAGCAAACTCTTCACAAAATTGGCATGCTTTTAGGTCTTTCCAATGAGGTCGGATTCCAATGATTATACATAGTTAGGACATGATCTTGGTGGAGCTTTTAAATTGCTATTGGAAGCTATGTAATGCTATTGGTTATATTGTCATGTTCCTGTTTTAAAATGATAATGAACTGTCCCTCACACAATTACAGGTTACAATGGAACGTCATGAAGCATGCTACGACTGTCCCTCCGACGATGAGAACTCTGTGATTCGGCACAGTCCCAGGACTTACCAGTACCACACCCATCTAGGACCGGCGCTGACAGATGATTCGGATGAACTTATACATGTCTGGTTATAGAATTTGAGAGATAGAACATATATCTTATTCATGAAATAATTCATGTAGGTCCCATCGTTAGGGGTATAAAAGGGGGGCTCTTGACCTAGCACCTTGGGAGCTAAATAACATCGTTTACGGAAATGATGTACCAATGTCTTATGTAAGGATTGGCCTTCTCAAATTGCTCTCACGGAGGCTTGATAGTGATAATCCGGTGATCCCTTTGTATGTCTGCTCTGTCAAGAAGTCTCTAACAGCTAAAGGGAAGTCAAAGATGGTAAGATTTCATAGTGCACAGTGAATACTAACGTGTTTGCTCAACTGCATGACACCCTAGTATCTATACTATCATATTAGGTATTTTCGAAGCCGTACAGCCAGCTCTATCTCAAGCAGTACCTGGAAGCATGAGATATTATGGTGCCAGCCTGCGCCGATGACCCGTATGCACCTGAAGGTGAAACTGAGCAGGATATGCATTACGTCAAGCTTCGGATGGGCAATGATGGTCATGCCCAGATTACAACTAACTGGAGCGCGCTTGTGACCACCTCACGCATGTCTGTTGATGACATGGCTGTGTTCGAGCTTGAACCAGATGAAAAGGAAGTACTGTTTATCCATCTGATGAGTAATGTGCCGATAGGTAAGCCAGTTCAGTGATAACTTAAACTACTAATCTGGTGGTGTATGCATCTGCACCAACTCAACTTGTATGCTAGATATTAAGGCTTTAGTACTAGTTCTGATCGGCTGGTTTATGCTATATATTAAGGCTTGAGTTGTAAAACTTGTATGACATGTTATTCTATATGCTATTACGATGTGCATTCTCTTATCTAGATTTTGGATGCCATCTATCTAGTCTGTCTAGCCGCTAGACCAGATAATTTTGTTTCTGTTTGAATACAACTAAGCTTAATTTATAGACATGTTGACCATCAGAGCATCACAGAAAGCACAACACGTTGCAATCAATTAATACAAACAATTCAATTCACAAAATCATGTACGAGTTAAGGCACTTCATCATAACAAGAAGGTTTTAGTAAATAGAGTATAAGTATGCAGAGAAGAATGCAAGTAATCATAGCCTGCGCAACATGTTGGCATATGGTTTAGACTATCAGGTGACACAATAATATAATAACATAATTAACTAACTGATAGCAACTGCGCAACATATAGGCTACATTTTTTCAACATGAACAGACATAGCCTCCTGCCCCACATTCAAGAAGGTGAAGATGCACACATTCCCTTCTTCTATTGACGCTTTTTGGAGAACCTTAGGCCAGTTTGCTGTCATCTGGGCAACACCGTTGCCCTGATGGGTGAAGCTTACATTATAGAAACCATCTTTCTCACCGCAATATGTTGGAATGGTGCATGGAAGATAGCGGGCGAGGTGGGCATTGCTATACTTTGCTGAAAAGTACTGGAGTACAAGAATACAGTCAGTTTTTGAACACAGATTCATGTGCATGAGAAGATTAAAAGAGTCAAGCAGATTACCATTTTTGCCTTCCCACGAAGGACATGTGACTTCTTCATCTCACAGATATAGTATGGAACTGTTGGCCTCAGTTTAGCAACCATTGCATTGAGATCGGCAATCTGGCGACCAGTGAGATTGATATTGCTTGCAAACACACAGTGCTTGTCGAATTCCAAGTCACCAGTTATCTTGGGACCTAGAAAGAAATGCACTACTTAGTGATCTTTATCTCCATAAGAATGCATTAAAAAATCATCAGACCCATGTTAGACAGATTCACACCTCTGCGAATGACGATAGTCTCAGCCGCCCTTGCAGGGCCACGATAGGATGAGAGTGGGCCCGATGTGAGTCTACGTGCCTTGGCTTTAGGTGTCTTGGAAGATGAGATAGTCCTTGGCTCACTATCTGGATCAGGACCTTGATATGAAGGGTGGGGGTAATCCCTATTGGTTGTGGCTTTCTTGCATTTCTTGATAGCATAAGAATCATTGATTTTAAATAGCTTGAAATAATCGATAGAACGGTTCTTCCGGCTAGTACAGGCATCAGCCTAAAAATAGAGATTGTGCTTATTACAATGTTGTGTAGCACCTAAAAACACCATTGCCAGAAATAGAAATTTGTATAACCTACACCTTAGTGGCGATATGGTCAATCGTTGGGTCCATCTAGAGACTTGCAAGCTTTTCTGAAAGAAATGGGCACCTATTTAGTGTAGGCATCTATTTCCTTGGAATAATATACCATGCTATAATTAGCAGTATGTGCTACTACTATTTGCAATGACAGTACCTCATTCCATATCCAGTATGAAGTGAAATCTACTACCATATCCAGCGACAACTACCCTACAATAATAGAGTGAGTACAGAGGTTCCCCAGCCGTGCCGCCCATCCCAAAATTTAAACTCGACAAAATTCAGCATACTACATAAATTTCATTGAAATTTAGATGGTTTTTACAAAATACGGCGAAATATGAAATAGACTAAAAGAGGTGGTCTTCGTCGGAGTCCTCGCCGGCGGCGAAGTTCACCGATGCGGCCGATTGTGCTGGCGGTGAATCGTTGGACGGCCTAGCTCCGTCATCGGACAGGCGGCCGGAAACCATCCCACGGCAGCGACGGTTCTCACCGGTGGCGAAGTTCACCGATGCGGCCGATGGTGCTGGCAGTGAAGCGTTGGATGGCCCAGCTCTGTCATCGGACAGGCGGCCGAAAACCATCCCGCGGCGGCGATGGTTCTCCTCCGCCGCGCGCTGGCTGCGGTCACGCTCGGCCTCCTCGAGGGATGAGATGAAAGTGCGGCGCTCCAGCGCTCGCTGCACCGATGCGTTGAAGGAGGGGAGAGGGTACTGATGCTCGCGGCGCTGGCGCTCCGCCGCCACCTTCGTGAGCCCTACGGCCATGTCCGCCCGGAAGAGGCGTCTCTCAGCCTCCGCCATCGCAGCCCTCGCCGCTTCGATGTTGCGGCAGTGGGCGTCGGCTCGGGCGGTAGAATGGTCCTCCGCCAGCCTTGCCGCTGTCGCCCTCCTCTCGGCGGCCATGAGCTCCTGCGCCGCCCGGTCGCGGTGCTGCGTCTCGAACGACACTATGATCGCTCTCTATTCCGCGGCGGCCTCCTCCGCCTCCGCGTCCGTCGGCAGCTCGGTGAGGAACTCCTCGTCGTCGGAGTCCTCCTCCTCACCCTGCGGCGGAGCTGGGTCCTGCGGCGGAGCTGGGTCCTGCGGCGGCGGCGGTGGCGGCGGTGGAGGTGGGGGCAGTGGTGCTGGTGGCGCGCCAGAACCGCCTCAAGGGAGCATGGCGTAGGTTGTCAAGAGACGGCGAGGCATTTTCTACCGGCGGTTGGAGGATGTCAACCTACCGTCGAGGCGACGAGCTATTTATAGCCGGGAATGGGGCGGGAAAACGAAGGAGAAGGGGCGGGAAGCGGCGGGAAGCGCGCGACATGGCATTTATTTCCCGCCGACGCGTGCTGCGATGCGATGGCTCGCTGCCCCGCTGCAAAGTTGTTTCTGTTTGCAGCGCCATTACTGGGCGCGGGAGACGAGACGAGTGGAGACGACGAAGCATCGGTCATGCCGCTGACAGTGGGCAACGCATTACTGGGCGAGTGGAGATGCTCGTAGATCTAGTACGCGACGGAGCAAAGAAAAAAAGAGAGGTGACTTAAAATCACCGTACGTGCTCGAGGCCCACCGCCGGCGATCTAGGAAGAACGCTGGCAAGGTTCCCTTGGAAGTGAGAGGAGAGCGGACGATCTTCTCTGGGGACTAGGAATCGAGCGGCGCTTACCAGCCTACCTGCAACGGAGGAGAGAGGACGGTCTTCTCTGGGGACAGGATTACAGCGCCGTGCAGGGGATTTCGTCGCCAGAGCTGCTAGGGGACGGTTTTCTACAGCGCGCGAGAGGCAGTGGAGTTTGGATTTGGGAGAAATAATGGTAACAGTGGGGCCAGGTGAGTGGAGGCAAGGCAAGAGGTGGGCGAGGAGGCCACGTTGCCACGCGGCAGCTAACCAGATGGCGTCAGTGGCGGCTGACTCGTTGCAATAGCTATGTCGATGACGAGTGGGTCCACGAGCATGGCAGAATAGAACAAAGCCTTATTCTTAAAAAACAGAAAATACATAATCAGCCCACATTGTCTTATTTTATGACTAGATTAATAGGACCATAATACATGCCATAGGGGAGTTTTCATGAAAAAGCATTAAAATTAGACCTCAAACAGTAGAAATTTAGATAAGTAAATAAAATTTTAAAACAATAATTATTCTAACAGTAGAGGAGCTATATCTTGACGACATGGTGTTGATCCATGGGGTCAGTGGGAATAATCGGTAAAATTGTTTGCACCATATAGAAGGTCACACGTGCACCATCCCATTCATACATCTTTCCATGGAACCTCACCAGATCTCGGTTCCGCATCTTGATGTAAACATAGCCGTCGTTACCATTTTGGTGAGATTGGATGATCTGCCACCTGGCATCCTGCATCTTACTGAATAGAACACACGCAACCACATAACCTGCTGGTTGTAGGTTTAGTGTTACAATGGCTTCCAGAATCTTAGTCTGTCGAACACCATATGTCACCCTTAGCTGATAGATGACTATACGGGAGATCCTAGCTTTCTTTGCGGATTTGATATCAATATTTGGTGATCGCGGTTCAGGTTCATCGTCTTCAGGGTCATCGTCTTCGTCATCACCTTTTTTGTTCCCTTCATCCCCTGAAAAATTTCTTGGACTTCCTCCGTCGAGAGAACCATACGGATCCGCGTCAGATTCAGGTTCCGGATCAGAATCTTCTTGCACATCCTCCACCTCTACAACCTTCAGCTTCTGACATATGATACAACACGCGTTTAAAATCAAGATATGTTCCTTTTATACGTTTATACGTAGTACTAACATATTTTGAAACAAAGACAGTCGTGTGTAGTACCTTGTCATGTTTGCTAACTCCTTTGGAAGAGCCCTCTCCGGCGAAAGTGCGCTTCTTACCCGCTCCTCCGCCCGCATCCATCGATCAATGGTTAAGTTCAAACTACAATAGGGAGTAAATCATGGTTTACAAGCGGAAATAAAAACTATACGGATCAACCCTAAAATATTGATACATACCTCTGTAGCTTAGCTGAAGATGGTTTACCGATGTGGCGGAATTAGTGTTAGCCATATGTCCCTTTTATAGAGACTTGCTAGGAACGGACATCCCGATATTCATGTATCGGAGTAGTGGAGAATAGGAAGGATAACGTTTCTATCCATTAATCTATTGCAGAAATTTCGGCGGTGATCTAACAGTAGAGGAGCTATAACTTGACGACATGGGCAGTGTGCACCATCCCATTCATACATCTTGCTAAATAGAACACACCCAACCACATAACCTGGGTAGTGTGCACCAACACGAGAATCAAACCATCTAATTTAGTAAACAAATGCAGTGTGCACCAACATGAGAATTTAGATAACATGGGCACCAGTAATGCAATAGCAAACTCCACATACATTAACATAGTCTTAAACATCTGGGTATGATTGCCCAGATTCCACCATACATAATAAAAATAGTCTTCAAACATCACACAGTTTTACTTCATCTCTAAGGGGACAACACAGACTTAAACTAATCTTATGGAAACAGAACATGAGGGCCAACAGCAGGACCGATAACCGGGATGAGGCCACCCTTGACGAACTTTTCGAGGAATCTGCCATAGGCTGCATGCTTCGCCATGGTGTGGCCCTTGTGCTTCTGCTTGCTGCCTATGCCAATGCCATTCGCGTGCTGGATCATGCTCTCTAAGTTCTTGGTGACGACCTTGCCGCAGAATGGACAAGTTAGCTTCCCATACCTGCGGAAAGGGATCTTGCCACTCATGAGCCACTTAAGAACAAAGCGGCTCTTCCGGTCCCTGTCCTCCTTGTCGTGGCCCACGTCGTCAGAGTCGTCCTGTGAATTTTGAAATACATAACAAGTGAGATAAACAGGAGCACAACAAAGATCAAAGGAAATAAGCTGTAAAAAATAACAATGCTGCCAAAATGATTCTAAATTGTTGCGGTGATAGTACTAACAGAGGCTAGTAATGTTGTGTGACCAATATTTGATGAATCGAGGACACACTATGGAATCATCACATTAATAAGCGCAGCAAATTAATTATAAATTCCATGCATCAGATCAATCATTTTTTCCCAAATAAAAATCTTGTTATCATAATCTCTACAATCAAATTAGAGTCAGATCAATTTAAGTCACTTGTGTTGATGAATCATTTGCAAGCTAACTACCTTTACACATCCAGAATATAATATGATAACTATAAGCCGATAGATATCATATGAGCAATCATAATCAGTAGAATGAAAGAAGACTTGGATGAATTTAAGTAACTTGTGTTGATCAATCATTTGCAAGGTAACTATATTAACACATTCAGAATGTAATCTGATAACTATTAACTGATAGATATCATATGAGCAATCACAATGTGAATAGTACGACGAACAGAGGGGATCGATCAGAACAGCTCAGAACCTCGATGCTGTCGTCAGAGGCCTCCTCCTTGAACGGTTCTGCTTCTTTGCGGTCTTCTTCAACCATGTACTCGATGGAGTCAGGGTCGTAGCCAGCATAGTAGTCATCGTCCGGCACAACGATGACCTGGCATGCATGCTGGTTCTGCAGATCTACCGCGGGAGCCACGGGGTCCTCCATCTCCATTTCGTCGATGGCGACCATGATCGGTACGGTGGAGGCCGCAACGGTGACGGCGCGCCGAGGAGCGGCTGGTGCTCCCGAAGAAGACTCGCCCGCCACCGCGGCGACGACCGCGAGTGCATCGCCAGAGCCTCCGACCGCACTAGACTGTGGCTCGTCTTCGCGAGCGCGCTTCATCTTGCAGATGCACTAAGGAATGAGATTGGTGGTGCGGTGGTGGAGCGGATTGGGGTTTTTCGGCAGATTGGGGAAGAAGTGGCCGATGGTGGGAGAGACGATGAGACCGATGTGTTATATAGATGCTGGCGGTTTGGTTTCCTCTCATGGACGCGTGGATGTGGAATCGTGTAGTCGTGCATGACATGTGGGACCCCCGTCGCTTCGTTTATGAGAGAAGAGGAAATTGGGGAAGCAATTGTTTTGGGATCCAATTGTTTTCCAGGCCGCGAGATCATGGGATAAATAGTGCGCGACGGGTCATTGGCACGCCGCGTAAGTAAATGCAGTGTAGCGCTTTGGGGTGCTTTGGAAGTTGAACCCCCACGCGAGCCCCCGTCGCTTTGTTTATGAGAGAAGAGGAAGTTGGGGAAGCAATTGTTTTGCAGGCACGCCACGGTAAATGCTAGTCTAGCGCTTTGGAAATTGAACCAGTCACTTCGTTTCGTTTCTGAGAGAGAGCTAGACCGACGTGTCACCGCGGGCCCCGGTACACCGGCCCACTTGTAAGTGAGAGGCTGGTATCGTGGGTAAGGATGTACGTACGTTTACCGCCAGGCAGCAATTAAAGAGTCTCGTTGTTGGGTCCCCTCGCTGTTTGACTACAGGCAGCAGAGTGACAGTCTGAAAAAGGAGATAGCGTGCAAGGGGGGAATAAATCCGCTCTCGTCTGACTCGTGGAAGGAATAGAGAACAAAATCTTACCATTGAAATGCTACTCATCGAGGTCACCTGCTCCATGAGCCAAACGAGTGAGACAAACTAGTCCAGGTTTAGCATCCGAAGTGTGTGGGAACCCACTTGGGTGGGTAAGGTTTGGTCCGACGTGTGTCTGGGGCCCCACTTTTCAATAGTGTTCCGGGCCTTCGTGGGGCCACATGTCATTAGGGTTAGGATTCGTGGCCAGTGGACATTGTGCGTAGCAGCGGGATGAGAATTGACAGGGCAGTGAGATTTGAAAGGCAAGTAAATTGACGAGACACGCCGCAGTCTGACAAGGCGTGCTCAAGAGATCTCAGTAGCATCATCATCGCTCACTCTACTCTGGCGACTAGTTCAGTAGATGGAGGAGTTCCCTTCCATGGGTAAACAAATGAATAAATGAAGGAAATTGCATAAACCACCAACTATTGTTGTCATCATTGCACAAACCACCAACTATTCGTGTAATAGCTTGCAACTAGGTCTAAATCACAACTTAAGCGGATTAACAAGACATCTAACGCCAGGGGCCCACTAGTGAAGGGGCCACCAAGGGCAGTGTGCAAAACATCACCACTCTAATTTTCATGGGTGGGGGACCTACCAGGGGTGCCACATCCAGGAGGTTAGGAATTATCTCAGCATGCTGCCATATAATGACTTATTTTTGCCCTAAATCCTTTTAAATCCAATTTTGCACTGGGGCTACAAGAAATGCACACCAGAAAAATTGGGGAAAAATACAGGGAGGTCCCCTGGGGGTGTGGGACCCTAGAACCAAGACCAAACCATGCTTCCCACCCCACCTGGCATATATCGATGGCCCAGCGAGTTCGACCTAGATCTCGGAGGGGGGCCTAGGGAATTCAAAAAAATCAAAAAAATGGAAAAACAGTGCATGGAGTCATGGTGAGTGATGCATCACCTAGGAAAAATACCAAACATGCCATCCCAAGGGTTCCCATGTGGACTCTCTCACGGAGAGGTGCTTCCAGACAGGAGTTCTCTTGGTCTTCCTTGGCAGATGACCATGGTTTGTGCTAGTTCCACAGCAAACTTTGGAACCATGGTCCCATTTTTGGTGGAGATGTGCATCTTTGCATTCCCAACCACTTTTGCAACTATTGTTTTTCCATTTTCCACATAAAAATGCATTTCGCATTTTTCAGGTGCCCGGAGGGGTCAACATAGGTGCTTTTTGTGAAGGGGCCACCAAGGGTAGTGTGCAAAACATCACCACTCTAATTTTCATGGGTGGGGGACCTACCAGGGGTGCCACATCCAGGAGGTTAGGAATTATCTCGGCATGCTGCCATATAATGAATTATTTTTTGCCCTAAATCCTTTTTAATCCAATTTTGCACTGGGGCTACAAGAAATGAACACCAGAAAAATTGGGGAAAAATACAGGGAGGTCCCCTGGGGGTGTGGGACCCTAGAACCAAGACCAAACCATGCTTCCCACCCCACCTGGCACACATCGATGGCACCGTGAGTTTGACCTAGATCTCGGAGGGGGCCTGGGGAATTCAGAAAAAAACAAAAAAAATGGAAAAACTACGCATGGAGTCATGGTGAGTGATGCATCACCTAGGAAAAATACCAAACATGCCATCCCAAGGGTTCCCATGTGGACTCTCTCACAGAGAGGTGCTTCCAGATAGGAGTTCTCTTGGTCTTCCTTGGCAGATGACCATGGTTTGCGCAAGTTCCACAGCAAACTTTGGAACCATGGTCCCATTTTTGGTGGAGATGTGCATCTTTGCATTCCCAACCACTTTTGCAACTAGTGTTTTTCCAGTTTCCACATAAAAAATGCATTTCCCATTTTTTGGGTGCCCGGAGGGGTCAAAACAGGTGCTTTTTTGTGAAGGGGCCACCAAGGGCATTGTGCAAAACATCACCACTCTAATTTTCATGGGTGGGGGACCTACCAGGCATGCCACATCCAGGAGGTTAGGAATTATCTGGGCATGCTGCCATATAATGAATTATTTTTTGTCCTAAATCCTTTTTAATCCAATTTTGCACTCGGGCTACAAGAAATGCACACCAGAAAAATTGAGGAAAAATACAGGGAGGTCCCCTGGGGGTGTGGGACCCTAGAACCAAGACCAAACCATGCTTCCCACCCCACCTGGCAGACATCGATGGCACCATGAGTTTGACCTAGATCTCGGAGGGGGGCCTAGGGAATTCAGAAAAAATCAAAAAAAAGGAAAAATAGTGCATGGAGTCATGGTGAGTGATGCATCACCTAGGAAAAATACCAAACATGCCATCCCAAGGGTTCCCATGTGGACTCTCTCACAGAGAGGTGCTTCCAGACAGGAGTTCTCTTGGTCTTCCTTGGCAGATGACCATGGTTTGTGCTAGTTCCACAGCAAACTTTGGAACCATGGTCCCATTTTTGGTGGAGATGTGCATCTTTGCATTCCCAACCACTTTTGCAACTATTGTTTTTCCATTTTCCACATAAAAAATGCATTTCCCATTTTTCAGGTGCCCGGAGGGGTCGAAACAGGTGTTTTTTGTGAAGGGGCCACCAAGGGTAGTGTGCAAAACATCAGCACTCCAATTTTCATGGATGGGGGACCTACCAGGGGTGCCACATCCAGGAGGTTAGGAATTATCTCGGCATGCTGCCATATAATGAATTATTTTTTGCCCTAAATCCTTTTTAATCCAATTTTGCACTGGGGCTACAAGAAATGCACACCAGAAAAATTGGGGAAAAATACAGGGAGGTCCCCTGGGGGTGTGGGACCCTAGAACCAAGACCAAACCATGCTTCCCACCCCACCTGGCACACATCGATGGCACCACGAGTTTGACCTAGATCTCGGAGGGGGGCCTAGGGAATTTAGAAAAAAATCAAAAAAAATGGAAAAACTTGTGCATGGAGTCATGGTGAGTGATGCATCACCTAGGAAAAATACCAAACATGCCATCCCAAGGGTTCCCATGTGGACTCTCTCACAGAGAGGTGCTTCCAGACAGGAGTTCTCTTGGTCTTCCTTGGCAGATGACCATGGTTTGTGCAAGTTCCACAGCAAACTTTGGAACCATGGTCCCATTTTTGGTGGAGATGTGCATCTTTGCATTTCCAACCACTTTTGCAACTAGTGTTTTTCCAGTTTCCACATAAAAAATGCATTTCCCATTTTTCGGGTGCCCGGAGGGGTCGAAACAGGTGCTTTTTTGTGAAGGGGCCACCAAGGGCAGTGTGCAAAACATCACCACTCTAATTTTCATGGGTGGGGGACCTACCAGGGGTGCCACATCCAGGAGGTTAGGAATTATCTCGGCATGCTGCCATATAATGAATTGTTTTTTGTCCTAAATCCTTTTTAATCCAATTTTGCACTGGGGCTACAAGAAATGCACACCAGAAAAATTGGGGAAAAATACAAGGAGGTCCCCTGGGGGTGTGGGACCCTAGAACCAAGACCAAACCATGCTTCCCACCCCACCTGGCAGACATCGATGGCACCATGAGTTTGACCTAGATCTCGGAGGGGGGCCTAGGGAATTCAGAAAAAATCAAAAAAAAGGAAAAATAGTGCATGGAGTCATGGTGAGTGATGCATCACCTAGGAAAAATACCAAACATGCCATCCCAAGGGTTCCCATGTGGACTCTCTCACAGAGAGGTGCTTCTAGATAGGAGTTCTCTTGGTCTTCCTTGGCAGATGACCATGGTTTGTCCAAGTTCCACAGCAAACTTTGGAACCATGGTCCCATTTTTGGTGGAGATGTGCATCTTTGCATTCCCAACTGCTTTTGCAACTAGTGTTTTTCCAGTTTCCACATAAAAAATGCATTTCCCATTTTTCGGGTGTCCGGAGGGGTCAAAACAGGTGCTTTTTTGTGAAGGGGCCACCAAGGGTAGTGTGCAAAACATCACCACTCTAATTTTCATGGGTGGGGGACCTACCAGGGGTGCCACATCCAGGAGGTTAGGAATTATCTCAGCATGCTGCCATATAATGAATTATTTTTGCCCTAAATCCTTTTAATCCAATTTTGCACTGGGCTACAAGAAATGCACACCAGAAAAATTGGGGAAAAATACAGGGAGGTCCCCTGGGGGTGTGGGACCCTAGAACCAAGACCAAACCATGCTTCCCACCCCACCTGGCAGACATCGATGGCACCGCGAGTTTGACCTAGATCTCGGAGGGGGGCCTAGGGAATTCAAAAAAAATCAAAAAATGGAAAAATAGTGCATGGAGTCATGGTGAGTGATGCATCACCTAGGAAAAATACCAAACATGCCATCCCAAGGGTTCCCATGTGGACTCTCTCACAGAGAGGTGCTTCCAGACAGGAGTTCTCTTGGTCTTCCTTGGCTGATGACCATGGTTTGTGCTAGTTCCACAGCAAACTTTGGAACCATGGTCCCATTTTTGGTGGAGATGTGCATCTTTGCATTCCCAACCACTTTTGCAACTAGTGTTTTTCCAGTTTCCACATAAAAATGCATTTCCCATTTTTCAGGTGCCCGAAGGGGTCAGAACAGGTGCTTTTTTGTGAAGGGGCCACCAAGGGCAGTGTGCAAAACATCATCACTCTAATTTTCATGGGTGGGGGACCTACCAGGGGTGCCACATCCAGGAGGTTAGGAATTATCTCGGCATGCTGCCATATAATGAATTATTTTTGCCCTAAATCCTTTTTAATCCAATTTTGCACTGGGGCTACAAGAAATGCACACCAGAAAAATTGGGGAAAAATACAGGGAGGTCCCCTGGGGGTGTGGGACCCTAGAACCAAGACCAAACCATGCTTCCCACCCTACCTGGCACACATCGATGGCACCACGAGTTTGACCTAGATCTCGGAGGGGGGCCTAGGGAATTTAGAAAAAAATCAAAAAAAATGGAAAAACTGTGCATGGAGTCATGGTGAGTGATGCATCACCTAGGAAAAATACCAAACATGCCATCCCAAGGGTTCCCATGTGGACTCTCTCACAGAGAGGTGCTTCCAGACAGGAGTTCTCTTGGTCTTCCTTGGCAGATGACCATGGTTTGTGCAAGTTCCACAGCAAACTTTGGAACCATGGTCCCATTTTTGGTGGAGATGTGCATCTTTGCATTTCCAACCACTTTTGCAACTAGTGTTTTTCCAGTTTCCACATAAAAAATGCATTTCCCATTTTTCGGGTGCCCGGAGGGGTCGAAACAGGTGCTTTTTTGTGAAGAGGCCACCAAGGGCAGTGTGCAAAACATCACCACTCTAATTTTCATGGGTGGGGGACCTACCAGGGGTGCCACATCCAGGAGGTTAGGAATTATCTCGGCATGCTGCCATATAATGAATTATTTTTGTCCTAAATCCTTTTTAATCCAATTTTGCACTGGGGCTACAAGAAATGCACACCAGAAAAATTGGGGAAAAATACAAGGAGGTCCCCTGGGGGTGTGGGACCCTAGAACCAAGACCAAACCATGCTTCCCACCCCACCTGGCAGACATCGATGGCACCATGAGTTTGACCTAGATCTCGGAGGGGGGCCTAGGGAATTCAGAAAAAATCAAAAAAAATGGAAAAATAGTGCATGGAGTCATGGTGAGTGATGCATCACCTAGGAAAAATACCAAACATGCCATCCCAAGGGTTCCCATGTGGACTCTCTCACAGAGAGGTGCTTCTAGATAGGAGTTCTCTTGGTCTTCCTTGGCAGATGACCATGGTTTGTCCAAGTTCCACAGCAAACTTTGGAACCATGGTCCCATTTTTGGTGGAGATGTGCATCTTTGCATTCCCAACTGCTTTTGCAACTAGTGTTTTTCCAGTTTCCACATAAAAAATGCATTTCCCATTTTTCGGGTGTCCGGAGGGGTCGAAATAGGTGCTTTTTTGTGAAGGGGCCACCAAGGGTAGTGTGCAAAACATCACCACTCTAATTTTCATGGGTGGGGGACCTACCAGGGGTGCCACATCCAGGAGGTTAGGAATTATCTCAGCATGCTGCCATATAATGAATTATTTTTGCCCTAAATCCTTTTAATCCAATTTTGCACTGGGCTACAAGAAATGCACACCAGAAAAATTGGGGAAAAATACAGGGAGGTCCCCTGGGGGTGTGGGACCCTAGAACCAAGACCAAACCATGCTTCCCACCCCACCTGGCAGACATCGATGGCACCGCGAGTTTGACCTAGATCTCGGAGGGGGGCCTAGGGAATTCAAAAAAAATCAAAAAATGGAAAAATAGTGCATGGAGTCATGGTGAGTGATGCATCACCTAGGAAAAATACCAAACATGCCATCCCAAGGGTTCCCATGTGGACTCTCTCACAGAGAGGTGCTTCCAGACAGGAGTTCTCTTGGTCTTCCTTGGCTGATGACCTTGGTTTGTGCTAGTTCCACAGCAAACTTTGGAACCATGGTCCCATTTTTGGTGGAGATGTGCATCTTTGCATTCCCAACCACTTTTGCAACTATTTTTTTCCATTTTCCACATAAAAATGCATTTCCCATTTTTCAGGTGCCCGGAGGGGTCGAAACAGGTGTTTTTTTGTGAAGGGGCCACCAAGGGCAGTGTGCAAAACATCATCACTCCAATTTTCATGGGTGGGGGACCTACCAGGGGTGCCACATCCAGGAGGTTAGGAATTATCTCGGCATGCTGCCATATAATGAATTATTTTTTGCCCTAAATCCTTTTTAATCCAATTTTGCACTGGGGCTACAAGAAATGCACACCAGAAAAATTGGGGAAAAATACAGGGAGGTCCCCTGGGGGTGTGGGACCCTAGAACCAAGACCAAACCATGCTTCCCACCCCACCTGGCACACATCGATGGCACCACGAGTTTGACCTAGATCTCGGAGGGGGGCCTAGGGAATTCAGAAAAAAATCAAAAAAAATGGAAAAACTGTGCATGGAGTCATGCTGAGTGATGCATCACCTAGGAAAAATACCAAACATGCCATCCCAAGGGTTCTCATGTGGACTCTCTCACAGAGAGGTGCTTCCAGACAGGAGTTCTCTTGGTCTTCCTTGGCAGATGACCATGGTTTGTGCAAGTTCCACAGCAAACTTTGGAACCATGGTCCCATTTTTGGTGGAGATGTGCATCTTTGCATTTCCAACCACTTTTGCAACTAGTGTTTTTCCAGTTTCCACATAAAAAATGCATTTCCCATTTTTCGGGTGCCCGGAGGGGTCGAAACAGGTGCTTATTTGTGAAGAGGCCACCAAGGGCAGTGTGCAAAACATCACCACTCTAATTTTCATGGGTGGGGGACCTACCAGGGGTGCCACATCCAGGAGGTTAGGAATTATCTCGGCATGCTGCCATATAATAAATTATTTTTGCCCTAAATCCTTTTTAATCCAATTTTGCACTTGGGCTACAAGAAATGCACACTAGAAAAATTGGGGGAAAATACAGGGAGGTCCCCTGGGGGTGTGGGACCCTAGAACCAAGACCAAACCATGCTTCCCACCCCACCTGGAACACATTGATGGCACCGCGAGTTTGACCTAGATCTCGGAAGGGGGCCTAGGGAATTCAGAAAAAATCAAAAAAAATGGAAAAACTGTGCATGGAGTCATGGTGAGTGATGCATCACCTCGGAAAAATACCAAACATGCCATCCCAAGGGTTCCCATGTGGACTCTCTCACAGAGAGGTGCTTCAAGACAGGAGTTCTCTTGGTCTTCCTTGGCAGATGACCATGGTTTGTGCAAGTTCCACAGCAAACTTTGGAACCATGGTCCCATTTTTGGTGGAGATGTGCATCTTTGCATTCCCAACCGCTTTTGCAACTAGTGTTTTTCCAGTTTCCACATAAAAATGCATTTCCCATTTTTCGGGTGCCCGGAGGGGTCGAAACAGGTGCTTTTTTGTGAAGGGGCCACCAAGGGCAGTGTGCAAAACATCACCACTCTAATTTTCATGGGTGGGGGACCTACCAGGGGTGCCACATCCAGGAGGTTAGGAATTATCTCAGCATGCTGCCATATAATGAATTATTTTTGCCCTAAATCCTTTTTAATCCAATTTTGCACTGGGCTACAAGAAATGCATACCAGAAAAATTGGGGAAAAATATAGGGAGGTCCCCTGGGGGTGTGGGACCGTAGAACCAAGACCAAACCATGCTTCCCACCCCACTTGGCAGACATCGATGGCACCGCGAGTTTGACCTAGATCTCGGAGGGGGGCCTAGGGAATTTAGAAAAAATCAAAAAATGGAAAAATAGTGCATGGAGTCATGGTGAGTGATGCATCACCTAGGAAAAATACCAAACATGCCATCCCAAGGGTTCCCATGTGGACTCTCTCACATAGAGGTGCTTCCAGACAGGAGTTCTCTTGGTCTTCCTTGGCAGATGACCATGGGTTGTGCAAGTTCGATTGCAAACTGGGGAACCATGGTCCCATTTTTGGTGGAGATGTGCATCTTTGCATTCCCAACCACTTTTGCAACAAGTGTTTTTCCAGTTTCCACATAAAAATGCATTTCCCATTTTTCGGGTGCCCGGAGGGGTCGAAACAGGTGCTTTTTTGTGAAGGGGCCACCAAGGGTAGTGTACAAAACATCACCACTCTAACTTTCATGGGTGGGGGACCTACCAGGGGTGCCACATCCAGGAGGTTAGGAATTATCTCAGCATGCTGCCATATAATGAATTATTTTTGCCCTAAATCCTTTTTAATCCAATTTTGCACTGGGGCTACAAGAAATGCACACTAGAAAAATTGGGGAAAAATACAGGGAGGTCCCCTGGGGGTGTGGGACCCTAGAACCAAGACCAAACCATGCTTCCCGCCCCACCTGGCAGACATCGATGGCACAGCGAGTTTGACCTAGATCTCGGAGGGGGGCCTAGGGAATTCAAAAAAAATAAAAATAAAATGGAAAAATAGTGCATGGAGTCATGGTGAGTGATGCATCACCTAGGAAAAATACCAAACATGCCATCCCAATGGTTGCCATGTGCACTCTCTCACATAGAGGTGCTTCCAGACAGGAGTTCTCTTGGTCTTCCTGGGCAGATGACCATGGTTTGTGCTAGTTCCACAGCAAACTTTGGAACAATGGTCCCATTTTTGGTGGAGATGTGCATCTTTGCATTCCCAACCACTTTTGCAACTATTGTTTTTCCATTTTGCACATAAAAAATGCATTTCCCATTTTTCAGGTGCCCAGAGGGGTCGAAACAGGTGTTTTTTGTGAAGGGGCCACCAAGGGTAGTGTGCAAAAGATCATCACTCTAATTTTCATGGGTGGGGGACCTACCAGGGGTGCCACGTCCAGGAGGTTAGGAATTATCTCGGCATGCTGCCATATAATGAATTATTTTTTGCCCTAAATCCTTTTTAATCCAATTTTGCACTGGGGCTACAAGAAATGCACACCAGAAAAATTGGGGAAAAATACAGGGAGGTCCCCTGGGGGTGTGGGACCCTAGAACCAAGACCAAACCATGCTTCCCACCCCACCTGGCACACATCGATGGCACCACGAGTTTGACCTTGATCTCGGAGGGGGGCCTAGGGAATTCAGAAAAAAAATCAAAAAAAATGGAAAAACTGTGCATGGAGTCATGGTGAGTGATGCATCACCTAGGAAAAATACCAAACATGCCATCCCAAGGGTTCCCATGTGGACTCTCTCACAGAGAGGTGCTTCCAGACAGGAGTTCTCTTGGTCTTCCTTGGCAGATGACCATGGTTTGTGCAAGTTCCACAGCAAACTTTGGAATCATGGTCCCATTTTTGGTGGAGATGTGCATCTTTGCATTTCCAACCACTTTTGCAACTAGTGTTTTTCCAGTTTCCACAAAAAAAATGCATTTCCCATTTTTCGGGTGCCCGGAGGGGTCGAAACAGGTGCTTTTTTGTGAAGAGGCCACCAAGGGCAGGGTGCAAAACATCACCACTCTAATTTTCATGGGTGGGGGACCTACCAGGGGTGCCACATCCAGGAGGTTAGGAATTATCTCGGCATGCTGCCATATAATGAATTATTTTTGCCCTAAATCCTTTTTAATCCAATTTTGCACTTGGGCTACAAGAAATGCATACCAGAAAAATTGGGGGAAAATACAGGGAGGTCCCCTGGGGGTGTGGGACCCTAGAACCAAGACCAAACCATGCTTCCCACCCCACCTGGCACACTACGATGGCACCGCGAGTTTGACCTAGATCTCGGAGGGGGGCCTAGGGAATTCAGAAAAAATCAAAAAAAATGGAAAAACTGCGCATGGAGTCATGGTGAGTGATGCATCACCTAGGAAAAATACGAAACATGCCATCCCAAGGGTTCCCATGTGGACTCTCTTACAGAGAGGTGCTTCCAGACAGGAGTTCTCTTGGTCTTCCTTGGCAGATGACCATGGTTTGTGCAAGTTCCACAGCAAACTTTGGAACCATGGTCCCATTTTTGGTGGAGATGTGCATCTTTGCATTCCCAACCGCTTTTGCAACTAGTGTTTTTCCAGTTTCCACATAAAAAATGCATTTCCCATTTTTCGGGTGCCCGGAGGGGTCGAAACAGGTGCTTTTTTGTGAAGGGGCCACCAAGGGCAGTGTGCAAAACATCACCACTCTAATTTTCATGGGTGGCGGACCTACCAGGGGTGCCACATCCAGGAGGTTAGGAATTATCTCAGCATGCTGCCATATAATGAATTATTTTTGCCCTAACTCCTTTTTAATCCAATTTTGCACTGGGCTACAAGAAATGCATACCAGAAAAATTGGGGAAAAATACAGGGAGGTCCCCTGGGGGTGTGGGACCGTAGAACCAAGACCAAACCATGCTTCCCACCGCACTTGGCAGACATCGATGGCACCGCGAGTTTGACCTAGATCTCGGAGGGGGGCCTAGGGAATTTAGAAAAAATCAAAAAATGGAAAAACAGTGCATGGAGTCATGGTGAGTGATGCATCACCTAGGAAAAATACCAATCATGCCATCCCAAGGGTTCCCATGTGGACTCTCTCACATAGAGGTGCTTCCAGACAGGAGTTCTCTTGGTCTTCCTTGGCAGATGACCATGGTTTGTGCAAGTTCGATTGCAAACTGGGGAACCATGGTCCCATTTTTGGTGGAGATGTGCATCTTTGCATTCCCAACCACTTTTGCAACAAGTGTTTTTCCAGTTTCCACATAAAAATGCATTTCCCATTTTTCGGGTGCCCGGAGGGGTCGAAACAGGTGCTTTTTTGTGAAGGGGCCACCAAGGGTAGTGTACAAAACATCACCACTCTAACTTTCATGGGTGGGGGACCTACCAGGGGTGCCACATCCAGGAGGTTAGGAATTATCTCAGCATGCTGCCATATAATGAATTATTTTTGCCCTAAATCCTTTTTAATCCAATTTTGCACTGGGGCTACAAGAAATGCACACCAGAAAAATTGGGGAAAAATACAGGGAGGTCCCCTGGGGTGTGGGACCCTAGAACCAAGACCAAACCATGCTTCCCACCCCACCTGGCAGACATCGATGGCACAGCGAGTTTGACCTAGATCTCGGAGGGGGGCCTAGGGAATTCAAAAAAAATAAAAATAAAATGGAAAAACAGTGCATGGAGTCATGGTGAGTGATGCATCACCTAGGAAAAATACCAAACATGCCATCCCAATGGTTGCCATGTGCACTCTCTCACATAGAGGTGCTTCCAGACAGGAGTTCTCTTGGTCTTCCTTGGCAGATGACCATGGTTTGTGCTAGTTCCACAGCAAACTTTGGAACAATGGTCCCATTTTTGGTGGAGATGTGCATCTTTGCATTCCCAACCACTTTTGCAACTATTGTTTTTCCATTTTCCACATAAAAAATGCATTTCCCATTTTTCAGGTGCCCAGAGGGGTCGAAACAGGTGTTTTTTGTGAAGGGGCCACCAAGGGTAGTGTGCAAAACATCATCACTCTAATTTTCATGGGTGGGGGACCTACCAGGGGTGCCACATCCAGGAGGTTAGGAATTATCTCGGCATGCTGCCATATAATGAATTATTTTTTGCCCTAAATCCTTTTTAATCCAATTTTGCACTGGGGCTACAAGAAATGCACACCAGAAAAATTGGGGAAAAATACAGGGAGGTCCCCTGGGGGTGTGGGACCCTAGAACCAAGACCAAACCATGCTTCCCACCCCACCTGGTAGACATCGATGGCACCACGAGTTTGACCTAGATCTCGGAGGGGGGCCTAGGGAATTCAGAAAAAAACAAAAAAATGGAAAAATAGTGCATGGAGTCATGGTGAGTGATGCATCACCTAGGAAAAATACCAAACATGCCATCCCAAGGGTTCCCATGTGGACTCTCTCACAAAGAGGTGCTTCCAGACAGGAGTTCTCTTGGTCTTCCTTGGCAGATGACCATGGTTTGTGCAAGTTCCACAGCAAACTTTGGAACCATGGTCCCATTTTTGGTGGAGATGTGCATCTTTGCATTCCCAACCACTTTTGCAACTAGTGTTTTTCCATTTTCCACATAAAAAATGCATTTCCCATTTTTCGGGTGCCCGGAGGGATCGAAACAGGTGTTTTTTTGTGAAGGGGCCACCAAGGGCATTGTGTAAAACATCACCACTCTAATTTTCATGGGTGGGGGAACTACCAGGGGTGCCACATCGAGGAGGTTAGGAATTAACTCAGCATGCTGCCATATAATGAATTATTTTTGCCCTAAATCCTTTTTAATCCAATTTTGCACTGGGGCTACAAGAAATGCACACCAGAAAAATTGGGCAAAAATATAGGGAGGTCCCCTGGGGGTGTGGGACCCTTGAACCAAGACCAAACCATGCTTCCCACCCCACCTGGCAGACATCAATGGCACCACGAGTTTGACCTAGATCTCGGAGGGAGGGCCTAGGGAATTCAAAAAAATCAAAAAAATGGAAAAATAGTGCATGGAGTCATGGGAGTGATGCATCACCTAGGAAAAATACCAAACATGCCATCCCAAGGGTTCCCATGTGGACTCTCTCACAGAGAGGTGCTTCCAGACAGGAGTTCTCTTGGTCTTCCTTGGCAGATGACCATGGTTTGTGCTAGTTCCACAGCAAACTTTGGAACCATGGTCCCATTTTTGGTGGAGATGTGCATCTTTGCATTCCCAACCACTTTTGCAACTATTGTTTTTCCATTTTCTACATAAAAAATGCATTTCCCATTTTTTAGGTGCCCGGAGGGGTCGAAACAGGTGCTTTTTTGTGAAGGGGGCACCAAGGGTAGTGTGCAAAACATCACCACTCTAATTTTCATGGGTGGGGGACCTACCAGGGGTGCCACATCCAGGAGGTTAGGAATTATCTCGGCATGCTGCCATATAATGAATTATTTTTTGCCCTAAATCCTTTTTAATCCAATTTTGCACTGGGGCTACAAGAAATGCACACCAGAAAAATTGGGGAAAAATACAGGGAGGTCCCCTGGGGGTGTGGGACCCTAGGACCAAGACCAAACCATGCTTCCCAAACTGTGGAACCATGGTCCCATTTTTGGTGGAGATGTGCATCTTTGCATTCCCAACCACTTTTGCAACTAGTGTTTTTCCAGTTTCCACAAAAAAAATGCATTTCCCATTTTTCAGGTGCCCGGAGGGGTCAAAACAGGTGCTTTTTTGTGAAGGGGTGTAACAACTCAGAAATTGTAATCCACTTCTTATTAATTAAAATACCAAATTTTGGACCCAGATAAAACTTTTTATCTATTATTTCATGCATACATGTATTTTCCATTATATGATTTGTATGGTTTCATGTGTGTTATTATTTGTTGGGCAATGGTTAGTTAATTCTAACCTAACCAACAGAAGCAAGTGAGAATAATTATAAGAACCAAAGAAAGAAGAAACAAAAGAAAGAAAGAAAAAGAGAAGAATAAGATGATCTAGGAAATCTGTTTGACTACCCTACTTTGAGCCCTTGGATTAAGAAATCTGTAACTCACCTCAGTGTTGGGCCAGTGAGTTGAGCTTAACCAAGTCACATACTAACTCAACCAAGTAGTTGCTACTAAAAATTCAAATTAGAACATCACTCAAACTTCTGTCAAAGTTTGAATCTGAATCAGTGACCAAACCTCAAATTCGAAATAAGATTTCTGCAAAACTCAACATTTCTTTGTAACAAAAATATGACTGGAAACCTTGGCCAATATGTTGATCACCCAAAGTGGAAAATTTCAAAAATTCAAATTTAAATCTCTTGCGGGCAATTCGTCGAACACCTGGCAGATGAAATCGAGCAAATCTTGATTCACTGTGAAGATCACTGTTCTTGCTCGCCCAAACCCTGTTGCCATGCTCCTGGATGATGCCTCGGTCGAGCCCAGCGCCCCCTGCCCCGACCCAAGCCGTGAGAAAGGGAGGAGAAGAGGAGGCAGCACCCAGGACCCCCCCTCTCTTCTTCCCAGCATTCTGCACGTCGCCGACCACCCTGCCCTCGCCAGCACCGACCCACAGCACGCTGCAGCCGAGACCAAAGCCCCCCAGCACGCGAGCAAGGCCGCCGTGCCCAGTGTCGCTCGACGCACGCGCCCAGGGCCCCCGCTCCGGCGAGCTTCTGGACACCCTCTCCCCCGACGCTCAGGCCTATTTAAACCCCCGCCGATCAAACGACGAGATGCGCACCACTCCAGGCTACCGCCCAGACACCATCTCTCCCTCCCTCTCGCTCTGGTTCGTCGACGCCTGCAACGCCGGCGAGGTACTGGACGCGGAGAGCGCCGCCGCGTTCGACCACCCGGGAGCAAGCCGCCGCTGGGAATCGGAGGAGGAGCCACGCCGGAGTCGTTTCCACCCCTCGCCGTCAAGTTCTTCTTCCTCTACGCACGCCGCCGTCGCCGTCGTCGTCTTCACTGCTCGCAGGTGAGCTCCGCCCCCCTCCGTCGAGCACGATGGCTGTGTGCCGTTCGATCTAGATCGATCGGTCGCGTACCGGTTCGGGGAACTTAAGTCACCTGACACGACGGCCCCACCTGTCAGTTTGTTTTAAAACAAATCCCGCCCCGTGCGAAACGTTTTCTGGGCCGGCCCGTTAGGGTTCTGTTCAGAATCGGCCTGTTAGATTAGAAATCGGTCCGTTTCGTTTTTATTTATTCTCCCGCCTTTTCGAATTAATTCAAAATTGTTTCAGATATGTTTTTCAAACTTAAATTCCAAGAGTTTTACAAATCCTTTTCTAGCAAATAAATATGCGTTGGAAAGCTTGTAAAATGCTCTACACTGTAGGACTGATTGGAATTCAATTTGAATTAGAAATTTAATTAGATATGAATAGTGTGACCATAGCTTTATTAATCATAGAAGATTTCTAGAAATTTGTTTAAGCCTCCTAAAATCCTGAAATTTAAATTGTGAACTCACCAATGACCTCCCTTACTGTTTAGTAAACCCTAATCAACCCAAACCTTGTTAGTGGTGCCCATTTAGACCTAACCCAATCCTACCTTGTAGCATAAAATGATAGATCTCTAAGATGCACTAGATTAGTGTTTCCCTCAATACCAATCCACTTAGTTAATCCCTCCCCACTTGAACTAGCCCTATTAACCCTAGTTACTTAACCATACTCCAAAAAGGTAAACAACCCATGACATATGGTAGAAAATTTAACTTGCACCCTCAATGCACACTTGGATGAATAACTTGCAATCCAACGCCATAAAATGAAACATGAATGCTTTTGTTAGCAAACAAAAATGTGTGCTTGGTGTGTTGTTAGCATTGTGTAGTGATTGTGTGTTTTGTGTTGGCTTCGTTATTAGACGCTAGTATTGCTGCGGAGGATATTGAGGGGGGATATTATCAAGAAGAAGAAGAAGAAGAAGAAGAAGAAGAAGAAGAAGAATACCCCGGACACTTTGCCAACCAAGGCAAGCCATCTTTTGAATCATACTCCAAATGCCTAGTTTTACTATTGCATTCTACTTGTTTTAAGTAAATTGCATGATTGAATTGCTAGAGTAGAATGATAGAGGTATAGTGATATCGTGCTTAGCAAGAGCATCAAGTTGAGTTTATCCAACCATATTTAGTGGTATCATCACGCATTGTAGTTGCTTAGTCGCTAATAATATTGAGGTCGTCTATAAGGGGAACTCTGTTTGAAAAGTGGTGACTTGAACTTGAAACTTGAATTGGAGATTGCTCCTACATGATGGCTTTATGAAAGAAATTAATCTTGATTAAGAACTATGAAATGTATTTCTCAATGACAACGAGTGATGTACTATGGGAGCCAACCATACCGTATGACCACATTACCCCTGAATGGGAAGGGGCTTAGTCCGTAGCTTGTTTGTTTTAGTATGGGAGACCTCATTTGAACTTATAGAAGCGTGGACCCCGAGGGGACGCTTCCGAAGCCGGGACTGCCATAGCTGTGACGGAGGATACCACAGTCTATGGGAGTCCAAAATATAGCACTCTATAGCCGGAAAAACTATGAGTTCCATTCCGTATCTGGACTCGTAGGGAGGATCCCCATACTAAGGTAGGCAAGTGAAAGAGTTTGTTTGATTATCTGAACCCCGCATACTTGTGTATGTCGATCCGTGGATTTATCCCGGCAGATGTATCAAATCTTGTGGGTAAAGTGTACCCCTCTGCAGAGGTTTTCAAACTATTCGAATAGCCGCGTCCGCGGTCATGGACAGTTGGCAAGCTGTACTTGACTTTTGTCAAGAATAAAAGTAAAAATGGTGAACATGGTGAATGACTTGACTTGACATTGATGTTGACACACCTGAAGTTCCTCTCTAGATTGAACTTAGAGAACTAAACTTCTTTTCTACCAATGAACATTCTTGGGAAATAAAACTAGCTTTTGCAAATCAACTTAGTGCTTAGTCCACCATATAAACCTTGCATATCTATTTCTTCATTTCACTTATAAGATGGTTTGCGAGTGCATCCAATGTACTCATGGCTGTGTCCCTGGCTATCAACTTGGCCAGACTTTGGGGAGGAGTATCAGGAGGAAGGGTATGAAGAAGAGTACCAGAACGAAGCTCGTCTCCATGAGTCGCCATTGCCTGTAGGTAAAGGCATGGACCCGAAGACGTTATTTCCGCTGCTATATTGTGTTGTAATATGAACTTGGTCACTATGACCATTGTATTTGAACCCTCGTATTGTAATGTCTATGGAACTGGTTACCAACTACGTTATGTATATCGCAACAATGGTTCTGGGATTGCGGTGGAATACATAACGGGCACTTCGAATTTGTATCAAATTTGAGGTCATCACAAGTTGGTATCAGAGCCTAGGCTGACCATAGGAGACCTTAGTTAGAATGGGTGTTAAATGAAACCTTGATAAAAGCAAAGATATAAGTAATTGTTGCAAAATTGCTTAGTCTTTCCTCTCTATTTGCAAAGTTTTATACATACTTCAGTTTTTGCCTACTTAAAACTTTGCACACTTGAGCTGATCACTAACTTAAGCTAATCTAAAATTTTGTAGATGGCCCCGGTATTCACTGAGCACTACCAGTTGGGCCATGGTGGCAGCCTTTGTTTCGAGCGCGACCTCACCACCCTGACCTTGTTCCTGGATCGTTTGTATCCGGAGTTCAAGGGAGCCGTGCTCAATGAGCACCCAGATGGAGAGCTACGGTGGCTTATCAGGGCCAGTTGTCATGGCAAGAAGGGAAATTTGAGTTCTCCAAGGGTCAAGTTTGAGCTTGTGGAGAACACTTGGGCCGATGGTTTGGTCCGAGGTATGCAGGAGATGCACGCCCGCTTATGCGGACTGCATGTTGAGGAGGTCCAGGGGGAGCGCTTTAGGAACTTTGCTCGGCGTGATGCGGACGGGCGTCCCGCGAACATGCCAGGGCAAAATGAGCCGAGTACCTACATCGATCACATGGACTTCTTGCTGTACTCCACTCAGCAGGAGGCCGATCGTGCCCGTACCAAGGCCAACCTTGAGCACTTCGCACTGGTAGAGGCGAGGAGCACTATCAGGATACTTGCGAAGGAGCGCAAGAGCCTTCGTCGCCAGCGCGATGAGAAGGATCAGGACATTGAGGAATTGAAGGCCAATGTGGCTGAGCTGACCGAGTACATTGAGAGTCTTGAGGATCACCTTGGTGAGGAGGAAGGCATTGATCTCCGCAAGGAGGATAATGCCCTCATTAGTGATGAGGATGACTTCATGGAGGACCTTGATGATCCGGAAGATGGTGGGCATAATGGATTCATTGTGAGTGATGAGGAGGAAGACCCCGAGGAGCCCGATGTTTAGATTGGAGACTTCCGTGTTATCTAGTTATAAGTTCCACTTCATTTATCACTTCGTGTAGGTGTGAGTTGTATCCCCCTCTCTAGTAGACGAGTCGCAATGGTTTGATGTAAACCATTTGTAATGTGTGAACTCGTATGTATGATATGTTTGATGAGTGTTGAATGAAATATGAATTTGGCCCTTAAGGCCTTAGTAAGACAAAAATTGCATCATCCATGTTACCTTTAAATCTTAGCAAAATTAGTTTTTCCCTCTTGTCTTACACACCTTATCTTCAGATGCCACGAGCACCCCCACCCCCGAACCCGGAAATGGCAGAACTGCTAAGGTTGATCATGGAAGACCGGGAAGCAGCCCGAGCTGAGCGCCAAGCTAACTTGGCCACTCTTCAGCAATTAACCCAGATGGCAATGAACCACAACAATGGCAATGGCCATGGCAATGGTGAAGGAGAAAACAATGGCAATGGTGATCACCGATCCAAGTTAAGGAATTTCCAAAACACCAACCCTCCTATGTTCACTAAGTCTGAAGAACCCTTAGATGCGGATGACTGGCTTCGCACTATGGAGAACAATTTGGCAGTCGCCGAAGTTGGTGAAAATGAGAAGGTGTTGTACACCACCCACTATCTTGCTGGAGCAGCAAGAGCTTGGTGGGATAGCACTCGTGCAATGCAAGCCCAAGGGTATGTGATGCCTTGGGAGGAGTTCGAGAGCAAGTTTAGCAAGGCCCATGTTCCTTTGGGATTAGTTAAAAGGATGAGAGATGAGTTCAGAAATCTAAAGCAAGGTTCCCTATCTGTGGTGGATTACCGTGACAAGTTCCTTACCTTGTCTAGGTATGCCCCAGATGACACCAACACCACTGAGAAGAAGCAAGAAAGGTTTCTGGATGGACTTCATGATGAGATGCAATGTGTCTTGGTCAGTATTCACTTTGCAGACCTGGAGTCACTGGTTGACTCTGCCATTCAGATGGAAGGCAAACTCAAGCAAGCTGCAGAGAACCGCAAGCGTCGTATGATGTATCAAGGCAACTCAAGCAACTCGCAGAAGCCAAGGGGAAATCCACCCATGGGTTTCACCCCTAGACCTATGAGGCCATCTGCACCTGCTCCACGTCCCAACTATCCCAACCGTCCGCCCGGCAACAACTTCAACCGTGCACCTCCAAGACCTAGTGGCAACAACTTCAACACCCATACTCCAAGGCCAAATGGCGCCCCTGTGTTACCCAAGCCGGGTGACAAGTCTGGTGTTACCTGTTATGAGTGCGGACTCAAAGGGCACTACTCCAATGAGTGCCCCACGAAGCTGAATGATGCATCCAAGACCACTGCTCCTGCGCAGCAGCAGCGCCGTGTTGGAAATGGCAAGAATTATCCCCCAAGGAACCAGCCTCACTCTCGAGGCCGTCTGAATCACATGAATGTTGAAGAAGCTCGCGAAGCAACCGACGTTGTGCTTGGTATGTTCCCTGTTAATTCAGTTCATGCAAGAGTTCTGTTTGATTCTGGAGCTTCACACTCGTTTGTTACCAAGTTATTTGTTGATAAAAGTGGACTTCACCCAACCCCTATGAAACATGCCATGTTAGTACAAATACCAGGGTCAACCACAAGGGCTGAGTGGAACTGTTTGGCAGTTCCTATTGAAATTCATGGAATAGCTTTCTTAGCCAATTTGATAGTGTTGGGAACCAAAGGTTTGGAAGTAGTTCTTGGTATGAATTGGATGTCTTCCCATCAAGGAGTAATAGATTGTGCCAAGAAGACCATCACCATGAAGAGTAGCACTGGAATTGTGGTAAAGCATGTGTCCGTAAAA
Source organism: Dactylis glomerata (assembly GCA_007115705.1). Classification (NCBI taxonomy): domain Eukaryota; kingdom Viridiplantae; phylum Streptophyta; class Magnoliopsida; order Poales; family Poaceae; genus Dactylis; species Dactylis glomerata. The sequence goes on along the minus strand of QXEO01000121.1, from coordinate 425,395 downwards.
CCACCCCAAACCACCCGGTGTCATAAGAGTATCTCAGGACCAACTTTAGAGCAAGTTCCCATCGTCTGTGAATATCCGGATGTTTTTCCCGATGAGCTACCCGGAATGTCACCGGATCGGGATATTGAGTTTATCATTGAGCTTATCCCCGGAACTGGATCTATAGCCCAACGACCCTATCGTATGAACCCAGCTGAACTAGTAGAGTTGAAGAAGCAGTTGGATGACCTTTTGAGTAAAGGATTGATTCAGCCAAGTTCTTCTGCTTGGAGATCACCTGTTTTGTTTGTGGATAAAAGTGACGGTTCCAGCCGACTGTGCACTGATTACCGCAAGCTAAACGATGTGACCATCAAGAACAAGTATCCTCTCCCAAAGATTGAAGATTTGTTTGACCAACTGACCGGAGCTCGAGTCTTCTCAAAGATAGACCTTAGAACTGGATACCATCAACTAAAGATCCGTGCAACGGATATACCTAAGACAGCCTTCACTACCCGGTACGGATTGTATGAGTGCACCGTAATGTCCTTTGGATTAACCAATGCCCCTGCTTATTTCATGAATCTCATGAATAAGGTTTTTATGGAGTATTTGGATAAGTTTGTTGTTGTTTTCATTGATGACATTCTTATCTACTCCAAGTCCGAAGAAGAGCATGCAACCCATCTGAGATTAATCCTAGAGACTCTGAGAGAGCATCAGCTCTATGCCAAGTTTAGTAAGTGTGAGTTTTGGCTGAAGGAAGTTGGATTCCTAGGCCATGTATTATCAGCTGGAGGAGTGTCGGTGGACCCAAAGAAGATCACATCGGTCATGGAATGGGAAGCCCCTACCACTCAAACTGAGGTTAGAGGTTTTCTCGGATTAGCGGGATATTACCGCAAGTTTGTTGAAGGATTTTCAAGCATTGCCCGGCCAATGACCCAACTGTTGAAGAAGGACAAGAAGTTTGAATGGACCCCTAAGTGTGAAGAAAGTTTTCAAGAGCTCAAGAAGCGGTTGGTGACCGCACCCATCCTAACCATGCCCGATATCACCAAAAACTTTGATGTCTATTGCGACGCTTCCAAACTTGGACTTGGTTGTGTATTGATGCAAGAAGGCAAAGTCATATCTTACCTCTCTCGGCAGCTTCGACCTCATGAAGAAAACTATCCAACCCATGATCTGGAGTTAGCAACCGTAGTTCTAGCTCTGAAGACCTGGAGGCACTATCTTATGGGTAACCGTTGTGAGATCTACACTGATCACAAGAGTTTGAAGTATATCTTCACCCAGAAGGAGTTGAACATGAGGCAAAGAAGATGGATAGAGTTGATTAAGGATTATGATCTAGAAATTCACTATCACCCCGGTAAGGCCAATGTAGTGGCCGATGCGTTGAGTAGAAATCCATGCTCATTAAATATGATGATCAAGGAAGAGCAACCTATGTTGCACCAAGAGTTTGAAAGATTTGGATTGGAACTAGTCAGTCAAGGATTCTTATCCAACCTTGAGTTTCAACCCACCTTGATGAGCCAAATCAAAGAAGCCCAGAAGGGAAACGAGAGTATTGACGGAATCAAGCGCCGAATTAGTTCCGGCAAGGTGCCAGGATTTGAGGAAGATGATCAAGGAGTTCTTTGGTATAAAGGACGTATTTGTGTGCCTGCGGATTCAGAATTGAAGGAGATGATCATGAAGGAAGCCCATGAGACACCTTACTCCATTCACCCTGGTGGAACTAAGATGTATCAAGATTTAAAGGAACAATTTTGGTGGCATGGAATGAAGCGTGAGATTGCATCGTTCATCTCTAAGTGTGATATTTGTCAAAGAATCAAGGCTGAACATCAACGTCCTGCGGGATTGCTGCAACCTTTGCAAGTTCTGGAATGGAAGTGGGAATCTGTTGGAATGGATTTCATCACTGGATTTCCAAGGTCTAGCCGTGGAAATGACTCTATCTGGGTCATTGTGGATAGACTGACCAAAGTTGCCCACTTTATTCCTGTCAAGACCACTTATACCTCAGGACAGCTGGCAGATCTTTATCTATCCAAAATTGTCAGTTTGCATGGAATCCCTAAAACCATAGTTTCCGATCGAAGAACCCAATTCACCTCGAGATTTTGGAAAAGTTTGCATCAAGCCTTGGGAACCCAATTAGCCTTTAGCACAGCTTACCACCCTCAGACCGATGGACAGACTGAAAGGGTGAACCAAATACTTGAAGATATGTTGAGAGCCTGTGTTCTAGCCTATGGAGCTAAGTGGGAAGATTGTCTGCCCTTCGCGGAGTTTTCCTACAACAACAGTTATCAGGCCAGTTTGCAAATGGCCCCATTTGAAGCTTTATATGGAAGAAAGTGTCGTACCCCTTTGAATTGGTCTGAAACCGGAGACAGTCAGATATTTGGACCTGACATTTTGCAAGAAGCTGAGGAGAAAGTTCGTAGGATTCGTGATTACCTCAAAGCAGCCCAGTCTAGACAGAAGAGTTATGCCGACAAGAGACGTCGAGAACTGACTTTCAAGAGTGGAGACTTTGTTTATCTTAGAGTATCACCTCTTAAGGGAATGCAGAGATTCCAAGTAAAAGGAAAGCTTGCACCAAGATATATCGGACCCTTCAAGATACTCGACCGTAGAGGAGAAGTGTCTTATCAGTTGGAAATGCCCCCTGAATTGTCTGAAGTACACGATGTCTTTCACGTGTCTTTACTTCGGAAATGTCTTGAAGTGCCGGAGAAGCCAGAAATCTTCAAGAATATTGATCACCGTTCTGTGGACATCAACAAGGATTTGACCTATCGTGAAGTACCTACCCGTATCCTCGAGGAAGCATATCGAACCACTCGAACCCGAAGCATCAAGTTTCTGAAAGTCCAGTGGAGTAATCACACCGAAGATGAAGCCACTTGGGAACGAGAAGATTACCTTCAGAAAGAGTTTCCCAATCTTTTCAGTTCTTAACTAGTGAATCTCGGGGACGAGATTCTTTTTAAGGGGGGAAGATTGTAACAACTCAGAAATTGTAATCCACTTCTTATTAATTAAAATACCAAATTTTGGACCCAGATAAAACTTTTTATCTATTATTTCATGCATACATGTATTTTCCATTATATGATTTGTATGATTTCATGTGTGTTATTATTTGTTGGGCAATGGTTAGTTAATTCTAACCTAACCAACAGAAGCAAGTGAGAATAATTATAAGAACCAAAGAAAGAAGAAACAAAAGAAAGAAAGAAAAAGAGAAGAATAAGATGATCTAGGAAATCTGTTTGACTACCCTACTTTGAGCCCTTGGATTAAGAAATCTGTAACTCACCTCAGTGTTGGGCCAGTGAGTTGAGCTTAACCAAGTCACATACTAACTCAACCAAGTAGTTGCTACTAAAAATTCAAATCAGAACATCACTCAAACTTCTGTCAAAGTTTGAATCTGAATCAGTGACCAAACCTCAAATTCGAAATAAGATTTCTGCAAAACTCAACATTTCTTTGTAACAAAAATATGACTGGAAACCTTGGCCAATATGTTGATCACCCAAAGTGGAAAATTTCAAAAATTCAAATTTAAATCTCTTGCGGGCAATTCGTCGAACACCTGGCAGATGAAATCGAGCAAATCTTGATTCACTGTGAAGATCACTGTTCTTGCTCGCCCAAACCCTGTTGCCATGCTCCTGGACGATGCCTCGGTCGAGCCCAGCGCCCCCTGCCCCGACCCGAGCCGTGAGAAAGGGAGGAGAAGAGGAGGCAGCACCCAGGACCCCCCCCTCTCTTCTTCCCAGCATTCTGCACGTCGCCGACCACCCTGCCCTCGCCAGCACCGACCCACAGCACACCGCAGCCGAGACCAAAGCCCCCCAGCACGCGAGCAAGGCCGCCGTGCCCAGTGTCGCTCGACGCACGCGCCCAGGGCCCCCGCTCCGGCGAGCTTCTGGACACCCTCTCCCCCGACGCTCAGGCCTATTTAAACCCCCACCGATCAAACGAGGAGACGCGCACCACTCCAGGCTACCGCCCAGACACCATCTCTCCCTCCCTCTCGCTCTGGTTCGTCGACGCCTGCAACGCCGGCGAGGTACTGGACGCGGAGAGCGCCGCCGCGTTCGACCACCCGGGAGCAAGCCGCCGCTGGGAATCGGAGGAGGAGCCACGCCGGAGTCGTTTCCACCCCTCGCCGTCAAGTTCTTCTTCCTCTACGCACGCCGCCGTCGCCGTCGTCGTCTTCACTGCTCGCAGGTGAGCTCCGCCCCCCTCCGTCGAGCACGATGGCTGTGTGCCGTTCGATCTAGATTGATCGGTCGCGTACCGGTTCGGGGAACTTAAGTCACCTAACACGACGGCCCCACCTGTCAGTTTGTTTTAAAACAAATCCCGCCCCGTGCGAAACGTTTTCTGGGCCGGCCCGTTCGGGTTCTGTTCAGAATCGGCCTGTTAGGTTAGAAATCGGTCCGTTTCGTTTTTATTTATTCTCCCGCCTTTTCGAATTAATTCAAAATTGTTTCAGATATGTTTTTCAAACTTAAATTCCAAGAGTTTTACAAATCCTTTTCTAGCAAATAAATATGCGTTGGAAAGCTTGTAAAATGCTCTACACTGTAGGACTGATTGGAATTCAATTTGAATTAGAAATTTAATTAGATATGAATAGTGTGACCATAGCTTTATTAATCATAGAAGATTTCTAGAAATTTGTTTAAGCCTCCTAAAATCCTGAAATTTAAATTGTGAACTCACCAATGACCTCCCTTACTGTTTAGTAAACCCTAATCAACCCAAACCTTGTTAGTGGTGCCCATTTAGACCTAACCCAATCCTACCTTGTAGCATAAAATGATAGATCTCTAAGATGCACTAGATTAGTGTTTCCCTCAATACCAATCCACTTAGTTAATCCCTCCCCACTTGAACTAGCCCTATTAACCCTAGTTACTTAACCATACTCCAAAAAAGTAAACAACCCATGACATATGGTAGAAAATTTAACTTGCACCCTCAATGCACACTTGGAAGAATAACTTGCAATCCAACTCCATAAAATGCAACATGAATGCTTTTGTTAGCAAACAAAAATGTGTGCTTGGTGTGTTGTTAGCATTGTGTAGTGATTGTGTGTTTTGTGTTGGCTTCGTTATTAGACGCTAGTATTGCTGCGGAGGATATTGAGGGGGGTATTATCAAGAAGAAGAAGAAGAAGAAGAAGAAGAAGAAGAAGAATACCCCGGACACTTTGCCAACCAAGGCAAGCCATCTTTTGAATCATACTCCAAATGCCTAGTTTTACTATTGCATTCTACTTGTTTTAAGTAAATTGCATGATTGAATTGCTAGAGTAGAATGATAGAGGTATAGTGATATCGTGCTTAGCAAGAGCATCAAGTTGAGTTTATCCAACCATATTTAGTGGTATCATCACGCATTGTAGTTGCTTAGTCGCTAATAATATTGAGGTCGTATATAAGGGGAACTCTGTTTGAAAAGTGGTGACTTGAACTTGAAACTTGAATTGGAGATTGCTCCTACATGATGGCTTTATGAAAGAAATTAATCTTGATTAAGAACTATGAAATGTATTTCTCAATGACAACGAGTGATGTACTATGGGAGCCAACCATACCGTACGACCACATTACCCCTGAATGGGAAGGGGCTTAGTCTGTAGCTTGTTTGTTTTAGTATGGGAGACCTCATTTGAACTTATAGAAGCGTGGACCCCGAGGGGACGCTTCCGAAGCCGGGACTGCCATAGCTGTGACGGAGGATACCACAGTCTATGGGAGTCCAAAATATAGCACTCTATAGCCGGAAAAACTATGAGTTCCATTCCGTATCTGGACTCGTAGGGAGGATCCCCATACTAAGATAGGCAAGTGAAAGAGTTTGTTTGATTATCTGAACCCCGCATACTTGTGTATGTCGATCCGTGGATTTCTCCCGGCAGATGTATCGAATCTTGTGGGTAAAGTGTACCCCTCTGCAGAGGTTTTCAAACTATTCGAATAGCCGCGTCCGCGGTCATGGACAGTTGGCAAGCTGTACTTGACTTTTGTCAAGAATAAAAGTAAAAATGGTGAACATGGTGAATGACTTGACTTGACATTGATGTTGACACACCTGAAGTTCCTCTCTAGATTGAACTTAGAGAACTAAACTTCTTTTCTACCAATGAACATTCTTGGGAAATAAAACTAGCTTTTGCAAATCAACTTAGTGCTTAGTCCACCATATAAACCTTGCATATCTATTTCTTCATTTCACTTATAAGATGGTTTGCGAGTGCATCCAATGTACTCATGGCTGTGTCCCTGGCTATCAACTTGGCCAGACTTTGGGGAGGAGTATCAGGAGGAAGGGTATGAAGAAGAGTACCAGAACTAAGCTCGTCTCCATGAGTCGCCATTGCCTGTAGGTAAAGGCATGGACCCGAAGACGTTATTTCCGCTGCTATATTGTGTTGTAATATGAACTTGGTCACTATGACCATTGTATTTGAACCCTCGTATTGTAATGTCTATGGAACTGGTTACCAACTATGTTATGTATATCGCAACAATGGTTCTGGGATTGCGGTGGAATACATAACGGGCACTTCGAATTTGTATCAAATTTGAGGTCGTCACAAGGGGCCACCAAGGGCAGTGTGCAAAACATCACCACTCTAATTTTCATGGGTGGGGGACCTACCAGGGGTGCCACATCCAGGAGGTTAGGAATTATCTCGGCATGCTGCCATATAATGAATTATTTTTTGCCCTAAATCCTTTTTAATCCAATTTTGCACTGGGGCTACAAGAAATGCACACCAGAAAAATTGGGGAAAAATACAGGGAGGTCCCCTGGGGGTGTGGGACCCTAGAACCAAGACCAAACCATGCTTCCCACCCCACCTGGCAGACATCGATGGCGCCGCGAGTTTGACCTAGATCTCGGAGGGGGGCCTACGGAATTCAGAAAAAATCAAAAAAATGGAAAAATAGTGCATGGAGTCATGGTGAGTGATGCATCACCTAGGAAAAATACCAAACATGCCATCCCAAGGGTTCCCATGTGGACTCTCTCACAGAGAGGTGCTTCCAGATAGGAGTTCTCTTGGTCTTCCTTGGCAGATGACCATGGTTTGTGCAAGTTCCACAGCAAACTTTGGAACCATGATCCCATTTTAGGTGGAGATGTGCATCTTTGCATTCCCAACCACTTTTGCAACTAGTGTTTTTCCAGTTTCCACATAAAAATGCATTTCCCATTTTTCGGGTGCCCGGAAGGGTCGAAACAGGTGCTTTTTTGTGAAGGGGCCACCAAGGGCAGTGTGCAAAACATCACCACTCTAATTTTCTTCAGTGGGCGACCTACCAGGGGTGCCACATCCAGGAGGTTAGGAATTATCTCAGCATGCTGCCGTATAATGAATTATTTTTGCCCTAAATCCTTTTTAATCCAATTTTGCACTGGGGCTACAAGAAATGCACACCAGAAAAATTGGGGAAAAATACAGGGAGGTCCCCTGGGGGTGTGGGACCCTAGAACCAAGACCAAACCATGCTTCCCACCCCACCTGGCAGACATCGATGGCACCGCGAGTTTGACCTAGATCTTAGAGGGGGACCTAGGGAATTTAGAAAAAAATCAAAAAATGGAAAAACAGTGCATGGAGTCATGGTGAGTGATGCATCACCTAGGAAAAATACCAAACATGCCATCCCAAGGGTTCCCATGTGGACTCTCTCACAGAGAGGTGCTTCCAGACAGGAGTTCTCTTGGTCTTCCTTGGCAGATGACCATAGTTTGTGCAAGTTCCACAGCAAACTATGGAACCATGGTCCCATTTTTGGTGGAGATATGCATCTTTGCATTCCCAACCACTTTTGCAACAAGTATTTTTCCAATTTCCACATAAAAATGCATTTCCCATTATTCGGGTGCCCGGAGGGGTCGAAACAGGTGCTTTTTTTGAAGGGGCCACCAAGGGTAGTGTACAAAACATCACCACTCTAACTTTCATGGGTGGGGGACCTACCAGGGGTGCCACATCCAGGAGGTTGGGAATTATCTCGGCATGCTGCCATATAATAAATTATTTTTGCCCTAAATCCTTTTTAATCCAATTTTGCACTGGGCTACAAGAAATGCACACCAGAAAAATTGGGGAAAAATACAGGGAGGCCCCTGAGGGTGTGGGACCCTAGAACCAAGACCAAACCATGCTTCCCACCCCACCTGGCAGACATCGATGGCACAGCGAGTTTGACCTAGATCTCGGAGGGGGGCCTAGGGAATTCAAAAAAATCAAAAAAAATGGAAAAACACTGCATGGAGTCATGGTGAGTGATGTATCACCTAGGAAAAATACCAAACATGCCATCCCAAGGGTTCCAATGTGGACTCTCTCACAGAGAGGTGCTTCCAGACAGGAGTTCTCTTGGTCTTCCTTGGCAGATGACCATGGTTTGTGCAAGTTCCACAGCAAAGTATGGAACCATGGTCCCATTTTTGGTGGAGATGTGCATCTTTGCATTCCCAACCACTTTTGCAACTAGTGTTTTTCCAGTTTCCACATAAAAAATGCATTTCCCATTTTTCGGGTGCCCGGAGGGGTCGAAACAGGTGCTTTTTTGTGAAGGGGCCACCAAGGGCAGTCTGTAAAACATCACCACTCTAATTTTCATGGGTTGGGGACCTACCAGGGGTGCCACATCCAGGAGGTTAGGAATTATCTCGCATGCTGCCATATAATGAATTATTTTTGCCCTAAATCCTTTTTAATCCAATTTTGCACTGGGGCTACAAGAAATGCACACCAGAAAAATAGGGGAAAAATACAAGGAGATCCCCTGGGGGCGTGGGACCCTAGAACCAAGACCAAACCATGCTTCCCACCCCACCTGGCACACTACGATGGCACCGCGAGTTTGACCTAGATCTCGGAGGGGGGCCTAGGGAATTCAGAAAAAATCAAAAAAAATGGAAAAACTGCGCATGGAGTCATGGTGAGTGATGCATCACCTAGGAAAAATACGAAACATGCCATCCCAAGGGTTCCCATGTGGACTCTCTTACAGAGAGGTGCTTCCAGACAGGAGTTCTCTTGGTCTTCCTTGGCAGATGACCATGGTTTGTGCAAGTTCCACAGCAAACTTTGGAACCATGGTCCCATTTTTGGTGGAGATGTGCATCTTTGCATTCCCAACCGCTTTTGCAACTAGTGTTTTTCCAGTTTCCACATAAAAAATGCATTTCCCATTTTTCGGGTGCCCGGAGGGGTCGAAACAGGTGCTTTTTTGTGAAGGGGCCACCAAGGGCAGTGTGCAAAACATCACCACTCTAATTTTCATGGGTGGCGGACCTACCAGGGGTGCCACATCCAGGAGGTTAGGAATTATCTCGGCATGCTGCCATATAATGAATTATTTTTGCCCTAAATCCTTTTTAATCCAATTTTGCACTGGGGCTACAAGAAATGCACACCAGAAAAATAGGGGAAAAATACAAGGAGATCCCCTGGGGGCGTGGGACCCTAGAACCAAGACCAAACCATGCTTCCCACCCCACCTGGCGGACATCGATGGCACAGCGAGTTTGACCTAGATCTCGGAGGGGGGGCCTAGGGAATTCAAAAAATATCAAAAAAATGGAAAAACAGTGCATGGAGTCATGGTGAGTGATGCATCACCTAGGAAAAATACCAAACATGCCATCCCAAGGGTTCCCATGTGGACTCTCTCACAGAGAGGTGCTTCCAGACAGGAGTTCTCTTGGTCTTCCTTGGCAGATGACCATGGTTTGTGCTAGTTCCACAGCAAACTTTGGAACCATGGTCCCATTTTTGGTGGAGATGTGCATCTTTGCATTCCCAACCACTTTTGCAACTATTGTTTTTCCATTTTCCACATAAAAAATGCATTTCCCATTTTTCAGGTGCCCGGAGGGGTCGAAACAGGTGCTTTTTTGTGAAGGGGCCACCAAGGGTAGTGTGCAAAACATCACCACTCTAATTTTCATGGGTGGGGGACCTACCAGGGGTGCCACATCCAGGAGGTTAGGAATTATCTCGGCATGCTGCCATATAATGAATTATTTTTTGCCCTAAATCCTTTTTAATCCAATTTTGCACTAGGGCTACAAGAAATGCACACCAGAAAAAGTGGGGAAAAATACAGGGAGGTCCCCTGGGGGTGTGGGACCCTAGAACCAAGACCAAACCATGCTTCCCACCCCACCAAGCAGACATCGATGGCACCACGAGTTTGACCTAGATCTCGGAGGGGGGGCCTAGGGAATTCAGAAAAAATCAAAAAAAATGGAAAAACAGTGCATGGAGTCATGGTGAGTGATGCATCACCTAGGAAAAATACCAAACATGCCATCCCAAGGGTTCCCATGTGGACACTCTCACAGAGAGATGCTTCCACACAGGAGTTCTCTTGGTCTTCCTTGGCAGATGACCACGGTTTGTGCAAGTTCCACAGCAAACTTTGGAACCATGGTCCCATTTTTGGTGGAGATGTGCATCTTTGCATTCCCAACCACTTTTGCAACTAGTGTTTTTCCAGTTTCCACATAAAAAATGCATTTCCCATTTTTGGGTGCCCGGAGGGGTCGAAACAGGTGCCTTTTTGTGAACGGGCCACCAAGGGCAGTGTGCAAAACATCACCACTCTAATTTTCATGGGTGGGGGACCTACCAGGGGTGCCACATCCAGGAGGTTAGGAATTATCTCGGCATGCTGCCATATAATGAATTATTTTTGCCCTAAATCCTTTTTAATCCAATTTTGCATTGGGGCTACAAGAAATGCACACCAGAAAAATTGGGGAAAAATACAAGGAGATCCCCTGGGGGTGTGGGACCCTAGAACCAAGACCAAACCATGCTTCCCACCCCGCCTGGCAGACATCGATGGCACCGCGAGTTTGACCTAGATCTCAGAGGGGGGCCTAGGGAATTCAGAAAAAATCTAAAAATGGAAAAATAGTGCATGGAGTCATGGTGAGTGATGCATCACCTAGGAAAAATACCAAACATGCCATCCCAAGGGTTCCCATGTGGACTCTCTCATAGAGAGGTGCTTCCAGACAGGAGTTCTCTTGGTCTTCCTTGGCAGATGACCATGGTTTGTGCAAGTTCCACGGCAAACTTTGGAACCATGGTCCCATTTTTGGTGGGGATGTGCATATTTGCATTCCCAACCACTTTTGCAACTATTGTTTTTCTAGTTTCCACATAAAAAATGCATTTCCCATTTTTCGGGTGCCCGGAGGGGTCGAAACAGGTGCTTTTTTGTGAAGGGGCCACCAAGGGAAGTGTGCAAAACATCACCACTCTAATTTTCATGGGTGGGGGACCTACCAGGGGTGCCACATCCAGGAGGTTAGGAATTATCTCGACATGCTGCCATATAATGAATTATTTTTTGCCCTAAATCCTTTTTAATCAAATTTTGCACTGGGCTACAAGAAATGCACACCAGAAAAATTGGGGAAAAATACAGGGAGGTCCCCTGGGGGTGTGGGACCCTAGAACCAAGACCAAACCATGCTTCCCACCCCACCTGGCAGACATCGATGGCACCGCGAGTTTGACCTAGATCTCAGAGGGGGGCCTAGGGAATTCAGAAAAAATCTAAAAATGGAAAAATAGTGCATGGAGTCATGGTGAGTGATGCATCACCTAGGAAAAATACCAAACATGCCATCCCAAGGGTTCCCATGTGGACTCTCTCACAGAGAGGTGCTTCCAGACAGGAGTTCTCTTGGTCTTCCTTGGCAGATGACCATAGTTTGTGCAAGTTCCACAGCAAACTATGGAACCATGGTCCCATTTTTGGTGGAGATATGCATCTTTGCATTCCCAACCACTTTTGCAACAAGTATTTTTCCAATTTCCACATAAAAATGCATTTCCCATTATTCGGGTGCCCGGAGGGGTCGAAACAGGTGCTTTTTTTGAAGGGGCCACCAAGGGTAGTGTACAAAACATCACCACTCTAACTTTCATGGGTGGGGGACCTACCAGGGGTGCCACATCCAGGAGGTTGGGAATTATCTCGGCATGCTGCCATATAATAAATTATTTTTGCCCTAAATCCTTTTTAATCCAATTTTGCACTGGGCTACAAGAAATGCACACCAGAAAAATTGGGGAAAAATACAGGGAGGCCCCTGAGGGTGTGGGACCCTAGAACCAAGACCAAACCATGCTTCCCACCCCACCTGGCAGACATCGATGGCACAGCGAGTTTGACCTAGATCTCGGAGGGGGGGCCTAGGGAATTCAAAAAAATCAAAAAAAATGGAAAAACACTGCATGGAGTCATGGTGAGTGATGTATCACCTAGGAAAAATACCAAACATGCCATCCCAAGGGTTCCAATGTGGACTCTCTCACAGAGAGGTGCTTCCAGACAGGAGTTCTCTTGGTCTTCCTTGGCAGATGACCATGGTTTGTGCAAGTTCCACAGCAAAGTATGGAACCATGGTCCCATTTTTGGTGGAGATGTGCATCTTTGCATTCCCAACCACTTTTGCAACTAGTGTTTTTCCAGTTTCCACATAAAAAATGCATTTCCCATTTTTCGGGTGCCCGGAGGGGTCGAAACAGGTGCTTTTTTGTGAAGGGGCCACCAAGGGCAGTCTGTAAAACATCACCACTCTAATTTTCATGGGTTGGGGACCTACCAGGGGTGCCACATCCAGGAGGTTAGGAATTATCTCGGCATGCTGCCATATAATGAATTATTTTTGCCCTAAATCCTTTTTAATCCAATTTTGCACTGGGGCTACAAGAAATGCACACCAGAAAAATAGGGGAAAAATACAAGGAGATCCCCTGGGGGCGTGGGACCCTAGAACCAAGACCAAACCATGCTTCCCACCCCACCTGGCACACTACGATGGCACCGCGAGTTTGACCTAGATCTCGGAGGGGGGCCTAGGGAATTCAGAAAAAATCAAAAAAATGGAAAAACTGCGCATGGAGTCATGGTGAGTGATGCATCACCTAGGAAAAATACGAAACATGCCATCCCAAGGGTTCCCATGTGGACTCTCTTACAGAGAGGTGCTTCCAGACAGGAGTTCTCTTGGTCTTCCTTGGCAGATGACCATGGTTTGTGCAAGTTCCACAGCAAACTTTGGAACCATGGTCCCATTTTTGGTGGAGATGTGCATCTTTGCATTCCCAACCGCTTTTGCAACTAGTGTTTTTCCAGTTTCCACATAAAAAAATGCATTTCCCATTTTTCGGGTGCCCGGAGGGGTCGAAACAGGTGCTTTTTTGTGAAGGGGCCACCAAGGGCAGTGTGCAAAACATCACCACTCTAATTTTCATGGGTGGCGGACCTACCAGGGGTGCCACATCCAGGAGGTTAGGAATTATCTCGGCATGCTGCCATATAATGAATTATTTTTGCCCTAAATCCTTTTTAATCCAATTTTGCACTGGGGCTACAAGAAATGCACACCAGAAAAATAGGGGAAAAATACAAGGAGATCCCCTGGGGGCGTGGGACCCTAGAACCAAGACCAAACCATGCTTCCCACCCCACCTGGCGGACATCGATGGCACAGCGAGTTTGACCTAGATCTCGGAGGGGGGGCCTAGGGAATTCAAAAAATATCAAAAAATGGAAAAACAGTGCATGGAGTCATGGTGAGTGATGCATCACCTAGGAAAAATACCAAACATGCCATCCCAAGGGTTCCCATGTGGACTCTCTCACAGAGAGGTGCTTCCAGACAGGAGTTCTCTTGGTCTTCCTTGGCAGATGACCATGGTTTGTGCTAGTTCCACAGCAAACTTTGGAACCATGGTCCCATTTTTGGTGGAGATGTGCATCTTTGCATTCCCAACCACTTTTGCAACTATTGTTTTTCCATTTTCCACATAAAAAATGCATTTCCCATTTTTCAGGTGCCCGGAGGGGTCGAAACAGGTGCTTTTTTGTGAAGGGGCCACCAAGGGTAGTGTGCAAAACATCACCACTCTAATTTTCATGGGTGGGGGACCTACCAGGGGTGCCACATCCAGGAGGTTAGGAATTATCTCGGCATGCTGCCATATAATGAATTATTTTTTGCCCTAAATCCTTTTTAATCCAATTTTGCACTAGGGCTACAAGAAATGCACACCAGAAAAATTGGGGAAAAATACAGGGAGGTCCCCTGGGGGTGTGGGACCCTAGAACCAAGACCAAACCATGCTTCCCACCCCACCAAGCAGACATTGATGGCACCACGAGTTTGACCAAGATCTCGGAGGGGGGGCCTAGGGAATTCAGAAAAAATCAAAAAAAATGGAAAAACAGTGCATGGAGTCATGGTGAGTGATGCATCACCTAGGAAAAATACCAAACATGCCATCCCAAGGGTTCCCATGTGGACACTCTCACAGAGAGATGCTTCCACACAGGAGTTCTCTTGGTCTTCCTTGGCAGATGACCACGGTTTGTGCAAGTTCCACAGCAAACTTTGGAACCATGGTCCCATTTTTGGTGGAGATGTGCATCTTTGCATTCCCAACCACTTTTGCAACTAGTGTTTTTCCAGTTTCCACATAAAAAATGCATTTCCCATTTTTGGGTGCCCGGAGGGGTCGAAACAGGTGCCTTTTTGTGAACGGGCCACCAAGGGCAGTGTGCAAAACATCACCACTCTAATTTTCATGGGTGGGGGACCTACCAGGGGTGCCACATCCAGGAGGTTAGGAATTATCTCGGCATGCTGCCATATAATGAATTATTTTTGCCCTAAATCCTTTTTAATCCAATTTTGCATTGGGGCTACAAGAAATGCACACCAGAAAAATTGGGGAAAAATACAAGGAGATCCCCTGGGGGTGCGGGACCCTAGAACCAAGACCAAACCATGCTTCCCACCCCGCCTGGCAGACATCGATGGCACCGCGAGTTTGACCTAGATCTCAGAGGGGGGCCTAGGGAATTCAGAAAAAATCTAAAAATGGAAAAATAGTGCATGGAGTCATGGTGAGTGATGCATCACCTAGGAAAAATACCAAACATGCCATCCCAAGGGTTCCCATGTGGACTCTCTCATAGAGAGGTGCTTCCAGACAGGAGTTCTCTTGGTCTTCCTTGGCAGATGACCATGGTTTGTGCAAGTTCCACGGCAAACTTTGGAACCATGGTCCCATTTTTGGTGGGGATGTGCATATTTGCATTCCCAACCACTTTTGCAACTATTGTTTTTCTAGTTTCCACATAAAAAATGCATTTCCCATTTTTCGGGTGCCCGGAGGGGTCGAAACAGGTGCTTTTTTGTGAAGGGGCCACCAAGGGAAGTGTGCAAAACATCACCACTCTAATTTTCATGGGTGGGGGACCTACCAGGGGTGCCACATCCAGGAGGTTAGGAATTATCTCGACATGCTGCCATATAATGAATTATTTTTTGCCCTAAATCCTTTTTAATCAAATTTTGCACTGGGCTACAAGAAATGCACACCAGAAAAATTGGGGAAAAATACAGGGAGGTCCCCTGGGGGTGTGGGACCCTAGAACCAAGACCAAACCATGCTTCCCACCCCACCTGGCAGACATCGATGGCACCGCGAGTTTGACCTAGATCTCGGAGGGGGGCCTAGGGAATTCAGAAAAATCAAAAAAAAATGGAAAAACAGTGCATGGAGTCGTGGTTAGTGATGCATCACCTAGGAAAAATACCAAACATGCCATCCCAATCATGATAAATAGAATAACACTGCATTTTCCATTTTTTCCAGTGGCCGGAGGTGTCAAAACAGGTGTGTGGGTCCTTCAAAAAGGCTTTATTTAAAAAACACGCCGTGGATCCTCTAACTTCCACACCCTAACTTTTCTGACTTTGGGTCGCTGACAGTAGGCCCCACGTGTGGTGGGCCCTACTTACCAGTGACACAAAATGTCTTGATTAAGTGGCGGTTCCTGGCCTACAAAATGCGCAGCAGCCGGGCCACCCGCAGCAGCCTCCCGAGCCAGCTAGTCAATCAGCTATCCTTCTTCTTCTACCTCTTCTTCTACAAAAATCACGGGCATGGATGCACGCCGGGTGAGGAGATAGATGTACATGTACGGCTGGGCGTGTGCGTCGTGTCGCCGCTTAGCTTGGACCCAATGTAGAGTCCCATCGAGTTCAATGCCCAGTCCCATCGTGGCAGTGCGCAGTGAAAAAGCAAGGGGCTACTGCTTCCTATTCGTTCGTACCTACGGTGACCCTTCATCGACAAGGTACCAAGGGCTACGCTTAGATTCAAACAGACGGCCGAGATTGCTTGAGATGGTGCCCAGGAGGCAAGGACATGGTGGTCAGCTGAAGCTAGTCCTTGACCGGGTAGCACTATTCTGCAGAAACCCACTTCCTCTGCTTCCTCCTGCCTTCCTTGCCCCTCCCTCCATTCTACAACGAAGCCATGCCTCCCAAGAAGCGGACCTGACTGGCGTTGAAGACCGATGGGGTCAAGACTAGGGCGGCGGAGAGGAAGGAGTTAACCCGCCGGCAGGCAGATCTCCATGCAAGCAGCCTAATCAGTCAGGCCGAAGCCGTCCTCTCTTTCTGCGCACCAACAGACGAGGGGGGCGTTGTCTCCCCTGGGTGGGTTTAGGGTTAACGATGCCTTGATCTTCCGTTTGTTTGTTCTTTCCAACTTCATAACCTATTTGATTTTGTAGGCCTCCAAAATCGACGGATAAGAAGCTGCCCATGAAGACCATGGACCCGTCAATGGACTTCCTGATCAAGCCCGTTCCCCGGCTAAGCAAGGTAATCACATGCCATCTAGTGTACTTGCTGATCAAGCCCGTTTACCATTGTTCATAACCTGCCTTTGGCAATGTGGCTAGGTGCTACGCATGTAGATCTGTATAGATTCATTGTATAGATTCACTCATTGTTAACCGTATCTAGTTTACTTTGAAAACTATAAAAATAACTATATATTTATGAAAAGAGGCAGTAACATTGATCTCTTTTATTGCATGCCCTAAACTCCGGTGCAGGAAGCGAAGGAGAAGATCGAGGCAGATGTGGCCGCACTGAATGTCAAGATACAGAGCCAACTGACCAACAAACATTCCCTCGAGCTGCACTGTGCTAGCCTAGGCTCACATTTGGATCAGGAGAAGGAGAAATCCCGAACTTTGGCGCATGAGGTTGACAAGCTTACGGCTGCGAAAGACTTGCTATCGGGGCATATGGACTACCTTGTGAAGATGCAGGAGCAGATGAAAATGTTGCTGGACAAGGATAGGTTGACCATCAAGGCGCTGGAGGTGGAAAATCTGAAGCTAAATGCCACGTGCAGCGACCTTCGTGTGCAAATCACCAAGGGCCTCAAAGAGCAGATCAAGCAGAGCGAGAGGACCCTGGTAGCCTATGAGGCTAGAGACAAGTCCAGAGATCTCTTGAAGCTGATGACCGAGAGCACTCGCAAAGCAGCCGGTCTACTCGAGGCTGTTAAGAAGGAGAATATCATGCTGAAAGCCAAGATCAATGAGTCCGAGCGCCTCCAGCAGGATCAGATTGCCTCCAAGTAAGAGGAGATACGATGTAGTCTGCGCGCTACATTTCATCGTCCTGTATGTCTGAACTTTTTGTTAACTAGCCTGAATCTTATGTTATCTGAACTAGTAGTGAAATGTTAACTGAACTATGATGTTGCATTAATGCTCTCTGTTATATGGAAGCAATTGTTGTAGGTACGCTATTGCTTATAGATAACTTGAAATGCTGAATTACATAGACATAACTTATTCATCTAAAATTTGTTTCAATCTATCTAACTTGTCATTATTAACTGCTGCTTGCTTCAAGAGATCTGCAATGCAGTTCTCTAGCCTTTTTTTCTCCTCCTTCAGCTGGTCCCTCTGCTTTTCTGCCTTGAGCTTCAGAAAGATCTGAATATCTAGAAGATTTTTTGAAATGGATCCCACCTACCTATCGGTCATTGTTTTCTGGAGTTCTTCGGCCATATTGTTGTTTATTTCTTCGAGCTCCTTCTTATCCTGTGATAGCTTGTAACATTCATCAGCAGCAGCACAAGCATCACTAATTCTCCCAATACTTTCCGATTTATACAACTCCCATAACTTGACCAAATATTTCTTCAGTGCGTCAGGCCACTCCAGATCAATCCACTTCACTATTCCACACTTCGGACCATCCTAATGATCAGCAGCATAGTATAACAAATATAAGAAACTATAAAATGAAGAGAGAACAATGCTATTCAAACATTCATTTTGCAATATAAATAATCCAAACCTCCTTTGCGCATCCTATAAACCTTTTCCCTGTGTTAGTGCCTTCGAAGGCAACAAATTTCCTTAGTTTCAACCCATGGTCACATGGTGCCTCACTCTCGATCGCCAAACAATCCCAATCTGGGTCGTAGATGGTCTGTGGCACCTAAAACAAAACCTAAACCTAAATTCCTAACCCCATAAACCAACACGTCGAATAAAAGGAACTCACATTGGTCCGACAGTAGTCGAAATCGGAGAGAAGTCTGCCGCTGTCGCTGCCGTAGCTTGTATCATCGCCATCATTACAAGACGGTATGGTGAAGGAAGAAGAGAGGGGGGTAGAACTAGAGGAAGGAGAGAGAGAGAGGTGGTAGAGCCGGCATGCGAGGTAGTGACTCAACGGTCAGTTTGAACATAAATATCTTGTTCTGCCTACTACCCATGCCTCCTACTACCCATGCCTCAGTGGAAATAAATAATTTATACGCTTTCAAAAGGAAAACAACACATAAGTTGGCAATTGAGTTTGGATAAATCGGGTAAATTATGCAGAACAATGACTGTCCCCTACTAGTTGGTATTTTTTGTAATATTTGATTTTTAGTTTTTAATATTTCAATTATGCATAGTTTTACTCTTCAAAATTTGAAATGTATTTTACAAATGTGAATCTACATAGTACAATGCATGTAGATACACGACATGATTTGTTTGTAATATAATACAACAAGTGATGTAAACAACGCTTATTATTTTAGCAGTCATTTTATTACAACATCTCAATATCCCAGAAATGAATTTATTACATTCTCTCAACATAGTTCTACAATAAAATTACAAATTGACACTAGTTTTCAGAAAAACTTTGAGGCAGACAATATGAGATACAACATTTTCTAAGATACAACAGCTTATTGCATGAAGCAGCTACAGCACACTCACAAACATTTACAGAGTGATGCAGAATGAAGGAGATGAATCAAATAGTGACCAGAATTGGGTTGCATTTCTCACTGTAACATATCAGCACCTATGAAGCGGGAAGCTCAAAACTTCAAGATGACAGCTCTACAGCAGTCTCATCATCTCCAACCATTTCTGAAATTGCAACAACAAAAAATACCTTCTTACTCAATTTCTTCCTTCAGAAAACCTGCATGAGATCGTCATCTTTAACAATTTCGATGAAATCCCTCTTCTTAAAGTGCCACCAACGTAAACGTGCCTGCTGATTAGGACCCCAAGGACATCTCTGCTTTAGCTGCTCAAGAATCTGGTCAACAGTAACTGTCTTGGGATCTACCATTATTTCCATATGATCGTTCTGCACAGCAAATTCTTGGCCATCATCTAGTACTGCAGTGTAAGGATCCACTTGCAAAGCAATTAGATACATTTGTAAATGGTCAATAGCTGCTAGTTTACAAGCATCCATACCACTGGGAGCACCACCATCTGGATCAACACCTTTGGCACCTAACTGTGCTTCTGGTGCATCAACATCATCAACCATAACAAAGAGATCCAATTGACGAGTATCCTTATACTTCTCCCAAATCTGCAACAGCTGATAGGAGTGCTCAAGTTGTTCATACACCTGATTCATGTTCATCCACACAAACTTAGCCTTCTGTTTGGATCCCCAAGGAATTCTAGCGTGAAGAATGTCAACAAGCTGCGAAACACACACAATCTCACTGCAATTCACATTTATTTGCACAGACTGTGAAGCCACACACCTCTCCAAGCCATAATCTAATCTAGCAATGTACTGATGCACTCGGATATTTATTTTGTATGTGTTCTCTAAATTATCGCTGTCTCAAAAATATTGGAAAACAAAAGATACAAATTAGTTGCTTCTCTCTAATCATACCACAATTTGGGAAAACATAAGACAAAAAGTATGTTTTCTGCTTTTGGATAAATTGGAGCCTTCAGATCTGAACATAATTTGAGATGACTTACATAAGATAAAAAAATCTGGGTTTGCATGTTGGTTGGTTTGCTAGAGATTGAGGATTACTTGCATACAAAATAATACCACAATTTCGGATAACATATGACAAAAATCAGTCAGTTTCTTCTCTACAATTGTTCAGATACTGACAGTTACTCCTGCCGTTCCATAAAATATCTTAGTGCTACCGGGATGTAAGAGAGGGATCTAAAATATTCACATCTGCTTTTTGGCGCTCACACTCACAGTAGAAGACCCAATTCCGTTCATCTTTGGGATTTGTTCTTTTCCTCCAATCTGCAGGCGGCGCCGCGCCAGCGACGCCGGAGGGCTACCGCTCCGATTGCTCTTGGTCGGCGGCGCCACCGCCGGGCCGGCTCTTCGCTTGGTCGGCGGCGCCACCGCCGTCGGGCAAGCTTTCCGCTTCTCGCTGCTCCCCGCTGCTGACTTGTTGCAAGATATCTGGCTGCTTTTCTGGCTTGCAACTCCAGCAATCGCCGCTCCTGGTGGCGATGGTGCCTCTCGTTTCCTGCTGGTAGACATGCGCTGCCGCCAGAATTCGACTCTGACCTAGGGGAGGTCTAGGGTTGGAAGGACAAGAAAGGAGATTTGTTCGTACTGAGAGTTGCAGGTGGAGTTGACATACTGTCAACTAACGAGGCAATATAACGGAGACACCTGACAAGCAGGACCCACTCGCTCGGCACATAACGGAGAAATACTGACATGCGGGACCGCAATAGGCCCAAAACGGGAGAAGTCACGGTAATATTTAGTTTGCCCTCATTTCGTTCAGAATGGACCCTCTGAGGAATTACCTACTCAACTTTTTAAACGACGTTTATTACAAGCAACAAAGTTACGGTGCCACCCCAGTCCCCGCCGAGTTAAAACCACCCAAAAACACAACCGGGCCGTTCGGTAGGCCGGTTTCGAGCGGGCTCAGCCCAGCGAAACCCTCCGATACACCCCGATACAGGACGGGTTCCGGGTGGATCAGAACCGCTCCTCCCCCCTAGCGTTTCTGGCTCGCGGCGGCGCGCTTGCCTTCTCGCGGCGGCGCCGACGACTGGCCGGCCGCTTCACCACCTAGAAGATCTCCACCGCTTCTTTATTCCCCTCCTGCAGCCCACAGCCTGTCGAGGACGAAGCTGCCGAACGGCGCAGACTCAGCGCCGCCGACGCCGACGAACGCCACCACGCCAAGGTCCCTCCGCCCTCCTTCTCCGAGCTTGATCTTTTTGCTGTAAGTCCTATTAGCTCCGCCCCATGGATTCCTTATCTAGGGTTTTTGATCTAGTTATTCACCTAGGGTTCTTGATCTAGTCCAGATGAAGGTTTGGTTTGTCACTTGCGTAATAGCTGATAGTCTTCAGGTTGAGGATGAACTGAATGAGCTCTCGGTTTTTATTGGTTCCCTTGTCATCTTGCTGCCAGTGCATCATCATCGTACACTCACTCATAGCCAGAGCAGTGCAGATTAGAACCAACTCTAGTTGACCTGACTAACATCTCCCACCCGGGTCTACATTTTATACCCGATCATACAGTTGATACTGCCAACTACTCTCTATGTTCCTAAATACAAGCATTGCATCATTGTTAGTCTTCAGGTTGTTGTATGTTCTTTAGTAGCTGCATCATTGTTAGTCTTCAGAGATACAGACGCTCATGTTCAATTTACATAGCGTTTTTATTCAGTTAATCTACACAACCGTGGTAAATAAATGAACCCAAATTTGCAGATCAATATCCTGTGTCTCGTTTAAGAAAAGTAACTCGAGATAATGCACATGTTTTTTTTTTGAAACAAAAGAGATAATGCACATGTAGCAGTTAACTGAAGGACAATTTTAAGGAAGCTTGTTTATGAAGAGAATATTTAGACCACAATTTGGCCAGGATCAACTCGGAATATTATATCCTACTCAAAATTCATCTGCTACATATGCAGAACAATATGGCTTCTACTTTCTAGGACCAGTACTTAATTCCAGCTAGAATTATCCTTAATGACGTGATGCAATATGTTTGCTTTTTGTTTCCCTCAAACAACTGTGTGTTCTGATTACTTCAATAAAAGAAGTCTACGACCAATATGATCAGCGTGTACACACATTGGTATTTATGCATGGCTTCTAACAGTAACTTCTAGTTGTTCTCTTTGTCGCTGGATCTATGGGATTTTGCCAAATTTCGGTGTAGTCGGTTTCGGTTGTCTTTTTCCCGCTGTATGGATGGTTCTTGTTCTGTTTGTATAGCACTGTAGCTTTTGTAGTCCCTCCCTTTGTCTCAGGATGCTAAACGTACTTTTCTTTTTGGCATGAACACTTGCAGGTTAGACATTGGACAAGTCTGGTTGTGCAAAAGAGAAGCTCAACAAGATTACGCCAGGGACAAGTCTGGTTGTTGTTACTCTTTCAGATTTGTTCAGATGTAGACAGTATACCTGGGACGTCTACTCTTATTTATGTAACTAGACAAACCGGCCGGCTTCGCCCGGCCCGCCTGCATAGCGTCTTGGCACAAGCTGACCAGCGAGATAGACTTAGGAGCATTCATTTGATCTATTACATAGATTAAATCTAGCATAATAGAAAATTCCTCAACAAATTAGACCCCTCTGTGTATCATCTACAAACCTCACCATCGTACTGCCCCGGTTTTCTCAATGATCAAGCCCTGATATAAGGCTTCAAAATAACAAAGTAAAATCTTATCAATTATGCTTAACTTATATGCCAAAGAGACTTTGCCGTACCGTATATAGTGGATCATCTATCTTTCAATTTAGAATAGCTCTTTAGATCCATAAATCGTTGTATCATATATGCACATAAAACAAAATGACTATCTTTTCCAATCCATCCCAGTCAACTTTTTTGGTATTACTACCTGAAGCTCTAGAGAAAATGAAGTGCTCCGCTTTTGTCATGTGATCTAAAAGAAAATAATATATTATACATAAAATGATCTTGTTAACACATATATGTCGACATACCTTCATAAAGCCATCAAATATACAAAAAAAAGAACTTTGTTGCCATGTATATCGGCAAAGCATTAGATGTTCAATCGGTACATTATTATCAACCGGATTGGAAAAAGGGAAACAAAAAAATCACTGATTGGTTCTAGGTGTTGGATTATTAATTCATTTTCTTGATATCTTAGACAACAAAATCCACATACTTATTTACTTACTGGGATGAAAAATTAAGAGAGCTTTATCATCGTTGATACTATAAAACCTTTGTGAGCAAGTAACATCATATTTTTTTCATTTGACTGTACTCTAGAGTTTGTGCTAACATTTTGTGTGGAACATTGCAAATAGTTGGTTGCTAAAAAATATCTCAGATGGTGGATTGGTATATGAATTCAAAATACAACAAAGTACTTACCATTTTACATAGTAATTCCTCACAAAAATACAACTTGCTAACTTTGCCATGTCCAAAACTCCCAACAGCAAGCAGCAAAGCTAGCACGTATTTTGCATGTGCGGCTGCAGCGCAGGCAGCAAACAGTTGTCTTACTTGTATTTCACTGCTACCACATAGATCCGTGTACATAATAAACAAAATAGTCGTATCTCCTTTCTGCAATGAAAGTAGTATCTCCTTTCTGCAAAGAAACTAAGCTCAGCTGGTTCGTGGCCTGCCTCTTGCCCGTGCACGCGCCACAGGTCCCCGGGGTTCAACACGCGTCGAGAGCACGAGCTGAAACGACCGAAAGGCTTTCCTACTGCGGACCCCATAATCAGCGACACAAGATCAGTAGATATCCTCAGAACACAGATCAGTGATTATGCTTATAGCTTTAGTTAATTATTTAAATTCTGAAATCAGAGAAAGTAGGGATGTTTGATAGTGATTGCTGGTTGTTCCTCTTTTTTTCCTATTGGAAGCATAGACCAGTTTTAAACATCTCCGTAGTCAATCCTCGGATCTTTTGTAGAGCATATAACATCTAGTTTGGTTCAAACAAATGAAACCTAACTATTACTTTAAATGTCTTTTCTCACAATCTAAGGAAACACTGAATTATCGTTTGATCTGCATCGCATAGAATATCTCATTTTTTAGCATTATATAGCGACCAAAATGAACTTTTGACATATTAACTGTTATGTTGTTTTTGGGAAGCTACTAACATGTTTAATCGCTTTGTGCAGATTGAACTTTACAAAATTCCATAGAACATAACAGCAATGGGATTGAGATCTCAAAGTTTCTGCCTTCTCATTCTTCTTCTGTTCTACATCCCCAGATCTGTCTTGTTTGAATCAAGTGATGTAAGTACTTTGCTCACTCTGCGGCACTCAATCGCTGAAGGAAAAGGCTTCCTGTGCAGCTGGTTTGATTTAGAAATTCCCCCATGCAGATAATGGTGCTTGACAAAAACCAATTATCTAGACAACTGAGCCCTGGAGTTGGTCAGCTGCAACACCTCACTAAGCTGTCTATATCTATGAATTCCATCTCTGGTGGCCTTCCTACAGAGCTGGAAAGTCTGCAGTACCTTGAGTTCGTGGATCTTCATATGAACAGAATGAATGGGTCGATACCAGCAGCATTTTGTGATCTGTCTCGTCTCTTGCATCTTGATCTAAGCCAGAATGACCTCTGTGGATCAATATTTTATGGAATAAGCTCGTTGGTGAACCTTTGGACACTTGATCTGTCCAGGAACAACTTCGTGAGGCCAATGCATAGGGAGATTGGTCAGTTGAAAATTCTGCAACTGCTTATTTGGGGACAGAATAGTTTCACCTAAATGATCCTGGGAGAGATTGCAACCTGAAGTGGCTTAAAGTACTTCAACTCTTTATGAAGAGTACCATTCCTTGGTCGATCAGCGGTCTTGTAAGCCTGAAGGAAATGGATATATCAGAGAATAGCTTCGACGCTGAACTCCCACCACCTATCGGTCGGCTTGGCAATCTAAACACAACAAATTACATAGAGTGCGGGCCTGAGGTGGAGTATACCGAAGGAACTAAGTAACTGCAAGAAGATTACCCTCATTAATATTCTTTCAATGACTTCACTGTCTCTATCCCTGAAGAATTTACAGAATTAGAAGCTGTTATGGCCTATTCTGTGGAAAGGAACAAACTATTGGGCCATATTCAAGACTGTATAAGGAGAACATGCTACCTAGTGAATGTTGCATGCAAAGGCTGACATGGTAGTAATATAATTTCTCATTTCAATGGCATCGTGAGTGTAGTTGTACCTGCAAACCTGGTAGAAACAATTCATGATTCAGAATACGTTTTACCAGCAATCAACTATTCATTCATCATACTATATTCTCACAGCACCAACCATATATATAGTCACAACAGTTTAAAATAAGTAAATTGCATCCTAAAAAATAGATCTAGATAGGGACTTATCAACTAATGAATTTTGCAGGTAAATACATGTCAAAATAACTATATAAGAGAACCGTTGGATGAGCACACAACAGAAAACAAATCCGTAGATAACACCAAAACATAGGATTATCACATAAAATAAAATATATCCTATACTGGCATTACCACCCCACTGGATCTACAAAGTGATGGGCTGATGGCAATGGCCTGCTAGGAGACAAATCAATACTACATCCTGATATATGGTAATGGATAGGACTAAGTAGCGACAGTATAACATAACATGAAATATGCAAGACCGAGAGAACGATATGGGCAACCTAGATTATAGCCCGGTCGTGCGGCCTCCGTGAGCGAATGTCTACAAAAACTTAATGATGAAAAAATTGTGCAGTACTAAAATTAACGGAGGATGCAAATGAGGAGCCCGGTCAGCTGCCTAGGCTCGCCGGGTTGTGGCTCCTCCACGCCTGGATCCTTCAACTTCCCATAATTTCTAATTTGGACAATTCTAAAAGAATAAGATGAAGGAGAAAGATATGATTTTCTTGCTTTTATTTTACATTTTAGAACATTCTAAAAAATTGAGAGAAGCAGGGAGTAGGAATTGGCTTCGCTCCATCAGATTGGTGGTTCATTTTGGTTATCGGACCCCAGCCAGCATCAATTTGCTCTACGGCAACCACTCCTGCAGAAGGGCAGGGTCGCCTTGGACTTCATATTTTTGACACCTAACTTTATCGGTTCCAGCAACACTGCTAGATCAGGTGCATCTATAAGTCGAAGTACAAACAAATAAAAATATAGGAAGTAAATAAAAAAATCAGAGCTTCCATGATTAAACATAAAACGGAGGAAGATGGGACTCACTCGTGTTCGCATATGCAAGAACCCACGGCGCAACCAAGCACCAACTCTCCTGGTAGCCCAACGGCCACCGCCGCAACATCGACCAAGCCGACAGACACCACCGTCCATCAAGACGACAACAGCCCATGACGCTAGCAAGCACCAGCTCATGAGGTAGTCTCAACGGCCAAGACAAATGCCTCCGAGCATCCATATCAGCAAGAGGAACCCCAGCAGCATCAACAGACACCATCAACTGATGACCAACAACGGAGCCTGTGCATCGCCCAATATCAACTGACCCGCCAGGACTTCCTCGCCACATACATGATGGTCAACATTGTCCACCTCCCCAATAATTTGCCGCCTATGCGAAGATGGGAGACCACACACCAGAAGGATGAATGCCTCTCTGACGACCAGCAACTCGCCGGCTTCTCATAAAAATAGCAGCCAAGCCCAACAACCTGCATCAGCAAAAAACACAAATCTTATTTAGGGACCAAAAAGCAACAACCACCCAGAGAAAAAAGCAAGAAACAAAAGACGAAATCAAAACATCAAGATAACAGAGCAGATGAAGCCCCAGCCAATGCACCACCGCACAGAGCAACCTCGATCTGGAAACAAATAAACCTAAGGAAAAAGGTGGATACACACAAAAAAGTATTTTTAATAGGTAAGAAATTGCATAACTAATGATTATATACATGGACTTCCATAGAAAATCGATCACAACAGATGTAAAAACCACACAGAAACTACTGAGAGTACAAACTTTCTGTATCAAGTACATGTTTCATTTCTAATACTCTAGGTGTAATGGTTCTTACATATAAAATGAGCATGTGCAGTACAATCCTTCGAAAATAGCATTATTGTTACTGACCAATACAACCAAATTTGTGAACAAACAGTATTGATATACCAACAAATTTGGACGGACACTACTGCAATCCCTTCATAATTTCTAGAAAGGACTACTGAGCCATTTCTAATACTCAAGGTAAGCTTATACTCCCGTTAAAAAAGGTAGCTTTTACTTATTCTACGGACTGAAATGAATGCAGTTAGAAAACAATGTGGCATGGTAATATATTAGGATAATATTATTTTTTAGATATAATAAGCTCTACTCAGCTAACATTGTTTTAACATGCCCAATTCATGTAAGTGGTCTGTCATATCAACCAAATGAGCAATTAGTTTGGAAAACAACATCATCCAAGTGAGGAGCTACCGTGGGAAAACCTAAGAGGGGATGGCCGGAGCGCCTCGGCGTTGCCACGTCGTCGGAGGAGGACTTGACCCACACCAGGCTGCCATCCACGAAGGAGCTTCACCATCGATCAACATACAAATTTAGAACTCTGCATATACCGACATGAACCCCAATTACCGGTAATCTAGCTACCCCCTTTGTGACTGGAAATAAAAATTGGCAATTTGGTTGAAACAACAATGCTATGCCTGTACCAAATAAATTTGAAACCTTATGAAATATGCAGTAGTGATACTATTCTCCCTGAAAAAATCAATTGAAAGCACCGAAGCACTGAAGCACCACTCTGCTGGTGACTACATGCTGAATTCGACCACTCTCTTGACAAAACTAACATCACCTAAATAAATATGAAAAGAGCACGATTACTCAAACTGAACTACTTTGCAGCTGTAACTGATTCAGTTTACCGTATTAAACTCGCGAAAGATGAAGTTCGTGAGCAAAATATATGTTTGAGATTTCAACACGAAAAGGACCATACCGAATCCATCATCTAGGTTTGATTGAAGGTGTATCATCCTAGAATACAAATGAAGTCAAAAGAATGTAATCAATTGCACATGTCAAAATCACATTACGATATCTGAGAATGGCCACCAGAGCAAAAGATGCAACCTGGCATGGAAAGTTTCAGCACAAAAAGTTTTATAGGTGCATGGATTCCAGTGTCGCCTTCATTGGTGGTAATCCAGAGTCATTGGAGTGTCTGCGTGTGCACCTCCACCTTCCCCTTGCTCTCGACCTTGGCCGCACCCGGTCGCCCGCCAGCTCCGCATCCCTCCTCCGCCAGTGTTGTCCCCCACCATGAACGGAATAGCCACCGACTCCGTGTCTGAGGAACACCGCACTATAAGGCGAGGATGATGATGCAGTGAATAAATTAGTAATGAAAACAAATCGACAAAATACCAAACCAAAACTGATCAGAAGTTTAGAACCTGACCACAAAAATAGGAGACCATAGATAGGCGACCTAGGCCTCGACGTGAGGGCCTGCAGTAGCTGCGCTTCGCTCACCGCGGCACACACCATCCTCTTCCCACCAAAGCCAGATGCCAGAGCAAAACGCGGGGACCGAGCGCACCCAGCTGATCGTGTCCCCTCCAGCGCCACCACCCCTCTCCGTCTCGCCCCTATCACGCCCCGACATCGCTGGTGGCACCTTCCCCCGTCACTGCCTCACATGAGCAAGCCAAAGACCGTAGTTGGGCGGCATGCAGATGGCGGCCAGAAACGCATTGTGCAGCAAATAATTGGTACATCAGCTCAGGGACGAATCTAGAAAAAAAGTCTCATAGGGGTCAGCTTTGTATTATCTCATTTTACTGGGGTCATCTTGCTAAAAGAGACACTACTTAGTACAACTTAGTGAAGAGATTGCCAACTTTCATTGGGGTCAGCTGACCCCAACGCTTACATGCCAGCTCCGTCCCTGCATCAGCTAACAACACTCCTTCCAATCTCTCTCATTATTTTTTTGAAGCATCAATCGCTCTCATTCATCTCAGAGTTAGCAGCAAACAATAGAATACGCTTCTCACAGGCTGCATCGGCACCGTGGCAGTGGCACAAGCATCAGCACTTTCTCCTCTGCACCAGCTCCCCACACCCTCGCCTCCACCTCTCCCACCCAGCGCCGCCCGAGAGCCTCCTTTTCCCATTAGCGCCACCCTTTTTGCGAGATCTGGACAACCATCTTGACAGAGTGCGGGGCAGCAAACTCCTCACCTAGGACGTGGCAGCGGCTCCAGTTCAGCGCGGCTACATGGTGCAGCAGGCGATCCGGGAACAGGCGGCGCCGGAGGGTCTTGTTCAAGGCCACTACAGGGTGCGGCAGCTGATCCAGGAGCGAGCGGCGGTAGCTGGTCCGGGAGCAAGCGGCGACAGCTGGTCCGGGAGCAAGCGGCGACGGTCCCGTTCAGAGCAGCTCCAGGGTGGTCCAGGAGCGGGCAGAAGCGGGGAGTATGGGGCGGTGAGAGCGGCGGCTGCAATCAGGGAACCCTAGAGCATGGAAGAAAATAGAGAGGAGAAAGAGAGAATGGTCGGGCTTGGAGCTTTCGGGGTCGGGTTTAGGGGTGCGACCGCACGAACGAAAGCGGTGTTTTTTCCCTTTTACACTATGATGAAGCTTACCTTCCGCTGTAAACTGTGGCCTAGTAGTAATTTGGGCCCAATGTCAGCTGGAGAAGAGACAAATAGTAAAGTATCTTCAATCTCACCGACCAGACTAAACGGACGATTTAGATTAGGAAAGGTGGAGATCCAACGGCTGTATATGCACCTGTCGGGGAGGCCTCAGCGGACAGGGTCACGACCCAGCTTACAGCTGAAGTTAATAATGCAGTGAAATATTTTGGTTCCTTGTCGAACCAGTTTTGTAACAAACCTATAATAATTTTTTGCTTGACGTGATAAAAAGCAGTGTTGAAACTATGCTAAAGTGCTATAAAGATTTAATTTTCACTACTAGGAAAATGCTTATAGGTAGAATCATTACTAGTGTCGCACGTCTGAACGGATGCCTCACTTATATATACTAGTGGCGCGTCACATTTTCATGTGCCACTAGTATTCTGATATTAGTGGCGCACGCGTTAAGTGCTGCGTCACACATATATTTAGTACGGAACACATTGGCCTCTCTACCCTTATAAGTGGCGCACTACATAATGGTGCGCCACTAGTATATCAAATACTATGTGATGCGCCACTTATAAGGGTGGGAGGTCGTGTGGTCTTAGGTGCTAGGTTATTAATGGCGCACCACATATGGTGCGCCACTACTATCTTAGACTATGTGTTACTATATATTAACCGAGTAATTCTCCTGTCCATACGGCCTTGCGTATGGGGCCTACTACTAAAGACTCGCCAATCACTGAATCTCTTCATTTTGTAATCCATTCTATATCAATTCTCCTGGTCAACGACCATTGTTCTATTTCTATTTTTTCCTGGTCAAAGACCGTTGCTACACTACACATAATCTAATATAGTAGAGCTGTCATCTTGTCGCACAAGATGGGGACATTACGGGCTCCCACCCATTATCATTCCATGCGAGAATGCACCCCGGTCTAGCAATAGCCTTGAAGTGGGTTAAATTAGGGTGTATAGTGAGTATTTACCATAGTGAAACTATTCACATATAACTCTAGCAATGACCTTCAAGTTAAGGTCCAATCATAAGCAAATATCAAACACAAGCATACATCACAAGTCAAACAATTTCAATTTGGTTCAAGAATGTGTGAGTTATGTCTTAAATTATGTTTGAAATTATTGGATTTTGACTTATTTGAGCTCAGGAAACTATTTGTTGAAATTCTAAGTTGGTACTTGGATATATTTTAGATTAGATTTGTATTTTACACTTTTCTAGAATATTAATATGATTTTTATTAATTATTAAAATTCAAATGAAAAGTGTTTATTCATTAGAGAATAATTGAACCATAATTCCAATTCAATTTTTTTTTATCTAAATGAGTTGAAGTATCATTCAAACACTTAATAATTTGTATCTGAGTTTTCAAATGGTTATAACTTATTATTTCATGAATCAAGGTCAGATAACTTATTAAGGTTTTAGGTGATTGTTAATTTGATTTCCAAAATTATAAACATTATTTATTCTGGAATAATGGTTCCACATTTTTATCAACTAGAAATCAAATTCTACTTGTTGTTGAAATCCAAATGCTCTAGTTTCTCCCTCCATGCGATGGTATATTTATTTTGGTTATTAATTTCTGAATTTCTATTGATTCCCCAAATTATTCACTTTGAAAACTGATGTGCAGGGCATCAGCAGGGATAGGTTCCCGCTCGAATTTATACAATAAAAGATGTCTAGATACATTTTCTTCACAAAGCTAAAACATCTTATATTTCCAAATGGAGGGAGTATTTGGTTTGCCCTCTTTCTTTCTCTTAACCCCTTTCTTCTCTTTTTTTGTTCTGAAAATTCAAAACAGAAATAATACTAATATTTTTTTAAGGGAGAAGCAGACCAACCGACCCAACTGGGCCCAGCAAGGCCCAGCAAGGCTGATGCCTTCCCAACCCTAACCGCACCTAGAACCCTCCCCTGCACATGAGCTCCTCCCAAATCTCCCATGAACCGCCGCCACGGCTTCCAGCACTGCCAGCTGGTCCCTGCCACCGACGATGCTCGTCTTGGCTGGCACCACATCAACGCCGCTGGCCTTCTGGCCCTGTCTCCCTATCCTGCACGAGCTCAACCACATCTAGCCATTTTCGCCGCCCAGCAGTGCGCCGCTCTCTCTCCCTCCTCTCAATAAACGACCACCGCTCCCTCTCTGCTCTGGCTGGTGGCCCTCCACGACGGCGACACCGATGAAGCTCTCGCGGCGCGGGTCTCCCTAGGGTTAAGCAGATGACACCGATGACCAATTTGATTTTTTTTTGTTTTTCAAATGCATTATAAGTGACGCACATTATATGTCACTTGCGGCGCACTATATGTGTGGCGCAGGATCTGGTAGTGCTTCACTATTACTAGTGGCGCATCATGTGGTGCGCCACTCCTATTTGAATATAAGTGGCGCACTACAAGATGTGTCACTAGTAAGATTTACTAGTGGCCTCTCGCTAGTGGCGCATCCATAGTGCGTCACTAATAACCAAAATTGATGCGCCACTTATAAGCATTTTTCTAGTAGTGTTTTATCTATCATGTACGTTGAATAGAAGTGTTGCTGGTAGTGCATAAAGTGATGTTTTTACAGCTGAAACACGTATGTGCAAACCCTGCCTCCCAAATGGCAGGGTTTAGAGAGGGATTTTTTGACATTAAAATGGAAGTGGTTTTGAGGGGATTGGGTGAGAGAAGTGGTTTCACCCAATCCCTGTGTGGTTAACCCTACTGATCCCCTGAGACCCACTCCTACCGAATAAGGCCTTATTCAACTGTGCTGGGTGCAAGTGGTTTCTTTTTGGTGTGGAAGCTGTGTAAGCGATCTGATTAATATGGAAAACCACATCCTGCAAGTGCAATTCAGCTTAGCAGTCCTGAATAGAGGAATTTCATTGGACTTATCAAATGTAAACAGTTTGGAGGCTTAATACTCAGGTGTTAGGTACATGTTAGATAGCCCCAGCGAATCAGATCTTTTTTTTTTGAGGAAAAACGAAGAATATATTAAGCTAGCAAGCCACCTCATTAAAAACCTTCCAGTCCCCTTAGGTGCCCTGGTAAGGAAAAGAGTGCGTCTGAAACTTGCTGCTTCGATCACAGTTTGGTTACATCGTTTATAAGCTTCTCCATAAGGAAGCCAGGGGGTTCATCGACCCAATTACAAGACAATTTTGAAGCAAAACACTCTCTGGCTAATACATGAGCAACCTCGTTGGCCTCCCTTGGGCAGTGTTTGAATGAAGCATTACCAATCAGCACCACTAAGTCGACACAGTCAGCAAAAATAGCAGAGGACTCACCCCACCATGGCTCATCACCTAAGCATGAATTAACAGTCTCAGTTGAGTCTGACTCCATCTGAACATTATTGCAACCAAGACGGGTAGCCAGGGATAAACCCTCTCTCATAGCCATTGCCTCTGTAGCTGCCGCCAACGCCACCGCAGGTAAAAAAATGGTAGAAGCTGCTAAAAATCTTCCCAGAGAATTACATGCTACAACACCCAGAGATCCTGTACGGGTATCAGGGTGAAAAGAACCATCCACGTTGATTTTAACACTCCTTGGGATCGGCCTAATCCATTGAGGCTTGGGTCCTTTTTGTTTTGCAGACATTTTTGCAGCATTAGCAGTAATGGAGAGAATAGACATCTTACACTGAAAAATTGGAGGAACACTCTCATCATGTGTACGTCGACGTCGTAGCCACCACAGGTACCAACAAGTCACCGCTATAGTTTCTTTTGTTTCGATTGTGTCGAACCCTGGTAGTGGTTTGTCTTCTTCACGCATCAAAAATTCTAGGACTGCCGAGCCGGCTCGATCCACCATACAGGCTTCCTCGATGACAGACGTTAGCCCCAGGGTATCCCACATCTGTCTCGCCATGTCACAATTAAACAGCAGGTGCAAGATGTCTTTAGGTGCTTGTGAACAGACCGGACACTGTCCACTTGTTCCAATGTGTCTATTTGCTAAAATTGATTTTAGCGGTAGAATTCCATGCAAAGCCCTCCACATAAATATCTTGATTTTACTTTGGATTTTTAGCCGCTAGATCACTTTCCATATGGGATTAGCTGCCGATGTTCTGGGCAGGGCAAGTTGTCCTCCCCGAGCTCCAAACTTATGTCGCCACTGCAGATGGTATCCCGAACGTACTATATATCTTCCGTGATCTGTACAACCCCATGCTATGAAATCGTCGAAAGCCTGATTGTTGAGCGGTATTAGGAGAATACGATTTGCATCAACCGCACAAAACAGGCTTCTTATTAAGTCCTCATCCCAAAGCCCAGTGCTAGGGTCAATAAGCTCAGCTACTTTTGAAAGTACAACAGCACCTCTAGGGGTTATAACTCGCCGATCAAGGCTTGAAGGAATCCATGGATCAGTATAAATATTAATTTTCTCACCATTCCCCACTCTCCAAATATAGCCCCTTTTAAAGGTGGCTAGTCCAGCAACAATGCTTTGCCATGTGAAAGAAGATCCTGTCTTTGGGCCTGCCGTGAGAATATCATCATTAGGGTAGTATTTGGCTCGAAGAACCATTGCACAAAGTGACTCACGGTCGGTAACCAGCCTCCATACCTGTTTAGCAAGCATAGCCAAGTTAAAGGAGTGAAAATCACAAAATCCCATGCTGTCCTCGCTTTTGGGATAGCACATCTTCCACCAGGCCATCCAGTGCATCTTGTTACTATTCTCATCATCTCCCCACCAAAATTGTGCAATAGCATCAGTCATTCTCTTACATACCCCCTTCGGTATTTGAAACACCGACAGAGCATAGACAGGGATGGCTTGCGCCACCGCTTTTAGAAGAATCTCTTTGCCTCCAATAGATAGGATTTTCTCCTTCCACCCAAATCCTTTGAATGATCCTTTCAATAAAACTCTCAAAGCAATCACTTCTATCTGCCCCCACAAGGGTTGGCAATCCCAAATATTTATCAGATAAAGCCTTTGTATCAATATGCAGAGCCTCACAGACCTCAGCTCTTATTAGATCAGTTGTATTTGGAGAAAAGAAAATACTGGATTTAGCCAAACTCACCATCTGTCCAGAATTAGCACAATAAGTATCTAGTACACGCTGCAAGGAAGTTGCATTATTCATTTCCGCCTTCATGAGAATAAGGGAGTCATCAGCAAAAAGTAGATGTGAGACTGATGGTGCATTCCTGCACACCCTTACCCCATCGATGCCACCAACTTCTTCTTCATGCAGCAACAGACCAGATAGACCCTCAGCACATAAAAGGAACAAATAAGGGGAGAGGGGATCCCCTTGACGAAGACCTCTAGTTGGAGTAAACATATCGGTCTCATCGGAATTGAACCTTACTTGGTATCTTACTGAGCTAACACAAGCCATCATCAAACTGATCCATCTTTCAGCAAATCCCATCCTCCTCATCATATTCTCTAGAAAAATCCATTCCACACGATCATAAGCCTTATGCATGTCCAACTTGACCGCACACGCACCATTACTACCAGACCTCTTGTTCTTAATGGTGTGAATACACTCATAAGCCACCAGCACATTGTCAGTAATAAGGCGTCCAGGAACAAAAGCACTTTGAACTGGAGAAATAACTTCATGAAGAATCCCCTTCAGGCGAATTGCTAGCATTTTTTATATTATCTTATAAATGACATTACATAGGCTGATCGGTCGATATTGCGTGATCGACTCTGGACCCTCAACCTTAGGAATAAGCACAATCGTCGTATCATTCCACCCTTCTGGAATTACTCCCATGTTCAAAGCTTGGAGAACCTCTCGAGTAATATCATCACCGCATATAGCCCAGAAATTTTTATAAAAGAGAGCGTGAAGACCGTCCGGACCTGGAGCCTTCAAATCGCCAATACTAAAAGCCGCTTCCTTAACATCTTCAGGTGAAAAGGGAGCCAAGAGTCTTTCATTCATATGCTCAGTCACTCTTGGCTGA
The DNA here is from genome assembly GCA_007115705.1 of Dactylis glomerata. Taxonomy (NCBI): domain Eukaryota; kingdom Viridiplantae; phylum Streptophyta; class Magnoliopsida; order Poales; family Poaceae; genus Dactylis; species Dactylis glomerata. The sequence continues at coordinate 389,558 of QXEO01000121.1, read as the reverse complement.
ATTTTCTCGAGTAACTCGGGATCAGTTACCTGTACTTCAGAAGTAAAAAGATTAGCAAAATATTGTAAGACAATGGGTTTTAGGGCAGCCGTACCATCAACCTAGTTATCTTCATGTTTCAATCTTTTAATGAAATTTCGCTTCCTTCGAGCCGTAGCGAACTGATGAAAAAATGATGTATTTCTATCCCTGTACTGCATCCAGTTCGCTCGAGACCGTTGCATCCAGTGCATCTCCTCCTGCTCTAGGAGGAGTTCAATTAATTCGACTGTCTCTTTTGCAATGATCTCATTCTCCTCCGTCATTGGGCCACTCATAGCATTTTCCAGCTTACGTTGCGCCCTCCTGATCCGCCTCCTCGGCTTCCGCAGAACAGATGCGTCCCATGCATTTTTTTCGATAAAGGGCGCTTTATTACTTAAAAGGTTTAAGTATTACACCCAGCCTCTGCATAGCCAAGATGCACACAGCTGAACAGTAGTACACAATCTAAGAAAAAGAAACAGGCGTATTACATATCAAAATGATCAAATGCAACAGCGCCTAAGGGTGTGGGGGACCGATCCGAAGATTATGCTGCCACCCATGACGGGAAAAAGTATCCCTCGCCGTATTCTCCAAACGTGCACAGACCTCCGTAAATAGGTCTCGATGCTCCACCCGCTGAAGAGACGACCATAAACGGAGTGTACCGGTACACCGGTAGATTACCTGCAAGGGACAAGAATTTTTATCAGTAAACACTTTATCATTTCTACATAGCCATAGCGACCATAGTACGGCAAGCGCTCCCACCCTAATAAGCGTTCTAAACCGATTATCAATACCATGCAGCCAATTTCCAAAGATATTGGCAACACTGCGAGGAGGATAAAGGTCAGATGCTACTTGGATGATTGACCATATAGATCTTGCGAACCGGCATTGAAAAAACAGGTGTTTAATAGTCTCATCGTGATGACAAAAAACACAACCCTTGTTTCCGTGCCAGTTCCGTTTAACCAGATTGTCTTTGGTGAGAATAACTCCACGACGAAGGTACCACCCAAACACTTTAGTTTTAAGTGGTATCTTCATCTTCCAAATCATCTTGTTATCATCAACCGGTATGTTTTGATGTATTAAAGCATTATACATGGAGTCCACAGAGAATTCACCATTCTTGTGTAAATTCCAACGAAACTTGTCTGGCTGAGTCGATAGATGTATGGTAGCCAAACGTTGAAGAAGGGCATTCCATGCAACCAGTCTTGGTCCAAGCAGATCTCGCCTGAACGTTACATCTGGAGGTGAGGTAGCCATTACTTTCGCAATGGTATCACTTTTGTAACGAACAATATTGTATAATGCAGGATATTGTTCTCGGAGAGGGGCATTAGCCATGAATCCTCCCAGAACTTTATCTGTGAGCCATCTTTAATCAAAAAATGTCCGAATCTGAAGAACTTATCTTTTGTAGCCATCAGACCCGCCCAAAAATGTGAATCACCGGATTTCCAAGAAACTTGTGATAACGCTTTTGAGCCAACATATTTTCGATTTAGGAGGGTTTGCCACATACCATCCTCGTTCAGTAGCTTAAACAACCATTTACCAAGGAGTGCGGTATTCTTGACTTGAAGGTCATGAATTCCTAATCCACCTTGATCTTTGGGTGTACAAACCACACTCCATTTAACCAGTCGATATTTCTTTTTTTCACTATCCCCTTGCCAGAAGAATCTAGACCGATAATAATCTAGTCTATGAAGGATTCCTTTCGGCAATAGGAAGAAAGATATCATGCATAGTACCATATTAGAAAGTACTGAGTTAATGAGTATCAATCTTCCACCCAGGGATAGTAATTTTCCTTTCCAGCTACTTAGTCGTTTTTGTAGTCTCTCCTCGACAATTTTCCATTCAGCGAGTGTGAGCCTCCGATAATGAATCGGAATGCCCAAATACCGAATTGGAAACTGGCCTTGCTCACAACCGAAGAGGTCGGCATAGAGACTAGCCTCGTCCTGGGCGTCGCCAAAACAAAACAGTTCACTCTTATGGAAATTAATCTTCAGACCCGAAAGCTGCTCGAATGTTGCCAAGATTAGTTTGAGGTTCCGAGCTTTTTCGATGTCATGTTCCATAAAAAGAATTGTATCGTCGGCGTATTGAAGGATTGAGAGTCCCCCATCCACCAGATGAGGAATCAGTCCTTCAATTTGGCCATCAACTTTAGCACGCTCAATCATAATAGCGAGCATATCCGCCACTATATTAAATAGCATGGGGGATAATGGATCGCCTTGCCTAAGGCCTTTCTTAGTCTGGAAATACCGGCCAACCTCGTCATTGACTTTGATGGCCACACTACCTCCAGCCACGAAATTACGAATTAGAGTGCGCCACTCTTCAGAAAAACCTTTCATTCTAAGAGTTTGTTGAAGGAAAGACCACTTAACTTTGTCATAAGCCTTTTCAAAATCTAACTTCAGAATAACCCCATTCAACTTTTTCGAATGTAGTTCATGAACTGTCTCATGCAACATGACAACCCCATCAAGGATATTTCTTCCTTGCATAAAGGCTGTTTGCGACGGTCTAACCACATGATCAGCTACCGTATTTAATCGAATCGTGGCTACTTTTGTGAAGATCTTGAAACTAACGTTCAAGAGGCAGATAGGTCTGTATTGTTGTATCCTTTCTGCCTCATTCACCTTAGGTAACAAGATAATTTCGCCAAAATTCAACCGAAACAATTCTAGTTGTCCAGCATGAAGAGAGCTGAACATATCTAGAAGGTATGTTTTAATGGTTTCCCAAAAAGTCTGATAAAACTCTGCTGGAAAACCATCAGGTCCCGGTGCTTTGTTGTGTTCCATTAGGAAGATCGCCTTTCTTACTTCCTCCTCAGTGTAGGCGACCGTAAGTAAGTCATTCTCCTCAACGGAAACTTGGGGAATATCCTCTGTTCTAGACTCATCCAATGTGAAGTTACCTTCATCAGGTTCGCCGAACAAATTTTTATAGTAATTCGTGATATAGGCCTTAAGTTGCTCATGGCCTTCAATCGTTCCTTCGTCCTGAACAAGAGAATGAATACGTTTCTTCCTATGTCTGCCATTAGCAACACCATGGAAGTATCTAGTATTCGAATCTCCTTCAAGTATAAATTGTGATTTGGAACGTTGATACCATTTGAGCTCCTCTTCCCGTAGTAGGTTCGCTATTTGTGCATTTGATTGACTCTTCAATTCAATCTCATGCGCGGATAGCGGACGAACTTCAGCTAAGGCCTCAAGCTCATCAATTATAGTTGAGAGCTTCTGCTCATCAATTAAGTCTTTTACATGTTTTTCTCCTTCGCGCATAGCAGTTAATTTAAGTAGCTTAGGAGTTTCACTTGGTAAAAATAGTCGTGATATCATGGTATCCACTAGTGTGTTGAAACATATGGAATATGACCGTTTAATTTAGTAAAGTGTCATTTATGTTCTCCAATGCGTTAAACCTCCAGCTTTTATGAACTCCATTGCCTTGATTGGGTGTTTCGCCACGTCCTCTTCCATCCATGTCTCTACCACGAGCACCCTTACCATCTCTACCCCCACGACCAGGACGGCCACCCCGGAAGCCAGCAGTGACACGGCCAGCCCAGGTATCCCAATCTGCCTTGAGCCACTCTCCCCACTTCAACATAGTCTCATCATGTTCACCAGTACCGCACTCCAAGTGCGAATGCCCAATCATCCCACAAGCGCCACAGAACCTCGGCATCTTTTCAAATTTTATCTGGTATATCTCTCTTGTACCACCTCTCACCATCGACACAAATCGAGCAAGCACCTTCCGCACATCCAGCCGGACACGAACACGGACAAAATTGTCGGCACCTTGAACATTGAGTTGAACTTCCTCCACATGCCCTACTTTCTTCTCTGTCAGATTTGTTATCAGTGCTTTGTTTTTGTAACCTATTGGAACCTTATGAATTTGAACCCATGTCGGAAAAAAATTAAGATCAACTGCCTCTGGTGCCGATAAACCATCATATGGCTCAATACAAACGACTGACTGGCGGAAGAGCCATGGTCCTCCCTTCTCCACCTTCAACCAATCTCCAAGACAAAAACATTGAACCGTAAAAAGGTTGCCTTCAATATGGTTAAACTGAATATCGCGTGCAGGGCTCCACGCAACACGCATGTGTTGCTCAAACGCTTGAGGGCTGAAAAAATTCGTAGTGTGAACTCTTGCCAAGGCCATCCAATTCAACCCCTCCTTGGGTGTTGCTTCATCCTCTTCAAAAATCAGATCTTCATACTCATCTACTTCAATTCCAAGTCTCTTCAAAAATCAGATCTTCATACTCATCTACTTCAATTCCAAGTCTCTTAAGCATATCATCAATGGTTTCCTTCTTCTCGGTCTCCTCTCTCCCCTTCCCCTTCAACGAACTCGCCTGTGCTTCATCCATGGCGGCAGATCGGAAGAGAGCACTTCCAATCTAACACCTGAGCGCTCCTTGAGAAGACTTGAACCTTCCTGGAACCAAGCCACCGAACCTCTCTTCTTCCCGATAGAGATCGGGTGATCGATCCAGGCAGAAACTGGACTCCAGGCCGGCAGGGTACCAACGGGGAGGATGCAAACCCTAGTCGCCCGACAGTCGCCTGTCGAGCGCTAGGTCAAAGCGGTTTTTTCGATCTTTGTGTTTTTTACAATCTTCTTTGCTTGGTAGCCCAGCGAATCAGATCTTGATAGTTAACAAATTGGGGGGGCAAAGTCTAATAGCAAACAATTTACTCACCTGATACATTTCCAACCAAAATACATAACTGAAGTGACATTTATTTCAATACGGCAGGTATTTGAATCGACCATACAATGCACACAATGTTCCAGATTGCAGCTTATTTGTTGAGTAGCTAACTTATCCACACAGTTACACATTTCTCTCTTCCCTGTCACAATCCACATTCCACCAAAACGAAAAAAAGAGAGTATGATTCGCTTATGACTGTTTCATCTGATCGGCCTATACTGTACTATACAACTCCACTGACAAGCTTTTGCTTGCAACAGCAGGGTAAATGCTATCTAGCCTGGGACTGGGGCTCTCAATCAAGCCATGCATTTGCAGACTACCAGACCCAAAATATGGCAACAAAATCATAGTTACTCCTTATTCACAGTTGACAGTGTGGCAACCCTTAGGTAGAGTGCACAGTTCACCGGTATAAAGATATTTCATAATGTACATGGTTGCTCCCTGTCTCCTGATGTGAAGGGGTTAATAGCCTTTGCAGTGTCTTCAGGTAGCTTGTTAATTGGATGAAAGAAGGACGCAAGTTCGGATCCCTGGGAAATAAAAAATTGCAATAGAGAAATCATGTAAGTTTGCATGTAAACATTAAAAAAAGTTTTACATAATGAAGTATCTCACTTCTGCCAGCAATCACGTATGATCGATGCAACTATAGGATCAACTTCCTTTGGAATATCAAGCCGTCGGTCCTGGAAACCAACTGCGCCCACAACCTGCATTTGGTTCATCCCATGCCATGGCTTTTTTAGTGTTGCTAGCTCCCACAAGATGACACCAAAGCTGTAAATATCACACCTGGAAAACTTTCAAGAATGAGTGTGATTACAAATGTGTTGTTTGAAGTGTGCAAAGAGAAATAATAGGCATGTAAGATTTTAAACTGAACTTTACACAGAATCAACTTTACACAGAATCAGAGATCGGAGATCTAACTCATAATACTAGTTATTGTCCATACAGGTAATTCACAGTTGATTTTTCAGTCCTACAATTCTGTACTTTGCAGAGCACCATGTATCATGAACATCGGATCATGTGTAAAATCATCATGACAAGTCCAGTGCACCTTGGCCACGGGCTAGAGCTCTCACGGTCTAAGACCTAGAGCAAGAAACGGGAACAGAGGTGATCTCACATGAAGTTTTGATTTGGAGTTTATCAGGGCCTTGCAATGGCATGCCATTATAGCAGGATATGACTAAGGTAACGAGGAACCAAAGATAGAGCAATAAATCTAAGAACCCTAAACCCTAAACACTTCCTGATACACGTAATTAAACTCAGGTCTCAGAATATCACATCCAACTTGGCAATAGACCTCATAATCCACACTACCTACATGATAATTAATAGAGCACAGAGATGTAGACATGCACAGTTGTAAGACTAAGGACATATGGCATGGAGCTACAAACAGCATGTTCCTGAAAGACGACAAAGTATTTGCATGACGCAGGTGCAAAACCAGCAAAGGCTCTACATGGTAAATCAAAACACAAATAATATTCTACTAAGACTAGCTTCTTTAATGATCCAGCTTACAAAGCGATACTCCACTCATGGATAAGCCACAGCTTTGTCTGAGGAGAGCATAATTGGAAGCCATCCGATGAGACAGAAGTGGCTTATCCTACAAGTCAAGCTTGTATTTAGGAGAGAACATCCCACTCTCTTTTAAGTATACCTTAAGCTTATTTAGGAAAACTGAAACTCAATCTAGACTAAAACTTGGCTAAATGCATATGTAAAGTTGACAAATAAGAGCATTTGAAAATGATGCTCAAAAATCACTTACTTCTCATTCGATTGCTCGTTCCGCAAAACCTCTGGTGCCATCCACTCAGGCTGGTATAAGAAGAAAAACGATAAGTTTTAATACAGGGTCAATTTATGTTCCTGTACCAATTATAATACAAAAGTCATTCCACGGTATGACTGTCAAGTACTTACAGTCCCAGCAGTGGATTTTGATGACAAAAATGTACTGTGCTTCAAACGTGAAAGTCCAAAATCACAGACCTGTGTGTAGGTATTTTATTAGCCAACAGTAACAGTTATGCCAAAACAGAAAATGAATAAGAGTTCATTCTTTGGTTCCTGAAAGCAGGTCAGGTAGATACCTTAACAGTCCAATTATCGTCAACCAACAAGTTTGGTGATTTTAGATCCCGATGAACAATTGTTGGTACACTGGTATGAAGACAATTCATGCCTCTAGCCTGCAGAGAGAGTATAATCATAATAGGGGAATACACATGGAAATAGGCACGATAATATCAAAATTCCAGTATTACCACATCAAGAGCCATTTTAATCCTGCGCTTCTCGTCGATTTGGCAATTAGGACGATGAATAATCTTATATAAGCTTCCCCTGAACAAAATAACAGTTACATAATTGCCAATATTGAAAGAGGAGTAGTTTGATCCAAAACCAACCAAAAAGTTGAAGTGCCAAATGGAATGTGATTATATCAACTTATGATATTACTATGCGCTCACATCAACAATGTGCAATTACTTGAGGGTGTGGATGATGATATTACTTGGAAGCTTACGGCTAGTGGGCAATATTCCGCGGCTTCCGCATATAGGATGCAATTCCTTGGGCTAATCGAGTCGAGTACAAAATTGTTTGGAAAGCTTAGGCGCCTCCTAAGGTCAAGAACCATGCTTGGACCGCCTTGCAAAATAGGCTTTGGACGGCGGATAGGCTAAGAAAGCGAGGTTGGGAAAATTGTGGGCTTTGCCCGCTTTGCAAGCAAACTGAGGAGACCAATGACCACCTCTTTGTGCATTGCCGTTTCACCAGGAGGATTTGGGGGCTTTTAAAAGAGTGGATCGGTCTCCAAGAGGTGCAACCGACACAATGGAAACCTCAACATTAAGGAATGGTGGTCCATTTTGGCCAAGGGACATCCAATAACCGCAAGGGATTAGCCTCTCACATTGCTAACCGTGTGGGAAATTTGGAAGGAGCGCAATGCAAGAGTTTTTCGCAAGAAGCTCTCGCCCACGTTCGTAATCCTAGATAAGATTAAATGCGAGGCAAGGCTTTGGGTGCTCACGGGAGCGAAGCGTTGGGTGATTTTATGCCGGGAGAGTAGGCTTTTGTAATAAACTTTTACTTCCTTGTAAACTTCTTCTTAATCAATTGAATGGGCATGAAGCTTTTGCGCTTGTTTCAAAAAAAAATCAACTTATGAACTGTTTGTTTCACAATACTTGGCACCCTTAAGTCTTATCCACAAGATCTCTCTCAAAATGCTCGGCACATTCCTAATCTCTACCCTAACTTTTCCAAAATGCACCTATCAAACCTACCAATGCACATACTTTACTACACTGTTTTACGTACTTCAGATACTACTTGAGGCCTTAAGGACCCTTCTATTCACTTCAATGTGTAAAAAATATCGCTTACACATAAAAGCTTAGCCAAAAGCTTCACGTATCGTTGAAGTGAGGTAGTGCATAACAGACCTTTTTAATGAAAATTTCAGTATATTTATAGTCCCATGGTATGGTGTAAAATTGCAAAGTCTTTGTTAATTAATGCAAAGGAAGTTTTTTGGAGCCTTGTTGATAGATGTTGGACGTGCTGTGCAACTGTGCATGTAAGCATAATGATATTTTTCTCACCATACAACCATTTATCTTCTTTACTCTGCATTTATTTATCACCACACACACAATGTATTCTCTCTGACAAGTCATTTTCACTCATAACAATTTATCAGCTGTGTGAAATCAAACACATCCTTTATCGACAGAGACTACACACATTCATGTAAAGCTAGTCACCAATAGTGTTGTCGCATTTATTACATGTATCAGTATCATATTCAGCATTGTCTCCTTAAAAAAATTGAACATGCAATGCATCATTGCAGTGTTGCACCAGTACTCACTATTACTGATACCCTGTTGTATTAACCAAACTATCTGACCACACAAGTTATGCCCTAGATCATACGTAAAACAAAACTTTCTATACCTTGGAAGATATTCTGATACGATAGACAAGTGTGGAGGCCGTGTTACCGCACCCATAAAGAGGACAATATTTGGATGACGGAGTCGGCGCATAATCCTCACCTGTTAAAAGAAATATATTAGGATTACCAAAGGTTTAGACAGCAGTGAGCTGGAATGACAGTAGAGGTTCAATTTTTAGGTAAGTTTGTGATACAAAAGCATCATCGTTAACATACTTCACAACGAAATTCATCCAAAGCATCACCATAGAACTCTTGATCCAAGAACTTTTTCACAGCTACTTCCTGTATATTAGAGAACGTCAATTCTTTACCATAATAATAAAGCAACCCCAATCAGAAGAAATAGCAAGCACAGACCATGATTGACATGTTATCTTTACTATTGGTTTCGAGTTGGTGGTGAAGCCACCCACTCGACACAACATGTGACTGACGAAATTACCCCTGCAAAATTAGGCATATTACAACATGTACCACCGCCAAGGTATCAGCGTTATCCTCTCCAATCCAGACTCCTCCCACACGCCCAGTCCGTCCGCCGACTCCGGACCGATCCAATCTCCGGCGCCGCCGCCCGCGGGGATGTCGGCTGGCCAGCCGCCGCCCAAGATGTGCCCCACGAGCTCGTCCCTGCCGCTGGACCACCACAGATACCGACCAAAGCGGCCAAGGCTCGACCAGCCCCTGCTCAGCCTGAACCCCCATGTCTGCATCTGGTGGGACGTTGCCTCGAGCCATCCGCCAGGCGGGAACCACGCCGGCATGCCGGGGTGTCGACGAAGGGGTCGAGCACCAACCTCCACTTGCCATTCCCCGTCCTTGGGAACGCCCCCTGGCTCCTCTGTGACAAGCCGTCGACGAAGCTTCAGAATCCCGTGGTCTCCAAGATCTACCACACGGTGGTTGTCAACAGGCGATTGATCTCCTCAAGGACGCCAGCCCAGTGGATCTTCTCAAGCGCACCTCTGCATCTCGCCATGTCGCGTCCCTCGGGCTGCTCTTCGGGTCGGGAGGCGGACGCCGCCCACGATCTCGGGGCGCCCGTGGTGTGCGGGCTGCGATCCTGTAGGCCTGCCCGATCTGGACAAAAAAGGCAATCGACCTCCGCCATGGCCGTCGATATGCAGCACGGGCCGGGCGGCATCACGTAGGCCCTCGCCTGGTTCTACATGGTTCTACACCACCAGTCTGATTGATTCCGCTTGGTTGCTTTTTTGGGTTCGCGAGTAGAGTATCGCTGGATTTGCTCTTCTTCGTGCGTGGGTGGGTACTGCAAGTGCGAGTAACGACGTGATTCGCGAGATTGTTCAGCCAAAGTGAAGTCATTATCTGTTCCCCGCAAAAGATGTCCGCTTATGTTCATTGCTTCAGGCTGCGTAGTGCTTCCTTGTGATTTCTGTTCTGTATTCATGTGTGAGCCAAGCAAAATTAGAAGGCGAGTGGTGGTTTTGTTGATTTGGGTATTCCTGAATTGTATGCTGGCGGCAGAGACAATGGACTGTTGAGAGTAGTCATAGAAGATGAGGAGAAGAGCACGAAGGATTCATGAACGGCAGGCACACACTCAAGATACAGTTACAGAGGTATGTCGTGTGTGTATGTCCAAACATTCCGGATTTTGACTAACTTTTATTTAAGAATTTTAAATATTCAGTGATAAATGAGCTGATTGAGAGGTTTTCATGCACAAGTGGATATCATATGTAACTGAAAGATATGTTTTGTATTTTTTCCAATCAAACAAATGTACAAAAAAAATTCCTACATTTTATTGGTGTTGGTTGTACTAAATAATCAATCGCTTGGCAAGGGCTTTTGTCTCTAAGATGAGTTTTTGATGTCGAACACATGCTTTGTCAGCAGAACAAAGACATCATAATTCATACTGAGATGACGGGTGCTCTTGGCCAGATGAGAAAATATGAGGAAAATTATTGGAGACAAAAGAGGAATGAATTGGCCTAGCTGGGTCAATTCGACACCAAGAATTTTTGTTTCATTATTCATGAGGTAAGAATGATCTCCAGTACAATTATTGTTTGACTATTTTTTCTTTCACTGTCAGCTAGCTATTTGCTTCCTTTCTTTCTCTGCTCTTCTTGATGAACATGGCTCACAACAGGGCAACCTGCAGGTAGCTGCAGGCCACGGTTCATGACTACTGATCCTCGTGGAGCGCACCTATATATGTGCAAGTATTTTACCGTGCAACCCAACATGATAGAGCTAACTGTGGTGGTCGACATGGACTGCTGAGTTGATTGCCATCATGCTTGATAGTGTGTTCATCTATTAAAGGTATGCCAGAGAACTACAGGTAAGGTTGGCCTGCTTAGTATCCATCTGTACAATTCCTTAAACCAAATCAACACAAATGATCTATTGATTTTCAGAGATATTATTTTTTGGGATCCATATTTGTAGAACAAACTTACGACATGCAATCCAATCTGGGCAAAGAACAATCCTACAATGGTGTCCTCTATTTTGTAAATAATATACTTTTTAACTTATAAGACCACATACTTCATATGATTTGAATCTGCAGTTGCTTCTGTATGTTTTGCAGAACCTGGACGCATGGGGACGCTTAGAACCTGAAGGATTCACGGCAGCTCGAAGAAGAAGGCTTAAAACTAGCACTCCATGTAGCTCAAGGTCAAATGTTTCTTGGATTTTCTTTTCTATTTGACTTAATCTTTATTCTGAGAAATGAGAGAACAACACTATAAAGTGCTGTAGCTTGTACCAGTTTTCTGGAAATGGATTATGATCTAGGAAAACATCAGTCGTTGCATATCTTTTTTTAGTGTAAGGCACACATGCTTATGGCCAAAGCTAAATACGTGAGACTAGGTGAAACGATTTTAGGAATTAGTTGATCAACTTAGTGATTCTTGGGTGCTATACACATCAATCTATATTATTTCATCCGCTTAGATTTCATGATTTGTAAAGGTACATTTGCAATCTGGTTTTCCATTGACTTGCGTTTCCACTTGTCGATAGGCAAAGATGTAGCCAATGGTTCGAAGTGAATCCATCAGCATGTTGTCCTTAGCATTGTCACACACGTGTATGTCTAGGGCTAAACGATACACTGACGACGTGGCCTCCACTACAGCTCTTGGGAATGCCTACAATTCTATTTGTTTCCTTGGGATGCAAGATGGAGCAAGGTCGATGCTGAATTCCGTGCTATGATGGTGCAACTAGAGAGTTTTACCAGCTTGGCCACTGCTACTACCAGGAAAGGTAAGGATGTGACACCCTCTTGCTTTTGGCCTTCCTGTCCCCCGCATTTCAGCAATTATTTTATTAATAAGGGCATGAGCCCAAATAAGGATGTGTCGATTACTCGATTTAAAGAAATGAATTGTTCTTCCTTTGCGTATCCTTTGGTGCTCGCAACACATCACAATTTTGCTTTCTTCTATAGCCTGGTACATGCTTGAGTTCAACAAAAAAAAGGTTTGTCTTATGGACAGGTCCTCATAGGCCTGACATGCCTCTTCCTGCACACGCAAGCAAGTTGCTGTTGTGCCTTCAAATAATCTGATTGCATATGTTTATGTATGGAAGTGTCTTTTAGTGCAGATTTCTTATAATAATTATTCAAATCAATTGTGGGATTTGCTCATCTGAAGGTCTTATGCCTTATTAGTTGATAAGAAATCAAGAAACAGATTTACTGGACTACTTGTGTACATAATTGTAGAGTTTTAGAGTTATGTAGTACTTTCTGGTGTGTGAATGTGTTTCTCTATCATAGTGACTTTTAAGTGTACCAGTGACCCTACAATTCGTTAAAATATATTGAAGTCATAGCCACTAAATTGTAAATGTGGCTACCTCAACAAGACTGCCGTGAACAATCTTTTTGAATGAACATTGGCTAAGTTTGTGCAATCTCGTTGACTGAAGATTGGATAAGGAAACAACAAACCAGGAAAAATAGAGGATCGACAAATAAAGATAAATTTAATAATTTTCGTGGCAATGCACAATCATTCTTTTATATACATGTGAGTATTTGCACGCAATATATTGATATTTGTTGAGAGATTGTAAGGGACCGTAGCAACGCACGGGCATTCAACTAGTCTTTAAGTTATGTATCAGTTATGAATTCACAGTACATATAAATGAGGTTGATGCACTAAGCTCAGCCTAAGCTTCCAATAAAGTTATACGAAAAAACTACTTACAGTTCCATTCCAATCAGCATGGTACACTTCTCCATATGAACCTAAAATTGAAAGAAGGCTCAGTTAGTCACCATATAAAAATTGACAGTGAACAAAATAGCTCATATCACACAGCAGACACAAGGATTATACATGCTTATAATTGACAGTGAATTTAGAGTGTTTTAGTATTGATGCTATGTGCATATTTCTTTTCAATCTATATGGCAAGGGACCCTGCAACCAACGTTATAGATCAAAAACTATGTGTATACCTATGCCAATCCTTTCATCGATTACAAGATCTTCCCAGAGGATTTCGCATTCAGACACTTCATCCAACACCATATCAACCATGCTTGATCCAACATGGGATGGAGAAACACATTCTGTGTTCTGCCTTCGTGTGTTTATGAATCTGTCAAGAGGGGGCTTTCTTGGATCAGGATGCAAACTTTTGTGGTCATAACTGCCACAGTTTTCCTTGTGCTCCTCCCCTTCGGGTACAGATCCTTGCGCATTGTTAGAAAGTTGACCATAAAATCTAGAATAGATGGGACATTTTTCCAGATCATTGTGAGGATCCTTTTCTGAAACCTTCCCAATTCCAGATGTAGTAGCTGCATTCACAGAAGAGGTACCAAGCATCTTGTCACAATAAAGAGCAGGTGGAGCATGTGATCTGTCAAAGCACTCTCTGGTCGATGCTTTGGGCATAGCTGGGGTACCAACCATCCTATTGTCATAATTACGAGAAGGTGTTGCGTACACCCTATCGTTTAGCTCTCTAACATTGGAATTGTAATGCTTTGCAGTTGACAACGCCAACTGAGATGACGATGCAACATTGTCACTGGCATTTCTCCGAGGCACTGACCCATCAGCAATATTGTATTGCTTGTTGTTGGACATGTCATTGCAAGCAGACCAGTTTTTCATCACCAATGGCTGTTGAGATCTTCCAGATGCTGCTGGGACTACATTTTCTCTACGCCTTTGGAATTCATTGTTTCTACTATTGTTTAGTCTTTTAAATGCCAACAAACTTTTACCAGATTCGATAGCATTGAAAGGATCAAACTCCCCAAATAGTTTTTGGGATTCTTCAGTTTCATGAGATTCTGGAACCAATTGCAAATTATTTTTCTGCTTTGGAGGTGCACCAGCATAAGTTGATGTTTGACCTAATTGCGTCTGAGGGGCCAATGTCCCAGATTCACTAGCACTACTTCCAGCAGTCACTGCATTCTCACAGCCTGATTGATTATCTGATATTCGATTACTATTGGCAAACATATGCCCTTGGTTGTGTTTGTGCTCAGGCTGTAATGCAACTGGGGCATCTTTGATGTTATTTGCTAACTCTGCCACCTGACTCTGACCCAATACTTGACTAGAGTTGAATGAAGTACCCCTTGAATTAAAAACGTCTGCTGGAATGAGAGTCCCTGGAGCAGCCATAACATCAACCAAAAACTCCCTACAGATCAAATTGAAATACACCCAAAAGATCAGCAGAAGCGACTGGAAAATAAAATAAAGCTATTGTTCACAATAACGACTGAATGGTGCATGCATTGTCTTCACTCTTGACACTGAATATCTAGTTCTATGAACTATTCAAAAATTCATGATTAAATGTGTAAATACCTTCTACTGTCCATCTTTATTATGTTAATCGCGTCATCTTCAACACCAGTGTAGTGACTCCCTTTAACCAGCTTACATGGGATACCAACACTATCAGCAAGAATCTGCATGAACACGAGAGAGTATGCTCCATGATCATTTGCTAAATGTCAACCATGAGGAAGGGAGTATGCTCCATGATCATATGCAAATAAATAGTATGTTACTTCAAATCACTTATAAGTAAACTTAAGTTTCTTCACAATTATGCTTCAAACCATTGATATGATTCTGAGCTTCTTTACAGAAGAAACTAGAAAAAGGTAAAATGTATCATAGGTCTAAACTCTAAACAAGTACAAATGTATCATTTAGGTCCCTGAACTTCCACATTGCATACATATGCCCCTGAGTTTGCGGTATATTGCATATTTAGGTCCCTAAAATTGTATAAGAGTGTCAACGCATCAAGAACTAACTTGATGGCAAGAAACTGATTACATGGCAATGGCGCATCGACAGTGTACGATAACATTTCAGCACGTGCTTCCTAAGTAATATCAATTAAGATTAATCTCAGGTATTATCTTATCTCTAACAGAACTAAATAGGAGCCTACGGTCAGGGACGGAGCCAGGAATTTCATTTAAGGGGGGCCAATTGAACTCTATGCAGCTTGGAGGGGGCCATACAAGCTAATTTGAGTTAAACTGAAGATTACCTACACCTAATGTGTGGGGATTTTCACACAAAAAATTCAGCATGGGGGTGGCCATTGCCCCAGCTCGCCCCCTGCTAGCCCCGTCCCTGCCTACGGTCCACTTCCCTCTAAATAACGCTATTGCAGTCATTCATGTGAAAGTCTCGCACTCTAATGCACTCTTACAGTCTTACTGGCAGAATGAAAAGATTATTCAAAGGAAACATCATGCTAGAAGGTGAGGAAAATAAACTGCTCACAAGATCAACAATGTCGATAACTTTCAACATAAGATAGAAATATATAATGCTAAAGAACTGGTTCAGCTTGTTTGTCGGTTCAGCTCGTTTGTTAGATAAACATATGTATTTTTGTTAAATTTTCATCACATCGCAGCCAGGCAGCAAATGGAGAATAAGTCGCTCCCACTCCATACATCTCTGGGAAAACCAACACATTAGCATGGGAGAGAGAGCTGACCTTGAAAAGTAAGGCACGATGGCGCGACAAGCCTATCTCTATGCTGCCAACATGCAGAAGACTTGTCTGATGTGATGTTCTCTGCTCAATGCTTTTGCTCAACCACCTAGTAATCATTTCATTTGCATCTACCACTGGACCACCCATATGGTCTGCAACAACTTCAGCTATCCGTCGCACCAATACTGTAATATCAGGACAGCCCAACAAGCAGCACTCCGCTACCTCCTTCATTTCCTGTAAGGCATTATCAAATTTATGGTCAACAACAATTACTTCATATCCAAGATCCCCAATGGTACTCTGAAGCTCTGCCAGTGATGGTATATTTCCCTGCCCAGACGATTCCACAGAGAGGCCAAATATGTCGTAGAATCCATCAATTACTTTCTCATTGTAATCAAGAAAGTTATAGTCCTAAAAAGAATACGAACTTAAGTTAGGAACGGATAGATCAACACACAGAAATCAAAGTTGAACAATACTACCCCTGGTTCGATATATAAGCCACACTGTATTTCTGTTGACCATGGTTTTGAACAACAATTAGTCTATTAATATGTACTTTTTTGTGACATTAAGTTGATATCAATGTATTCCTATTCAAAATTACTTTACTTGTGATTATGATTTTTATCACATAAAACACATGTTAAATGAATAATTCTTGGTCAAAGCATCGGTCAAATAAAATGAAATGTGCCTTATATTATGGAATGGAGGTAGTACCACTCAACAAATATCCTATGAACAGTTAGCTGGCAATGAAGATATCCTAGTTGAAAGGTAACACAGAACTATTGCCTAGTGGTTAGAAAACTTCTTCTATAGAGGTGAGCCACTATACTAAGGTTCTTTCTATATGATAATAGCACTTTGGCTACTGTGCTCCTCATGGGTGATGGATGGAGAATGGAAACCAAACAATTTCTGAAAGGTCAGTAAAAATGAGTCCAACTCCAGATTAAGTCAAAGGAATGGCAAGTGAGAGAGTCAGCACGTAAACATTACCCAGGCAAAGAACACAAGACACTCTTCAACTGATTTACTCAAGGAAGCATGGACAAATTGTTATGCCTGCTGGTTTGCCTCAAGCTCATGTTTATGTGCATTCATGTAATCATTGTGCAACTGCAAGTGTCTGCTCAAATGAATGTGTGTGATTCAACCAAATAAAGCTGCTATCTTGATTTCAATATATTCTTAAGAGAAGAAACTCTATATACTCACGTTTCTGCTTCACATGTGGGAATTTATCGATCAAAGTGTTACAGCTGTGATATAGCTGAACTCTACCTTCTAATCCTTAATGATCTAATATAACATTAAGCCTTGGTGTTATGCGTCCACAAGACAATATATCCAATACAAAATAATCTCTACTAATAATATCTCTAGCGGACGTGATGGTCAATGGTTTGTGGTACGTAAAAAAACCTTCGTACGTTAAAAAGACCCTTCGTACGTCAGAAAAACCGTTCGTTGTTTTGTCCTCGATGAATCGGAATTCGGAAAAAAAAGGGAGGTCACGTTCGTCGATGGCTCCCCTCGCTCCGTCGCTCAGTAGGAGAGGCGACACGCCCGGTTCAACCCGCGGCGTCAAAACAATTCGGTCCGTGTTCGGTTTCAATTGCTAATAAATCGGCCCGGATGAGATTGCTTCGTACTCTTCGTGCTGGATTAAATTTAGCCGGACCCTCTTGAGCCGGCCTAGCTGGCGAAGATATGGTGTGATAGCGGCGGCCGGTAGGAACCGCTGGCGGGGCACTCCGTTCCTCTCATAGCCGGTGGCGCGGGCGGCTGTCCGTTCCTCCCATAGCTGGCGGCGTGCAACAGCCATCAAGCCAGGGGCAGGGCGGCAAGCCGGCATACTGCAGTAGGCGCCGGCTACAAGCACTCACGAGCGCCCCAAAATCCGACGAACTGAAGAGGGAGAAAGGGAAGCTGTGGTCTCAGGGTCCTCTGAGTGGAAGCAATCGAACGGATAGCTCTCTGCTGACTCGCAATCGATCTCGGTATGGCGGCGGAGCTCTCAACCCGAGCTAGGGTGTGTTCGGTTCAGGAACGAAGTGGAATGGAATGTAATGGTTCCATTCCACTAGAATGGGTTGGTTCCATTCTCGTGTTTAGTTGAGCTAAAAATGTGGAATGGAACGGTTCCGTCCGGTGTTTAGTTGAGACGAATTATGTGGAATGGAATGGCTAAATTGTACTGTTTAGACAATCATATTATGCTAATAACTTTCATATATTACCAAAATTTACTGTTTGTATAGCTGTATTGCAAGAAAAATAAGATTTTTCTTCTAATTTTTCTCCCAAAAAAATAAAAAATTCTCCCAATGCCCCTGTCTTGCTAGCCGCCGCCTGCCCGCCCTTTTGCTAGCCGCCGCTGCCTGCCCGCCCTTTTGCTAGCCGCCGCTGCCTGCCCGCCACCGGTCGTCGCTCGCCCGCCAGCCGTCGTCTGTCAGCCCGGTTGCCTGGTGGATTGAGGAGGGGTGAGGTCGCCTGCCCCCGCCGGCCGTCGTCCGCCCGCCAGTCGTCGTCCGCCCGCCGTTGCCCGCCCGCTGTATGGCCGTCGCCCGCCTGCCGGCCGTCGTCGCCTGGGTGGACTGAGGAGGGGTGAGGTCGCCTGCCCGCCGCCGACCGCCGGTCGTCGCCTGGGTGGATTGAGGAGGACACGGTGAGTGAGAGGAAGTGATTAGGGGTGGGTCCCGTTCAAAGAGCGATTAGGGGGTGGGTAGTTTCCTTTTTCCCTTGTCAGAGAGCGATTAGTGGGGACGGAACGAGCACATTCCACCGATTCGGTGGAATGGCTTCTAGGCGGAATATTCCATTTCGAGGAACCGTTCCATTCCAGTGTTTTTCCGAACCGAACACAAGGATGAGCTCTAGGTGTGGAACGGTTCCATTACGTTCCACCAACCGAACACACCTCTAAAGAACATTGGTCTTCGCTGACACACGCGGGTACTTCAGGCTCGCCTGGGCAGCATTGTCGTCACAGGCGGTGCTCTGCCGCTGCGCTACGTGCCCCGCATCAGCTCCGCCATCTGCGTCATCATGTGTATACAGCATACTCACGCTACAAAGAAGCCTCTGCTCACCTGTGTATACTGGTTTTGCCTGTCTTGGCTTGGATCATTGGGTCAGATATGTGGTGTCATAAGTCTACGGTCCTACAAATCATTAGTTAAATTGTGATGCATACATTAGAGTATAATTAAGGTTCCCGTTGATTTGGGTGATTGTGCTCATAGGTTAATCAATAGAAGGAAGCTAGAGCCACTTTAGATACTACTAGAGTTAGTTCATTTGTAGCAACTACTCCAGAAATTTGGTCTTTCGAAATCCTTGGTTGGGCTACTGTGAACAACGGTCTGTCCTGCCGTGAACCACATATATAGACACATATAGACAGCATTAAGTTAGCTTAACCCTTGTGATGTAAATATGTTTGTTCTATTAGGTATAAAAATAGATTTTGGGTGATTGTGTTCATAGTTTTTTAATGGTTTGTGCTCATAGTTACGGAATAAAATTTGCAATCAGTGTAGGCACTATCCAATACTGTCAATTTCTCAAAATGATAGTAGGAAGCTACCTAGGGTTTAGAGAATGACTGGGATTCATCCATATCGGAATTGGATTTTAAAAAGTGGAGATTAATCACTTTGATTCTCCTTTTTAGGGTTTCTAATAATATATATCTACAGAACTCCATGCCATCTGGATTGGACTAACATACGGATTTATACTATAAAAGGTTGTTCATTTGGTTAACGTGGTTCCGTAGCAATGCACGGGTTGTGTGCTAGTATACTGTAAAAACAATTCTAGGCTTCTAGCCATACTAATGATTTTTCCACTAGGGAACATACTCAGCGAATCGACAGGATTTGGATAGTCTAACCCTGTAGCGGCGGGAGAGCGATTCCGCGGTGTCTCCCCCACCAGGATCGCTGGTGGCGACCGGGTCGCCCCTCCCGAGGCTCATGAGCGTCGCCTTCCTGATCTGCTCCCCGTCGGGATCCCCCGCGCCATCGCCTCCTGACGCGGACGCTGATAGCGCCAACGCCAGCTGCATCTGATACTCCTCCTCTTGCAAAATGAACTCATCCCCTCCAGCCTCTGTAGTCGCCACTGGGAGCGAAGTAGATGGCGCCGCAGATGGCGCCGACGACCCCGACGGGGACGTCGGGGGAGGGAGCTGCCGCTCCTGCTGCTGCTGCCCTGAAGCCGCGGCCGAAATTGACGGCCCCGCGGGCTCGTTGGATCGGTGCGACCACTTGGTCACAAACGGAATCTTCATGGCGCTCTCCGCGAGCACTAGGGTTTGGGTTTCGAAATTTTCCTCTCTTCTCTCGCTCCTAATTGTTTCGACTTGCGATGTGATCGGGATGCGAGATGGGCGGAAATGGAGAAGACGCGGAAATGGAGGGGTGTTAAAGGAAAGTGGTGTGGATTGACCTGTTCGGATTCGCTCTGCTCCGCGCACACCCTGCGAGTCGGTGGAGCAGAGACATCTCCATGGCCGACCCATTTTCGTGAATCTATCTCATTCGGTTTGTTTGGGTTGGCCCAGGGAGGGGTATATCCAATGGACTGACTAAAAAAATAGACACATCAAAAAAATAGCCCCAATCATCTCCACCCCGTGCCCTTCACCCTCGCCCGTCTCCTTCTCCCCCGGCGGCCGGTGCCGCCTCTCCCTTTCTTCCCCCGACGGCCGGCGCCGCCTCTCCCCGTCTTCCTTCTCCTTTTCCTGCTCGCCGGAGCTCCGGTCTACCGCCACCACCGCCGCGACCGAATCGATCGCCGTCGGCAAGAGCACAGCGAGGAGCGGCGGCGTCGGTCACAGCGCGGAGCTCGACGGCTTCGTGGCCAACGGCTTCGTGGGCGGCGTCAGGCACAGAGAGAGTATTTGGAGGAGATCTCGGGGCTGTTTTGGACGGGGGCGGCGGCAGAGACTGGGGGCCTGCCCGGCGGCGGCGGCGGAGGCTGTGGCCTGCCCGGCGGCGGCGGAGGCTGTCGCGTGGAGAGAGAAAAGGAGGAGATAGAGTGAGCAGGTGAGAAGGG
Source organism: Dactylis glomerata (assembly GCA_007115705.1). Classification (NCBI taxonomy): domain Eukaryota; kingdom Viridiplantae; phylum Streptophyta; class Magnoliopsida; order Poales; family Poaceae; genus Dactylis; species Dactylis glomerata. The sequence goes on along the minus strand of QXEO01000121.1, from coordinate 368,673 downwards.
CTTACAGGTGGGGCTAGAGGGGCGCTGTTGCGTGTTCGCGTGTCCGCACGGTGTGTCCGGTCGACCCAAACTGCAATCAAATTTGGGGCACGAATGGGTCAAACACGGACAAGTTGTCTGTTCGGGTAGCCCCGCTGGGAGGCCTTTTACCCATTTTGTTGTCCACGCGGACACATTCGGACCGCAAGTGGTCGAATGGGTAGCCCCGCTGGAGATGCCCTTAGGACATGTTGGGAGCGTTCGTGCTTGTGTAGCGGACGCAGTGTAAGTACAAATTTTCAGAGTTGAGCAAACTAAGCTTTGTACGCTTCTTGTCGATTCGCTGAGTGAAGTGGAGGAGAGAGTTTCCGAACAGGCCCTAAGTAGATGCGGAGTGGCTGCTGCGGATGGGAGCATGAAGTAAGAGCATCTCCAACAGTAGAGCTATAATTTGGTGCTGCAAATGTCGTATCTAGCGTGCTGTAAAGTTATACTACACACGACGCTGAAAATTCCTCTATCAGAGGTATCAAATTGCAGCGCATGCACCACTCGAAACCCGCCCCAGTAGACATGCCAAATTTGGGGCTGCAAACACTTTTACGCGAAATATATAGTTTGATTACTAGATCTAAAAATTACAGTTAATAGAAAATAAATAAACGGCGAGCGAAAGACTAAACCTAAACTACCCGTTGTCGTCGTCGGAGGTGGTCTCGGTCCAGAGGTCGTTCAACATCGGACCGTCCGAGTCAAAGTTTTTCGTCGAGTTTGAGTTCTCGAGCTCCTGCTCAGCGAACTCCCAACAGCGGCGTCGATCCGCCCTTCTCTCCTCCCTCTTGGCGTAGAACTCCTCCTCGTCTCGGACGTTGCCCGGGAACGAATCGCGCCATTGTTGCATGAGGAACTCATCGCGCTCGGCGATGATGAGGTGGTGCTGCGCGTGGCAGTGAAAGCGATGGTCCTCATCGGTGACTCGAGGTGTGGAGGGGGCGCGAGGAACTCCGCCTCCGCGAGGAAGGCTGATGTCTGGTAAATGACCAGCCCGTTGGGAACCCCAAGAGGAAGGTATGATGAATATAGCAGCAAGATTTTTCCCTCAGTTAAGAAACCAAGGTACGTCGATCTTGGAGAGGAGAGACAAACGACTGAAGGTGATGCGGACTGGCTTAATAGCACTCCAACAAGGGTGCCCTTTAATGATACTTGTTGACTCGTCTTCGGCCAGTAGCAACGCGGAACCTGCACACACACAACCAACTACTTTATTCCCAACTTATGATGAGGTTGTCAATCTCACCGGTTTGCTTGAAACAAAGGGTATGAGCGTATCGAGTGGAAAGCAGTGAAAGTAAGCGAGTAAAGTAAACAATGCGAGTAAAGTAAACAGGTGATAGCAATATGATGGAAATAGGACCGGGGTCCACAGTTCACTAGTGGTGTCTCTCCATAAGATAAATAATACATGCTGGGTAAACAAATTACAGTTGGGCAATTGATAGAATAAAGATAAACGTGATATGTCAAGAAGATCACTATGCAATTTACTCTGGACATTACAACAAAATACATAGACCGCCATCCAACTGCATCTATGACTAATAATCCACTCACGGGGATATCATCCGAACACCCCATGAGTATTAAGTTGCGAACAACAGATAATTGCATTAAGCAAAGTGTGTAATGTAAACAAAGCATATGCCCTTGAGCATATGAATGTTGTTTTCTCCCTAGTAGCAACAGCATATCTACAACCTTAGAGGTTTCTGTCACTCCCCCAGATTAAATAGAGGCATGAACCCACTATCGAGCATAAATACCCCCTCTTGGAGTCACTAGCAACTACTCGGCCAAGATAGCTACTAACAACGGAGAGCATGCAAGATCATAAACAACATAGAGATAACATAAGATATATTTCAGTATAGCAACTCAATCATAACACCAATATTCATCGGATCCCAACAAACCAAACATGTAGAATTACATAACGGTGATCTCAATCATGTAGGGCAGCTCATGAGATCTAAACATGAAGCACATGGTGGAGGAGACAACCATCTAGCTACTGCTATGGACCCATAGTCCAAGGTAGACTACTCACTCATCGCTCCGGAGACAAGCATGGCGATGAAGAAGACCTCCGGTGGTGATTCCCCTCTTCGGCAGGGTGTCGGGAAGAGCTTCTGGACCCTCCCGATCTCGGGTCGATGACAGCGGCGGATCGCGATGTGTTTCTAGAAAATTGATCGGGTTACTTAGGTTTTTCCCGTCGGGGGGTCTTTATAGGCGAAGGGGCAGCGTCAGAAGTGGACCCAGGTGTCCTCACACATAGGGGACGCGGCCAGGGGCTGGGCCACGCCGCCCTTGTGTGAGGGTGGCCTGTGGCCCCTCTCCGTCTCCTCTTCGGATCTCTGGAAGCTTCCGGGAAAAATAAGACTTCAGGACTTGTTTCGTCCAATTCCGAGAATATTTCCTGTGTAGCTTTTCTGAAACACAAAAACAGCAGAAAACAGGGAACTGGCACTATGGCGACTTGTTAATAGGTTAGTTCCGGAAAATGCATAAAAGTGCCACGAGGTGTAACAAAATATTAGGCAAATAGTGTAAAAACAAGCATGGAGCAACAAAAATTATGGATACGTTGGAGACGTATCAGCATCCCCAAGCTTAACTCCTGCTCGTCCTCGAGTAGGTAAGTGATAACAAAAGAAATAATTTTTGAGGTGACATGCACCTACACAATCTTGATCATCTATGTAAGCATTTGAGGGCTGGGATCATAAGAACTTAAAACATGGGCATGAAAGATATAATCTTGACAATAAAAACTTAGCAACCATATTATAAACATGCAATTGAACACAAACAAAAGATCATAAAAATGAAACAATGAAAGTCAAACGTGTGTTCAAATCATAAGGAAAAACATACAAATGGTTTTCAGCTTGTCCTTCAAAGAGAGCAAAACATAAATGCATAGGACACCTTCAAGTATAAGAGGGCGAATAGATATAAATAATTTAAGAACAAGTGAAACCAACAATATGAATCAATCAATGAAAACTTTGGGACAATGCACATTATACTAAGAATGACAACTATGCTCTCTTAATGGTGCATAAAGATAGAAGGTGGTGACTCAATATAAAAGTAAAAGAAAGGCCCTTCGCGGAGGGAAGCAGTGATTGCAAGTTTTATAACCTTCAAAAATTATATTACTTACCGGCTTTGAGCTCTCATTGCCCCCGTCATAAGCATCTTGAATGGTTAAAGTTAATGCGAGAACACTTACGCTGCATATGCTAGACAAATCATAAGTTGAAAACCTCGTGTCCCGTGAATACAAGTACCCAAACCTCATGCTACTTTACTTAGAGTCCCAAGCAAGGCTCTTGTCATTGTAAGTATATGCGTATCATCGAGAACCACCAACGGGGTACCTCCGTGCCCGATGACATGGAACAAGCCCACATCAAAATGACAGGACAAGCAGACAATGAACACCTCGACATCTCTTTTATTTACCATTTGTATAGCTTTTTATTTTGAGATGCGTCGTCGAATGTCCACTATGGGTATGCTGCAAATTTCCACCATGAATTATGCATGGCTTAGATTGGCGGCCCAGGCGTTTCCCTAACACATATACAAACTCCATGATTCCCACAAGATTCCCAATTCATTTCACACCGCGGGCATCCATAAACAAAAGATCACGATATCAACTCAAAAGAGAAGTGCAATGTTGAAAGCTTGCCCATGACTGCATGGCTGGGCTAGTCTCCAACTTACAACTTGCAAGCATAACAACTCAACATAAGAGACCACAATGTCAAATTTTTAAGAACTGGAAAAAGTAAAGTGTGCCTTCCGGTTCGTGAGAGCTTTACTGACCAATTTTCGCATGACACTGGTAAGGGTTTAATTTGAAGAGAAAATAAAAGCAAGTCAAATTTCCTTGGAATAGCAAATTGCTAGTAGGTATGTATGGTGGACACTTTGGAATAACTTGGTTTTTAGGAGTTGGATGCACGAGTAGAGCTCATACTCAGTACAACGCGAGGGCTAGCAAAAGACTGGGAGCGACCAACTAAGAGAGCAATAATGGTCATAATCATGGAAAGCGATAAAGCGACATTAAAAGAAGCATAAGATGGCATCAAAAGTCAAAAACTAAATGATCATAGAGGCTATTGGCGACTTTGTAAGAGTCTAACATGTGTGAGCATGCGCCAAGTCAACCCAAATAAAGCATCAAGGAGAAAACCAAAATAATGCTTCCAAATAATTAAAAACAACGCATGATTTTTTCAAAGGCTCATTAAGCAATCTCAGTTATTTGAGACAAGTCATGCTACAGAAAAACCACTAAGCATACTATCAAAAAGACATCAAGCATGGCATGAAAAAGCCTAAGCCGCAGTCTACACAAGCTCCTTCTTGTACCACTTTTTTGCATAAAGCTTTTTCTCTTTTCCAACACCATTCAAACTTTTTATAAACACCTCTTTTGATGAAAACCAATAAAGATCAGAGGCAAAAATACTCCTTGATGAATAAATATAAGAAGATCTGAATGCAAATCAAGGCGAAAACGAAAACCAAAAGCAGTAGCAGAAAAAGAAGAACACTCGGTTTTTGATAAGAGTGAAAACTAGAGCGTTCTTGGCAAATGAAAAGCAAGGCAACTTCTCCAAAAGAAATTTGTTGGGGTCCAACCATTTATTGCAGCAAACAAACAAACTAATAACAAAAACTAAAACAACTGACGCTCCAAGAAAAACACATAGTGCATGAAGCAATAAAAATATAGTATCTTGAAAGGTGACCTGATTTTTGCCGATGAAGAAGGGGTGCCTCGGGGGCATCCCCAAGCTTTGACACTTGTACTTCTTGGATATTTCTTGGGGTGATGCATGGGCATCCCCAAGCTTGAGCTTTTGTCCATTCTTTAACTCATCTCATCATTTTCCAATCCCTACACTTGAAAACTTCCTTCATACAAAACTAAACACAAATCTATTAGCAACATTAGTGTAGCATAACATATAATCAACCTCTTTTTGCTTCAGGTTTCAACCTAAAACCACCACATATTAAGCATATACTACTGTAGAAACTTCCCCAAAAGTTCCGTGATCAAAAGAACTCAAAAGAAAGCGATTAAGCGGCAAACACAAATATTGGCAGAAATCTGTCAAAATAGAACAGCTGACAAAGGTCAATTTTTTAAGGGGTTTTCTGTTGCTCAAATAAAAAGTGTTCAACTAATGAAAGTTTGGATATAACCTGGGGCATATGCACAAGAAATCGCAGGTTCAAAAGATATACAGAGAATTTATACGAATTTGTACGGTGCAGCACTAAAAATAGTTTCAGGACAGCAACATCCCCAAATCTTACCTCACTCAAATTAGAGGCTTCTCTTGGCACAACAATGAAATAAACAAGATAAGGAGCGGTCATTACAGTAGTAATGACTTCCAAGACTCAAATAAAAGAAAAAGTACTGAAAATAAAACATCCCAAGAGTGCTTTTCTTTAACGCCTTTGAGCTAGGTGCAGAAAATTGCGAATCAAGTAACATCAAGAGATGAAGCATCAATTACCTCAATATGCACTTTGGAAGTTCCCGAAGATGATTCAACCTGCAAGTCACTCTTAGTTGAACTAAAAGTCTTACCAATTTTAAGAACATGTTGAGGTTTAAGCGCAGAAACCTTGGGAACATACATAAATTTTTGCTCTTTTCCAACAAAAACTTTCTCTTTCTTAAATTTAAGAGAAGAGAAGATTAAACTAAGAGTTTCCATAGACTCCTCTAGTTTACCAATCCTTAAGTTTTGATTATCATGAGTAGTGCTAGCCTCTAAAACGGTGATTCTATTACCAATATTTTCTATTGATTTATTAACTCGGCTAGAATTTTCGAGGATACTTGGCAAACTTTTCTCTAAAGAGCTGAGCTTATCTAAAACCTCCTCCAAGGTGATCTCAGTTTTAACAACATGAATAGGTGGTATTCCCACTAAACTTTCAATTATAGTGCATGCTTCTCCAGCGGGAGTACCCAGAAAATTACCTCCTGTAAGAGTATCAAGAACATACCTATTCCAACTAGATATACCAACATAAAAATTTCTAAGGAGGATCATGGTAGAATGCTTTTTTATACACCTATGATGGGCATTGTTAATACGGTACCAAGCATCTTTTAAACTTTCTCCCCCTTGTTGCTTAAAACTACAAACTTCTACTTCGAGATTACTCATTTTAGCAAAACTAAAAGCAAATAAGTAAAAACAACTACCAAGGATTCTAATTTTTTTGGGGTTTTGATAAAAAACTATGCAGGTAAAATAAATAAAGTAAAGCAAAATAATAACAAAGTAAAGGATGTGTGTGCGAAAAACTCCCCTCACAGAAGTCTTCTACTTCCTCCCCGACAACGGCGCCAGAAAAAGACTTGATGGTGCCTAGTTGACGTGTGAGCTTGTAGTTGACGTGGGAGCTTCTTCTTCTTTGTTCCCCGGCGACGGCGCCAGAAAAAGAGCTTAATGTCTGGTAAATGACCAGCCCGTTGGGAACCCCAAGAGGAAGGTATGATGAATATAGCAGCAAGGTTTTTCCCTCAGTTAAGAAACCAAGGTATGTCGATCTTGGAGAGGAGAGACAAACGACTGAAGGTGATGCGGACTGGCTTAATAGCACTCCAATAAGGGCGCCGTTTAATGATACTTGTTGACTCGTCTTCGGCCAGTAGCAACGCGGAACCTGCACACACACAACCAAATACTTTGTTCCTAACTTACGATGAGGTTGTCAATCTCACCGGTTTGCTTGAAACAAAGGGTATGAGCGTATCGAGTGGAAAGCAGTGAAAGTATACGAGTAAAGTAAACAGTGCGAGTAAAGTAAACAGGTGATAGCAATATGATGGAAATAGGACCGGGGTCCACAGTTCACTAGTGGTGTCTCTCCATAAGATAAATAATACATGCTGGGTAAACAAATTACAGTTGGGCAATTGATAGAATAAAGATAAACGTGATATGTCAAGAAGATCACTATGCGATTTACTCTGGGCATTACAACAAAATACATAGACCGCCATCCAACTGCATCTATGACTAATAATCCACTCACGGGGATATCATCCGAACACCCCATGAGTATTAAGTTGCGAACAACAGATAATTGCATTAAGCAAAGTGTGTAATGTAAACAAAGCATATGCCCTTGAGCATATGAATGTTGTTTTCTCCCTAGTAGCAATAGCATATCTACAACCTTAGAGGTTTCTGTCACTCCCCTAGATTAAATAGAGGCATGAACCCACTATCGATCATAAATACCCCCTCTTGGAGTCACTAGCAACTACTCGGCCAAGATAGCTACTAACAACGGAGAGCATGCAAGATCATAAACAACATAGAGATAACATAAGATATATTTCAGTATAGCAACTCAATCATTACACCAATATTCATCGGATCCCAACAAACCAAACATGTAGAATTACATAACGGTGATCTGAATCATGTAGGGCAGCTCATGAGATCTAAACATGAAGCACATGGTGGAGGAGACAACCATCTAGCTACTGCTATGGACCCATAGTCCAAGGTAGACTACTCACTCATCGCTCCGGAGGCAAGCATGGCGATGAAGAAGACCTCCGGTGGCGATTCCCCTCTCCGGCAGGGTGCCGGGAAGAGCTTCTGGACCCTCCCGATCTCGGGTCGACGACGGCGGCGGATCGCGATGTGTTTCTGGAAAATTGATCGGGTTACTTAGGTTTTTCCCGTCGGGGGGTCTTTATAGGCGAAGGGGCAGTGTCAGAAGTGGACCCAGGTGTCCTCACACATAGGGGGCGTGGCCAGGGGCTAGGCCGCGCCGCCCTTGTGTGAGGGTGGCCTGTGGCCCCTCTCCGTCTCCTCTTCGGATCTCTGGAAGCTTTCGAGAATATTTCATATGTAGCTTTTCTGAAACACAAAAACAGCAGAAAACAGGGAACTGGCACTATGGCGACTTGTTAATAGGTTAGTTCCGGAAAATGCATAAAAGTGCCATGAAGTGTAACGAAACATTAGGCAAATGGTGTAAAAACAAGCATGGAGCATCAAAAATTATGGATACGTTGGAGACATATCAGAGGCCACGTCAGGGAAGTTGAGGTTGCTTTGGGGCACTCGAGTCACCACATGCCCGCCTCATATGCGCGCGCGGCTAACTCCGGCGTGTCATACGTGCCGAGGGTTAGCCGGAAGCCGCCAGCGTGGATCTCGGAGTAGAAGATCTTGTTGGGGCGCGCGCGCGTACTCTGCAGAACCCCAATGACACACGGGGGCGCGAAGGCATCCCGACGAGGCGGCGTGTGGCGAGCGAGTAGTTGAGTGGGCGCGGTGGCGCATGGCGAGAGTGAAGAGAAAACGAGCGGGCGCGTGGCACGAGTGGAAGATTCAATGGCGGTTGAGAGGCGTGTGTGCGTCCTCTTTATAAAGCGCACTCGAACTGGCACCTCAGTTTTGGCGCCCAGGATAGCGCGATAGCGTGCGTGGGGGAAAATATTTAGCGCGGGGGAGGGGGTGGCGCGCCTGCGAGCGTGGGAGCCTTCCCGCGCGCTAAACAAATGGTTTATTTAACACGCGGGCGGTTTCCAGCATCTGTAGGAGATTCTCTAAGTGATTAGGGCATGTACAACGCACCTAGTCAGCCTTCTCTAAATTGTGCCACGTAGGAGGTTTGTTGACATGCCCTAGAGAGATAATCGAAAAAAGGCTGAGCCTTCTCTTCCGAAGGGATCATCCCTTACAAAGGAAGAGAAGACATACTTTCGCGTTGTACGGTTTTCCTTCTCTTCTGGACGCGTTTTGCAAATCTGCACGCCAAATTATTCTTCTCCCCGCGCTGAATCTTCCTCTTTGGATGGCATATATCCACACTCAATCGATAAAGGGGAATCCAAACCCTACAGTCGCCGCTAGCATCTGGGCCAAAAATCCATCTCCGCCACCACTTCTCCGGCTATGGCTCATCGTCAGCAAGCGCGTAAAGAATCAGCTTCGTCTCTGCGCATGCGTGGACATGCTTCTCAATCCCCAATCCCCATATTTCGTCCCCCACCACCAGAGCATGCTAGATCCGACTCCGCCGCCTCACACCTTTGGTGGGACAGCTGCCTCTAGTCAACCCAATCTTGCTTCTCCAATGCAATCTTATCTTCTTTATATGTGATTATCTAGTTTATTTTATGATGCTCTGTCGTGCTAGTTTTATTGCAAACTAAATGAATAAGTTGTAGTCTGCAATATTGACTTCGTAAAGATTTATTACATGGGATTTGTTGTTTGACTATAGGATTTGAAAATATTACAGGTGTACTACACAACAAATGATAGGAAGAATCAGATTTTCTTAGTCTATGTACAGATATGTTCCGCATAGTTGTCTTTGCTTCTGACAAGGGTATAGCTATTAAGGCTTGTTATCTTAGTACCCCAGGGCCCAAGCATAGATGTAGTCGAAATATGAGATGATGTCGTTGTAATTTGTATTGAACCTGACCGGATCCTCGAGATCTGGCCACCTATATATAGGTGCCAAGAGAGGCCGGACAGAGACGGATTAAGATTGAGCCAGTTGATTACTAGATTATTCTCAACACGCACCAAGTTTCGCCTAGTTTGTCTGATCTTTACCTTCGAGTTCATCTGACGTCCTTTTCCCCCGATCCTAAGTCCTTCATCTAGGATATTTGCTGAGTTAACCCTCGTCAATTGGCGCCGACCGTGGGGAGCTTGGGCGTTGGAATCATGAATTCAACGGCTTTTTCGCTTTCAGCCAACAGCAACTCGAAAGTCGACGGAAACCAGATATCCTTTGGAACCGTAGATTTTCAACCACCAACCCTTACTCCAATCTTCGCAAGCTCGAATTAGGAGATGGACCTGATGTTTGGAAGCCTAAACTTTCGCGTCGGTTCCTTGGGTTCAATTCGCCTATCAGATCGGACAAAATTGGGCCCGTTGGTAGAAAAAAAAAACCGCGTCTGCGATGATGTCTGAATCATCGGTTGGCTCTTCCAACAAGGTAAACTCGCCGGTCAACCTCACCCCGATAGAGAATATAGGAGACACAGTTAAAGAACTCGACGAAATCATGGAGAACCTCGACTTAGGAGAGCCATCAGGAGACTTCATGATCTGCTGCAACAGTACCTTAGACAAGTCCACAGATATGTGGAAAACAGGACTAGAGGTTCATGAGGATGACCAATCAATCCTCTCAAGTTTCATCGGCAAAATCAACCACTAGTACCAAGTATTTGCAATCATAGGAGACAATTCAGAAGAATTCGATGACAACAACAATCCAGTACTTAACCCAGCAAATGTAACAAGAGGAGCAAACCATTTGGCATAAGGGGATACTGCAGATTCCTTGGTAACCAGAGCAAAAGTTCGGTTATCCGTCGATGAGTGGAACATAATTAAAGTAGCCATCCTAGTGGACGCAAGCAAGGAAGTACTTCAAGGATACCACTACGCCTTACATCGACAAGCAAGACAGCTGGCAAAGAGAGAAGCAAAATAAGAAAAAGGAGGGAATCAGTAAGCGCAGCAAGTAAAGCTATGCACAAAGCACGCAACAATGCGTCACATACAAACAGCAGAAGGCACAACAGGCATGACTCGCGAATCGAGAATCTCGAGCATTCAGATAGAAGAAATCTCTCAAGGAACCTTGATTCATCTTTCTTATCAGCCGATGATCAAGGCAACATCATGCCAAAGACACCCGAAGCAGCACTTGTAGCACCACAAGCATATCTGTACACTACGCAGCCATACCCAGGGGACCCAAGAGAACACGTGCATCGGGCAGCATTGCAAGGGCTAAGGTTAGTAGGAAACAAGTTGATAGCCAAAGAAGAGGAAACGCGCCGCAATGAAGGAACACACAAACCTAGATCACCATGCCTTCACAATAGTCCTCGGCGCAGGAGTAGGAGTCGACGATCGAGGTCACCATCACCAAAGCACTACAACAGCTGACAAGGTTCAAACCCGGCAATGCCCATGCTTGAGGGCTTTTGAGACATGGAGCGCTTGTGGGATCCGGCGAACTCGATGGCAAACTTGACGGCGATCAGATGACACAGGGAGAAACATGTTTTACCCAGGTTCGGCCTCCTTGTAGGGTAAAGACCTACATCCTGCTTGTCTGACTTTATTGATGGGGTGGCTACAGTGGAGGTGTTACAGCGATGTCGTAGATTGGATCTAGCTGAAAAGTGGAGAGCTCTTGAGAATTCGAGCGCTCAGGTGTATGGTGGTGAAAGGCGTCTAGCCGCTACAGGACCTTCCTCCCAACCTTTAATATGTGAAGGTTGGGTCTCAGGATTGTCCTCCAAGCAAAGTACAGATAGAATCGGTTTGAATAAACCCTAGCCGAGCCCTAATCCAACCTGGTCTCCTCGAATCCTTGCCTTGTACGTCAAGTCTTGCTCCTGGGTCGCGCCAGGCTATCATCTTCATGGGCCTTGCTATCCCTTCGGTAGATGCTCTTCCTGGACCGAAAACCAGGTAGGTGAATATCGAGGACCCACAGGTCATTCCTTCGTCAGTAGCCCCCAAGTGCCTGGGATAGTCGAAGACTATGGTAGGGACTCTAACTTCATTACTTCGAGTCCTTATTTGGTCGCGTATAACCTCTTTCGCCCTACCCGTGGAGACAAAAGCCATAACATGCATACGAATGATTTGCTAGTAAAGTTAGTCTATTCGAGTAATCTCATTTCAAGCCTCGAAGACGCATGGGTTTATTGCTAGAGGGATCGGCATAACCAGTCTGAGACTCACGTCGGGTCCAATTAATTGCATAGTCGCAAAAACATCGGTTATCTTACTCAGATTTGAGTCCCCCGACTCGAACCCGCGTGGGCTGGCGTTACTTCGACCCGAGCCGCGTGTGGACTTATCAGGTCAAAGCCCAGTAGTGTGTAAGGCACTCGATGCGTCCATCGATGCAAGACTTCATACCGTAGGTATGGAAAATTCTCTCAGCAGAGCGCGTTTGATGCGATTACCGGGCCATCTAGTGTTGCTAACTATGGACTTATCTTCGTATTTGACATACGACATTCGAATTGGTATATTGCCACCGAAATTCGGGTGAACGAGAGTAAGTGTAAGCGTAAGACAGGATTTCGAAGAACTAAAATCCCCACCCGAACTGGAACTGAGGCACAGCTAGCCCCGAATTAAAGAGAATCTGGGGACTGATGCCCATAGTAAGTCATAGTAGTGGTGCTGATGACCTGAATGCATAAACCTGATGGGTTGTGAAAAACACCCTCAAATAACGGACCAAGTGTACTACAAGCCTCGTAGCACAGGGATATGTTGTAATCCCGAAAGAAGTGCCCCATGAGACCGAAATCCACAATTCGAATAAGCCAGCGGCGCTGCTGGCCGAAAAGAAGAGATTCGAGGGACCGAAGTCCACAACTCGAATGATAAGACGATATTGCTGGCCCGAGGGGAACAATTTGAGGGATCCACAACTCGAATAATAAGATGGCGCTGCTGGCCCAAGGGAAACAATTTGAGGGATCGGAATCCACAACTCAAATGATAAGACGTCCTCGAATAAAGTGAAAAGAGTCCCTCGAGGAGTAGGCAGTCATGCAAGACGCCATACCGAAAAACCTCGAGGGTTGATTCAAAGACCCCGAATGGAAGGAAAAACACTTCAAAGAACAATCCTTGCACTTTAAATCATACAAAGAGGTAGAAGGTCCCATAAAACTTTCGCCGCCAGAGAGACGACGGGTTTCGATGATACATACCTCGAAAGTTTGAAAACCCGAAAGACTTCACCCCTTGAGTAGAAGAAAGCGAGCCTCACAAAAAGTGACATTAGTGATGACGCATCACTGCTTTGAGTTGTCACGCCACCCATCGCAAGGATAGCCTGACATTGACAAGACTGGACGCCCGGTGGGCCCAGTGCCGCGCACGCTGGCTGTTGACTTCATTTGACCACACGTCCCGCGCATCCGGTGAGAAAAATCCGTCGCGCCTCCTCAATTCCCATGCGTAGTGGGCGCCATAACTCCCACTGACGAGGGTTAACTCGACAAATGTCCTAGATGAAGGACTTAGGATCGGGGGAATAGGGCGTCGGATGAACTCGAAGGTAAAGATCAGTCAAACAAGGCGTGTGTTGAGAATAAACGTGGTGATCGACTTGGCTTGCTCTCAATCTGTCCCTGACCGGCCTCTCCTAGCCTCTATATATAGGTGGCCAGGTGACAAGGGTATAGATAATAGAACCCATTACATGAGTACCCCTGAGGCCCGTTAAGCTAGGCCCAAGTGTAATCATAGTCGAAATACGAGTTCATGTCATACACCGATGTTGTAATATGTATCGGACCCCTCCCGTTCCTTGAGACCTGGCCACCTATATATAGGGGCCAGGAGAGGACGGTCAGGGACAGATTGAAAGTAAGCCAAGTTGACCACCACATTTACTCTCGATACACACCTTGTTTGACTGACTTTACCTTTGAGTTCATCTGACGCCCTATTCCCCTAATCCTAAGTCCTTCATTTAGGACATTTGTCGAGTTAACCCTCGTCAATTGGCGCCAACCGTGGGGACGCGGGGTGTTGGAATCATGAATTCGACGACTTTTTCGCTTTTAGCCAACAGCAGTTCAGAAGCCGACAGAAACCAGAAGATGGAGTTGACGATCGGGAGTATGAGCTTTTGCATCGGACTTTCGGGTACGATTCGCCCTTCAGATCCGACGAAACTGGATCCATCGGCGAGCAAAGTCAAGACAATCACAACTTCTAGATCATCGCTGGGCTCTTCCAGTGAGGTAAACTCACCGGTCAGCTTCGCAACAACAGAAGATACAGGAGGAAAAATTGAAGAACTCGACAAAACCACGGAAAAACTCGGCATAGGAGAAACCGTGGGCCAATCATGTCATAGCCAAAAGGACTTCTTCACCCAAACTGGTGGCATCTCCGGCAATATACAACAGTTATATGTCATCATCACCGAAGCAGCAGAAGAGAACGACCATGCCGACAACACAGCAATCGACACACAAATCGACAAGTCAAGGAAAAATAGTAAGAAGGAGAAGGAGAAAATTCACGTCTCCACCGGGGAGTGGAGAATCATCATGTCAGCCATCAATCATGGTACGAAAGTACCCGCTAATTCAAGAAGAGAAGTTCTGATGGGGTATCAGTACGCCCTGCATCAACACAAAAAGAAGTTGAGGGAGGAAAAAGATGAGCTCACAAGAAGCCAAGAAAACAATAGTGTATCAAGTGGAGCATATTGGGATGAATACAGTGAAGCATCACAGTCCAGCGGAGAAAGGCACAAAGACCCAAAACACAGCAGGAGGACAACAACATGGGCAAGGAAAGAAAGCCACATAAGGAGCATAAGCGCACATCCATCAGATGACAAGGATGATTTCGTGCAGGAAACACCAAAGGCAGCACTAGTAGTAGCACAGGCGTATCTACTAACTACACAACCAGAACCCGGAGATCCGCAGGAGCACATGCATCAAGCCGCAATAAGAAGCCTCGGGTTGGTAGAAGACAGGCTAAGAAAGTATTCCCCAGAGAAAAAGGCGACATATCACAAGGGCAAGGGGAAGGAAAACTTCAAGCACCAACCCTCGCAAAGCCAAACAAGCGAGTCATCAGGCGACGAACAGCGTAGGGCACGAAAGGAGGATGCAAGGAATATCATAGCACAAGCAAGAGTAAACAACACGCGCTACGCGTGGAAAGAAGAAAATTATAAAGACGATGAAAAAGAGATGGGCGAGCTATGCTTTACCCGAAGAGTTCGCAGAACGCGAATACCCAAAGGATTCAAACTACCACATGATCAGCAAAAGTATGATGGGTCACAAGAACCCAGACTATGGTTATCAGACTACCTACAAGCACTACAAATACTCAGAGGAACGAGAGCAACGGCGATGCAAAGCCTGCAGTTACACCTCACCGGCGCAGCGCGGTCTTGGTTAAGCACTCTACCCAACGATTCCATTAGGAGTTGGGGAGAACTAGAGAGTCAATTCACAAGAAATTTTTGTTCGACATACAGACGTCCAACGCCGCTAGAAGAAGTCAAGTCATGCATAAAGAGGAAGGACGAAACTCTGCGTTCCTACATACAACGATGGAGTATAATCAAAAACTCTGCGGAAGACATCTTTGACGAGCGGGCAGTAGATGCTTTTTCGGCCGGCCTTCGCCGTTCGGATCTCGTGGAAGAGTTAGGGAGAACAAAGCCCAAGACAGTGTCGGAATTAATGGAAGTAGCAAATAGATTTGCCGATGGAGAAGACGCATACAACAACAAAAGGGCACGTTCACCAGAAGTCGATAGAGCAAGCAGGCAAAGGCGAAGGTCTCGCAATGAGGATAGCCGCACAAGGCGAAATCAGTTAGCTGCAGGATATGAAAGAAGGGACGAGGAAGGCTATGAAAGTAGAGAGTTTCAAGGCAGAAGCAACCAAGGAAAAGAAAAGCCAAAGTACTCTGGCCCATTGGCAGAAGACATGCTTCATGGCCCCTGTCGCATTCACTACGCGTACTTGGATGGGAAGAGAGTTTCTAATCACCAGATGAAGGATTGCAGAACATTCTTAAGGTTGCAAAGTGCTCTGGATCCGAACCAAGGAACACGTCAGGGAGGAAGGAGTACAAGTTAATGATATCAAATACAACGTCTTGCAAAACATCTGGAATCAAAAGTATACATATCCGTAATGATCCAACCGGTTCCAAAATCCAAGAAAGAATAGAAGAGTATATCAAGACAAGTAAACTTGGCAATATCATCGCCACCAGCCACTACAGACTACTTGAGATGGTCCGACCAAACAGTCAGGTTCAGCAGAGCAGACCACCCAAGGAAAGTGCCCAGGCCAGGGCACGCACCAATGGTGTTGAAGGCGCAAATAGGAGGATACGATATTGGGCGAATATTCATGGACGCAGGAAGTGGCATAAACCTAATATACGCAAGAACCCTAAAGGCAATGAGCATCTCGTTGGAAAGCCTGAAGCCGACAGATTGCTCCTTCCACGGAATAGTACCAGGGAGCACAAACTACCCCCTCGGGAAAATAGAACTCGACGTTTGCTTTGGCGATAGTGGCAATTACCGCAGAGAAAAGTTAGAGTTCGAAGTTATGGACTGGCCTTCACAGTATCACGCAATCCTGGGGCGGCCAGCATTTGCAAAATTCATGGCTGTCCCTCATTACGCATACTTAACACTCAAAATTCCATGACCTAAGGGGACCATCACGGTACAAGGCAGTTTCAAAGTATTCAACAATTGTGACAAAGAATTCAATAGGATGGCACAAACTTTCGGCATGACAGCTGAATATGCAAGACTCAGGGGCAAAACCGATCACAATGTACTACCCAACGTCGGTCGATCCCTGCCAGATCAGGCTTTCGATGCAACCCAAGACTCGAAGAAAATCCAGGTCCACCCTACGGACCCGAACAGAACTACCTCCATAGCGGTAAACTTGGACCCCGCATAGGAAAGCGCGCTCGTCGAGTTCCTCCGTGAGCGCTGGGAAATCTTCGCCTGATGTTCTTCAGACATGCCAGGGGATCCCAGGGAACTCGTCGAGCATGCACTAAATATGGATCCAAAGACAAAGCCAGTCAAGCAACCTCTGCGACGGTTCAATGAACCCAAAAGAAAAGCAATAGCATCCGAGCTACACAGGCTAGAAAATGTTGGATTCATCAGAGAAATCAAAGCGTCAACTTGGATATCCAACCCAGTTATCATCCCCAAGAAAAATACAGACGTACAGAGAGTATGTGTCGACTACACATCTCTCAACAAGCATTGTCCCAAGGATCCCTTTCCGCTACCTCGCATTGATCAGATAATAGACTCAATGGCGGGGTGTGTGAGGCTTTCCTTCCTGGACGCATATTCTGGTTACAACCAGATCAAGTTGAAGAAAGAAGACAAAGAAAAAACAGCTTTTATTACACCATACAGCGTGTTCTGCTATCAAGTCATGCCTTTCGGCCTAAAAAACACGGGAGCAACTTACCAACGGATGATGCAAAACTGCCTCGGAAGTCAAATCGGACGTAACATCCAAGTCTATATTGACGACGTGGTCATCACCACAAAGAAAAGAGGAGTCTTTAATCAGTGATTTGATGGAAACCTTCGACAACCTAAATAGGTACAAGATCAAGCTTAACCCAACAAAACGTTCTTTTGGCGTGTCAGCAGGGCAACTTCTGGGATTCTTGGTATCAGCAAGAGGCATAGAAGCAAACCCAGAGAAAATCCAAGCAATACTAACAATGGGGAAACCAGCAAAGTTGCACAATGTACAGAAACTCGCAGGACGTGTCATGGCATTAAGTCGATTTGTTGCGCGATTAGGAGAAAAAGCTCTTCCCTTCTACGCACTCATGAAAAAATCAGATGACAAGTTTGAGTGGACAAAAAAAGCAGATACAGCTTTTGCGCAACTGAAAAAAGTGCTCTCCACACCACCAGTGTTGGTCGCACCAAAGGAAAAAGAGCCGCTACTACTGTATATCATAGCCACACATTAAGTGATAAGCATGGTATTAGTAGTCGAGAGAAGCGAGGAAGGAAAGGCACACGGAGTCCACAGGCTGGTATATTTCCTCAGCAAAGTATTATCTCCAACAAAGCAGAGATACCCGCACTATCAGAAGCTTGCATACAGCGTATTCACAACAGCACGAAAGCTACGACAATATTTCGCGGTGCATCCAATCATAGTGGTTAACAAAGCCCCACTATCCAATATATTGAACAACCCTGCAGCAATAGGACATGTCTCTTTATGGGGAATCGAACTATCACCCTTGGACATCACGTACGAGAAACAAAAAGCAATCAAATCTCAAGTACTACCAGATTTCACAGCAGAGTGGCTGGAACTACAAAACACAGGACCACCAGATTTATCGAGTGTATGGACAGTGTACTTCGACGGATCAAAAAGAGTCCAAGGCGCAGGAGCAAGAGTAGTTTTGATATCACCTCAAGGAGACAAATTGAAATATGTGTTAATGATGAGTTTTCCACAAGCTTCCAATAATGAAGCCGAATACGAGGCTCTGCTCCACGAAATGAAAATGGCCAAAGCATGTGGAGCAACTTGACTGAAAATATTCGGGGACTCGAATCTCGTCATCCAGCAAGTGATGAATCGGTGCGACGCCATTAGTGACAACATGACGGCATACAGAAACTTATACTACTATCTAGAGGGAACATTCGATGGATGCGAAGTTTCGCACGTCAGCAGGGCCAGCAACGAGGAAGCCGACAATTTAGCAAATATCGGATCCCAATGCCTGCCTATACCGCCAGGAGTTTTTTGGGAAGAAATCATAGAGAGGTCAATAAAACATAGCAAGGCTTCGACTACAACCAGGCCAGCACCCAACAACAGGCTCGGGGCCTGACAAGCCTGGCACAGGAAGCACATCAGGACCAGAGGAAGTTATGATGGTCGAAGAAACCTGGATGCAGCCATACTTGGCATACATGATAAACAAAGCACTACCCGAAGATATAGTTGAAGCAAGAAGGATAATACAACTATCCAAGGTTTTCATCGTATTACAAGGGAAGTTGTATAAGAAAAGTATAGCTGGCATCTTACAGCGATGCGTCACCCCTCAAGAAGGACAAGACATATTAAAAGATATCCACGCAGGAGTGTGCGGGCATCATGCTAGCAACAGAGCTATTGCAGCTAAAGCTTTTCGCGCAGGATTCTACTGGTTAACGGCCATTAAAGATGTAAAAGATATAGTCAAAAGGTGCGAGGCCTGTCAACGGTTTGCATCTCGACCACACACACCAGTAGCAGAACTACAGCTGATACCACTATCTTGGCCCTTCACACAATGGGGTCTCGACATGGTAGGGAAACTACACAAATCCTGGCCAGGAGGACATGTCTACATGTTGGTGGCAGTAGGCAAATTCACTAATTGGGTAGAGGCAGCCCCGGTAACAACTCAAGATTCCACGGCAGCAATCAACTTCATCAAATCTATAGTATTTTGCTTCGGAGTGCCGCATAGCATCATCACAGATAACGGGACAAACTTCACGTCAAAAGAGTTCAAAAGCTACTACGAGAGTATGAGAATCAAACTGAAATTCGCGTCTGTAGCCCATCCAAAAACCAATGGACAAGTCAAGAAAGTGTAGCGCCCTACCTTTTGCTAAAGGCAGAACTCCTGTGTTATTGTGCCATTCCCTGGATCAGTAGATAGCACCACAGTATAAAATATAGTAATCATTGCAATAGCATCAATATTACAACGTAAATACAGTTACATAAATCTTTAACCTTACGAGTACACAACATAAAGCATAGTTGCAGTGAGCCTCCATCTTCTTCACGTGCCACAGGCAGACATGTTGGAATGTAGACTCGAGATCCTACTAATCGTTCATCATCCGATAAAACCTGCATGTTTGAATATGCAGCCCCAAAGGGGTCAGTACAACAACGTACTAGCAAATGATACATATTTGGTGGCATTTGTGAAAAGACTATACTATATGACATTTGGCTTAGTGGATCTCATAGGCTAGTTTGCATTAAGCCAATTTTATCCTATACTTCTTTACAAAACCTTTTCTCACAATTTTAATTTGTAAGGGTCGAAATAACCCCCAAATACTACATAGTTGCAAGTTATGTAGCACTGGGCGCAACTCAACAAAGTTTGAAACACAGAAACCACCACCCCACCACCCCTCGGTGTGTATGGCCCTGAGCTCCTCCTGATTGTTTCTAGTCAAGTTTTAAAGCATTCAAAAATGGTGATGAGATTCTTCCGAACATTCCATGACTAGAGACTCAACTGTCCATAACCGAGGACACGACTAAATGCTTAGATTTGACACCTTGCAAGGGTTGTGCACTTTCACCTTAAGACTCATTTTACTCCCATAAATAAAATGAGACAAGACCTTTCAGAAAAAGCATTCAACCATCTAGATCTGACCGTACCCCCTATATTTTGCTACCACCTGCTGTCAGTACCCTATGGCTGAACCCTTAATCCTACTCAATCAAGATAGAGCCCATAATGTCATAAGGCTGCACTGAAAGTACTCTAAACATGGAAGATATATTAATCTCTTTAATCCTAAGTGGCCATCCCAAACGGTATCCTGAGTACACATCCTGTTATGAGGCATGTGCCCCAGAACCCACCTACTTCACCTCCATCACAAACCAATCCACCCAGGTGTTTCATTTTAGTTGAAGTTCTTAATTTATTCATAAAACAACTTTTCATGTGATCACAGCATGGCATCATTATTTTTCAAAGTATTTAGCATCCTACAGGTGGGGTTCAGGGATAGCTACTCACTACTAGGATCTAGCATTTTGTAAAACAGTTGAATATTCCACCTATCATGCATACTACTGAAAACACTAATGCAATAGTAAAAGTAGGTAGAAGATATGTGTGTCACTTGCCTTTTTGAAGTCCACGAACTTTCACTTCTCTCAACAAATTACATAGCTCTCTGTATAAAGCTATAACACAGGAATAACACAACATAAACACACCACACAATTCAAACATAACCAAACAAGGCAAACAATGAAAAGGGTTTGTTTAATATTTTAGGTTCATTAAGATTCTATGACAAAAGAGATATGGCAAAATATTGTGGATTGCAAGATATGAATTTGAGAGCTTAGTTGGGAAAGGTCAAAGTGATTGGAGAGAATTGGACTAAGCAAGATATAATTGATGAAGTCTTTATGCTTTACTAAAGCATGAATGAAATTTGGGATGACTCATATGAATTAAATCACATAAGTGTCAAATAGTGCAACAACAATACTATTGAATAAGTGTGACAACAATTACTCATAAATAATATGCATTACACTTAGGCTTTGGGTATAGATTTTATGAAGCATTGATTTACTCAATTGACTCATTTGTAAACTGAATAGTTCAATACATATGAACAAGATTAAGTGAGCAAAGGAGTGGATATGAATGAGTAATACTTGGGAATATGGTTCAAAGTTTCTATTGAGTACATGGAGTATGGATATGTGCTATGATGTAGATTATATTAACACCACAATTAGCAAGAGCAGAATTTATGATTGAGATGTATCACACTTTACTTAAATAACACAATTGTAATTTGAATACATGTGAACTAGACAAGTAAGATTTAGATAGATATGATATGTGTAAAGATGTTGTCTAGATGATATGTTGTCTAGATGATCTTTGATAGCTAGCTACGATCATAGGATTTACTAACGTGGAAAATAAACAATGCTAAAAAAGGAATAGAATTAATCTATGAAGGAAAATACTCAAATTCTCATATTTGAATTTGAATAATGGTGAAGTGGTTCAAGAAAATTGGGAAGTGATACTACTGAATAGATTACAGTAAAATAGAGCCACTGCAATTGGATTCATTCTAAAATAAATTTTAGAACTCAAGTTATGATTAGAATAGTGATTTGGATAGATTCGAATGCACAAAGTGTGTGCATGTTTCAACTTTGATGTTTCTTGATTCTATGATGTTCTACATGATTAGAGGATTCCAAAGACTACAAATTTGTAATTTTTGGATGTGTAGAACAAAAGATATGAATTAATTAGTGTAATAGAAGGATTTGAACCAATTTTGAAAATGATTTCAAATTAATTACTGAAAGAATGAAATATTATTGCACCATTGGATTCTACTCATTCTTAGATTTCCATAGACATCTTATTCGTAAGATTTCGAGTTACGGAACAATTTCTATGAATTTTTGAAGTTTGCCTTATTTTTTGAAAATTTAAATTTGGGAATTGACCGAGATTGACTTTGGCCAGTTGACTGAGTTGACTGCTGACATCAGAAAAGTTAATAGAAAAAGTTAATTATTTTAAGAATTTTTTTATATGAAACTTGTAGAGAATTACTAGCTCTATCTATCCTACAAATTAATTTAGATTCGGGACAACGATGTCTAGATCTGGATTATACCTTACGAGATCTGAAACTTTGACCGCTCCGTGCTCTTTGCTCGCTGAACGAAACAAGGTGAGACTTGCGGCATTGGAAAGCTATTGACGGGAGGAACAAATTCCGTGTTGAAGGCGCGGCGATTCGGGATCATCTTCGAGGTCGATTTGGCTCCGGTTTACTCGAAATTAGATCTGTTTCAAAGACATAGATCTGTAACTCAAAACGAAAAACTCACCATAATTAAGTTGTAGAGAATTTAAAGATGAATCCACTCACCAAATGAATTTGGATTTCGAGAAACGAGCTAGCCTCAAGACTCGATTTTCAACATCAGATCTGAAATCATGCGGGCCAACTTGCTCGAGCTACGGTGGACTAAAAGAGATAAGGTTGGTCGGGATTGAAGCGTGTCGACGAGATCTACAACTTTCGTTTAGATGCCGAAGGCAAATAACAAAGTTTAGAGGCTCAAAGATTGAAGTCAAAGTTTCAGGAGAGAGGATTTCGGGATTTCAGGAAAAGAAACTTAGATGTACGGAGGTGGGGCTATATATAGAGGGGTAGGTCTGTTGGGGAGCTAGGGTTTCAAGTTAGGAACGTGTAGAAACAAACGGATCCGAAAAAAACGTTCTAGATATTGAGATATATGTATTTGAGTGGAGATAGGTTCTGAAAAATCGAAAAGATAAAAGAAAAATCGGACAGGGTCGGGCGCGTGCGCGGGCTGAGTGCAAACTGAGCGGTGCTTAGTATCTGCCGTGTGGGGCGGCGCGGACGATAGGCCGGCTGGACCGAGTTTGGTCCGGTCGACTCAGATTTTTTTTCTTTTTCTGTTTTCTTATTTCTTTCATAACTTTTGTATTTTAGCTCCAAATGAGCTCAAACCAATTTCTAAATTTTTCTAAAAATTAACATAACATTTTTATAATAATAATAATAACTATATTTTCACAATAAATTTAATTTTAAAATAAAACTTTATAAATTGGTCAAAAGGGCTTTATTTGCATAATGCAAAATAGCAATATAGCTTGAAAAATAAATTCTTTAAAATCAGAGAAAATACTTTATAAAATAATATTTGAAATTAAATTTCAAATATAGTTTTGGAAATGCCACCTTTATTTAATATAAACTATTTTGTAAATACTTCCTGTGCAAATACGCTTGCATAGGTTTGGACAAATTCAAAATAGTATTTTGAAATTCTATTTTCTCAAGGAGTTCTTCAAGAAATAAATAAAAGTGTGAAATGGTTTTCTAATAAAACTTTTAAATAAACTCAAAAAGTTTTAAATCCCTGTGAAATTTCAATCAACACCAACAAAACAAGCATAAAAATTTCCCCCCAAAATTTGATAAAATCTTGGGATGTTACAGAAAGCCAACGACTTAATATACAACGGAATTAAAAAGATGCTATTAGCGCCCCTGGAGAAAGCCAAACACGCCTGGGTAGATGAGCTACCCTCCGTGCTTTGGAGTGTGAGAACTACGCCCAATGTGGCTACCCAAGAAACTCCCTTTTTCCTGGTCCATGGCGCAGAAGCCGTGCTTCTAGTCGAAATCACTCATGAAGCCCCAAGAATTACGGCTTACGACGAAATAACTTCTACATAAGCACTTCAAGACGACTTTGACGCACTCGACGAAGCAAGAGATGTAGCACTAGCCAGAGCTACACAGTATCAGCAAAGTCTACGAAACTACCATAGTAGTCGAGTTCGCCCACGATCTTTCATGGTAGGAAATTTGGTCTTACGACTCAAGCAAGACGATCACGGCAAATTAGAGTCCCCATGGGTGGGACCTTACATCATGACAGAAGTAATTCCAGGAGGAGCTTATCGACTACAAGACAAAAAGACAGAGAAAGATGAGAGCAACCCGTGGAATGTAGAACAACTCCGGCGATTTTATGCGTAGAAGGAGCATGACGGTAGAAAACCTCAAGTTATTACCCTCTGAACCCAAAATATGAGGCCACAGGTCAGGTTCTTTGGGTCAACTCGACAATATGTGTAATATATCATTATTTCCACTCGGGGGCTTCGACCCTCGAGTCGTATGAAAGAATATAAAAATTATTATTGAGATCCCGTACTCATGTATCTTCAAGAATTATTGCAAGGTTGTTTATAACCCGATATTCGGCACACAACAAGCACAGTTCAAGGAAACACACACATAAATTTACCTCGGAACACTGGTAGTTCCTCTGGTCTATTACTAAACAAACACGATGGCATAAAATAAAGTTCATTACATGTACTTATTACATGAAGCACGCCAACAGAGAACTAAACAAAGATTACATCAAGGAAGCATCTACTGAAAGTGCACTTCAGCCTCGTACTCTTTCTAGCACTGAGTGTAGTCATAGATCTTCACATCGAACTTCGATGTACCACAGTGGTAGTCGAAGAGCATGAAAAACCCTTGATGGAGGTCATGGTCTTCCGCAAACTGGGGCCAGCCGCCCCTGAGGTACATCTCGCCGCATCCATCATAGTACACCTCCACCTCGTAGGGAGTTCCTCCCCCAGATTGTTCGCGAAGAATTGCTTCACGAAGCTCGCGCCCATCCATGAAATTGGTGAATTTCAGCGGAACACGCTGTATCTCACGACATTGAGCGTCGGAGATGCAGAAGAAGGAATAGATCTTGGGAGGAGGAGGAGGAGAAGCATTACGAGGAGCAACACTAGAGCTTGTAGCAGCAGCAGCAGATACCTTGGGTTTGTTTTTACTCCCCACAGGGTGGCCGGGACGCCGCTTCACAGATGTGGACAGCGAGGCCACCATAGAGGCGTCCTTCTGTTTATTCTTACTACCGCGGGGACGGCCACGACCTCAGTTCTCCATCTGCACATCGGTGTCCAGATTGGCACCGCCAGCATCTGCCATTGAGAAGTTGCGCTTGGTGGAAAAACCCTAGATGAGATGTGGAGGAAGAAGATGACGCGGCGGAGGAAATGAAGGGATTAGGGTTTTTCCCTAACCGATGATCTTTATTTATAAGCAAACTTTCATGGGCCTCAACAAGATATAGGTCCAAATAAATCTACGGGCTTTTACATTTTGCCCCGAGCAGGAAATAAAGCAGCGACAGCATATATAAAGGACAGGGAAAAGACACATGCAAAGTTATAAGGATAAAGAGCAATGTGGACGAACGACATTGGAGTATAAAAAAGATCACAATGCACCCCCTCATGTACTCGGGGGCTACTACCATCTGGAAGAGCAGCTGAGCACAATCGTGCCAAGAGTACCGCAGGAGAAAGATGAGAGGACAATATGTATATTTTGAGCCTATACCCAAATTTTTTTGGCTATAGCCTCGGGGGCTACTCCCATCGGGAGCACTGTCGTGCACCCGATGATAATGGATAACATTGAGGAAAATATAAAGGCATAATCGACTACCTTTCGTCGACAATAATCTTCGACTTCCTTGTTGACAAACTAAACATCGATTACTCCCATCGGGGGCTATTCACAGTTATTTGAAGGTAGAACAACTTGAATATTTTGCACATTTCAACAGTCAAACAAGGCTTGCAATAAGAAGTCAAATGATTCTCAGGCTAAGTTATCGCGACAAAGCTTGAATGCCGTGGTCATAAAAAATCATGAAGGTAAGACCCCAGGATCTGTCCTGTGTGTACGCACCTGGATGCGCTCTGCTAGTAACTTTCCGTGTCTACGACGCGAAGAAAATCCTGGTGGATGATGCTTGCGGTATGGTTAATGTTCACCGTCTAGTTGGGAACCCCAAGAGGAAGGTATGATGAATATAGCAGCAAGGTTTTTCCCTCAGTAAGAAACCAAGGTTTATCGATCCGAAGGGGAAAAAAGCCAATACGACTGAAGGTGATGCTTGCTAGCTTGCGACAGCTCCGAACAATTTATAAGGTGCCTCGTCCAAACTTTGCTTTGCCAGCTGCAACACGGAACCTGCACACAACACAACCAAATACTTTGCTCCCAACTTACGATGAGGTTGTCAATCTCACCGGTTTGCTTGAAAGAAAGGAATGAGCGTATCGAGTGGAAAATAGTAATAGTATGCCAGTAAAATAAACAGTGCGAGTAAAGTAAACAGGTGATAGCAATATAATGGAAATAGGACCAGGGTCCATAGTTCACTAGTGGTGTCTCTCCATAAAATAAAATAACACATGCTGGGTAAACAAATTACAGTTGGGCAATTGATAGAATAAAGACAACATGCATATGATGAGAGGATCACTATGAGATTTACTCTGGGCATTACAACAAAATACATAGACCGCCATCCAACTGCATCTATGACTAATAATCCACTTGTGGCGAATCAATCCGAGAACTCCACAAGTATTAAGTTGCGAACAACAGATAATTGCATTAAGCAAAGTGTGTAATGTAAACAAAGCATATACCCTCGAGCATATGAATGTTGTTTTCCCCCTAGTAGCAACAGCATATCTACAACCTTAGAGGTTTCCGTCACTCCCCCAGATTAAATAGAGGCATGAACCCACTATCGAGCATAAATACCCCCTCTTGGAGTCACTAGCAACTACTCGGCCAAGATAGCTACTAACAACGGAGAGCATGCAAGATCATAAACAACATAGAGATAACATAAGATAAATTTCAGTACATCAACTCAAGCATAACACCAATATTCATCGGATCCCAACAAACCAAACATGGAGAACTAGCTGTATGGCCCGCGCAATCGCGCGGCTAGCAATGAGACTATTTGAATCATTATATTTAATATATTGTTTTCCTAATTCATACCACTGTCTTGAATAATTGAAGAGAAATAAGTGGTGAATATATATTTTTATTATGTACTATCCTCAATTTGGAGGGCTTCCCTACTGCTCGCATTTTCCATTTTGTTGACAAACTTTGGACATATCATAAAGGCAAAACCCCTTTAATCTCATTGTTTCGTCCTCCAACTTCTATTAGGTAGCACATACTCTTAATATTCAAGCGTGTATTGTATTGAACTTGTAGTCTTTTCTTATACTTGATCAATCAAGTTTATCACAAAATTTGTGAGAACGGTTTTCATGTTAAATAACATTTTAAAAATTAGCGATCCACCCGATGAACTCATTAGCGACATTTTATCATTTTCCTTCTTGACAATTGTATTCAACTTGTAGTCTTTCCTCATACTCGAGCAATCAATTTTATCATATCAATCATGAGAATTATTCCATGTCCAATAACATTAACATATTAGTGATCTACCAGATGGACTCATTAGCGACATTTGATTATGTTATGTACTAATGATGATTCACCTTTTTGACAGCGTGTGGGTTATGATATGATAATAGAATCATCAAATCATATGTAATTTTTTGACAAAAATTTATAAAAGGCTGTTGTGCTCCTATTTTAATTACTTAATCGTATAAATTTGTGTATCCCTGAAGGTCAAAATAGGAGATTTCCGGAACCTTTAAATGAGAACATGTCGTCATGCCCGACTAATGTGACACCATGACACCTTGTGTAAGATATTTTCCATACTTAAACACGCTGGACAGTAACTCATCAGTTAAGCAAAAGGTTCCAATTTTTTATTTTGTTGCTATGCTCTCCATCTGGTCATCTTGAGTGAGTGGACAACTTTCACCAGCTTACCTCGAATCAACCCTTGCATCATGCATGGAAAAGTCTGGTGCAAATATAGTGGCTGCAGGCTAATTAACATGGATGATACGGTGGTGGCTGCAAGCTAAAAGCCAGGTGGACGTTGGGTAATCTTAGTTGGCTAGAAGCATTTGATTGCTCGACATCCTCGGCAAACCTGCGTCCTTCTCTTGTCCTGAATTTTTTGATTGGGTGACTTCTTACCAGGATCTCTTTCTCAACGATACAAAGGTTGTGAGCCATCTCTTTTGTACATGCATTTTATACCTTTGTCAGATCGCTAGAAGCGCGACACATGCACCGCAGTTCAAGGAGAGGAACTGTCCTAGTAAATAGTCATGACTCTTGAATACCTCACGCATTGAGCGGCCAGTTCTAACTCTATCCTTGAGCTCACCACCGTTGACAACATCTGCGACCGAGCCTATTGATGCGCCGCATGGTGCGGCCATCATATCCGGTGATTCATGGGACTTCGGAAGAACTCTCTATGTCTAGGATGGTTATGCAAATGCGAGTTCTAACATAGCTCATGTTTCTCTCTGTATCTCTTTCAATTGATATAGCACAGACTGAACGAAGAGGCTGAATCCACACGTACACAGGGATATCCGATATGTCGATCTAATTCATGCACTGCCGTCGTGTTATATCTGCCGCCTGTCCATCGATCCTAACCAACACGTCGATCTCCTTTTGGAGCTGTTGCTTATCGGCTGATCGATATCGGCATGTCGGGATCATCATAGACATTCCAGCGGACTTGGAAACCTTGGTGTTTTTGGAATGTTCAGTAGTGCGACATCGTCAAGGGCTATGTTCGTCCGTAACTCATCGGAGATTTTACAGAGGTGGTTGCAGCCTTGCAGGATACGCTGCCAATTCAAGATGGACGCGACGCATGCTGATGTCGGTATTTATCAACTATATAAATACACGTCGATTCTGCTGTGCATAGCTTGTCAAACATGATTGTTAAAATCACTGAGTTTATCTGGCAATGCATCACAAATCAGAAGCACTCAAAGCTCATGGCATTGAATCACGGAAGAAGAAAACTGCCTTTGTTCAATTCTTTGGGCGTGGTGGGATCACAATTGATAATGGAGGTGTTGCTTTGATGTGTTGAATCTATCGGGATCCGAGGAACACTCTTTCAATTGGGCAACCGCCGGGCATCCGGCTATCCGAGCTTAGCTCCTTCAATACGATGATCGCCACGCATCCTCGCGCGCGCTGCGCCGTCGCACGACTTCAATCCGCCGGACTCGTCGTGGATTTGTTATGTGGATGACTTGCTACCCTACCTTGAGCAATCACGGGCGCTTGCTGGTCTGCATCGAAATATGAACATGCAATGTAGCTGGCTTGCTCTTCCTACATGAGCAAATCGGGAGTTCATGCCAGATAGGAATAGGAAGCGTATAGCCTGCTAGCTCTTCCTAGCGTGAGATACATATTAGGCTTTGCATCCAAATAGGAACATGCAACATAGCTGGCTTGCTCTTCCTGCATCAGCAAATCAAGAGTTCATGGCAAATACCAGTAGGAAGCGTATAGCATGCTAGCTCTTTTTGGCGTGAGCCCATATTGGTTAATCTCGATCATTGATATGTTGTAGAACTAAACTGTTAAATCCTAGCCGTCGGTTGTTAGTTGTTTTAATAATATAATAGATAGATTACATAACGGTGATCTCAATCATGTAAGGCAGCTCATGAGGTCTAAACATTAAGCACATGGTGGAGAAGACAACCGTCTAGCTACTGCTATGGACCCATAGTCCAAGGTAGACTACTCACTCATCGCGCTAGAGGCAAGGATGGCGATGAAGAAGACCTCCGGTGGCGATTCCCCTCTCCGACAGGGTGCCGGGAAGAGCTTCTGGACCCTCCCGATCTTCGGGTCGACGGCGGCGGCGGATCGCGATGTGTTCTAGAAAAGTGATAGGTTTTTTAGGTTTTTCCCGTCGGGGGGTCTTTATAGGCGAAGGGGCATCGTCAGGAGTGGACCGAGGCGACCTCACACGTAGGGGGCGCGGCCTACCCCTGGGCCGCACCGCCCTGTTGTGTGGGGCCCTCGTGGCCCCACTCCATCTCCTCTTCGGTTCTCTGGAAGCTCCGGTGAAATTCTGGGTGACTGGCTTTGGTTTCGTCCAATTCCGAGAATATTTCCTGTGCAACTTTTCTGAAACACAAAAATAGCAGAAAATAGGGAACTGACACTATGGCGACTCGTTAATAGGTTAGTTCTGGAAAATGCATAAAAGTGCCACGAAGTGTAACGAAACACTAAGCAAATGGTGTAAAAACAAGCATGGAGCATCAAAAATTATAGATATGTTTGAGACGTATCAGCATCCCCAAGCTTAACTCCTGCTCGTCCTCGAGTAGGTAAGTGATAACAAAAGAAATAATTTTTGAGGTGACATGCACCTACACAATCTTGATCATATATGTAAGCGTTGTGCGCTGGGATCAAAGAACTTAAAACATGGGCATGAAAGACATAATCTTGATAGAAGAAACTTAGCAACCATGTTATAACATGAAAATGAACACAAACAAAAGATCATGAAAATGAAACAATGAAAGTCAAACATGTGTTCAAATCATAAGGAAAAACATACAAATGGTTTTCAGCTTGTCCTTAATGAGAGAGCAAAACATAAATGCATAGGATACCTTCAAGTTTAAGAGGGCGACTAGATACAAATAATTTAAGAACAAGTGAAACCAACAATATGAATCAATCAATGAAAACTTTGGGACAATGCACATTATACTCAGAATGACACCTATGCTCTCTTAATGGTGCATAAAGGTAGAAGGTGGTGACTCAACATAAAAGTAAAAGAAAGGCCCTTCACAGAGGGAAGCAGTGATTGCAAGTTTTAAAAACCTTCAAAAATTATGGTACTTACCGGCTTTGAGCTCTCATTGCCCCCATCATAAGCATCTTGAATGGTTAAAGTTAATGCGAGAACACTTATGCTGCATATGCTTGACAAATCATAAGTTGAAAACCTCGTGTCCCGTGAATACGAGTACCCAAACCTCATGCTACTTTACTTAGAGTCCCAAGCAAGCTCTTGTCATTGTAAGTATACGCGTATCATCGAGAACCGCCAACGGGGTACCTCCGTGCCCGATGACATGGAACAAGCCCACATCAAAATGACAGGACAAGCAGACAATGAACACCTCGACATCTCTTTTATTTACCATTTGTATAGCTTTTTATTTTGAGACGCGTCATCGAATATCCACTATGGGCATGCTGCAAATTTCCACCATGAATTATGCATGGCTTAGATTGGCGGCCGAGGTGTTTTTCTAACACATATACAAACTCCATGATCCCACAAGATTCCCAATTCATTTCACACCGCGAGTATCCATAAACAAAAGATCACGATATCAACTCAAATAAAAAGTGCAATGTTGAAAGCTTGCCCCATGACGGCATGGCTGGGCTAATTCCCAACTTACAACTTGCAAGCATAACAACTCAACATAAGAGACCACAATGTCAAATTTTTAAGAACAATAAAAAGTAAAGTGTGCCATCCGGTTTGTGAGAGCTTTACTGACCAATTTTCGCATAACACTGGTAAGAGTTTAATTTGAAGAGTAGATAAAAGCAAGTCAAATGTACTTTGGAATAGCAAATTGCTAGTAGGTATGTATGGTGGACACTTTAGCAAACTTGGTTTTTAGGAATTGGATGCACAAGTAGAGCTCATGCTCAGTACAAGGCGAGGGCTAGCAAAAGACTGGGAGCAACCAACTAAGAGAGCAATAACGGCCATAATCATGCAAAGCGACAAAGCGACATTAAAAGAAGCATAAGATGTCATCAAAAGTCAAAAACTAAATGATCATAGAGGCTATTGGCGACTTTGTATGAGTCTAACATGTGTGAGCATGCGCCAAGTCAACCCAAATAAAGCATCAAGGAGAAAACCAAAATAATGCTTCCAAATAATTAAAAACAACGCATGATTCTTTCAAAGGCTCATTAAGCAATCTCAGTTATTTGAGACAAGTCATGCTACAGCAAAACCACTAAGCATACTATCAAAAAGACATCAAGCACAACATGCAAAAGCCTAGGCCACAGTCTACACAAGCTCCTTCTTGTACCACTTTTTTGCATAAAGCTTTTTCTCTTTTCCAACACCATTCAAACTTTTTATAAACACCTCTTTTGATGAAAACCAATATAGATCAGAGGCAAAAATACACCTTGATGAAAAGATATAACAAGATCTAAACACCAATCAAGGTGAAAATCGAAAGCTAAATGCAGTTCTAGAAAAAGAGAACACTCGTTGAAACGAATAGAGTGAAAAACGGAGTGTTCTTGGCAAATGAAAAGCAAGTCAACTTCTCCAAAAGAAATTTGTTGGGGTACAACCATTTATTGCAGCAAACAAAACAAAACTAAACTGAAAACTAAAAACAACTGACGCTCCAAGAAAAACGCATAATGCATGAAGCAATAAAAATATAGTGTCTTGAAAGGTGACCTGATTTTTGCCGATGAAGAAGGGGTGCCTCGGGGGCATCCCCAAGCTTTGACGCTTGTACTTTTTGGATATTTCTTGGGGTGATGCATGGGCATCCCCAAGCTTCAGCTTTTGTCCATTCTTCAACTCATCTCATCACTCTCCGATCCCTACACTTAAAAACTTCCTTCATACAAAACTAAACACAAATCTATTAGCAACATTAGTGTAAGCATAACATAGAATCAACCCTTTTTGCTTCAGGTTTCAACCTAAAACCACAATATATAAAGCATATACTACTGTAGCAACTTCCCCAAAAGTTCCGTGATCAAAAGAACTAAAAAAGAAAGCGATAAAGCGGCAAACACAAATATTGGCAGAAATCTGTCAAAACAGAACAACTGACAAAGGTCGAATTTTTAGAGGGTTTTCTGTTGCTTAAATAAAAAAGTGTTCAACTAATGAAAGTTTGGATATAACCTGGGGCATATGCACAAGAAATCGCATGTCTAAAAGATATACAGAGAATTTTCACGAATTTTTACGGTGTAGCACTGAAAACAGTTTCAGGACAGCAACATCCCCAAATCTTACCTCGCTCAAATTAGAGGCTTCTCTTGGCACAAAAACGAAATAAAAAGGATAAGAAGAGGTTATTACAGTAGTAATAACTTCCAAGACTCAAATAAAAGAAAAAGAACTGAATGTAAAAACATTGGATCATCTCCCAAGAGTGTTTTTCTTTAACGCCTTTGAGCTAGACGCAGAAAGTGCGAATCAAGTAATATCAAGTGAATCAACTATTTCCTCAAGCTCACCACTTACCACACTAGGCACTTTAGAGGTTCCCGAAGATGATTCAACCTGCAAGTCACTCTTAGTTGAACTAAAAGTCTTTTCAATCTTAAAAACATGTTGCGGTTTAGGCACAGGTACCTTGGGAACATACATAAATTTTTGCTCTTTTCCAACAAAAGCTTTCTCCTTCTTAAACCTAAGAGAAGAGAAAATTGAACTTAAAATTTCCATGGACTCCTCTAGTTTCCCAATCCTAAGGTTTTGACGATCAAGAGTAGTGCTAGCCTCTAAAACGGTGATTCTCTTACCGATAATTTCTATCAATTCATTAACGCGGCTAGCATTATCAAGGATATTTGACAAACTTTTTTCTAAAGAGCTAAGCTTTTCTGAAACTTCCTCCAAAATGACCTCAGTTTTAACAACATGAATAGGTGGTACCCCCACTAAACTTTCAATTAAAGTGCATGCTTCAAGAGCGGGAGTACCCAGAAAATTACCTCATGCGAGAGTATCAAGAACGTACCTATACCAACTAGTTATACCAACATAAAAATTTCTAAGGAGGATCATGGTAGAATGCTTCTTTGTACACCTATGATGAGAATTGCTAATACGGTACCAAGCATCTTTCAAGCTCTCTCCCCCTTGTTGCTTAAAAGTACAAATTTCAACTTCAGGATTACTCATTCTAACAAGACTAAAAGCAAGTAAATAAAAGCAACTATAAATGATACTAATTTTTTTGGGTTTTTGATAAAACGATGCAAGTAAAAATAAAGTAAAGCAAAACTTAAAACAAAGTAAAGGATGTGCATGCAAAACTCCCCTTGCAGAAGTCTTCTTGTTCCTCCCTGGCAACGACGCCAGAAAAGTTCTTTGCTAGCGCGTAGTTGACGTGGGAAAATGTAGTTTATGTAGGAGCTTCTTCTTCTTCAGTCCCCGGCAACGGTGCCAGAAAAGTTCTTGATGCTTGCGGTACGGTTAATGTTCACCGTCCAGTTGGGAACCCCAAGAGGAAGGTATGATGAATATAGCAGCAAGGTTTTCCCTCAGAAAGAAACCAAGGTTTATCGATCCGAAGGGGAAAAAGCCAATACGACTGAAGGTGATGCTTGCTAGCTTGCGACAGCTCCGGACAATTTATAAGGCGCCTCGTCCAAGCTTTGCTTTGCCAGCTGCAATGCGGAACCTGCACACAACACAACCAAATACTTTGCTCCAAACTTACGATGAGGTTGTCAATCTCACCGGTTTGCTTGAAACAAAGGAATGAGCGTATCGAGTGGAAAATAGTAATAGTATGCGAGTAAATTAAACAGTGCTAGTAAAGTAAACATGTGATAGCAATATAATGGAAATAGGACCGGGGTCCATAGTTCACTAGTGGTGTCTCTCCATAAAATAAAATAACACATGCTGGGTAAACAAATTATAGTTGGGCAATTGATAGAATAAAGACAACGTGCATATGATGAGAGGATCACTATGAGATTTACTCTGGGCATTACAACAAAATACATAGACCGCCATCCAACTGCATCTATGACTAATAATCCACTTGTGGCGAATCAATCCGAGAACTCCACAAGTATTAAGTTGCGAACAACAGATAATTGCATTAAGCAAGTGTGTAATGTAAACAAAGCATATACCCTCGAGCATATGAATGTTGTTTTCCCCCTAGTAGCAACATCACATCTATAACCTTAGAGGTTTCTTTCACTCCCCCAGATTAAATAGAGGCATGAACCCACTATCGAGCATAAATACCCCCTCTTGGAGTCACTAGCAACTACTTGGCTAAGATAGCTACTAACAACGGAGAGCATGCAAGATCATAAACAACATAGAGATAACATAAGATAAATTTCAGTACATCAACTTGGTGGTCCTTGTGCATGATGAATGACCAGCCCGTTGGGAACCCCAAGAGGAAGGTGTGATGAGTATAGCAGCTAGTTTTCCCTCAGTTAAGAAACCAAGGTATGTCGATCTTGGAGAGGAGAGACAAACGACTGAAGGTGATGCAGACTGGCTTAATAGCACTCCAACAAGGGCGCCGTTTAACGATACTTGTTGACTCGTCTTCGGCCAGTAGCAACGCGGAACCTGCACACAACACAACCAAGTACTTTGTTCCCAACTTACGATGATGTTGTCAATCTCACCGGTTTGCTTGAAACAAAGGTTATGAGTGTATCGAGTGGAAAACAGTAGAAGTATGCGAGTAAAGTAAACAGTGCGAGTAAAGTAAACAGGTGATAGCAATATGATGGAAATAGGACCAGGGTCCACAGTTCACTAGTGGTGTCTCTCCATAAGATAAATAACACATGCTGGGTAAACAAATTACAGTTGGGCAATTAATAGAATAAAGATAAACGTGATATGTCAAGAAGATCACTATGAGATTTACTCTGGGCATTACAATAAAATACATAGACCGCCATCCAACTGTATCTATGACTAATAATCCACTTGTGGCGAATCAATCCGAGAACTCCACAAGTATTAAGTTGCGAACAACAGATAATTGCATTAAGCAAAGTGTGTAATGTAAACAAAGCATATGCCCTTGAGCATATGAATGTTGTTTTCTTCCTAGTAGCAATAGCACATCTACAACCTTAGAGGTTTCTGTCACTTCCCCAGATTAAATAGAGGCATGAACCCACTATGAAGCATAAATACCCCCTCTTGGAGTCACTAGCAACTACTCGGCCAAGATAGCTACTAACAACGGAGAGCATGCAAGATCATAAACAACATAGAGATAACAAAAGATATATTTCAGTATAGCAACTCAATCATAACACCAATATTCATCGGATCCCAACAAACCAAACATGTAGAATTACATAACGATGATCTCAATCATGTAGGGCAGCTCATGAGATCTAAACATGAAGCACATGGTGGAGAAGACAACCATCTAGCTACTGCTATGGACCCATAGTCCAAGGTAGACTACTCACTCATCGCTCCAAAGGCAAGCATGGCGATGGAGAAGACCTCCGGTGGCGATTCCGCTCTCCGGCAGGGTGCCGGGAAGAGCTTCTGGACCCTCCCGATCTTCGGGTCGATGGCGGCGGCGGATCGCGATGTGTTCTGGAAAAGTGATCGGGTACTTAGGTTTTTCCCGTCGGGGGGTCTTTATAGGCGAAGGGGCGATGTCAGAGGTGGAGCCAGGTGGCCTCACACCATGGCGGCGCGGCCAGGCCCTGGGCCGCGCCAGCCTGGCGTGAGGGCCCTTGGTGGCCCCTCTCCTACTCCTCTTCGGATCTCTGGAAGCTTCTGGGTAAAATAAGACTTCAGGAACTTGTTTCGTCCAATTCCGAGTATATTTCCTGTGTATCACTTCTGAAACACAAAAACAGCAGAAAACAGGGATCTGGAACTGTGGCAACTTGTTAGTAGGTTAGTTCCAGAAAATGCATAAAAGTGCCACGAAGTGTAATGAAACAGTAGGCAAATGGTGTAAAAATAAGCATGGAGCATCAAAAATTATAGATACGTTTGAGACGTATCAAGCACCCCCAAGCTTAACTCCTGCTCGTCTTCGAGTAGGAAAGTGATAACAAAAGAATAATTTTTGAGGTGACTTGCACCTACACAATCTTGATCATATATGTAAGCATTTGTGAGCTGGGATCATAAGAACTTAAAACATGGGCATGAAGATATAATCTTGACACTAGAAACTTAGCAACCATGTTGTAAACATGCAAATGAACACAAACAAAAGATCATGAAAATGAAACAATGAAAGTCAAACGTGTGTTTAAATCATAGGGAAAAACATACAAATGGTTTTCAGCTTGTCCTTCAAAGAGAGCAAAACATAAATGCATAGGACACCTTCAAGTTTAAGAGGGCGACTAGATACAAATAATTTAAGAACAAGTGAAACCAACAATATGAATCAATCAATGAAAACTTTGGGACAGTGCACATTATAGTAAGAATGACAACTATGCTCTCTTAATGGTGCATAAAGATAGAAGGTGGTGACTCAACATAAAAGTAGAAGAAAGGCCCTTCGCAGAGGGAAGCAGTGATTGCAAGTTTTATAACCTTCAAAAATTATGGTACTTACCGGCTTTGAGCTCTCATTGCCCCCATCATAAGCATCTTGAATGGTTAAAGTTAATGCGAGAACGATTATGATGCATATACTTGACAAATCATAAGTTGAAAACCTCGTGTCCCGTGAATACGAGTACCCAAACCTCATGGTACTTTACTTAGAGTCCCAAGCAAGGCTCTTGTCATTTTAAGTATATGCATATCATTGAGAACCGCCAATGGGGGTACCTCCATGCCCGATGACATGGAACAAGCCCACACCAAAATGACAGGACAAGCAGACAATGAACACCTCGACATCTCTTTTATTTGCCATTTGTTTAGCTTTTTATTGTGAGATGCGTCGTCGAATGTTCACCATGGGTATGCTGCAAATTTCCACCATGAATTATGCATGGCTTAGATTAGCGGCCCGGTGTTTCCTTAACACATATACAAACTCCATGATCCCCACAAGATTCCCAATTCATTTCACACCGCGGGCATCCATAAACAAAAGATCACGATATCAACTCAAATAAGAAGTGCAATGTTGAAAGCTTGCCCATGACTGCATGGCTGGGCTAGTCTCCAACTTACAACTTGCAAGCATAACAACTCAACATAAGAGACCACAATGTCAAATTTTTAAGAACAGGAAAAAGTAAAGTGTACCTTCCAGTTCGTGAGAGCTTTACTGACCAAATTTCGCATAACACTGGTAAGAGTTTAATTTGAAGAGAAAATAAAAGCAAGTCAAATTTACTTGGAATAGCAAATTGCTAGTAGGTATGTATGGTGGACACTTTGGAAGACTTTGGCTTTAAGGAGTTGGATGCACGAGTAGAGCTCATACTCAGTACAAGGCGAGGGCTAGCAAAAGACTGGGAGCGACCAACTAAGAGAGCAATAATGGCCATAATCATGCAAAGCGACAAAGCGACATTAAAAGAAGCATGAAATGGCATCAAAAGTCAAAAACTAAATGATCATAGAGGCTATTGGCGACTTTGTAAGAGTCTAACATGTGTGAGCATGCGCCAAGTCAACCCAAATAAAACATCAAGGAGAAAACCAAAATAATGCTTCCATACAATTAAAACAACGCATGATTTTTTCAGAGGCTCATTAAGCAATCTCAGTTATTTGAGACAAGTCATGCTACAGCAAAACCACTAAGCATACTATCAAAAAGACATCAAGCATGACATGAAAAAGCCTAAGCCGCAGTCTACACAAGCTCCTTCTTGTACCACTATTTTGCATAAAGCTTTTTCTCTTTTCCAACACCATTCAAACTTTTTATAAACACCTCTTTTTGATGAAAACCAATAAAGATCAGAGGCAAAAATACACCTTGAGGAAAAGATATGACATGGTCTGAATGCAAATCTAGGCGAAAACGAAAACCAAAAGCAGTAGCAGAAAAAGAAGAACACTCGATTTTTGATAAGAATGAAAACTAGAGCGTTCTTGGCAAATGAAAACGAGTACAACTCCTCCAAAAGAAGTTTGTTGGGGTCCAACCATTTATTGTAGCAAAAAAAACAAACTAACAAAGAAAACTAAAACAACTGATGCTCCAAGAAAAACACATAGTGCATGAAGCAATAAAAATATAGTGTTTTGAAAGGTGACCTGATTTTTGCCGATGAAGAAGGGGTGCCTAGGGGGCATCCCCAAGCTTTGACGCTTGTACTTCTTGGATATTTCTTGGGGTGATGCATGGGTATCCACAAGCTTGAGATTTTGTCCATTCTTCAACTCATCTCATCATTCGCCAATCCCTACACTTGAAAACTTCATTCATACAAAACTAAACACAAATCTATTAGCAACATTAGTGTATCATAACATATAATCAACCTCTTTTTGCTTTAGGTTTCAACCCAAAACTACCACATATATAGAAAATACTACTGCAGCAACTTTCCCAAAAGTTTCGTGATTAAAAGAACTCAAAAGAAAGCGATAAAGCGACAAACACAAATATTGGCAGAAATCTGTCAAAACAGAACAGCTGACAAAAGTCGAATTTTTAAGGGGTTTTCTGTTGCTCAAATAAAAAAGTGTTCAACTAACAAAAGTTTGGATATAACCTGGGGCATATGCACAAGAAATCGCAGGTCCAAAAGATATACAGATAATTTATACAAATTTTTACGGTGCAGCACCAAAAACAGTTTTAGGACAGCAACGTCCCCAAATCTTTACCTCACTCGAATTAGAGGCTTCTCTTGGCACAAAAACAAAATAAACAAGATAAGGAGCGGTCATTACAGTAGTAATAACTTCCAAGACTCAAATAAAAGAAAAAGTACTGAAAATAAAACATTGGGTTATCTCCCAAGAGTGCTTTTCTTTAACGCCTTTGAGCTAGGCGCAGAAAATTGCGAATCAAGTAACATCAAGTGATGAAGCATCAAGCTCATAGTTTGCTCTAAGAATAGAGTCAAAAAGTAATTTCTTTATTTTCCTAGGGAAGTGTTCCATACCTTTCTTTAGTGGGAATTGATATTTAATAGTGCCTTCCCTCATATCAATGATGGCACCTACAGTTCGAAGAAAGGGTCTTCCAAAAATAATAGGACATGAAGCATGGCATTCAACGTCCATAACAAGAAAATCAACGGGAACAAGGTTATTGTTAACCACAATAAGAACATCATTAATCCTTCCCAAAGGTTTCTTCTTAGCAACATCAGCAACAGGAACATCATAATAACATTTTTCAAGAGGCGGTAAATCAAGCATGTCATAAATCTTTCTAGGCATGATAGAAATACTAGCACCTAGATCACATAAAGCATGGCAATCAAAACCATTAACATGCATATCAATGATGGGTTCCCAACCATCTTCTAACTTCTTGGGAACGGAAGCTTTTTGCTTCAACTTTTTATCCCTAATTTTCATGAGACCATTGGTAATATGCTTAGTAAAAGCAATATTTAAAGAACTAGCATTGGGAGTCAAAGCAAGCTTTTGCAAGAACAAAATAACTTCAGATATATTGGAGCCATCAACATCAAAATCATTAAAAGAAGTAGAGCTATCATCCCCTACACTCCGAAAAATTTCAGCACTCTTTTGAGAAAAAGTTTTGGCAGTTTTAGGCTTTTTAACACAAGGAGTGGGAGTTTTCTCTATACCAATCAAAGTAAGAGGATTGCTAGCATTAGGAGCAACATCATTAGAGGTAGTGATGGTACATACCTTCATCTCTCTAGCCATCTCATCTTCTCTTTCCCACCTGGCATGCAATTCCGCTAACAATCTAATATTTTCATCAATTCCAACTTGAATAGCATTAGCGGTAGCAAAAACATTGTTCTCTTTCACATCATTAGGCAACACTTTTAATTTCAGAAGTTCAACATCATGAGCAAGGCTATCAACTTTAGAAGCTAGAATATCAATTTTGCCTAACTTTTCCTCAACAGACTTGTTAAAAGCAGTTTGCTTACCGATGAAGTCCTTGAGCATTACCTCAAGCTCGGAGGGCGCGGCCCTAGTGTTGTTGGAGGAATTACCATAAGAGTTACCATAACCATTACCATTGGTAGAAGGATACGGCCTATAATTGTTACTAGCAAAATTGTTCCTATAAGCATTGTTGTTAAAATTATTGTTTCTAATGAAGTTCACATCAACATGCTCTTCTTGAGCAACCAAAGAGGCTAAAGGAACATTATTAGGATCAACATGAGTCCTATCATTAGCAAGCATAGCCATAATGGTATCAATCTTATCATTCAAGGAAGAGGTTTCCTCAACAGAATTTACCTTCTTACCTTGTGGAGCTCTCTCGGTGTGCCATTCGGAATAATTTACCATCATGTTGTCGAGTAGCTTTGTTGCGGCGCCCAAGGTAAGGGACATAAAAGTGCCTCCAGCAGCTGAATCAAGTAGGTTCCTCGAAGAAAAATTTAGTCCTGCATAAAAAGTTTGGACAATCATCCAAGTAGTCAGTCCATGAGTGGGGCAATTCTTTATCATAGATTTCATTCTTTCCCAAGCTTGAGCAACATGTTCATTATCAAACTGAGTAAACTTCATAATATTGCTATGCAGAGATATAATCTTAGCAGGAGGATAGTATCTACCAATAAAAGCATCCTTACACTTAGCCCATGAATCAATACTATTCTTAGTCAAAGACAGCAACCAATCTTTAGCTTTTCCTCTCAAAGAAAAAGGAAACAACTTGAGCTTAATAATATCACTTTCTACATCCTTATATTTCTGCATCTCACATAGCTCAACAAAATTGTTGAGATGAGCTGCAGCATCTTCAGTACTAGCACCAAAAAATTGCTCTTTCATAACAAGGTTCAACAAAGCAGGCTTAATCTCATAAAAGTTTGCAGCAGGAGCAGGTGGTGCAATAGGAGTGCAGATAAAATCACTATTGTTCGTGCTAGTAAAGTCACACAACTTGGTGTTTTCAGGATTGGCCATTTCAGCAAAACTAAAAGTAGACAAGTAAAACAACTACCAAGGATTCTAATTTTTTTGGGTTTTTGATATAAAACGATGCAGGTAAAATAAATAAAGTAAAGCAAAACAATAACAAAGTAAAGGATGTGCGTGCGAAAACTCCCCTCGCAGAAGTCTTCTACTTCCCCCCCGGCAACGGCGCCAGAAAATTAGCTGGTGGTCCTTGTGCGTGATGAATGACCAGCCCGTTGGGAACCCCAACAGGAAGGTGTGATGAGTATAGCAGCTAGTTTTCCCTCAGTTAAGAAACCAAGGTATGTCGATCTTGGAGAGGAGAGACAAACGACTGAAGGTGATGCAGACTGGCTTAATAGCACTCCAACAAGGGCGCCGTTTAATGATACTTGTTGACTCGTCTTCGGCCAGTAGCAACGCGGAACCTGCACACAACACAACCAAGTACTTTGTTCCCAACTTACGATGAGGTTGTCAATCTCACCGGTTTGCTTGAAACAAAGGTTATGAGTGTATCGAGTGGAAAACAGTAGAAGTATGCGAGTAAAGTAAACAATGCGAGTAAAGTAAACAGGTGATAGCAATATGATGGAAATAGGACCGGGGTCCACAGTTCACTAGTGGTGTCTCTCCATAAGATAAATAACACATGCTGGGTAAACAAATTACAGTTGGGCAATTGATAGAATAAAGATAAACGTGATATGTCAAGAAGATCACTATGAGATTTACTCTGGGCATTACAACAAAATACATAGACCGCCATCCAACTGCATCTATGACTAATAATCCACTTGTGGCGAATCAATCCGAGAACTCCACAAGTATTAAGTTGCGAACAACAGATAATTGCATTAAGCAAAGTGTGTAATGTAAACAAAGCATATGCCCTTGAGCATATGAATGTTGTTTTCTCCCTAGTAGCAACAGCACATCTACAACCTTAGAGGTTTCTGTCACTCCCCCAGATTAAATAGAGGCATGAACCCACTATCGAGCATAAATACCCCCTCTTGGAGTCACTAGCAACTACTCGGCCAAGATAGCTACTAACAATGGAGAGCATGCAAGATCATAAACAACATAGAGATAACAAAAGATATATTTCAGTATAGCAACTCAATCATAACACCAATATTCATCGGATCCCAACAAACCAAACATGTAGAATTACATAACGGTGATCTCAATCATGTAGGGCAGCTCATGAGATCTAAACATGAAGCACATGGTGGAGAAGACAACCATCTAGCTACTGCTATGGACCCATAGTCCAAGGTAGACTACTCACTCATCGCTCCGGAGGCAAGCATGGCGATGAAGAAGACCTCCGGTGGCGATTCCCCTCTCCGGCAGGGTGCCGGGAAGAGCTTCTGGACCCTCACGATCTTCGGGTCGACGGTGGCGGTGGATCACGATGTGTTCTGGAAAAGTGATCGGGTACTTAGGTTTTTCCCGTCGGGGGGTCTTTATAGGCGAAGGGGCGTTGTCAAAGGTGGAGCCAGGTGGCCTCACACCATGGCGGCGCGGCCAGGCCCTGGGTCGCGCCAGCCTGGCGTGAGGGCCCCTGGTGGCCCCTCTCCTACTCCTCTTCGGATCTCTGGAAGCTTCCGGGTTAAATTAGACTTCAGGAACTTGTTTCGTCCAATTCCGAGAATATTTCCTGTGTATCACTTCTGAAACACAAAAACAACAGAAAACAGGGAACTGGCACTGTGGCGACTTGTTAGTAGGTTAGTTCTGGAAAATGCATAAAAGTGCCATGAAGTGTAACGAAACAGTAGGCAAATGGTGTAAAAACAAGCATGGAGCATCAAAAATTATAGATACGTTTGAGACGTATCACAACTCAAGCATAACACCAATATGCATCGGATCCTAACAAACCAAACATGTAGAATTACATAACGGTGATCTCAATCATGTAAGGCAGCTCATGAGATCTAAACATGAAGCACATGGTGGAGAAGACAACCATCTAGCTACTGCTATAGACCCATAGTCCAAGGTAGACTACTCACTCATCACGCCGGAGGCAAGCATGGTGATGAAGAAGACCTCCGGTGGTGATTCCCCTCTCCGGCAGGGTGCCGGGAAGAGCTTCTGGACCCTCCCGATCTTTGAGTTGACGGCGGCGGCGGATGATACGTCTCAAACGTATCTATAATTTTTGATGCTCCATGCTTGTTTTTACACCATTTGCCTTGTGTTTCGTTACACTTCGTGGCGTTTTTATGCGATTTCCGGAACTAACCTATTGACAAGATGCCACAGTGCCAGTTCCCTGTTTTCTGCTATTTTTGTGTTTCAGAAAAGCTACACAGGAAATATTCTCGGAACTGGACGAAACAAGTTCCAGAAGTCTTATTTTTCCTGGAAGCTTCCCGAAGACCGAAAGAGAACCGGAGGGGGGCCAGAGGCCGCCCTCACACATAGGTGGCGCGGCCCAGGCCCTGGCCGCGCCACCCTGGTGTGAGGAGCCCCTGGCTGCCCCCTGACGATGCCCTTTCGCCTATAAGAAGCCTCGGGACGGAAAACCCTAGGGGAGTCGGCAATTTTCCAGAAGCAGTTCCGCAGCTCCGCCGCCACCACCGACGAATTTCGGGGGACAGAAGTCTCTGTTCCGGCACCCTGTCGGGACGGGGAAGTGCCCCCGAAGCCATCTCCATTGGTCTCCATCGCCGTCTCCGCCGTCTCCATCGACCTCACCGCCATCTTCATCAACCTTGCTGTCTCCTATGATGAGGAGGGAGTAGTTCATCCCCGGGGCCGAGGGCTCTACCGGTAGCTATGTGGTTCACCTCTCTCTCCCATGATGTGATCTTTATGTGATCGTGAGCTTTGTATCATGTTGAATAAGTAGATGTTACTCTTCTTCATTATGTGTACTCTAGTGTGTTATTAAAGTAATCTATTCCTCCTGCC
Organism: Dactylis glomerata; assembly: GCA_007115705.1. Lineage (NCBI taxonomy): Eukaryota > Viridiplantae > Streptophyta > Magnoliopsida > Poales > Poaceae > Dactylis > Dactylis glomerata. The sequence continues at coordinate 324,149 of QXEO01000121.1, read as the reverse complement.
ATGGTGTAACGGTGACAGTGCGTGCATCGTGGTGGTACTTGGTCTAGGCTACGATTGTGATCTTTTATGGATTATGAGAATAATTATCACTATGATAGTATTGAAGTGATCTATTCCTCCTTTCATGGTGTAATGTTGACAGTGTGTGCACCGTGTTAGTACTTGGTCTAAGTTGCAATAATATTTATCTTGAGTTGTGATTTGATTTGGATATCTCTTTGAGTGGTGTTTGTCAAGTACTTGATGAACTTTGAGGAGTGCTTCGTAGCCCTACGCAATGATTAGTGTTATTCAATAGGAGAGTAATTCAGAGTACCATAGTGAAGAGAAGTTATTTATTTGTTCAATCATGTTATATTTGTTGGGAGTGTGTCCACTAGTGAAAGTATGATCCCTAGGCCTTGTTTCCAAGCTTTGCACACCGTTTACTTGCTGTTTTGTTACTTGTTTGCTTGCTGCCATTTTTATTTCATATTGCATTTACTACTTATAATCATCCATACCACTTGTATTTCACTATCTCTTCGCCGAACTAGTGCACCTATACATCTGACAAGTGTATTGGGTGTGTTGGGGACACAAGAGACTTTCTGTATCGTAGTTGCAGGGTTGTTTGAGAGGGATAGCTTTGACCTCTTCCTCCCTGAGTTCGATAAACCTTTGGTGATCCACTTAAGGGAAACTTGCTGCTGCTCTACAAACCTCTGCACTTGGAGGCCCAACACTGTCTACAAGAATAGAAGCGTGTGTAGACATCAAGCTCTTTTCTGGCGCCGTTGCCGGGGAGGTAAGGTAAAAGTTACTCGCATCCTCCTGTGTGAGTGCTCGGAGTTATTTCCTTTAGATTCTGTAATTACATCTTTTTGTTTCTTGTTTTTATTTTCACTAGTTAGGCTTAATGGAAAACAAAGAGTTCTGTAGTCTTTTTCCTGAGTTTAGATATGAAGTGTTTGAAGAGAAAATTGAAAAACCTTTGGAGCTTAATTTGCATGCTAATAGTTTTGTTAGTATGAATGCTTTGAACACTGTTTTAGAAAAGTCTAAGCTTGGGGAAGCTGGTTTTGTTAAGCATGATATTTTTAGTTCCCCAGCTGTAGTGGAGAAAGTTTGCTCTGATGATATTTTATCTCCCCTATGTGATGTTCCTTCTTATGATGATATGTTTGAAGAATATGTTTTGAGAAATAGCTGTTCTCTAGCTTGTGATAATACTAAACCTCTAGTTTATGATGGCTATGATGATGAGTATAATATTTTTAGTTCACCTACTTTTGAGGAGAAAATTAGTTATGATTACAATATGCCTCCTATTTTTGATGATTATGGTGATGAGAATAATAATTCTGTTGAATCTGCTCCTACTACTATTGTTCTTGTGGAGAGTTTTAATTATTTTATGCATGTGGCTCATGATAGGGATGCTTTATGTGATAGTTATATTGTTAGTTCTATTCATGATGCTACTAAAAGTTATTATGAGAGAGGGAAACATGGTTTGATGGATCTCAACAATATTAAGTTTCCCCTCTTTATGTTGCAATTCTTGAAGTTGTACTTGTTTTGCCTTCCTATGCTTTTTGCTTTGCGCTTTCATGACTTGTCTCTTTACAAGACTATTTTTCATAGGAAGTGGTTTAGATTTAAATGTGTTCCATACTTGCTTTTTGATGCTCTCTATTGCTTTAAGTTCCTATATGGCGCCTTTGCCTCAAGCTCTTATATGGCGCCCACATGAGCATCTTTGTAAATTACTGCGCCTAGCTCAAAGGCGTTAAAGAAAAGCACTCTTGGGAGATAACCCAATGTTTTAATTTTGTACTTTTTCTTTTATTTGAGTCTTGGAAGTTATTACTACTGTAATAACTGCTCCTTATCCTTTTTATTTCGTTGTTGTGCCAAGAGAAGCCTCTAATTTGAGTGAGGTAAGATTTGGGGATGTTGCTGTCCTGAAACTGTTTTCGGTGCTGCACCGTAAAAATTCGTGAAAATTCTCTGTATATCTTTTGGACCTGCGATTTATTGTGCATATGCCCCAGGTTATATCCAAACTTTCATTAGTTGAACACTTTTTGATTTGGGCAACATAAAACCCTCTAAAAATTCGACCTTTGTCAGCTGTTCTGTTTTGACAGATTTCTGCCAATATTTGTGTTTGCCGCTTTATCGCTTTCTTTTTGAGTTCTTTTGATCATGGAACTTTTGGGGAAGTTCCTACAGTAGTATATGCTTAATATGTGGTGGTTTTAGGTTGAAACCTGAAGCAAAAAGGGTTGATTCTATGTTATGCTTACATTAATGTTGCTAATAGAATTGTGTTTAGTTTTGTATGTAGGAAGTTTTCAAGTGTAGGGATTGGAGAATGATGAGATGAGATGAAGAATGGACAAAAGCTCAAGCTTGGGGATTCCCATGTCACCCCAAGAAATATCCAAGAAGTACAAGCATCAAAGCTTGGGGATGCCCCCGAGGCACCCCCTTCTTCATCGGCAAAAATCAGGTCACCTTTCAAAACAATATATTTTTATTGCTTCATGCACTATGCATTTTTCTTGAAGCGTCAGTTGTTTTTGTTTTTAGTTTTCTTTTGCTTTGTTTGCTGCAATAAATGGTTAGATCACATCATGTTTCTTTTGGAGGAGATGAACTCGCTTTTCATTTGCCAAGAACACTCTAGTTTTCACTCCTATCGTTTCAATGAGTGTTCTCTTTTTCTGCTACTGGGTTTAGCTTGTATTTTTCGCCTTGATTTGTGTTCAGATCTTGTTATATCTTTTCATCAAGGTGTATTTTTGCCTCTGGTCTTTATTGGTTTTCATCAAAAGAGGTGTTTATAAAAAGGTTCGAATGGTGTTGGAAAAGAGAAAAAGCTTTATGCAAAAAGTGGTACAAGAAGGAGCTTGTTTAGACTACGGCTTAGGCTTTTGCATGTCGTGCTTGATGTCTTTTTGATAGTATGCTTAGTGGTTTTGCTGTAGCATGACTTGTCTCAAATAACTGAGATTGCTTAACGAGCCTTTGAAAAAAATCATGCGTTGTTTTAATTATTTGGAAGCATTATTTTGGTTTTCTCCTTTGATGCTTTATTTGGGTTGACTTGGCGCATGCTCACACATGTTAGACTCATACAAAGTCACCAATAGCCTCTATGATCATTTAGTTTTTGACTTTTGATGCCATCTTATGCTTCTTTTAATGTTGCTTTGTCGCTTTGCATGATTATGGCCATTATTGCTCTCTTAGTTGGTCGCTCCCAGTCTTTTGCTAGCCCTCATTTTGTACTGAGTATGAGCTCTACTCGTGCATCCAACTCCTGAAAACCAAGTTTGCCATTGTGTCCACTATAAATTCCTATGCATGGTATTTGCAAGCCATTCCAAGTAAATTTTCATGTGCTACCTTTCAAAAAAACCTTCAAAATACTTCTCATTTTGTGACACTATTTTCAGCTCATGGGGACGTAGTGGTCGGATTTGCTATCTTCCATATTGCTTATTCCAAAAAGAAAAAAGAAAGAGAAAAAATAAAGAAAAAAGGCACTCCTCCATGGAATGTGAATGTTGGTGGGCACCCGATGGAATCGGTTAGCCATGGTTTGTGAAAGGAAAAAAGGTGGGGAGGAGTGCCAAGCTTTATAAAAGAGCACAAAAAGTGCCAATCTCTCTCTCAAAAACTTGCTTTATTTTTGTATGGAAGATAGTAAGAACCCCATTGCCAGTCGTTGACAAAGATAACCACTTCTCAAAACCAATTTTTATCTCTCTGTTTTACAAATTAAAAGCTCTAGCACATGTTTAATTACTGCTTCCCTCTGCGAAGGGCCTTTCTTTTACTTTTATGTTGAGTCACCACCTTCTATCTTTATGCACCATTAGGAGAGCATAGTTTTCATTCTGAGTATAATGTGCATTGTCCCAAAGTTTTCATTGATTGATTCATATTGTTGGTTTCACTTGTTCTCAAATTATTTGTATCTAGTCGCCCTCTTAAACTTGAAGGTGTCCTATGCATTTATGTTTTGCTCTCTTTGAAGGACAAGCCGAAAACCATTTGTATGTTTTTCCTTATGATTTGAACACACGTTTGACTTTCATTGTTTCATTTTCATGATCTTTTGTTTGTGTTCATTTTCATGTTTATAACATGGTTGCTAAGTTTCTTCTATCAAGATTATGTCTTTCATGCCCATGTTTTAAGTTCTTTTGATCTCAGCTCACAATGCTTACATATATGATCAAGATTGTGATGGCGCATGTCACCTCAAAAATTATTTCTTTTGTTATCACTTACCTACTCGAGGACGAGCAGGAGTTAAGCTTGGGGATGCTGATACGTCTCAAACGTATCTATAATTTTTGATGCTCCATGCTTGTTTTTACACCATTTGCCTTGTGTTTCGTTACACTTCGTGGCGTTTTTATGCGATTTCCAGAACTAACCTATTGACAAGATGCCACAGTGCCAGTTCCCTGTTTTCTGCTATTTTTGTGTTTCAGAAAAGCTACACAGGAAATATTCTCGGAATTGGACGAAACAAGTTCCAGAAGTCTTATTTCCCCCGGAAGCTTCCCGAAGACCGAAAGAGAGTCGGAGGGGGGCCAGAGGCCGCCCTCACACATAGGTGGCATGGCCCAGGCCTGGCCGTGCCACCCTGGTGTGAGGAGCCCCTGGCTGCCCCCTGACGACGCCCCTTCGCCTATAAGAATCCTCGGGACGGAAAACCCTAGGGGAGTCAGCAATTTTCCAGAAGCAGTTCCGCAGCTCCGCCGCCACCACCAACGAATTTCGGGGGACAGAAGTCTCTGTTCCGCACCCTGCTGGGACGGGGAAGTGCCCCCGAAGCCATCTCCATCGGTCTCCATCACCGTCTCTGCCGTCTCCATCAACCTCACCGCCATCTCCATCAACCTTGCTGTCTCCTATGATGAGGAGGGAGTAGTTCATCCCCGGGACCGAGGGCTCTACCGATAGCTATGTGGTTCACCTCTCTCTCCCATGATGTGATCTTTATGTGATCGTGAGCTTTGTATCATGTTGAATAAGTAGATGTTACTCTTCTTCATTATGTGTACTCTAGTGTGTTATTAAAGTAATCTATTCCTCCTGCCATGGTGTAACAGTGACAGTGCGTGCATCGTGGTGGTACTTGGTCTAGGCTACGATTGTGATCTTTTATGGATTATGAGAATAATTATCACTATGATAGTATTGAAGTGATCTATTCCTCCTTTCATGGTGTAATGTTGACAGTGTGTGCACCATGTTAGTACTTGGTCTAAGTTGCAATAATATTTATCTTGAGTTGTGATTTGATTTGGATCTCTTTGAGTGGTGTTTGTCAAGTACTTGATGAACTTTGAGGAGTGCTTCGTAGCCCTACGCAATGATTAGTGTTATTCAATAGGAGAGTAATTCAGAGTACCATAGTGAAGAGAAGTTATTTATTTGTTCAATCATGTTATATTTGTTGGGAGTGTGTCCTCTAGTGAAAGTATGATCCCTAGGCCTTGTTTCCAAGCTTTGCACACCGTTTACTTGCTATTTTGTTACTTGTTTGCTTGCTGCCATTTTTATTTCATATTGCATTTACTACTTATAATCATCCATACCACTTGTATTTCACTATCTCTTCGCTGAACTAGTGCACCTATACATCTGACAAGTGTATTGGGTGTGTTGGGGACACAAGAGACTTTCTGTATCGTAGTTGCAAGGTTGTTTGAGAGGGATAGCTTTGACCTCTTCCTCCCTGAGTTCGATAAACCTTGGGTGATCCACTTAAGGGAAACTTGCCGCTGCTCTACAAACCTCTGCACTTGGAGGCCCAACACTGTCTACAAGAATAGAAGCGTGTGTAGACATCAGCGGATCGCGATGTGTTCTGGAAAAGTGATCGGGTTTTTAGGTTTTTCCCATCGGGGGGTCTTTATAGGCGAAGGGGCATCGTCAGGAGTGGACCGAGGCGACCTCACACGTAGGGGGCATGGCCTACCCCTGGGCCACGCCGCCCTGTTGTGTGGGGCCCTCGTGGCCCCACTTCATCTCCTCTTCGGTTCTCTGGAAGCTCCGGTGAAATTCTGGGCGACTGGCTTTGGTTTCGTCCAATTCCGAGAATATTTCCTGTGTAACTTTTCTGAAACACAAAAACAGCAGAAAACAGGGAACTGGCACTGTGGCGACTCGTTAATAGGTTAGTTCCGGAAAATGCATAAAAGTGCCACGAAGTGTAACGAAACACTAAGCAAATGGTGTAAAAACAAGCATGGAGCATCAAAAATTATAGATACATTTGAGACGTATCAGTGGACGCACTGGGTACCCTGAGAACCACTGGAACTCATTCTTTGTAAGTCCTAAATGCGGCAAAAGAATGGGTTTGACCAGTTTCCCAGATTCAAGTCCAAGGGTATTGAGTTTGAAGTAGGTGACAAGTATCTGCTCCGGCAGTTAACTGGCCTCTTGATCCGTCAGAGCTGTCAGGCTTATTCATCAAAACCCCTTGCGAGATAATATAATGAAAGTTGATTATTTTTTACAGGGAGAAGAAGAAGTCGAAAGATTGATCAAGTCGAAGATATGAAGATTTGAGATTCAACTCGAATCTACAATTCTGGTAGAATCTCGGGGGCTATTGACAAGGGTATAGATAATAGAACCCGTTACTTGAGTACCCCTGAGGCCTGTTAAGCTAGGCCCAAGTGTAATCATAGTCGAAATACAAGTTCATGTCATACACCGATGTTGTAATATGTATCGGACCCCTCCCGTTCCTTGAGACCTGGCCACCTATATATAGGGGCTAGGAGAGGACGGTCAGGGACAGATTGAAAGTAAGCCAAGTCGACCACCACGTTTACTCTTGATACACACCTTGTTTGACTGATTTTACCTTCGAGTTCATCTGATGCCCTATTCCCCCAATCCTAAGTCCTTCATCTAGGACATTTGTCGAGTTAACCCTCGTCACCAGGTCTCAAGAAACCGGTCGGGTCCGATACATATTACAATATCGATATACGACATGGACTCGTACTTCGACTATGATTACACTTGGGCCTAGCTTAACGGGCCTCAGGGGTACTCAAGTAACGGGCTCTATTATCTATACCCTTGTCAGTAGCCCCCGAGATTCTACCAGAATTATAGATTCGGGTTGAATCTCAGATCTTCATATCTTCAACTTGATCAATCTTTCGACTTCTTCTTCCCCCTGTACTAAAATATAAACAACTTTCATTATATTGTCTCACAAGGGGTTTTGGTTAACAAGCCTGATAGCTCTGACAGATCAAGAGGTCAGTTAACTGCCGAAGCAGATACTTGCTACCTACTTCAAACTCAATCCCCTTGGACTTGAATCTGGGAAACTAGTCAAACCCATTCTTTTGCCGCATTTAGGACTTACAAAGAACGAGTTCCAGTGGTTCTCAGGGGGTCTTACCTTCACGATATGTTTCAATCATGGCATTCAGGCTTTGTCGCGATGACTTAGCCTGAGAATTTTATTGACCTCCTTTGCAAGCCTTGTTTGGCTGTTGAGATATGTAAAATATTTGAGTTGTTCTTCCTTCTAATAATCGCGAATAACTCCTGATGGGAGTAATCGATGTCATTTTGTCGACAACATAGTCGAAGATTGTTTGTCAACAAAGGTAGTCGATTATACTTTTAAACTTTTTTTTACTTCAATGTTATCCATTGTCATCGGGTGCACGACCAGCGCTCCCGATGGGAGTAGCCCCCGAGGCTATAGTCGAAATTTTTCAGGTATAGGCTCAAAATATACATATTGTCATCTCATCTTCCTGAAGGGAATATGCCCGAGAGGCAATAATAAAGTGGTTATTATCATATTCCATGTTTATGATAAATGTTTATTTCTCATGCTAGAATTGTATTAATCGGAAACATTAATACATGTGTGATTAATAAACCAAAAAGGTTCCTAGTAAAGCCTCTCTTTTATACTAGCTCGTTGATTAACCGATGATCAAGGTTTCCTGATCATGAACATTGGATGTTGTTAATAACGGGGTCATATCATTAGAAGAATGATGTGATGAACACTCACACCCATAGTATGAATAGCAAAATGATCAAGTCATCAAGTTCATTGCTATATCAAACTCATGCGAAGTAGTTCTAATCCTTAGACCATGAGATCATGTTAATCACTGATACCGGAAGGGTACTTTGATGATATCAAATGTCACACCGTAATAGGGTGATTATAAAGGTTGATTTGGGTACTCTGAAAGTATTAGTTGAGGCTCATGGATCAAGAGTGGGATTTGTCCATCCGGATGACGGAAAGATATTCTCTGGGCCCTTTTCGGTGATATTGCATTGGAATCGCTTGCAAGCATGTGACTAGGTCACAGGAATGCATTATCACGGAACGAGTAAAGAGACTTGTCGGGAACGAGATCGAACTAGGTATGGTTGATACCAAATGATCGGATCTCGGACAAGTAATAATATCGCGAGACAAAAGGAATTAACTATGTTCGTTACTGGTTCACACGATCACTAGTTCATCATTGAGTAAGTGGGAGTCATCATGGATTTCATGATCCCGCTGTTGATTATTGATCGGAGAGGAGTCTCGATCATGTCCACGTTATTCACGAACCGTAGGGTGACACACTTAAGGTTCGCCATCGTTTTTGAGTGGATACGATACTCCGATCGAATTACAGGACAGCATAAGGGTTGTTTCAGAAAAGCACTGAAACTATTTCGGGATATCGAAATAACTCAAGGGTGTATTTGTTAATGTTTGTTAATTGAATGAATTAACAAATATTAAAGAAATAAAAATGTTTTATTAAATCAATAAGTGTGAATTTTAATTAGCATGAATGTCATGCATTAAAATGGGGGTTACCTCATGTTGATGAGGGGGTTACCACCATGAAGGGAATGAAGAGGGGTCATGAAGAGGAGGAGACCTCCTTGGCCGGCCACCCCTTGGGGGCTGCCCCTCCTCCTCTATATAAACCCCTCCCTCTCCTCCATGTCACACACTTCTTGATCCTCCCCTCCCTTGCATAGTTGCTGCCCAAATTCCATCTCTGCTTAGCGAAGCTCTGCCGGAATTGTAGTTCGTAGTTCATACACTTGGAGAAGTGTGTGGAGGAGTGTCCGGCGGATCCCTTCTTCTGCTGCCCCGCTGGACCGAGGGCGTGGAGGAGTCGACGTCGAGCTGTACGTGTGACCGAGCACGGGGGCGCTGCCACTTGTGGCGCCGTGTACACGATCTTGTGATCGTCAAGTGAACCACTACGTCGACTACGTCAAGTGAACAACTACGTCGACTACGTGCGTCTACATCGACTCTCCATCGTCAACGTTTGTGCGGGAACGTAATCCCCGCTTACGGTCGTCGAGGGTTAGTCTCCGTTGCTACCACCTTGTAGAGTATCTTGGCTAGTTTATGTGTTCTTGCGTAGGAAATTTTTTGTTTTCTATGCTACAAACCCATCAGTGGTATTAGAGCCATCTCTATGCGTAGTTGGTATGCACGGTTAGAACACATGTGGATGTGGGCGTTGATGATCATGTTATTGCAATTTTTTTTGTATTTTGGATCATAGTGGCATAGTGGGATTGAAGCTGCCCGAGACTAACCTTACGTGACCGCGTTCACGAGACTTGTCCCACACTTGACATGCTTCGGCATATGTGGCTTTGCGAGTGTACATTTCTCCCACTATAGTTATGATCTATTTTACAAATAGTTGTTAATAATATTTTTATCACCGTTGTGGTTTCATGTTCGTAGGTAAGAACGGTTCTTCCTAGAAAGCCCCAAACCACGTAAAATATGCAAGACAAATTAGAAACGTCTAACTTGTTTTTGCAGGGCATGTGATGTGATATGGTTAAATTGTTTATGTTACAAATTGTATGCAATGATCCTTTTTGTAAGTTATAAACAACCGACAGGAGCCATATGGTTGTCTTTACATTTAAATGGCATGCGTGCCGAATATATATATCCAAGTGATATATTGTAATGGAGGAAGACAACCAAGGTGGCGCGCCATGGACCTTGGTGCTACGCCGGTGGAATGATGGAGATCATACCATGACGCACAAGATGGAGATCGAATGCGTGAAGGACCATATCATATCACATTATATATGCATGTGATGTTTATCCTTTTATGCATCTTATTCTGCTTAGATTTGATCGCGCGGTAGCATTATAAGATGATCCCTCTCACATAAATATCAAGATAAAAATGTGTTCTTCCATAGCATGCACCGTCAAGAAAGTTCGTCGTTTCGAGACACCACGTGATGATCGGGTGTGACAGACTCTACGTTCACATACAACGGGTGTAAGACAGTTTTACACACGCGAGTGTTATGGTTCTACTTGGCGAGCCTAGCATGTACAGACATGGCCTCGGAACACGAACCGAAAGGTTAAGCATGAGTCATATGGTTGATATGATGAACATGGTGATGTTCGCCTTTGAAACTATGCCGTTGCAGGTGATGATCGGTTGCGGTATAGTGAATTTGGTTCGTGTAATCACTTAAGAAAACTAAGAGGGATGTTGTTTTTAAGTGGGAGTTCATTTAGTAATTTTGAATTATAGAACTCAATTTATCATGAACTAAATCAAAGTGAATTTGCATAGTTTGTTGTAGTTATTGGCATCCGTTTACTACCTTGCGATTAGCTATAATTGAGATAATAGAACTATAGAATTCTGGATGTTAACTTTACGAACTGGTATCGTATTGTTTAAATTTCAATCTAAAGTTTAAAGTCCTATTGCAAACTTTTAGCAAACCTTGTTTACTCGATAAAATTTAATAAGTAGTATTAAATCAAGAGTAACAATTCCAGTGTTAGTATCTAAGTATCACACTTGCCTCCATGATCCTTGATATTCAAAAGTTGTTTTTAGTATCAAGGTTATCTAGGAGTTGAAAGAATTGTTTCATAAACTATCATATGTGGAAGATATTTTGATATCTGAAACGATGTTTGGTTGCAATGTGATAGAGTATAATTTAGTAAGACACATGTTCTCGTATTGTATGAGAATTTGCGAAGATTGGAGACGCTAGGCGTCCAGATCTCCTAAAAGGTTTAGGAACTAATATTATACTCGCAATTCGTCCTCATGAGCTATAGTAGCTTGATCATGAAAGTTGTCATGATAGGATGAATGGAAGATGTAGGTAAAATGTTTACTACACTAAAGGTTACTAAAGATTGGAATTTGGAAGAACGCCAATTATTTGATAATGGTGATCTACTTCAAAGTGCGAGTCCAAGGATATTAGTGTTTGACTAATCATGCCTTGAACTATGTGCCATGTGTATGGCACCACTATTGATGTTGATAGATTCTTCTAGATGAAAAATAATTGCTAAAAGAGAATCCAAAATTTATTCTGGCGGAAAAGAAAAGACTGGAAATGTCCAGCTCAGGTATATAGAAGATATAAATGTTATGGGTGTATTCGTTGCTTGTTAAAACAATGTTGTTCTTGGGTATTTGATACTAAATTGGTTGGTATGAACTGTCATACAACGCAATACAAGAACTACAATGGCCTAATTAACTAGCAAATGAATATCGGATGATTCTCATCGAAAACAAATAAAGTGTTATTGTGTTTCGTTGGAATTAAACCTAGCCTTCAAGATTTATTTGAATAATTGTTATTTTGTTCTGGTATTATGAGAACAATGGTTGTTCAAATTATTACCGCATTCATAAAAGATGAATGAACGCTTATCTTGTTGGAGAAATCACATCCATAACACTGATGCTAAAAATGTCTTAAGACAAATGATTAGAAGATCACTTATGAGTGACACCACCGTTTAAATCATATTGGAAAGTAAACATGAAGAAACTCCATGTTGATGGAATTTTGGAGTCTTTTGATTTTGAATCAATTGACGCTTGTGAAAATTTCCTAGAGATGATTAAAACTCCGTTTGTAGGCCAAACAAGAACGGACGACTAACTTATTGGATATTGTACATGTTGATGTATATAGTCCATTATGTGTAGCCGTGTGTGGTGAATTCTTGAACTTCATTTACTTTAACCGATGATTTGAGTAGATATATGTGTATATTTACTTAATAAGGAAGAAGTATGAAATATTTGAAAAATGTTCAAAGTATTTCTAGATGAAGTTGAAAATCATTGTAACAAGAGAATAAAGAATTTATGATTGGATCATAAAGGAAGATATTTGAGTTACACGTTTAGCAAACACCTAAAAGTTGAGGAATCGTTCCATAGACTTGTATTTCCCGAAACACCATAGGAGTATGGAGTGTTCGAGAAATGAAATCAAACTTTGTTTGACATCGTTGGATCAAAGGTGTCGTCTATAAAACTGCCATTATATTTTTAAGGATAAAGCTTTAGAGACTACCGCTTTTACACTGAAAAGAGCGCCATCATGATCCGTTGAAATGACACCATATGAGTTATGGCATGGGATAAAACCCAAGTTGTCTTTTCTAAAATTTTGGTATGCTATGCATATGTAAAATGTTTACAACCAAAGTTGGATAAATACGTCTTTGTAGGTTATCCCAAAGTAACTGTTGGGTATTCCTCCAGAACACTGAAGACAAAAGTGTTTGTCGCTAAAAACGTCAAGTTTCTTGAGAAGGAATTTTTCGCAAAAAGTCAAGTGGGAGGACAATAGAACTTTGATTGGGTTATTGAACCTAAGCTATATGTCCTGAGTAGCGCAGCGCCGGGAAGTGTCCCGGAGGCGGCCACAATGCGCATGGATATAGTACCTCAAAAGTTGTGGTCACAAGATATCTAAGTTCCTATTGAACCGCGTGAGTCGGGTAACAATCAAATAGTTAGATTTGAGAATAGATCATTATTGTTTGACAATGATGAACCGACTACATGCAAAGAAACGATGATGGGCCCTGACTCCGTCAAATGGCTAGAAGCCATAAAATCCGTGATAGTTCCATACACGAGAAATCAAGTTTCTAAACTTGGAAGACCCTCAAAAGGCATGAAGCCTAATGAACGTATTTGGATCTATAAAGATAGACATGGATGTTTAACATCTTTGAAATAGTCGACACATCGTTAAAAGAGTTTACGATTGTGTTCAATGAGTTGACTATGACAAGATTTGATCTTTCATAGCGATATTTTGTCTAGAAGGATTACTGTAGCAACCACTACCTATGCCAAGTTTGGTATATGTTAGTTGAACAAACAAGACAACATTCTTCTAATAGAATGGTTACCTAGGACATGTACATGACATGGTCCAATGGGTTTTGTAAATTCAAAGGATGCTAAAAGGCATGTAAACTTCAATGGTTGAAGTAAGCATCGCGGAGTTGGAATATTCACCGTGATGAAATAATTAAAAGGTTTAGTTTCATCAGATACGATGAATATGCTTGCATTTGCAAGAAATTAAGTGGGAGCGCTGAGACATATTTTCAGTACATTATGTAGAAGACATATTGTTAATTGGAAATGATGTATCTTTTATTGACATAGGTTAAGAATTTCATTTAAATTAGATTTCAATGAAAGACTTAGGCAAAACCAAAATATTGGGTCTCGATGTCTATATAGATAGATCGAGGTACCAATATGGTTGTGCCAAAGTACATAGATGAAATATTGAATGAAGTTCAATATGGAAATGACAAGAAAAGTTCTTGTCGCATGGAAGAGGTTGAAACAAGATTCAGGTGTTTTTAACACTTGATGAGTGAAGCCACATGAATGATTTGATCGATCATATATACCATGATATGTACATATCCAGATATGTCCTATGCTCTAAATGTTATGAGCATATACCAGAGTGATAAAAGTCATAAGATGATCACTGGACAATAGTAGAGATATCCTTATGTTCTTTGGAAGGACTAAGGATATATATTATGTATGACAAAGTGGCACATAATTCATTGTAAAGTGTTACATTGATACTAAGTTTGTCACAAGATACAAATTAAGTTTATCTCAATTTTAGCTGTATGTTTAGGTGGCACAATGTAATGGAAGGAAGTTCCATGATGGATTTGGATGAGTTCCAAAGTTAAGACATTGTGACGGATTCTACAACAAAGGTTGAGTATATGGCTACTTTAGAAGTAGCAAAAGAGGGCATTTGTGTCAAGAAGTTTGTTATCAAACTAGGTGTAGTTCCAAGCTGGCTATTACTGTGAAGATCTATTGTGCGACAATAGTGACAACATGATTTTAGCTAAAGGAACTAAGGTCTCACCAAAGGACCAAATTTATACCCAACTATCTCATTTGAGAATGAGTGATACGTAGAGACGCAAAGACATGCAAATACACATAGAACTGAAAGTGTCAGATCTGGATATCAGACTAACCACATGCAACGCGTACGTATAACACGTGAATGCCATAAGTGTTATATACGCAAGTATCAACTAGATTATTGACTCTAGTGCAAGTGGGAGACTGAAGGGAATATGCCCGAGAGGCAATAATAAAGTGGTTATTATCATATTCCATGTTTATGATAAATGTTTATTTCTCATGCTAGAATTGTATTAATCGGAAACATTAATACATGTGTGATTAATAAACCAAAAAGGTTCCTAGTAAAGCCTCTCTTTTATACTAGCTCGTTGATTAAGCGATGATCAAGGTTTCCTGATCATGAACATTTGATGTTGTTAATAACGGGGTCATATCATTAGAAGAATGATGTGATGAACACTCACACCCATAGTATGAATAGCAAAACGATCAAGTCATCAAGTTCATTGCTATATCAAACTCATGCGAAGTAGTTCTAATCCTTAGACCATGAGATCATGTTAATCACTGATACCGGAAGGGTACTTTGATGATATCAAATGTCACACCGTAATAGGGTGATTATAAAGGTTGATTTGGGTACTCTGAAAGTATTAGTTGAGGCTCATGGATCAAGAGTGGGATTTGTCCATCCGGATGACGGAAAGATATTCTCTGGGCCCTTTTCGGTGATATTGCATTGGAATCGCTTGCAAGCATGTGACTAGGTCACAGGAATGCATTATCACGGAACGAGTAAAGAGACTTGTCGGGAACGAGATCGAACTAGGTATGGTTGATACCAAATGATCAGATCTCGGACAAGTAATAATATCGCGAGACAAAAGGAATTAACTATGTTCGTTACTGGTTCACACGATCACTAGTTCATCGTTGAGTAAGTGGGAGTCATCATGGATTTCCAGATCCCGCTGTTGATTATTGATCGGAGAGGAGTCTCGATCATGTCCACGTTATTCACGAACCGTAGGGTGACACACTTAAGGTTCGCCGTCGTTTTTGAGTGGATACGATACTCCGATCGAATTACAGGACAGCATAAGGGTTGTTTCAGAAAAGCACTGAAACTGTTTCGGGATATCGAAATAACTCAAGGGTGTATTTGTTAATGTTTGTTAATTGAATGAATTAACAAATATTAAAGAAATAAAAATGTTTTATTAAATCAATAAGTGTGAATTTTAATTAGCATGAATGTCATGCATTAAAATGGGGGTTACCTCATGTTGATGAGGGGGTTACCACCATGAAGGGAATGAAGAGGGGTCATGAAGAGGAGGAGACCTCCTTGGCCGGCCACCCCTTGGGGGCTGCCCCTCCTCCTCTATATAAACCCCTCCCTCTCCTCCATGTCACACACTTCTTGATCCTCCCCTCCCTTGCATAGTTGCTGCCCAAATTCCGTCTCTGCTTAGCGAAGCTCTGCCGGAATTGTAGTTCGTAGTTCATACACTTGGAGAAGTGTGTGGAGGAGTGTCTGGCGGATCCCTTCTTCCGCTGCCCCGCTGGACCGAGGGCGTGGAGGAGTCAACGTCGAGCTGTACGTGTGACCGAGCACGGGGGCGCTGCCACTTGTGGCGCCGTGTACACGATCTTGTGATCGTCAAGTGAACCACTACGTCGACTACGTCAAGTGAACAACTACGTCGACTACGTGCGTCTACATCGACTCTCCATCGTCAACGTTTGTGCGGGAACGTAATCCCCGCTTATGGTCGTCGAGGGTTAGTCTCCGTTGCTACCACCTCGTAGAGTATCTTGGCTAGTTTATGTGTTCTTGCGTAGGAAAATTTTTGTTTTCTATGCTACGAACCCATCACTTCCATCTACGGTACTCTTGGTACGATTGTGCTTAGCTGCTTGTCCAGATCTTCTAATGATAGTAGCCCCCGAGTCCATGAGGGGGTGTGTTGTGATCTTTTCTATGCTCCAATATTGTTCCTTGCATTTGCTATTTATCCTTGTAGCTTTGCATGTATCTTTTCCCTGTCCTTTATATATGCGGCCACTGCTTTATTTCCTGCTCGGGGCAAAATGTAAAAGCCCGTAGATTTATTTGGACCTGTAGCTTGCTAAGGCCCACAAAAGGTTACTTATAAATAAAGTACGCCGGCTAGGGGAAACCCTAATCCCTTCATTACCAACTTCCTCCGCCGCATTGTCTTCTTCTTCCACATCTCATCTAGGGTTTTTCCTCCCACCAAGAGCAACTTCTCAATGGCGGATGCTGGTGGTGCCAATCTGGACACCGGTGTGCTGATGGAGAAGCGGGGACGCGGTCGTCCCCGCGGTAGCAAGAATAAACCAAAGGACGCCTCCCTGGTGGCCTCTTCGTCTGTATCTGCAAAATGGCGCCCTGGCCGCCCCTTGGGGAGTGATGTGGGCAGATGACCACCCAGTTGGGAACCCCAAGAGGAAGGTATGATGAGCATAATAGCAAGTCTTCCCTCAGTAAGAAACCAAGGTTTATCAAACCAGTAGGAAAAAGCCAAACTGATGTGTTCTAGGTTCCCGATCTTTCGATGAGAGAGGATAACCATGATTTTGTAGGATTTGACTCTCATGATCCGACTACCAACCGTACAGGAAGAACCGTACACAACTGATATCCACGACAATCGTTGAACCAACTCCACGATGTTATCGACCGAACCAGCGGCACGATCAACCTGTCCATGAAGGACTTTTCCTGCAAGCAAATCGAAGAACAAGTAAGAAAATAACAGGGTAAGCAATCTCAAATTGCAGATATACTAGATTGATAATCTCAAAAACAAAGTTTGGGATCCTGATAGGATGTCTGACGGTCGCACTAGCCGCTACGAGCGTAGACAAATAAAAGTAGCGAATAGCTAAACTTCTCTAAACAAAATCCCCCCTAACCCTAACGTGCATGTAGCTATTTATTTAAGACGAAGACGCGTGCGGCGGCGGCAGGATCCATGGGCACCGTTGTGTCCAGCCTCCAGGTCTCTAACATGTACGGTCAAGATGTATGGCTCGTTGCAAGTCTTCACGTGAAGCTAGGCCTGCCTTCCTTTGGGCTTTGACCATGCAGATGTAATACTCCTTTTGCTTGGCTTGAACCGACGTAGGAGCATGTTCAATGAAGCTTCCACGTAACCTTTAATTTTAATGCCTTCAATAAATTCTGCATAAGATAGAATAATGTATAGTATTTCTGTTCCCAATAATAATATAAAAGATTACATAATCTTGAACAGAAATCACCTGATAAATATGTGTTTGTATAATGCGCTGGATCATATCGATAGGTGCAATGTTCTCATCATCCTCCCTTTCTTGAAAACAAAGCCGTCCTCGGCTTGCCATATACTGAAAATTATTTAACCAGGAAAACAAGGCAGAGCCAAACATGCAACCATATCTGCTAATATATGTGACACACGTATCCTCAGAAACTAAATGCTGCTTGGATTTTACTTGTACATCGGAGGTAACAGTTTTATTTTCATGTATGTAGTCTAGGTTGTCATGATCAGAAGGTACATGCTCATTACTTGGCATATTAAAATCTGGAATGGGAGAGTTAATAACAACCAGCGCATGCAAATTATCTACTTTAATATTGCCAGGAACTCGAGCTTTCTCACTGTTTACAATTTTAGTTGGATTCATAGGTAGTAAATTGATCATTTTTCCTTCAAACACGAGAGTATACGAATTTGTTCTACCATGATGAATAACACTATTATCATATTGCCAAGGTCTACCCAATAATAAAGAACATGCTTCCATAGGTACGACATCGCAGTCAACATAATCATGATAAGAACCAAGTGTAAAATGTACTCGCACGCGACGTGTTACCATCAGCTTACCACATGTGTTGAGCCATTGGATGTAATATGGATGGGGGTGTCTTGTAGTGGTGATGCCAAGCTTCTCCACCATCTCTATACTTGCTAAATTATTGCTGCTCCCGCCATCAATAATCACACTAACGGAATGTCCTTTGACAACAAACTTGGTTTGGAAAAGATTATGGCGTTGATGCAATTCACCATGCCCCTCTTGAACACTAAGTACTCGCATGGTGATGAGGCTTGGGTATTGATCCGCCATATCAGCAGTCATATATATTTCCTCTGACTCGGGCTCACCAGTGTCACCTACATGATTAGTGACAAGTGTAGCACATGGATCTTCATCTAAATCACTAGAGGAAGAGTACTCACCATTTTCTCGCACAACTAATGCTCGCCTATTTGGGCAATCCTTCTTCATGTGGCCAAGACCTTTACAAGTATGGCATTGCACATCCCTTGTGCGTCCCGATGAGGCGGTCGAATAAGAGCTCTTGGTAGGTACCATGGGCACGTGTGGTGAAGATTTTGAATTTGTTGTGCGTGGCCCATTGTTGGCGTCTGTTGTTGTAGTCTCACGGGGAAATGGAACAGAGGTAGTGGGTGTCCATGACGTGCTACGACCTGCAGAAAAATTACCTCTTCCCTTGTTTCGTCATCCCTGTACTTCCCTTTCAGCTTTACAAGCAAAATAGAACAAATGAGTAATAGAATTGTACTCTTTATAGTGTAATATGTCCTGGATTTCACTATTTAAACCACCTAAAAATCTAGCCATCATAGCATCTTCAGTCTCATTTAAACCACAACGCAATAAACCAGTTTGTAGCTCTTGATAATAATCCTCGACACTTTTATTATCTTGTTTCAAACGTGATAATTCATTCAGTTTATCACGAGCATAATATGAAGGAACAAAACGTTGTCGCATAGCTCGTTTTAAAGTATCCCAAGTAGTAGGTATGTTGTTGACATGATTACGACAATACTCACTCCACCAAACAGAAGCAAAGTTTGTAAATTCACTAGTAGCAGCCCAAACTCGTTGGGTTTCAGGAATATCATGACATGCAAATTTTTGTTCAACTGAAAGCTCCCAATCAAGATAATCATCAGGATTATATTTACCATTGAAAGCAGGCATAGTAAATTTTATTTTAGCATTAGAGTGGTCATAGTCTCGAGGTGGAGCTCTTGCCATACCATGACGATTGAAGCGCAACTGTCGATGATCACGGTTGTTGTTGTGGTTGACCGCGGTATCATCCTCGGTGTCACCGGCATAATCCTCGTAGTTGTCCCCGTGTTCAGTAGCGGGGTGTTGTGGATCACCAAAAGCCACACGTCGAGCCCGTGAAGTGGCATGGCCACCGGTGGAATCCCGAGCAGCAGCAGTGTTGTTGACGGGAGGTGCAACTTGTAACCCTTCAAGACGTGTCAAGATATCTTGTAGGTGTGTGTTGGAAACACCTTGTGCATCCTCGATGGACTTGAGCCTCCCTTCAACCTCAATCTGGCCACTTTCAAGTTGAGCGAGGCGCTCGCTTGTGACCTTCACGTCCTCGGTAAGGCCCTCGAGTGTGAGTTCATCCCCTGGCATAGTTAAAACAAGAGAGAAAAATACCACAATATAGTATTATCCCTATAAACTACTAGGCCGTGGTGAAAAAAAAATCACTAACACTCAAGCTTACTATCAAATTCTTATTTGTTCTTACCAATGATACAGGTGGCAATCGGCACACTGGTGTTGGCTTCAAACTATCAATGAAGATTGGATGGAACGATAACCAGGAATCAGTGATGTCGGGACCTGTAACTTATTGGTAGAAAATTGTAGCTTGGTAATGGTTTCCTCAACTCGCAATTTAGTGGCACAATTTAGCAAAAAGCAATGCAAGTTGAATGATTGTTCAAACTCCTAACCAGGGCTGGCAGTCGACTAGTAAAAGATAAAACAATCTATGCCCAGATACTGAAACAAAGTGAGTCGGAAGTGTATAACCCTTCAGCTAGATATAAGTGAGGTACTAGCAATTGTATGATAGCTGAGAATCTGAATATCGACAGTACTCGGTAGCAGCAAAGCTGAAGTCCCAAACAGCAAAGGAAATAGTCCAACAGATGAGCTAGCCGGCGCGTTTGTCTTTTCACTATTTTTTTTACTCTTTTTTTTCTCTTTTTTGTTTTCTCTTCTCCTTTTTTTTTCAAGCCGAGTGCTAGCAAGGTAATCACTGTTGATGCTAAACAGAAACCACAATTCTACTACCACTAGCCAGGCACGGCGTGGAGTGTGAATGCAGAATCTTTCGGAATGTTGCGCTACGGGACGGAGGAAGTCTGAGGTAAAGCGTGGAGGTGTCGAGAAAAACGGGTGCAGCTATATATCAGATGGTCGAACAGTCTGCATAAATTTCTTGTGAATCAGTTGGTGGACGACGGGTTGCAGCAAGTCGTGATATACCGGAAAAATATGCGGCCGTGAATCAGTACAGTTCCGACCGGTCCGACAGCTGACAAGGAAAAGATGCCAATGGAAACTCCAGATAGAAAATTTACAACCCTTTGTCTAGTTTTTTTTTGTTCAGAACCAGATCTAATTACGGCAGGGATTATAGGGGTGAAAAAAAAAGATGTGATCTAGTAGATTACTCTAGCCCAAACTAGTCTAAACCACGACTAATTCTAGGATGAATGCAACCAAAAATTCAACAAACAAAGACTAGATGCAAAAATTGCTGCGGCTTAAAAAAGGTAGGTGAACAGGGATAAACTAATCTATATTTTTTTTTGGCTTTTTGGTGGACTATAGGTAATGAAAACAGATCGAATCTACCAATAACAAGAAATCTCTCACCGATCAACTGTAGCTCTGATACCACTTGATGTGTTCTAGGTTCCCGATCTTTCGATGAGAGAGGATAACCACGATTTTGTAGGATTTAACTCTCACGATCCGGCTACCAACCGTACAGGAAGAACCGTACACGACTGATATCCACGACAATCGTTGAACCAACTCCACGATGTTATCAACCGAACTAGCGGCACGATCAACCTGTCCACGAAGGACTTTTCCTGCAAGCAAATCGAAGAACAAGCAAGAAAATAACAGGGTAAGCAATCTCAAATTGCAGATATACTAGATTGATAATCTCAAAAACAAAGTTTGGGATCCTGATAGGATGTCTGACGGTCGCACTAGCCACTACGAGCGTAGACAAATAAAAGTAGCGAATAGCTAAACTTCTCTAAACAAAATCCCCCCTAACCCTAACGTGCATGTAGCTATTTATTTAAGACGAAGACGCGTGCGGCGGCGGCAGGATCCATGGGCACCGTTTTGTCCAGCCTCCAGGTCTCTAACATGTACGGTCAAGATGTATGGCTCGTTGCAAGTCTTCACGTGAAGCTGGGCCTGCCTTCCTTTGGGCTTTGACCATGCAGATGTAATACTCCTTTTGCTTGGCTTGAACCGACGTAGGAGCATGTTCAATGAAGCTTCCACGTAACCTTTAATTTTAATGCCTTCAATAGTTCTGCATAAGATAGAATAATGTATAGTATTTCTGTTCCCAATAATAATATAAAATATTACATAATCTTGAACAGAAATCACCTGATAAATATGTGTTTGTATAATGCGCTGGATCATATCGATAGGTGCAATGTTCTCATCACAAACTTCAGAAGGTGATGCCTGCTAACTTCGCGACAGCTCTGGACAATTTATAAGGCGCCTCATCCAGGGCTTTGCTTTGCACCAGCAGCAATGTGGAACCTGCACACAACACAACCAAGAACTTTGCTCCCAACTTATGATGAGGTTGTCAATCTCACCGGTTTGCTGTGAACAAAGGATTGAGCGTATCGAGTGGAAATCAATAGTAATATGCGAGAAAGTAAACAGTGCGAGTAAAAGTAAACAGTAATAGCAATATAAAGGAAATTGGACCGGGGTCCATAGTTCACTAGTGGTGTCTCTCCATAAGATAAATAACGACATGCTGGGTAAACAAATTATAGTTGGGCAATTGATAGAATACAGATAACTGATGACCCACAAGTATAGGGGGTGTATCGTAGTACTTTCGATAAATAAGAGTATCAAACCCAACGAGGAGCAGAGGGTGTTGACTAGTGGTTTTGATCAAGGTTTCACTGTAAATACTAGCAAATGGGTTTTCAGGAGTATTTGGTAATGCAAATAAATAAAGTGCAAGTAAATAAAAGACAGTAGTAACAATTGCAGCAAGTGGCCCAATCCTTTCTTTAGCAAAGGACAAGCCGGTTGTGTAACTTATGATAACCAAACGTTCTCGAGGACACACGGGAGTTTATGTCAAGAGCTTTCGCTTCATACCGCTAAATAATCTTTATTGGTTACCTCATGTAACTTATGAATGTCATGCATTAAAATGGGGGTTACCTCATGTTGATGAGGGGGTTACCACCATGAAGGGAATGAAGAGGGGTCATGAAGAGGAGGAGACCTCCTTGGCCGGCCACCCCTTGGGGGCTGCCCCTCCTCCTCTATATAAACCCCTCCCTCTCCTCCATGTCACACACTTCTTGATCCTCCCCTCCCTTGCATAGTTGCTGCCCAAATTCTGTCTCTGCTTAGCGAAGCTCTGCCGGAATTGTAGTTCGTAGTTCATACACTTGGAGAAGTGTGTGGAGGAGTCGAGAAAAACAGGTGCAGCTATATATCAGATGGTCGAATAGTCTGCAGAAATTTCTTGTGAATCAGTTGGTGGACGACGGGTTGCAGCAAGTCGTGATATACCGGAAAAATATGCGGCCGTGAATCAGTACAGTTCCGACCGGTCCGACAGCTGACAAGGAAAAGATGCCAATGGAAACTCCAGATAGAAAATTTACAACCCTTTGTCTAGTTTTTTTTTGTTCAGAACCAGATCTAATTACGGCAGGGATTATAGGGGTGAAAAAAAAGATGCGATCTAGTAGATTACTCTAGCCCAAACTAGTCTAAACCAGCACTAATTCTAGGATGAATGCAACCAAAAATTCAACAAACAAAGACTAGATGCAAAAATTGCTGCGGCTTAAAAAAGGTAGGTGAACAGGGATAAACTAATATTTTTTTTTTTGGCTTTTTGGTGGACTATAGGTAATGAAAACAGATCGAATCTACCAATAACAAGAAATCTCTCACCGATCAACTGTAGCTCTGATACCACTTGATGTGTTCTAGGTTCCCGATCTTTCGATGAGAGAGGATAACCACGATTTTGTAGGATTTAACTCTCACGATCCGGCTACCAACCGTACAGGAAGAACCGTACACGACTGATATCCACGACAATCGTTGAACCAACTCCACGATGTTATCGACCGAACTAGCGGCACGATCAACCTGTCCACGAAGGACTTTTCCTGCAAGCAAATCGAAGAACAAGCAAGAAAATAACAGGGTAAGCAATCTCAAATTGCAGATATACTAGATTGATAATCTCAAAAACAAAGTTTGGGATCCTGATAGGATGTCTGACGGTCGCACTAGCCGCTACGAGCGTAGACAAATAAAAGTAGCGAATAGCTAAACTTCTCTAAACAAAATCCCCCTAACCCTAACGTGCATGTAGCTATTTATTTAAGACGAAGACGCGTGCGGCGGCGGCAGGATCCATGGGCACCGTTTTGTCCAGCCTCCAGGTCTCTAACATGTACGGTCAAGATGTATGGCTCGTTGCAAGTCTTCACGTGAAGCTGGGCCTGCCTTCCTTTGGGCTTTGACCATGCAGATGTAATACTCCTTTTGCTTGGCTTGAACCGACGTAGGAGCATGTTCAATGAAGCTTCCACGTAACCTTTAATTTTAATGCCTTCAATAGTTCTGCATAAGATAGAATAATGTATAGTATTTCTGTTCCCAATAATAATATAAAAGATTACATAATCTTGAACAGAAATCACCTGATAAATATGTGTTTGTATAATGCGCTGGATCATATCGATAGGTGCAATGTTCTCATCACAAACTTCAGAAGGTGATGCCTGCTAGCTTCGCGACAGCTCTGGACAATTTATAAGGCGCCTCGTCCAGGGCTTTGCTTTGCACCAGCAGCAACGTGGAACCTGCACACAACACAACCAAGAACTTTGCTCCCAACTTATGATGAGGTTGTCAATCTCACCGGTTTGCTGTGAACAAAGGATTGAGCATATCGAGTGGAAAGCAATAGTAATATGCGAGAAAGTAAATAGTGCGAGTAAAAGTAAACAGTAATAGCAATATAAAGGAAATTGGACCGGGGTCCACAGTTCACTAGTGGTGTCTCTCCATAAGATAAATAACGACATGCTGGGTAAACAAATTATAGTTGGGCAATTGATAGAATACAGATAACTGATGACCCACAAGTATAGGGGGTGTATCGTAGTACTTTCGATAAATAAGAGTATCAAACCCAACGAGGAGTAGAAGGTGTTGACTAGTGGTTTTGATCAAGGTTTCACTGTAAATACTAGCAAATGGGTTTTCAGGAGTATTTGGTAATGCAAATAAATAAAGTGCAAGTAAATAAAAGACAGTAGTAACAATTGCAGCAAGTGGCCCAATCCTTTCTTTAGCAAAGGACAAGCCGGTTGTGTAACTTATGATAACCAAACGTTCTCGAGGACACACGGGAGTTTCTGTCAAGAGCTTTCGCTTCATACCGCTAAATAATCTTTATTGGTTTGATAAGTGTTATGGGGGTGTACCTGTGCTAGCGCACTACCCTTACTAGGATAAATACACACTTGTGATTATACCCCTTGCAAGCATCCGCAAATACAAGAAAGTAATTAAGATAAATCTAACCACAGCCTTAAACTCTAAGATCCTACGCTCCCTGGTGCAATGGTTTCCCAATGGAGGTTTAGGTTTCTGTCACTCCAGCAACCCCACAATTGGTAGCCAAATACACAATGCATCTCACTAGGCCCATAAATGGTGAAGTATCATGTAGTCGACATTCACATGACACCACTAGTGAAATAGCACCACAACAATATCAAACCATTAAAGATGACTCAACAATAATTCACTACTAACATCTTGACTTCTCCCATGTCCTCAAGAACTAAACGAACTACTCACAAGACATCATATGGATCATGATCAGAGGTGAAATAATGGTAAATAATAATCTGAACATAAACCTTAATTCAACGGTTCCACTCAATAGCATCAACTACAAGAGTAAACAACACCGGGAAAGTTTCCCCTAAGAATATAACAAGATCCAACTCAAGATGTTACAGCGGGATGGCGTGGTTATGGTGGAGATGCAGGTGCTGGTGATGGAGATGATGATGATGATCCCGATGAAGTCCGGTGCGATGGTAATGACGATGGCGACGATCTCCCCTCTCTGGGAAGGAATTTCCCCGGCAGATTTCTGCCTGCCGGAGAGCTTTTCTCTCTCTGGTGTTTTTCGCCCCGCAGAGGCGGCTGTGTCTATCTCTGAGCCCCCCTCACTTAGGTTTTCGGGGACAATGAAGTACGCGAAGGGGCGAGACCTAGAGTGGGCCAGGGTGCCCTCACACAGGGTCGGCGCGGCCAGGGGCCAGGCCGCGCCCCCTATGTGTGAGGCTGCCCTCTGGCTCCTCTCTACTCCTCCTTCTGGCTTCCGGAGTCTTTTGGTAAAATATAATTTTTAGGTATTTTTCTGGTATTTTCCTGATCTTCTGAAATATGGTGTCTTGACGGTCCTTTTCTAGCACAATCCTGACTCCGGCAGCAAATCCTCCAATGATCATCAAACATGTAAAAATAGAGGAAATAACATAAGTATCATCTCTAAATATGAAATATATCAATGAATAACAGTAAATTATGATACAAAATAGTGATACAAAATGGATGTATCAACCCCCCCAAGCTTAGACCTCGCTTATCCCCAAGCGAAAACTAAACTCGGTAAACATGACCACAGGTTTATGGAGTGAAGTGTCGATAATCAAAATACGGACAAGAAGCATCACATTCACCAAAGCACATATTATAACAGACAGCAACTTCCCTTTATAAGATATAGACTTGCAATAAGTAAAAGGGAATCACATATAAAGATGCACAAAGTAAACTATAATTGGTGATGGCAAACCTTAGTTCTTGGTCAAAGAATGATGAACAAGCTATTCTTTCTTTTGAAAGGAGCCTTTTTAAAACAGAGCTAATATAGCAAAGACCATATGCTCAACAAAACAAACTTTTTGCATTCATAGAAAGCTTTCAAAGATATATTCCTTCAGACAAAAGCATTGTACAAAACAAGGAAGATAGTAAACATGATTAAACGGATCAACATATGAATGAGTGAAACATAACAACTCAAATGCTTGCTTGAGATAGAGGGGAATAGGTTGACTCAACATAAAAGTAAAAGATAGGCCCTTCGCAGAGGGAAGCAGGGATTAAACATGTGCTAGAGCTTTTCATTTGCAAAACAGAGGTAAAAAGTGTTTTGAGAGGTGGTTGCTTTTGTCAACGACTAGCAACGGAGTTCTTGATATCTTCCATACTAAACAAGTGAGAGCGGTTCCGAGATGTTTGATTAATTGGCACATTGGTGCTCTTTTATAGCTTTGCACTCCTCCCCACCTTTTCCTTTCTCAAACCATGGCTAACCGATTCCATCAGGTGCCAACCAACTTTCACATACCATGGAGGAGTGCTTTTTTTAAGATTATAATGGTCTGACCAGCTCCCTTGCAAAATTAGTGACGAGCAGATGAAGCTGCCTAGTCGAGGGGTACTTAATTTAGTATGGAAGATAACAAACCCATCCACTACGTCCTCAAGAGCTAAAAACAGTGGCACAAAATGAGAAGTGTTTGAAGGTTTTTGAAAGGTAGCACATGAAAATTTACTTAGAATGGCTTAAAATACCATGCATAGGAATTTATAGTGGACTCTTTGGAAGTGACTTGGCTTTAGGGATTTGGATGCACGAGAAGTATTCCCTCTCAGTACGGGTTTTTGGCTAGCAAGGCTGGGTAGCAAGCATAAGAGTTGCATGAAACAAACAAACATACATATAATAAGAACAATCATGCAAACTTCCTTGAAGGTACAACAATTTTGACTATGAGAATAACATTGCTTATAAGCCAAACATGAAGGGTAAACTGAAGTGATGTAGCTACAAACACTTCTTTAATCTTTTCTACTCAAACCTTAAGGTAATGTTGCTACTGACCAAGCTAGGTTTGCCAAAACCAACTAAATTTACTCATGCTCCCAAAGTGATACCAATACTAATCAACAAGACTAGTCGTATAAGAGAGATTGCAAACTAAAATAAAGTGTGCGGAAAGTAAACGATAGAACTTCTCATTAATATTTCATTACCGCAACTCACACCAAGGGATACGTAGATAACCAACTAAGGAGGATACTTCCAAACTACAAACTATTCTATAAGATAACTTCTCTATTCATGATATGACTCTACTTGAAAAGTAAATGAGCAAAAGGTAATGATGTGATACCGCGGCACTCCCCCAAGCTTGGAACAAGCCAAGGGGATGCCTATACCGATGAAGAGTTACTCTTTTGGTGGTGGCGGTGAGTCTTTAATGAGCTTCTCAATCAAATCTTTCAAGTCATCGATCTTATGACTGAGGTTACAAATCATCTCTGAATTATGCTCAATATGGTTCATGAACCTGTCAGCCAGAGAATCCCAGCTCTTGGAGTTATTTCCCCAACCTTCTTCACTCTTAGAACTTCTTTTCCCTGCACTGTTAGAACTATCTATATCCCAACCGGAGGGCAATCGTGATCGAGGCACCTTTTGAAACTGATGTTCATGTATTAGAGTATGGAAAGGGTTGTTGCCTGATGAAGATGTCCGTGGAGCTACAATGTGACGCGGCACACCCCCTCCGGTTCTTATACGTGCACTCTTCTTGAACTTTTCATGACTAGTTATGACCCCAATGCTTGCGATCATGGTGCTCGTGCATGAACCTTGATCTTCCTCCTCGGTCTCACTTTCAACTTCTTCCTTCGGCTGAAGATCTTGGTGGTTATCTTCTGGAGGTGCCTTCTCCTTGTCGCCGCTTGAGGAAACCATGGTGCCCTCAAAACTAAGATCAACTCCTGACAGAAACAACTCGAAATAAAAACACGACAAGAAAATGATATACAGACTTCGGGTACTCCGGGGGTGGGGGGGGGGGGTATATAGGCGAAAATTATACAACGAGGGGAAATCACAGGAGGAAACTGGGACAGAAACGAGTTCCGAGGTGTTCTCACACCAGGGCGGCGCGGCCAGGGGTGGACCCGCGCCCCCTGTGTGTGAGGAGCACCCGGACTCCTTTCCCTGCCAGTTTTCGTCTCGTGATTTTTCATATTTAGTAAAAACATCAAAAATATTAAAGGAGGAGCTTTTCGCGAAACTTCTCTGAATAGAACTGTTACCTATTCGAAAACGAACTCTGCAGGTACCTGCAATTTGTCTTGGATGAATTCTTCTGGAGAAACTGTTTCAATTACATCAACATCTTCATTATAAGAATCTCCAGTAATATAATGTTTGAGTCTTTGCCCATTCACCACTTGTGTAGTGTCATCTTTCAAAGAAGCAATCTTTATCGCACCTGAGCGGTACACTTCAATAATAACATATGGTCCTTCCCATTTTGATAGTAATTTCCCTGCAAAAAATCTGAGACGAGACCTCTACAATAGAGCTTTCTCACCAACATGAAACTCTCTCTTAAGAATTCTCTTATGATGCCATTGCTTGACTTTCTCTTTGAAAAGTCTGGCATTCTCATACGCTTCGTTTCTCCATTCATCTAGAGAACTCAAATCTAACAACCTTTTCTTACCGGCTAGTTTAAAATCTCTATTAAGCTCTTTCACTGCCCAAAAAACTTTGTGTTCTAATTCTAAAGGCAAGTGACACGCTTTTCCGTAAACCATCTTATAAGAAGACATTCCCATGGGGTTCTTATAAGCAGTTCTATAAGCCCATAAAGCATCGTTTAACTTACTAGCCCAGTTTTTTCTAGATCTATTAATAGTCTTCTGCAAAATAGACTTGATCTC
The DNA here is from genome assembly GCA_007115705.1 of Dactylis glomerata. Lineage (NCBI taxonomy): Eukaryota > Viridiplantae > Streptophyta > Magnoliopsida > Poales > Poaceae > Dactylis > Dactylis glomerata. The sequence continues at coordinate 294,915 of QXEO01000121.1, read as the reverse complement.
TCTATTTGAAAGGTCTACCTGCCCACTAGTTTGGGGATGATAAGCAAAAGCAATTCTATGATTAACATCATATTTAGCAAGAGTTTTTCTAAAACTACCATGAATAAAATGAGAACTTCCATCAGTCATAAGATATCTAGGCACACCAAACCTAGGAAAAATAACATCTTTAAGCATTTTTAACGAGGTCTCACCATCGGCACTCTTTGTAGGTATGGCTTCTACCCATTTGGTAACATAATCAACAGCAACAAGTATGTGGGTATAGCCTTTTGAAGGAGGAAAAGGACCCATAAAGTCAAATCCCCAACAATCAAATGGTTCAATAACAAGAGTGTAATTCATAGGCATTTCATTGCGTCTAGAAATATTACCAACTCTTTGACATTCATCACAAGATAAAACATACCTTCTAGCATCTTTAAAGAGGGTTGGCCAATAAAAACCTGATTGTAGAACCTTCTGTGCGGTCCTATCTCCAGCATGATGCCCTCCATAAGCACTGCCATGGCATTTTCTCAATATTTCCTGTTGCTCATATTCTGGTACACATCTTCGCATAATACCATCAACTCCTTCTTTATATAAATGTGGGTCATCCCAAAAGTAATGCCTCAAATCATAAAAGAATTTTCTTCTTTGCTGAGCTATAAAAGTTGGAGGCAAATACTTGGAAACAATAAAGTTAGCATAATCAGCATACCAAGGAAGGTCTCGCGAAGTTACATTTATAGCAGCTAACTGTTCATTTGGAAAACTATCATTAACGGGAATAGGATCAAAAGAAATGTTTTCCAATCTAGACAAGTTGTCAGCCACAGGATTTTCAGCACCTTTCCTATCTACGATATGCAAATCAAATTCTTGTAAAAGCAACACCCATCTAATAACCCTAGGCTTAGCATCCTTCTTAGTCATAAGATATCTAATAGTAGCGTGATCAGTATGAATAGTAAATTTAGAATCAACAATGTAAGATCTAAACTTATCACATGCAAAAACAACAGCAAGAAACTCTTTCTCAGTGGTAGCATAATTTTTCTAAGCAGCATCAAGAGTCTTACTAGCATAATGAATAACATTCAACTTATTATCTATGCGCTATCCAAGAACAGCACCAACAGCAAAATCACTAGCATCACACATAATTTCAAAAGGTAAATTCCAATCAGGTGGTTGAACAATAGGAGCAGTAGTTAAAGCCTTCTTAAGAGTTTCAAAAGCTTCCTTACAATCATCATCAAAGACAAATGGTACATCTTTTTGAAGAAGATTAGTAAGAGGCTTTGAAATCTTAGAGAAGTCTTTAATAAACCTCCTATAGAAACCAGCATGACCAAGAACACTACAAATACCTTTAACATCTCTGGGACAGGGCATTTTCTCAATTGCCTCCACTTTTGCTCTGTCAACTTCAATACCTCTTTCAGAAATTTTATGTCCAAGGACAATTCCTTCATTCACCATAAAGTGGCATTTCTCCCAATTAAGAACAAGGTTAGTTTCTTCGCACATCTGCAAAACTTTATCAAGGTTGTGCAAACAGTTATCAAAAGAAGTTCCATAGACGGAGAAATCGTCCATGAAGACCTCCACAATTTCCTCACAAAAACCATGAAAAATAGCAGACATGCATCTTTGAAAAGTAGCAGGAGCATTGCATAAACCAAACAGCATACGTCTATAAGCATAAGTTCCATAAGGACAAGTAAAAGTGGTTTTCTCTTGATCTTCCTTTCTAACAGCAATTTGAGAAAAACCAGAATAACCATCAAGGAAACAAAAATGAGTCTTCTTAGATAACCTTTCTAACATCTGATCTATAAATGGTAAAGGATAATGATCTTTCTTAGTAACTTTGTTTAACTTCCTATAATCAATGCACATCCTATAACCAACTACTACCCTTTGAGGAATAAGCTCGTTATTCTCATTAGGCACAACAGTCATACCTCCTTTCTTAGGAACACAATGAACAGGACTAACCCATCTACTATCAGCAATAGGATAGATAATACCAACATCAAGGAGTTTTAATACCTCATTTCTTACCACATCCTTCATCTTGGGAATTAAGCGGCGTTGATGCTCCACAACTGGCTTCGCGTCTTTCTCTATATTAATAGCATGCTGACATAAAGTGGGGCAAATTCCTTTTAAATCATCAAGAGTATATCCCATAGCTCCTCGGTGTTTCCTCAATATCTCCAATAATCTTTCTTCTTCCTTTCCTGAAAGTTTAGAACTAATAATAATAGGATATATATTCTTATCATCTATATAAGCATATTTAAGATTATCAGGCAAGGGTTTTAATTCAAAAACATGATCTTCCTTAGGCAGCAAAGTGGTACCAAGATCCTCCACATGTAAATTGTGCTTGATTAATGGTTGTTGACGAAGGAAAATATCGTCAATCTCTTCTCTTTCCTTACTGAAAACATCACTTTCGTGATCTTCCATGAATTGCTGCAAAGCATTATTAGGAGCAAGAGCAATAGAAGCAAGTTGTTTGACTCGAAAATTTTCATTAGGCGTTTCATTTACATAAGAAGTCTTAGCAAACTTAGAAAAATTAAACTCATAAGACTCTCCATTAAACTTAGTGAAAATTTTCTCCTTCTTACAGTCTATCACAGCACCACAAGTATTGAAAAAGGGTCTACCAAAAATAATGGGACAAGTTTTACTAGCCTCTTTACCAAGTACTAGAAAATTAGTGGGGTATTTAGTCTTACCGCATAGAACTTCCACATCTCGAACAATACCAAGAGGCCAAACAGTCTCTCTGTTAGCAAGCTGAACAACCACATCAATATCTTCAAGTTCACAAGCGCCAATCTCGTGCATAATTTCTTTGTAAAGCTCTAAAGGAATAGCACTTGCACTAGCACCAATATCACATAAACCATAATAGCAATGATCTCCAATCCTGACAGAAATAACAGGAACACTTGTTTTCCTATGCTTTTTAGGATGTGAGAGAATGTTAGAAGCATCTTCACAAAAGAGAATATATTCATCCCCTACATCTTTAGTAACAAGATCCTTCAGTATAGCTACAGGAGACTTAATAGTAATTTGCTCATCAGGTTCTACAGCTTTCTTGGTACTTTTATTAGACACACTTACCAAAGTAGAATACTTCTTTACCTTAGCAGGGAAAGGTGTCTTCTCAAAATAAGGTTCAGGCACAATGCTATCAACAGTACAAACTTCAGTAGCTGCAGCAGGAATATGACTAATGGAATCTTTATAAGGTGCATGATATTTGTTCCAATCTTTCTTTGGAACATCAAGATAAGAGGCAAAGGCCTTAAGACAATTAGCAAGTATTTGAGAATCAAGACCATAAGCAATGCTAACACTATGAAAGTCATCGGTTCCCATAAAAGTTTTAATGCATTCATAATCATAGTTTATACCTAACTTCCTACCTTTGTCATTTTCCCATCCTTCAGCATTCTCTTGTATACGGTCAAGAAGTTTCCACTTAGCATCTTCTTTCATATGAGTAAATGATCCAAAGCAAGAAGCATCCAAATAATCCTTATCAGGAAGAGTAAGCCGCGCATAAAAATTATCACTAACAATATTATTGGGGAGCTCATGAATGGGGCATTTGAGCATTAGTAACTTCAATCTCCCCCACGCTTGGGCAATACTTTCTCCATCATGAGGCCAAAAATTATATATCCGATTACGGTCTTTATGAATTTCACTTGGAGGATAAAACTTGGAATAAAAGAGAGGTACAATGTCCTCCCATGCCATAGATGGACCATCTTGGAGTAGTCGATACCACTCCTCAGTTCTGCCTTTCAATGATAAAGAGAATAGCTTCTTCTTGACCTGGCTTGGTGAAATACCTGCACACCTAAACAACTCGCATAATTCATGTATAAATAGTAAATGATCACCCGGATGGACAGTTCCATCTCCTGAATAGCAGTTATCCATAACATGCCCAACAATTTTCATAGGTATTTTAAAAGGATCAACTTCAGCAGGTGGTGGCGGTGGTGGTTCATCCACATGTGCAGTAGTGGTAGAAGTGTTCCCAAATAGGAAACCAAATGGAGAATTCTCCATAGCAGAATAAAAAATAAAAGACAAAAATAAAAACAATACTCACAACGACGGTTACCTTTACCGAATCCAGTCTTCAATAGCGCTACACTCCCCGGCAACGGCGCCAGAAAATAGTCTTGATGACCCACAAGTATAGGGGGTGTATCGTAGTACTTTCAATAAATAAGAGTGTCGAACCCAACGAGGAGCAGAAGGTGTTGACTAGTGGTTTTGATCAAGGTTTCACTGTAAATACTAACAAACGGGTTTTCAGGAGTATTTGGTAATGCAAATAAATAAAGTGCAGGTAAATAAAAGACAGTAGTAACAATTGCAGCAAGTGGCCCAAACCTTTCTTTAGCAAAGGACAAGCCGGTTGTGTAACTTATGATAACCAAACGTTCTCGAGGACACATGGGAGTTTCTGTCAAGAGCTTTCACTTCATACCGCTAAATAATCTTTATTGGTTTGATAAGTGTTATGGGGGTGAACCTGTGCTAGCGCACTACCCTTACTAGGATAAATACACACTTGTGATTATACCCCTTGCAAGCATCCGCAAATACAAGAAAGTAATTAAGATAAATCTAACCACAGCCTTAAACTCTAAGATCCTACGCTCCCTGGTGCAATGGTTTCCCAACGGAGGTTTAGGTTTCTGTCACTCCAGCAACCCCACAATTGGTAGCCAAATACACAATGCATCTCACTAGGCCCATAAATGGTGAAGTATCATGTAGTCGACGTTCACGTGACACCACTAGTGAAATAGCACCACAACAATATCAAACCATTAAAGATGACTCAACAATAATTCACTACTAACATCTTGACTTCTCCCATGTCCTCAAGAACTAAATGAACTACTCACAAGACATCATATGGATCATGATCAGAGGTGAAATAATGGTAAATAACAATCTGAACATAAACCTTAATTCAACGGTTCCACTCAATAGCATCAACTACAAGAGTAATCAACACCGGGAAAGTTTCCCCTAAGAATATAACAAGATCCAACTCAAGATGTTACAGCGGGATGGCATGGTGATGGTGGAGATGCAGGTGCTGGTGATGGATATGATGATGATGATGATCCCGATGAAGTCTGGTGCGATGGTGATGACGATGGCGACGAACTCCCCTCTCTGGGAAGGAATTTCCCCGGCAGATTTCTGCCTGCTGGAGAGCTTTTCTCTCTCTGGTGTTTTCCGCCCCGCAGAGGCGGCTGTGTCTATCTCTGAGCCCCCCTCACTTAGGTTTTTGGGGATGATGAAGTATGCAAAGGGGCGAGACCTAGAGTGGGCCAGGGTGCCCTCACACAGGGCCGGCGCGGCCAGGGGCAAGGTCACGCCCCCTATGTGTGAGGCTGCCCTCTGGCTCCTCTCGACTCCTCCTTCTGGCTTCCGGAGTCTTTTGGTAACATATAATTTTCAGGTATTTTTCTGGTATTTTCCTGATCTTCTGAAATATGGTGTCTTGACGGTCCTTTTCCAGCAGAATCCTGACTTCGGCAGCAAATCCTCCAATGATCATCAAACATGTAAAAATAGAGGAAATAACATAAGTATCATCTCTAAATATGAAATATATCAATGAATAACAGTAAATTATGATACAAAATAGTGATGTAAAATGGACGTATCAATAACGTGCATATGTTATGAGGATCACTATGAGATTTACTCTGGGCATTACAACAAGATACATAGACCGCCATCCAACTGTATCTATGACTAATAATCCACTCGCGGGGAATCATCCGAGGACCCCTTGAGTATTAAGTTGCGTACAATGGATAATTGCATTAAGCAAATTGTGTAATGTAAACAAAACGAATGTCCTTGGACACAAGATTGTTGTTTTCTCCCTAGTGGCAACAACACATCTAGAACCTTAGAGGTTTCTGTCACTCCCCCAGATTAAATAGAGGCACGAACCCAACTATCGAGCATAAATACCCTCTCTTGGAGTCACTAGTATCTACTTGGCCAAGATAGCTACTAACAACGGAGAGAAGGCAAGATTATAAACAACATAGAGATAACATAAGATAAAATTCAGAACGTCAACTTAACATAACACCAATATTCATCGGATCCCAACAAACACAACATGTAGAATTACATAAAGATGATCTCGATCATGTAGGGCTGCTCACAAGATCTAAACATGAAGCATATCGTGGTTTTGTCAACAGATCTGCCATAGGGGTAGGTGTATGGCGGTTTGTGGAAGGGGTGAACACGGCGGAGCGATCCGGGATGGTGGTAGCACGAGTTTACCCAGCTTTAGATCCCGCAACGGTGGCGAGACCCTACGTGATGCTATAATTCACTATATGGCAACAAGTGCTCGGTTACAATGATGAGGTTGGCTGTTTTGCTATGCGATTTGCCGTATCTAAGTCTTAGTGCCTCAAGGGCTCCTCCACGCCGGCTTATAAAGGCGTCTGGCATGGGCATCACGATGGTACTGGAGCGGATACAATATGGAGTCCTAGACTAAGTCCTATGCGTGTACTACAAGGCAACCCGCCATGGGCCTGTCTCCGGATCTGCCATGAGCTCCTGCGTCCAGTATCCGCCATGGGCTTCCAGCAACTGGGCCGCCCGGTAGGCAATCCGCCATACCACCCTGATGGGCCACCCTGGCTTGCTGGTTTAGGACTACATCGCTGGTAATACCCATTTGGTATATCCCAAACAGTAGCCCCCAGGGAACTTCAAGATTGCCACCTCCATCCGCTATGTCCTGTTTTTGGTGAAGTCCATCCGCCATAGCTCGTCTTCTCTTTGCGTCTGGATGGTGGTTCTTGACGTTCCTCTTTTCTTCATGTCTCAATCCGCCGTAGATAGCGGATTATGTGACGTAGTTTCAGCTCAGCGAGATTTCTGGGATCCGTTGGATCGTACCATAAAATCCACCATAACTTTCGCCAGGTAGTTCCTTCTAGGGTAAGATTCATGACATAAGTACCGTTAATAAAAGTTACCATTTTACCCTTGGACACGTGTCGTTGATCTAGTGTTTGCTCGATTAGGATGAACGATGCTGATGGCGGGCACGAATCTCGAGGCTCGGGGCCTATATATACCCCGGCCGCTCTCCCCCAGCCATTTCAGACCTCATTCTCCCCGCACATTCTCTCTCCTCAGTGCCACCGCAAGAGCTCCACGATCTCCAACGAGCCACCGCCCGGAATTCTTCGCCGCCGGCCACTTTTCCGCCGGAGCAGCTCATCTGAGCGTGAAGCATATATCATAGCGGGAACCAACCTTCAACCGCCACCAATCATGGATCCTGGATCTCCTTCCCGCCATTCTTCCGATGCTGAGGAAGAAGACTCTCCCTGCAGCAGTCTGCTCATGCCTCCCATCCTCCAATGGCAGATTCCTATCTAGAGGATGTTACATTCGAAGCAGAAGAGGAGTTGGCGGGGCAAGCCGCGGAGGAGATGGCGGAAGAAGAAGGAAATGATGGCGAAGCCGAGAAGGAAGACCTGGCTGGCGTAGTCCAAGCCGAAGAAGAGAAGATTCCTAGGAACCTCCACGGGTACTGGGTAAAATGCCATATCCGCGTTGCTCATGTCCAGGCCTTGGAAAGCGAGGGTACCATGGCTCCTCAAGAAGAGTCCCACTGGCAGACTGATTTCAAAGCCTCGGTACCGGCCCCAAACCCTACTGAGATTTTGATGCTCAAATCTCACGTGGAGAGGGGTTTTAGCATGCCGCCATCCCATTTTTTCACAAACCTCCTGAAATACTACATGCTGTAGCTTCACCACATAGCTCCCAACAGTCTGGTGTCTGTGGCGGGTTATGCGGCCTTGTGCAAAGGATTCCTCGGAATTCATCCCAGAGTAGATATGTTCCAATTATTCTTCTCCGTGCGGGCCAACTATGAGAATGACGGGTTTCTTCGGACCTGCAGAACCATATGCTTTCTTCCTCGGAGGTCCAAAGAATATCCATTCATCACCCCTCTGGATTCCGCCGTGGGATGGAGAGGATCTTGCTTCTATATGACGGACAAGGCCGCACCATCTCAAGACCGTGGTCTTCAACCTTTTGAAAACATAGCAGTGCAGCCCCTCGACTCCTGGAAGCCTGTCAATGATGAATCCGCCACCCCCTATGTCAAGCTCCTCGCACGACGGATTGCCAAATTATCCAAAGATGGACTCAAGGGAATTGATACCATCAACTGCTAGATTTCTCGGCGGATCCAGCCTTTACAACATCGTGATCGTCTGATGCATGAGTATACTGGTGCAAAGGATGGCATACGATGTTCGGAGGAAGAGCTAGACCCCAAGGTGGTCGAGAAGCGCATCCGCTCACTCATGAAGTCTCCAAGGAAGAAGCCCCTTAAATTTGGCATGGCTATGTTTGAGAATGGCAGCTGCCCTCTGGTTCATTGCTTTTCCACCATAGTACACATGATACCTTTGAATTTTTATGAGAGCTAACGTTTTCAGTTTTCCAATTGTCAGCTGAAATCGCTTGGTCCCACGGACTTTGCCCATCCCCTCCGCCGCTCCGCTCAAAAGCCTATCGCTGATGAAGAGGAGGTCCACTCCAGCGGAAACAAGGAGGAGACGGCGGGGGACATAGATGACACAGCCCGCATGGGCAAGGCGAAGGTGGATACCAAGAAGCAGGGTGGTAGCGCAAAATCTTGTGGTGGTGGCAGGAAATCTATCGATTCCCGCCGTTTCGAAGCTCAATGCAGGGCGGAGGTAGAAACGCCATCCGAGACTACCGCTACTATCAACCTGCCAAAATCTAGGTAATCTTTCACTGCCTCTTTCTTACTTCATTGCTGTTATTTCATTGCTAATCCTGTTTTGCTCAGAAGGAAGAAACCAGCCGTCAAAGAGCCGCCATCCAAGCACGCTAAGCCTTCCCCTATCGCCGTTCCGCCGACCCCTGATGTACCAACTCCCTCTCCTGCTCGTATTGATATTTACATGGAGGATGCTGGTGGTCAGTTTGGTTCGATGCCAGAAGCCAACCCAACGACTGAAGCTATGGCTAATGATGTCGTTCAAAGTGAAAAGGCCTCTGGCTCGTTCCAAGGTCACATGGCGGATGCTTCTGTGGGGGGCAGCTCGTTTTGGAAGCAGAAGCAGCTTGAGATTGTCGAGCTTATTACCAGCCAAGAAGATGCCAGCAATCAGCTATCCAGCGGTATTTCCGCTTTTGTAGAGAAAACATCAACAATGAAGAAGGTATGTATTGCCAGTAGCCCCCGAGCGCCATGACGGATTTTCGTAGATAATCCGTTATGGTGCTCTAAGAAAAACTACCTTTAAATTTTCATCATATAGCCCCCGAGCGCCGCCATACTTTAATTACAGCGGTGCACTTAGAGAACTTTTTTTTTTTGCGATGAGTAGCCCCCGAGCGTTATGGTGGATTTTTCTGGCATAAAGCTCTAAGAAGACTAAAAAATCACGAGTAGCCCCCGAGCGTTATGGCGGATTGCTGTCTGGCAGAAAGCTCTAAGAATACTTAAGTTAAAAAATCATCATGAGTAGCCCCCGAGCATTATGGCAGATTTTCCGGCATAAAGCTCTAAGAGTGACTAACACATAACAATGTTTTAACAGAATTACAAGAAAGTTGTGGAGGACTTGGTCCAAGTCGTCAGCTCGCAAGAGAAGGAGCTGGCGGAAAAGAGTACGCTCGTGGCGGATTTGCAGAAGCAGCTCGACAATAGCGGTAACTTTTCTTTTGCTTTTGGCCAGTTTGAGTACCTTTGTGCTAGCCGATCAATACTCTGCCATTATTTTCGCCATGCAGATGCTGCCAAGCTGAAGTTCACTCTCGAGGGGGTGGAAAAGGGTCATGCTATTGCGATGGAGGGGTTGCAAACGCAGCTCTAGAAATCTTTGATCTCGAATACCCTCCTCGAAGAGAAACTCAAGGACCAGGAGCGCCAAAACCGCCAGAAGCAGAAAGAGGTGGAGTATCTCCGCAAAGCCGCCACTGATTTTGAAAAGCGGCAGAAAGGCTTCAACGAGGTCCTTGACCATTTCCAGAAGACACTGCTAGGTAATGATGGCTCTCCATACTTTGTAGTTTGCGATAATATGCTGTGTAGAATATGACACTTTGCTTGTTTCCGCTATGCAGTAACTCTAGTGCAAGGAGAGGTGGATTCCACCACGGGCTTGCGCATGGCCACGGACGCCGCGAAGAAGGAGCTGGATGGCCTTCTCAATGCTGGTCGTCAGGCATGTGGCAGCTTGCAGATAGCGGGTTCATCCAACCTTACTGCCATTGGGCTAACCAAGAAGCTCCTGCTCGTGCCTAGGCTGATGGCGGATTGGAAGCAGTCTTCTGCTCGGGGTGGTGCCAAAACTGCACTCACTTTGGCAAAGGCCCACTACCCTGAGCTAGACCTAGATATGATCACCTCCGGCATCCCGGAGAGCGGCGAAGATGGAGCGCCAGTGGACAAAGCTGCTATCCGGCAGAGCGTGCTAGGATATGATCAGCTCTGTGCCTTGGGCACTCAGCTGAACGTATACTACGAAGCATACGATCTGCCTGGGTCTCCAAGCTAGGCTTCAGCGTCAGTCTCCGCAGCTAGGTGACGACGCTACATCCGCTGTGCCACCCTCCTGAGTTATACCCTGCATTGTGGTAGGAAGAAACAATTACATCAATTCGGCCCCTGAGTGGGTCTGTAAGTTAAACTTTTAAACTATGTGTGTGCTTGTACTGTGCCTGTTCTGCCTGTGGCAGATCAGAAAATGCTTTTGAATTTATGGCATAGTTTTTATCAAGTCTTTGAAGTGGTTTATGCGTGAAAAAACTGCCAGGCCTATTTTTATGCAACTTGCAGCAGTTCAGCATGCCCAAAAAACAACACTTTGAAAAAATTTCACGCGTAGGACTATGCAATCCGCCATCCGGCTCTTTGTGCTTGACTTTTCGTGAGATGGCAGAATCTTCGCACAAACAATCCGCTAGGGCGACGATACTTAATAGTAACCATCCAAAACCCCAGCAGATAGCGGCTTAGATCATCAAAAAGTCACTACTCGGGAATCCACACAAAGAACATCAGGTGGAGATTGAAACATAGATATGCTACGCGGACCGTGTAATGGCGGATTTAAAAGACACAAGTGCAGAGCACAATTGCGCAAAGGTTCCATACGATATAAATGAACAATAAAGGAGGTAAAAGAATCAGAAAAAAATCAAGAGCGAACCAGATGCTTTATTTCATTGATCATATAGAGGTGCCTATTACATAGCCTAGATAAGTGCTAAGTGTAGAAATGACGTAGTTGTGCGATGTTCCATGGATGATCTGTTTCGTCGTAGATATTGACAGGGTCTCTTCATTTGCGCTTCTTAATGGGTCGCTTATCTAGCTCGCGAACATCAACGAGGTAGTAGGAACCGTTCAGTAGAGCTTTGCTGATGATGAAGGGTCCTTCCCAAGGCGGGGATAGCTTGTGTGACTTCTGCTGTTTGAGGCGTAGCACCAGGTCCCCTTCTTTAAATGAGCGTTTGCGAACTCGGCGGCTGTGATAGCGGCGGAGATTCTGCTGGTAGATGGCGGATCTCTGGGCTGCTAGGTCTCATTCTTCTTCCAGCAGGTCCACAGATAGTTGCCTGGACTTTTCTGCATCTTCCTCCTCATAGGCCTCGACTCTTGGGGAATCATACTGGACATCACTTGGCAGGATTGCCTCTGCTCCGTAGACTAAGAAGAAACGGGTGAGGCCCGTTGTTCTGTTTGGTGTGGTCTGTAGACTCTATAGCACAGATGGCAACTCTTCTGCCCAGGCTCCATCTACTCGATGTAGCGGTGCTTCTAGGCGTGGCTTGATCCCTAACATGATTAGTCCGTTGGTCCTTTCAACTTGGCCATTGGACTGTGGGTGTGCCACAGATGCAAGGTCAAGGTGGATTCCGTTGTGATGGCAGTATTGTGGCACCCCCGAATTTATCACAAATTCGAAGTGCCCATTATGTATTCCACCACAATCCCAGAATCATTGTTGTGATACACATAACGTAGTTGGTACCTAGTTCCATAGACATTACAATACGAGGGTTCAAATACAATGGTCATAGTGACCAAGTTCATATTACAACATAATAAAGCAGCGGAAATAACGTCTTCGGGTCCATGCCTTCACCCTACAGGCAATGGCGACTCAGTAGAAGATCTTAGTTCTGATACTCTTCTTCATAACCTTCCTCCAGATACTCTTCCCCATAGTCTGGCCAAGTTGATAGCCAGGGACACAGCCATGAGTACATTGGATGCACTCGCAAACCATCTTATAAATGAAACGATGAAGTAGATATGCAAGGTTGGTAGGGTGGACTAAGCACTAAGTTTATTTGCAAAAGCTAGTTTTATTTCCCAAGAAGGTTCATTATTTAGAGAAGAGGATTTAATTCCCTAAGTAAATCTAAAGAGGAACTTCAAGTGTGTCAATATCAATGTCAAGTCAAGTCATTCACCAAGTTCATCATAAGTTGTTTACATTCTTGACAAAAGTCAAGTACAGCTTGCCAACTGTCCATGACCGCGGACGCGGCTATTCGAATAGTTTTGAAACCTCTGCAGAGGGGTACACTTTACCCACAAGATTCGATACATCTGCTAGGAGAAATCCACGGATCGTCATACACAAAGTATGCGAGGTTCAGATAATCAAACAAACTCTTTCACTTGCTCACTCTAGTATCGGATCCTTTCTGGCGGGCAGACGGTTGGGAAAGTTGGGACATGGAGCAGGTGCAGATGGCCTCATAGGTCTAGGGGTGAAACCCATAGGTGGATTTCCCCGTGGCTTCTGCGAGTTGCTTGAGTTGCCTTGATACATCATACAGCGCTTGCGGTTCTCTGCAGCTTGCTTGAGTTTGCCTTCCATCTGAATGGCAGAGTCAACCAATGACTCCAGGTCTGCAAAGGGAATGCTGACCAAAACACATTGCATCTCATCATGAAGTCCATTCAGAAACCTCTCTTGCTTCTTCTCATTGGTGTTGGTGTCATCTGGGGCATACCTAGACAAGGTAAGGAACTTGTCACGGTAGTCAACCACAGATAGGGAACCTTGTTTCAAATTTCTGAACTCATCTCTCATCCTTTTAACCAATCCCAAAGGAACATGGGCTTTGCTAAACTTGCTCTTGAACTCCTCCCAAGGCATCACATACCCTTGGGCTTGCATTGCACGAGTGCTATCCCACCAAGCTCTTGCGGCTCCCGCAAGATAGTGGGTGGTGTACAAGACCTTCTCACTTTCACCAACTTTGGCGACTGCCAAATTGTTCTCCATAGTGCGAAGCCAGTCATCAGCATCTAAGGGTTCTTCAGACTTAGTGAACATAGGTGGGTTGGTGTTTTGGAAACTCCTTAACTTGGATCGGTGATCACCATGGCCATTGTTGTCGGTGTTCTGGATACCGGGGTATCCCGGTCCACCTGCTCCTGGGCCCCGTCATCGGCCCATCTTCAGCCCAGGGGAGAATCAACAATCTTCGCTACGGAGAAGACCCTCACGAGGAGGCGCCTCGTGAGGAGAACGACGACAGAAATCGCTAAGGACCAGAAGACCTCCTCACGAGCCCCTGCTGGTGAGGAGAGGAGGTACGCCCACGTCAGCCTAGCACGTTTTCGTGCAGAGCAAGAAGACAACGGGCAGAAGACCGCGTACTGCCCACGCTACCCCCGACAGGGAGGAGACCAACTTTCTCTGTGCCTGCCCAAAGCGGCACAGTGGCAGTTGGCCACCCCCCTAAATATAGCATGGACGGTGCAGGGCGCCAGAGGAGGACGTCAGCCTCCTCCACCCACTCTTGTGGACCGGCGCCGCTACCCTACGAAGACCAAGTCTACAGAAGAACATAGTCTACAACTGTCCTCCCTCCTTGGCCGTGTGTGGCAACCCCTTCCCCAAGAAGATAAGGGGAAGGAGGACCTTGGCGCTATAAAAGGAGGGGGAGGCCACCCCTTAGAGGGGATCCGGTCTAATCTGATCATCATCTTCTTCGAGCTGCTAGTTGGGCACGCAGGTTCTTCAACCTCTGGCCAACTAGAGCTCTGTAACCAAGGCCTTGTACTCCTCGCGAGGTGTCGCGTCGCAATACAAGAAGGCAGGAAGTAGGGGTTTTACCTCACCACGAGGGCCCTGAACCTGGGTAAAGCTCGGTCTCCCTCTCTGCAGTGCGTTGCGTGTCCGAAAATCAAGGCTTCCGTCACCGTGTTTCGTTGCGATCCAAGATCTCACACGTTCAGCCCCCTGCGTTCGAATCCTTGGGTCCGTCGCGTGGTACCCCGTGTTCTTGCGCCACGAAATCCATCGACATTTGGCGCGCCAGGTAGGGGGCTGTGGTGTGTTTGCTTCAAGATCTGCGTCGACATGGGCGACGATCGTCATCACCATCTTCGCCTTCGCGCTGTCTACGCAAGTCGTCGCCGAGAACGTCTCCAAGTCCTCGATGGCCTGGAGGCCATCGGAGAGGGCGAGCCCGAGATCGGCGACATCGGCTTTGGGGGCTTCGCGGCGCTCGCCGGTCCCCTTCATCATGCGGCATGGCCGCCTCGCTTCAAGCCGGACACTGACGCACGTTACGATGGGACCTCCGACCCCGTGGAGTTCCTACGGTAATACGCGGCCAGTATTCGGGCGGCTGGAGGCGATGGGCGTGTCATGGCCAATTGGTTCATGATGGCTACAAAGGGAAAGCCTCGCCGGTGGCTCTGCGGGCTACCGCCAAGATCCATCTCGTCCTGGAGGGACCTCTGCGAGCGCTTCCTCGACAGATACGCATCCCTGGGACCTGAGACAGGGGACGCGTAGGCCTATGCCGTCCTCGATGGCCCCGTCCCCAGGAGCATGAGGATAGGGCAAGGGGGCTTAAGAGTCGTCACCCTCTTGCCTTCGCCGAGGAAACGGAGTACTTCATCTGCGCAAGGAACAAAGTGTAACAGCAGCTTTACTCGCCATTAATCCTTTCTAATCTGTGGAAACTACCTGGAATCGCGAGTCTTGGTCTCACCAGCCTCGCGAGGTCCGCTGGTTGCGGCTTAACGCGAACGTGAGTTTTCGCTCGACTGCCTTTCGAGAAAGAGCCGGAGCACGGTGTCCGCGCTGGGGCCTTCGCCCGGAAAACAGCAGGCCCGCAAAACCCAGAACGGATCGAGCTCTGACTCGGGAAGGGACCCGCTACAGTCACCTCATACGATCCATGGTGCTCTCTCCTCTCGAGCGACACTCGCACGAAGGCGCATGAGCGCGTGAGAGTCGCACAATCTGTGTAGATTTCTCTAAGTTTCCTGCTGTCTTTGTCTGCGGCCTTGTGGCTCTTCTCCTGGGATCGCCTTTGTTGTGCTTGGACGCCTGGGGGGCTGCAGGGAGATAGTCCTGTATGCCATTACAGTCACCTCTGGAGCGCCAGTGCCCGCTAGCCTTGCACCACGAGCTGCATACTAAGCGTTAGGCTGCTGTCCCGCTCGGAGGCTGGCCCCCGAACGACGTAGAGCATTCCCCAGACAAAGGCGAGGCAAGGAAAAATGTGCAAGGGTGCAAACAAAGACCATTTGGCGATCAACGCCTTAAGTACGATCACAACTTAAACTGGCCCAGCAGGGCAATGTCTGACAGCTGCAAAGTGTGCAGCTAACCTAGGTCTCCTGGAGGAGGTCTAAGAGGAGCTTACTGGGCGGCCGCTGCGTCGCCCCCATCGTCGTCGGCGCCATCGCTGGAGCTTGAGGACGTCTCCTCGCCGGAGCGCGGCGATGGTGGTGTCGGCTTCAGCAAGGGCGCGCTCGGCGCCCTGGCGCACCTCGTGCACTCCCTTCAGCTCGTCCTCCATGTCGCGGACCCGGCGTTCCAGGGTCTCGCGCTTCTGCTTGTACATCAGGAGGGCGGCGTCGTTCTTGGAGCGGAAGTCCGCGCGGCACGCCTCGGTGGTCTCTTTGCGCTTCCGCTCGAACTCCTGCTCCATGTTGACCCGGCGCTGGTTCAGCATGTGGTCCATCTTCGCCTGGAGGGAAGCCTCGCGCTGGTTCAGCGCCTCCTGTTGCCGAGCCAGCTCGGCGGTGGTCTGGCTGGTCATCTCCTCCCGGCTCTCCAGGGCCTCCCGCTCCCTGTTGAGCCGGTCCTCGAGGGCTTGGAGCTGCTCCTCTCGGAGGCGAAGTCCCCGCTCGCGCTCGCGAGCCTCTACTTCTCGGACGGCGAGCCCAGCCTCTTGCAGGCTCAGGCTCTCCGCCCGGGAGTCCGCGCTCTCCTCACGAGCGTGGAGGAGGGCCTCCCGGTCCTCGACCTCTTCCAGCCTCTGCTGGGCGTTGGCAAGAAGGCCGTCGGCGTTCGTCCTGGCCTGGTCCAGGAGGTGCTGAGCCGCCCGCTTGGCCTCCTCCCCAGCCAGGGCTGGGTTGGGAGGCCCGACGGTGGGGGGAATCTTCTGGCGCGCTTCGGAGACAATCTTCATGGCCTCTTCGTGCGCCCTGGCCAGGACTCCCCTCGTCGATTCCCTGGCGTTCGCCAGAGCTTCCTCGGCCTCCTCGACCACGCTGGCGCGGATCTCCTCGGCCTCCTTCCTCGCTCGTTCGCGGCGCTCGGCGGTGCGCTGGTCCAGGAGGCGACACCTCTCCATGGCTTGGTGCAGGAGGGCCCAGCCCTCGTCGATCTGCGCCTGCTCGGCGGAGCGCGCCCTGGCGACCTCGTCGCGGAGGGCGCCGGTAGCGGCCGCGAGCACCCTCTCCCATGGGTCGTCGGCGTGGGGCTCGGCGGCGATCCTCGCGGGCCTCCCCAGTATCTCCGGCAGGGGAGGCGATGCCGCCCTGGAGGGCTCTGGCGCGGTGGAGGTCGTCCCCCTGGGCTTGGGGGCTGTCCCCGAGCTGGGCGGTGCGGCGGTTCACGCCGGAGGTGCCTCCGGGGTGGTTGTGGTGCTGGCAACAGAGGGGGCAGCAGGAGCTGCCCCCATCGTATCTGGTGTGCCCCCTGCGCTAGGGGGCTCGGTCATGCCGGGAGCCGCGGCGGCTCCCGGGGCGGACTGCGCGTCTGCGGACGCGCGATCCTCTTCTTCTCCGGCGGCGCGCGGCGGCGTCGCCGGTGTGGACGTGGCCGCCGGGTCAGGGCCCGGCGTGGTCTGGCTGGTCTTCCTCTTCTTCCTCTTCTTCTTCTCCTCCTTCTTCTCCTCCTTCTTCTCCTCGGCGTCCCTGGAGAGGAAGGGGTAAGGGGATGAGGTCAGGGGAAAGGTAAGGCAAAAAGGTAAAAGTCTTTGTGCAGGAACACTCACGAGGCATCCCGCTCCACCCATCCTCTTTTGCTCGGGAGGGAGGGGGGTGGGGGCGGGGGCGCAGAGGATTCGCCCGCCGGCTTCTTCCCTCGGGAGGTCCCGGCCTCGGGGTTCCGGCTGGCGCGTTCATCGTTGAACTTGGAGCGGCGCTCCGCCTCCAGGCGGGCTCGGTGCCCCTCTTCCTCCAGGTCTCGTGAGGAGGACGCGTCGGCATCTCCCCCGGTGGGCTGGTCTGGCGAGGAGGAGTCGTCGTCGGAGGAATCTGAGAGCACCACGGTGCCCTCAGGACGCCTCCAGCAGACCAGCCGCCCACCGGACTCCGCGTCGTCGTCGCTGTCGTCGTCGTCGTCTCCTGAGGCCGAGGGCCCCGCTCCCCGAGCTGCCGAGTCCTGCTCCGAGCTTGCCGCTGGCGCGCTCGGGAGGGGACCGGGCACGACGCCATCGGCAAGGAACGGACCCCAGGCATTGAACTTCAAGACCCCCGCCGTAACGCGACTGATCCCCCGAGCGCCCAGGCAATAGATCGGGAGGGCATTGCGCGGGATGGCGGGGATGGCAGCAGAAGAGAAGAAGGCTCTTATTACCTCCTCCTGAGCGTCGGCGTTGAGCTCGCCGATGTGGAGCCTGAGGTTGTCTCCGGACCTGTGCATCCAGATCTCCCGGCGGTGGTCCTGCAGGGGGGCGATGCGTCGGGTGACAAACTCCACCCCGACCATGGTCCCTGTAACACCGGCCTTCCGGAGATCTCGGATCCGCGGGCGGAGCGTCTTCAGGGCTTCCTCCGGCAGGGCCTCGCTGGCCCAGGTGGTGAGCTTGACGGGAGGGATCCCCGTCACGAGGAAGAGCTCCGATTCTTCGAGGATGTCGATGAAGAACCAGCGGCTCCGGAAGTCCTCGACTTTCTTCATCCACTTCAGGTCGATGAAGTCGCCCTCTGTCCCGGCGGTGGCGATGAAGGAGATGCATCCGGAACTCTGGTTGAGCCCAGAGGACCGGAGGGAGAAGAGGTGGCGGAAGTACGCCACCGATGGCTTGATGCCGATCCAGGCCTCGCAGGCGTAGGCGAAGACCGCCAGCAAGGTGATGGACTTGGGATGCAGGTGGATGGCCTGGATCCCGTAGGTCTCCAGGATCGCCAGGAAGAAGGGGGAGAACGGCAGCAGCAGGCCGGCGAAGACGGAGAAGAGGAAGAAGGGCTGCGCCGTCGCGGGCAGGGTGTCCCGCGGCGCGCGGCCGTGCCAGATGCGGGTGGCGCCCCACTCGTTTTTGCTGCTCCCGACCATCTCCCGGACGGTCTGGAGCTCGCGGCTGCTCTTGATGCGGGATTCAAGCAGGGGCGCTGCCGGTCGCGACGCCGCTCCGGAAGACCTCGCTGCTCCGATGGCCCGGCGCGGTGCCATTGCTCTGGGCGGGGGCGAGGTGCAGCGAGGAGATCGGAAGCTAGAAGGGATTTGGTGCTCAAGATCTTCGGCAGGGAAGTGGTGGCGGCGGTGTGCTATGTGAAAGGGGAAGGAGCCTTCTCTGCCAAGCTTTTAAGGGGGGCAACCAGGGCGCGGTTTCCGAAGCATCGGCCTTGACGCGACGGTTCGAAAAACGCCCGTTACCCCACTACGCACGACCCCCACGCCGCTTCGCTCCGCCAGTTGCGGGGGTGCCACGTGCCCACGATCTCCGCTTCTTCACACGGTCCTCTGACCGCGCAGTTGACGCGTGCCGTTAGAGGGCCCAGCAGCTTCGGGGGCCCCCGACCCTCCGCTTCCTCAAGAGGGCGCGGTGTGGGCCGGGCTCCTGGGGGCTACTGTCGGTGTTCTGGATACCGGGGTATCCCGGTCCACCTGCTCCTGGGCCCCGTCATCGGCCCATCTTCAGCACAGGGGAGAATCAACAATCTTCGCTACGGAGAAGACCCTCACGAGGAGGCACCTCGTGAGGAGAACGACGACAGAAATCGCTAAGGACCAGAAGACCTCCTCACGAGCCCCTACTGGTGAGGAGAGGAGGTACGCCCACGTCAGCCTAGCACGTTTTCGTGCAGAGCAAGAAGACAACGGGCAGAAGACCGCGTACCGCCCACGCTACCCCCGACAGGGAGGAGACCAACTTTCTCTCTGCCTGCCCAAAGCGGCACAGTGGCAGTTGGCCACCCCCCTAAATATAGCATGGACGGTGCAGGGCGCCAGAGGAGGACGTCAGCCTCCTCCACCCACTCTTGTGGACCGGCGCCGCTACCCTACGAAGACCAAGTCTACAGAAGAACATAGTCTACAGCTGTCCTCCCTCCTTGGCCGTGTGTGGCAACCCCTTCCCCAAGAAGATAAGGGGAAGGAGGACCTTGGCGCTATAAAAGGAGGGGGAGGCCACCCCTTAGAGGGGATCCGGTCTAATCTGATCTTCATCTTCTTCGAGCTGCTAGTTGGGCACGCAGGTTCTTCAACCTCTGGCCAACTAGAGCTTTGTAACCAAGGCCTTGTACTCCTCGCGAGGTGTCGCGTCGCAATACAAGAAGGCAGGAAGTAGGGGTTTTACCTCACCACGAGGGCCCTGAACCTGGGTAAAGCTCGGTCTCCCTCTCTGCAGTGCGTTGCGCGTCCGACAATCGAGGCTTCCGTCACCGTGTTTCGTTGCGATCCAAGATCTCACACGTTCAGCCCCCTACGTTCGAATCCTTGGGTCCGTCGCGTGGTACCCCGTGTTCTTGCGACACGAAATCCATCGACAATTGTTTTCTCCTTCACCATGGCCATTTCCATTGCCATTGTTGTGGTTCATTGCCATCTGGGTTAGTTGCTGAAGAGTGGCCAAGTTAGCTTGGCGCTCGGCTCGGGCTGCTTCCCGGTCTTCCATGATCAACCTTAGCAGTTCTGCTACTTCCGGGTTTGGAGGTGGGGGTACTCGTGGCATCTGAAGATAAGGTGTGTAAGACAAGAGGGAACAACTAATGGCTAAGATTTAAATGTAACATGGATGATGCAATTTTTGTCTTACTAAGGCCTTAAGGGCCAAATTCATATTTCATTCAACAAGCATCAAACATACCATACACATACGAGTTCACACATTACAAATGGTTTACATCAAACCATTGCGACTCATCTACTAGAGAGGGGGATACAACTCACACCTACACGAAGTGACTTAAAGTAAACTCATAACTAGATAACCCGAGGATCTCCCATCTAAACAGCAGGCTCCTCGGGGTCTTCCTCCTCATCATCCTCGATGAATCCATTATCCTCATCATCCTCCTGATCATCAAGGTCCTCCATGAAGTCATCCTCGTCACTAATGAGGGCATTATCCTCCTTGCGGGGATCAATGCCTTCCTCCTCACCAAGGTTGCTCTCTAGACTCTCAATGTACTCAGTCAGCTCAGCCACATTGGCCTTCAACTCCTGAATGGTCTGATCCCTCTCATCGCGCTGGCGGCGAAGGCTCTTGCGATCCCTAGCAAGGATCCTGATGGTTCTCCTTGCCTCCACCAGTGCGAAGTGCTCAAGGTTGGCCTTGGTACGGGCACGATCTGCCTCCTGCTGAGTGGAGTACAGCAAGAAGTCCATGTGATCGATATAGGTACTCAGCTCATTTTGCCCTGGCATGTTTGTGGGACGCCCGTCCGCATCACGCCGAGCAAAGTTCCTAAAGCGCTCCCCCTGGATCTCCTCCACATGCAGTCCGCATAGGCGGGCGTGCATCTCCTGCATACCTCGGACCAAACCATCGGCCCAAGTGTTCTCCACAAGCTCAAACTTGATCCTTGGAGAACTCAAATCTCCCTTCTTGCCACGGCAACTGGCCCTGATAAGCCACCGTAGCTCTCCATCCGGGTGCTCATTGAGCACGGCTCCCTTGAACTCCGGATATAGACGATCTAGGAACAAGGTCAGGGTGGTGAGGTCGCGCTCGAAACAAAGGCTGCCACCATGGCCCAACTGGTACTGCTCAGTGAATACCGGGGCCATCTACAAAATTTTAGATTAGATTAAGTTAGTGATCAACTCAAGTGTGCAAAATTTTAAGTAGGTAAAAATTGAATCATGTACAAAGCTTTGTAAATAGAGAGGAAAAGACTAACCAATTTTAAACCATTACTTATCTCTTTGCTCTTATAAAGGTTTCATTTAACGCCCATTCTAACTAAGGTCTCCTATGGTCAGCCTAGGCTCTGATACCAACTTGTGACACCCCCGAATTTATCACAAATTCGAAGTGCCCGTTATGTATTCCACCACAATCCCAGAATCATTGTTGTGATACACATAACGTAGTTGGTACCCAGTTCCATAGACATTACAATACGAGGGTTCAAATACAATGGTCATAGTGACCAAGTTCATATTACAACATAATAAAGCAGCGGAAATAACGTCTTCGGGTCCATGCCTTCACCCTACAGGCAATGGCGACTCAGTAGAAGATCTTAGTTCTGATACTCTTCTTCATAACCTTCCTCCGGATACTCTTCCCCATAGTCTGGCCAAGTTGATAGCCAGGGACATAGCCATGAGTACATTGGATGCACTCGCAAACCATCTTATAAATGAAACGATGAAGTAGATATGCAAGGTTGGTAGGGTGGACTAAGCACTAAGTTTATTTGCAAAAGCTAGTTTTATTTCCCAAGAAGGTTCATTATTTAGAGAAGAGGATTTAATTCCCTAAGTAAATCTAAAGAGGAACTTCAAGTGTGTCAATATCAATGTCAAGTCAAGTCATTCACCAAGTTCATCATAAGTTGTTTACATTCTTGACAAAAGTCAAGTACAGCTTGCCAACTGTCCATGACCGCGGACGCGGCTATTCGAATAGTTTTGAAACCTCTGCAGAGGGGTACACTTTACCCACAAGATTCGATAATTTGCTAGGAGAAATCCACGGATCGTCATACACAAAGTATGCGAGGTTCAGATAATCAAACAAACTCTTTCACTTGCTCACTCTAGTATCGGATCCTTTCCTAGAGCCCGAGACACGGACATCTCCTTTCCTAGTTTTGCCCGCTCCAGGATGCTGGATGAATGGAAATTTTCCACTCGGTTCAGAAGTACCCGCGCACGGTGCACTTCTATAAAGGATGATACAAGGCCTCCCATACTAGGGTAAACAAGCTACGGACTAAGCCCCTTCCCATTTAGGGGTAGTGTGGTCGTACGGTAATGGTTGGCTCACATGGTACATCACTTATTATCATTTAGCAAATATGTTCCATAGTCCTTAGTCAAGATTATTTTTCCTTCATAAAACCATCATGTAGGAGAATCTCCATTTCAAGTTTTCAAGTTCAAGTCACCAAGTTCAAATGGGGTTCCACTTAGAGATGGCCTCAATTTTATTAGCGACTAAGCAACTATATTAAGTAATGATACCACTAAAATAGGGTTGGATAAACTCAGCTTGATGCTCTTGCTAAGCAAGATATCACTACACATCTATCATTCTACTCTAGCAATTCAATCATGTAATTTACTTAAAACAAGTAGAATGCAATAGTAAAACTAGGCATGTGGAGTATGATTCAAAAGATGGCTTGCCTTGGTTGGCCAAGTGTCCGGGGTAGTCTTCTTCTTCTTGATAAAATTCCCCCTCAATATCCTCCTCAGCAACACTAGCGTCTAATAACGAATAAACACAAGGCACACAATCACTACACAATGCTAACAACACACCAAGCACACATACTTGTTTTCAAACAATAACATTCATGTTGGATTTTATTGAGTTGGGTTGCAAGGTTTATCCCAAGTGTTCATCAAGTGTGTAAGTTAGATTTTTCTACCAAGTGCCATAAGGGGTTTACTTTCTATGCCTTGGTATTCAACTCAGGGTATTTGGACTAGTTCAAGTGGGGAGGGATTAATTTAGTGAATTGGTATTGAGGGCAAAACTAATTCTAAGTGTATAATAGAGATCTATCATTTTATGCTACCAACTAGGATTGGATTAGGGTCTAATTGGCACCACTAACAAGGTTTGAGTTGATTAAGGTTGAGCTAAACAGTAGGGAAGTTAATTAGTGAGTTCACAAACCAAGTTTCATAATTTTAGGAGGCTTAAACAATTTTCTAGAATTTTCCTATGATTAAATAAGCTATGGTCAAAGTATTCTTATTGAATTAAATCCCTAACTCAAATTGAATTCTAACCAGTTTCAGAGGGTAGATCATTTCCTAAGCTATCCAACGCATGTTTATTTGCTAAAAATGGATTTCTAAATCTTTTGGAATTAAAGTTTGAAAATCATATCTGAAACATATTTGAAATAATTCAAAACGAGCGGGAAATAATAAAAAACGTTTCGGACCGAATTCTCAATGAACTGGGCCTATTTCCTACAGAACCCGAACGGGCCGGCCCAAATACCGCTTCGCTCTGGGCAGGAAACGTTTAAAACAAAACTGACAGGTGGGTCCTACTCGTCAGGTGACTTAACGCGCCGAAACGGTATGCTGCCATTGGATTCTAATCCAACGGCGCTTCTGCGTCGTGTCCACGGCGAGGGCGGGAGCTCACCTGTGCACGGCGAGGAAGACGACGGCGACGGCGACGCGCGTAGAGGAAGCAGGACTTGACGGCGAGGGGCGGAAAAGACTCCGGCAACACTCCTCCTCCACTTCCCGGCGTCTGCTTGCTCAACGGAGGCCGAACGCGGCGGCGCCTCCTGCGTCCAGTAGCTTCGCCGGCGTCGAGGGCTGCGTCGAACGAGAGCGAGCGGGGAGAAGAGAAGGTGTCTGGGAGGTAGCTGGGAGTGGTGTGTGTTCCGTCGTGTGATCGGCGGGGGCTTTTATAGGCCAGGACGTCGGGGGCGATGGCGTCCAGTAGGTGGCCGGTGCGGGGGCCCTGGCGACGTGCGACGAGCAACACCGGGCGCGGCGGCCTTGCTCGCGTGCTGGAGGGTTTTTTCTTGGCTGCGGGGCTCTGTGGGTCGGCGCTGGCGAGGCCACGCCGGTCGGCAGCTTGCAGAGAGGAAGAAGGAGAGGAGAGGGGGTCCGGGCGGTGTCCTCCTTTTCCTTCCCTGTCTCACGGTCTGGGTCGGGGCTGGGGAGGCTGGGCGCGACAGAGGGAGTGTTCACGGCGTGGCTACAGGGCCTGGGGCGAACGAGAACAGTGATGGCCCCTGTGAACTCGATTTTTCTGGATTTTGCCCGCCAGGTGCTCGATCAAATGCCCGCAAGAATTTGAATTTCAAATTTTTGAAAACGGCCACTGTGGTTCGTCAACATATTGGACAAGGGTTCCAGGAATATTTTTGTTACAAAGAAAGATGATGTTTTGCAGAAATCATATTTCAAATTTTGGGTATTGTCACTGTTTCAGATTCAATCTTTGGCTGATGTTTGAGTTAAGTTCTGATTTGAATTTTGGTTAGAAACTTCTTGGTCAAGTTAATGTGCAACTTGGTCAAGCTCAACTAGCTGCCCACACCTTTACTTGAGTTACAGATTTCTTATTCTAAGTGCTCAAAGTAGGGTAGTCAATAAGAATTTCTAGATCAACTTTTTCTTCTCTTTTTCTTTCTTTCTTTTGTTTCTGGTTTCTTTAGCTCTTAAAATTCTTCTCTAATGCTTCTGTTGGTTAAGTTAGAATTAACTAACTATTGCATAACAAATTATGACACACATGAAATCATAAAAGACATGTAATAGAAAATATATGCATACATGCAATATGAGTGAAAAAGTTTTAATTGGTCCAAAATTTGGCACTTCAATTAATAGGAAATGGATTACAAATTCTTGGGTTGTTACAATCTTCCCCCCTTAAAAAGAATCTCGTCCCCGAGATTCACCAACTAAGAACTGAAAAGATTGGGAAATTCTTTCTGAAGGTAATCTTCTCGTTCCCAAGTAGCCTCATCTTCTGTGTGATTACTCCACTGAACTTTCAGAAACTTGATGCTTCGGGTTCGAGTGGTTCGATAAGCTTCCTCGAGGATACGGATAGGCACTTCACGATAGGTTAAATCCTTGTTGATGTCCACAGAACGGTGGTCGATATTCTTGAAGATTTCTGGCTTCTCCGGCACTTTAAGACATTTCCGAAGTAATGACACGTGAAAAACATCGTGCACTTCAGACAATTCAGGGGGCATTTCCAACTGATATGACACTTCTCCTTTGCGGCCTAGTATCTTGAAGTTCCAATATACCTTGGTGCAAGCTTTCCTTTTACTTGGAATCTTTGCATTCCCTTGAGAGGTGATACTCTAAGATAAACAAAATCTCTAATCTTGAAGGTCAGTTCTCTACGTCTCTTGTCGGCATAACTCTTCTGTCTAGACTGGGCTGCCTTGAGGTACTCACGGATCATGCGAACCTTCTCTTCAGCCTCTTGCAGAATGTCCGGTCCAAATATCTGACTGTCTCCGGTTTCTAACCAATTTAAAGGGGTACGACACTTTCTTCCATATAAGGCTTCAAATGGGGCCATTTGCAAACTGGCTTGATAACTGTTGTTATAGGAAAACTCCGTGAAAGGCAGACAATCTTCCCACTTAGCTCCATAGGCTAGAACACAGGCTCTCAGCATATCTTCAAGTATCTGATTTACTCTTTCAGTCTGTCCATTAGTCTGAGGGTGGTAAGCGGTGCTAAAGGCTAATTTGGTTCCCAAGGCTTGGTGCAAACTTCTCCAAAATCTTGAGGTGAATTGGGTTCCTCGATTAGAAACTATGGTTTTAGGGACTCCATGCAAACTAACAATTCTGGATATATAGAGATCTGCCAGCTGTCCGGAGGTATAAGTGGTCTTGACAGGAATAAAGTGGGCAACTTTGGTCAGTCTATCCACAATGACCCAGATAGAGTCATTTCCACGGCTAGACCTTGGAAATTCAGTGATGAAATCCATTCCAACAGATTCCCACTTCCATTCCGGAACTTGCAAAGGTTGCAGCAATCCCGCAGGACGTTGATGTTTAGCCTTGACTCTTTGACAAATGTCACACTTAGATATGAACGATGCAATCTCACGCTTCATCCTATGCCACCAAAATTTCTCCTTCAGATCTTGATACATCTTAGTTCCACCGGGGTGGATGGAGTAAGGCGTCTCATGGGCTTCCTTCATAATAACTTCCTTCAATTCTGAGTCCGCCGGCACACAAATACGTCCTTTATACCAAAGAACTCCTTGATCATCTTCTTCAAATCCTGGCAACTTGCCGGAACTAATTCTGCGCTTAATTCCGTCAATACTCTCATTTCCCTTCTGGGCTTCTTTTATTTGGCTCATCAAGGTGGGTTGAAACTGAAGGTTGGCTAGGAATCCTTGACTGACTAGTTCCAATCCAACCCTTTCAAACTCTTGGTGCAACATGGGTTGCTCCTCTTTGATCATCATATTCAACGAGCATGGCTTCCTACTCAATGCATCGGCCACTACATTGGCCTTACCAGGGTGATAATGAATTTCCAGATCATAATCCTTGATCAACTCTATCCATCTTCTTTGCCTCATGTTTAACTCCTTTTGGGTGAAAATATACTTCAAACTCTTGTGATCAGTGTAGATCTCGCAACGGTTACCCATAAGATAGTGCCTCCATGTCTTCAAAGCTAGAACTACGGCTGCTAACTCCAGATCATGGGTTGGATAGTTTTCTTCATGAGGTCAAAGCTGCCGGGAGAGGTAAGCTATGACCTTGCCTTCTTGCATTAACACACAACCAAGTCCAAGTTTGGAGGCGTCGCAATAGACATCAAAGTTCTTGGTGATATCGGGCATGGTTAGGACGGGGGCGGTTACCAATCGCTTCTTGAGCTCTTGAAAACTTTCTTCACACTGAGAGCTCCATTCAAACTTCTTGTCCTTCTTCAACAATTGGGTCATGGGTCTGGCAATGCTTGAAAACCCTTCAACAAATTTGTGGTAATATCCTGCTAATCCGAGAAAACCTCTAACTTCCGTTTGAGTGGTAGGGGCTTCCCATTCCATGACTGATTTGATCTTCTTTGGGTCTACTGATATTCCTCCAGCTGATAGTACATGGCCTAAGAATCCAACTTCCTTCAACCAAAACTCACAATTACTAAACTTGGCATATAGCTGATGTTCTCTCAGGGTTTCTAGGATTAATCTCAGATGGGTTGCATGCTCTTCTTCAGACTTGGAGTAGATAAGAATGTCATCAATGAATACAACAACAAACTTATCCAAAAACTCCATGAAAACCTTATTCATGAGGTTCATGAAATAGGCAGGGGCATTGGTTAATCCAAAGGACATTACTGTGTACTCATACAATCCGTATCGGGTAGTGAAGGCTGTTTTGGGTATATCAGTTGCACGGATCTTCAGTTGATGGTATCCAGTTCTAAGGTCTATCTTCGAGAAGACTTGAGCTCCGGTCAATTGGTCAAACAGATCATCAATCTTAGGGAGAGGATACTTATTCTTGATGGTAACATCATTTAGCTTGCGGTAATCAGTGCACAGTCGGCTGGAACCGTCACTTTTATCCACAAACAAGACAGGTGATCTCCAAGCAGAAGAACTTGGCTGAATCAATCCCTTACTCAAAAGGTCATCCAATTGCTTCTTTAACTCCACTAGTTCAGCTGGGTTCATACGATAGGGTCGTTGGGCTATAGATCCCGTTCCGGGGATAAGCTCAATGATAAACTCAATATCCCGATCCGGTGGCATTCCGGGTAGCTCATCGGGAAAAACATCCGGGTATTCACAGACGATGGGGACTTGTTCCAGAGTTGGCCCTGAGATACTCTTATGACATCTAGGGATTTGGGTGGGTTTAACTGACACATGCTTTACTATAATTCCATGGCTACTCCTCATAGTGATGGTCTTTTTGGCACAATCTATAATTCCTTGATGTTGAGACATCCAATCCATACCTAGGACTACTTCCAATCCCTTGGTTCCTCACACAATCAAACTGGCTAAGAATGATATCCCATGGATTTCTATGGGCACTGCCAAGCAGGTCCAACTAGCCTTTGTTACTGACCCAGGTATTTGCACAGACATGGTATTTTTCAGGGGTGTTGGTTGAAGTCCACTTTTATCCACGAATAACTGAGTAACAAACGAATGTGAAGCTCCAGAATCAAACAGAACTCTTGCAGGAACTGAATTAACAGGGAACATACCAAGCACAATGTCGGTTGCTTCCTGAGCTTCTTCAACGTTCATGTGGTTCAGACGGCCTCGAGGGTGAGGCTGGTTCCTTGGTGGATAATTCTTGCCATTTCCAACCCGACGCTATTGCTGAGCAGGAGCAGTGGTCTTGGATGCATCATTCAGCTTCTTAGGGCATTCATTGGAGTAGTGCCCCTTGATTCCGCACTCATAACAGGTAACACCAGACTTGTCACCAGACTTGGGCAGCGCAGTTGCTCCATTTGGCCTTGGAGTATTGGGGTTGAATTTGTTGCCATTAGGTCTTGGAGGTGCATGGTTGAAGTTGTTGCCGGGCGGACGGTTGGGAAAGTTGGGACATGGAGCAGGTGCAGATGGCCTCATAGGTCTAGGGGCGAAACCCATAGGTGGATTTCCCCTTGGCTTCTGCGAGTTGCTTGAGTTGCCTTGATACATCATACAACGCTTGCGGTTCTCTGCAGCTTGCTTGAGTTTGCCTTCCATCTGAATGGCAGAGTCAACCAATGACTCCAGGTTTGCAAAGGGAATGCTGACCAAAACACATTGCATCTCATCATGAAGTCCATTCAGAAACCTCTCTTGCTTCTTCTCATTGGTGTTGGTGTCATCTGGGGCATACCTAGACAAGGTAAGGAACTTGTCACGGTAGTCAACCACAGATAGGGAACCTTGTTTCAAATTTCTGAACTCATCTCTCATCCTTTTAACCAATCCCAAAGGAACATGGGCTTTGCTAAACTTGCTCTTGAACTCCTCCCAAGGCATCACATACCCTTGGGCTTGCATTGCACGAGTGCTATCCCACCAAGCTCTTGCGGCTCCCGCAAGATAGTGGGTGGTGTACAAGACGTTCTCACTTTCACCAACTTTGGCGACTGCCAAATTGTTCTCCATAGTGCGAAGCCAGTCATCAGCATCTAAGGGTTCTTCAGACTTAGTGAACATAGGTGGGTTGGTGTTTTGGAAACTCCTTAACTTGGATCGGTGATCACCATGGCCATTGTTGTCGGTGTTCTGGATACCGGGGTATCCCGGTCCACCTGCTCCTGGGCCCCGTCATCGGCCCATCTTCAGCCCAGGGGAGAATCAACAATCTTCGCTACGGAGAAGACCCTCACGAGGAGGCGCCTCGTGAGGAGAACGACGACAGAAATCGCTAAGGACCAGAAGACCTCCTCACGAGCCCCTGCTGGTGAGGAGAGGAGGTACGCCCACGTCAGCCTAGCACGTTTTCGTGCGGAGCAAGAAGATAACGGGCAGAAGACCGCGTACTGCCCACGCTACCCCCGACAGGGAGGAGACCAACTTTCTCTGTGCCTGCCCAAAGCGGCACAGTGGCAGTTGGCCACCCCCCTAAATATAACATGGACGGTGCAGGGCGCCAAAGGAGGACGTCAGCCTCCTCCACCCACTCTTGTGGACCGGCGCCGCTACCCTACGAAGACCAAGTCTACAGAAGAACATAGTCTACAGCTGTCCTCCCTCCTTGGCCGTGTGTGGCAACCCCTTCCCCAAGAAGATAAGGGGAAGGAGGACCTTGGCGCTATAAAAGGAGGGGGAGGCCACCCCTTAGAGGGGATCCGGTCTAATCTGATCTTCATCTTCTTCGAGCTGCTAGTTGGGCACGCAGGTTCTTCAACCTCTGGCCAACTAGAGCTTTGTAACCAAGGCCTTGTACTCCTCGCGAGGTGTCGCGTCGCAATACAAGAAGGCAGGAAGTAGGGGTTTTACCTCACCACGAGGGCCCTGAACCTGGGTAAAGCTCGGTCTCCCTCTCTGCAGTGCGTTGCGTGTCCGACAATCGAGGCTTCCGTCACCGTGTTTCGTTGCGATCCAAGATCTCACACGTTCAGCCCCCTGCGTTCGAATCCTTGGGTCCGTCGCGTGGTACCCCGTGTTCTTGCGACACGAAATCCATCGACAATTGTTTTCTCCTTCACCATGGCCATTTCCATTGCCATTGTTGTGGTTCATTGCCATCTGGGTTAGTTGCTGAAGAGTGGCCAAGTTAGCTTGGCGCTCGGCTCGGGCTGCTTCCCGGTCTTCCATGATCAACCTTAGCAGTTCTGCTACTTCCGGGTTTGGAGGTGGGGGTACTCGTGGCATCTGAAGATAAGGTGTGTAAGACAAGAGGGAACAACTAATGGCTAAGATTTAAATGTAACATGGATGATGCAATTTTTGTCTTACTAAGGCCTTAAGGGCCAAATTCATATTTCATTCAACAAGCATCAAACATACCATACACATACGAGTTCACACATTACAAATGGTTTACATCAAACCATTGCGACTCGTCTACTAGAGAGGGGGATACAACTCACACCTACACGAAGTGACTTAAAGTAAACTCATAACTAGATAACCCGGGGATCTCCCATCTAAACAGCAGGCTCCTCGGGGTCTTCCTCCTCATCATCCTCGATGAATCCATTATCCTCATCATCCTCCTGATCATCAAGGTCCTCCATGAAGTCATCCTCGTCACTAATGAGGGCATTATCCTCCTTGCGGGGATCAATGCCTTCCTCCTCACCAAGGTGGCTCTCTAGACTCTCAATGTACTCAGTCAGCTCAGCCACATTGGCCTTCAACTCCTGAATGGTCTGATCCCTCTCATCGCGCTGGCGGCGAAGGCTCTTGCGATCCCTAGCAAGGATCCTGATGGTGCTCCTTGCCTCCACCAGTGCGAAGTGCTCAAGGTTGGCCTTGGTACGGGCACGATCTGCCTCCTGCTGAGTGGAGTACAGCAAGAAGTCCATGTGATCGATATAGGTACTCGGTTCATTTTGCCCTGGCATGTTTGTGGGACGCCCGTCCGCATCACGCCGAGCAAAGTTCCTAAAGCGCTCCCCCTGGATCTCCTCCACATGCAGTCCGCACAGGCGGGCGTGCATCTCCTGCATACCTCGGACCAAACCATCGGCCCAAGTGTTCTCCACAAGCTCGAACTTGATCCTTGGAGAACTCAAATCTCCCTTCTTGCCACGGCAATTGGCCCTGATAAGCCACCGTAGCTCTCCATCCGGGTGCTCATTGAGCACGGCTCCCTTGAACTCCGGATATAGACGATCTAGGAACAAGGTCAGGGTGGTGAGGTCGCGCTCGAAACAAAGGCTGCCACCATGGCCCAACTGGTACTGCTCAGTGAATACCGGGGCCATCTACAAAATTTTAGATTAGATTAAGTTAGTGATCAACTCAAGTGTGCAAAATTTTAAGTAGGTAAAAACTGAATCATGTACAAAGCTTTGTAAATAGAGAGGAAAAGACTAAGCAATTTTAAACCATTACTTATCTCTTTGCTCTTATAAAGGTTTCATTTAACGCCCATTCTAACTAAGGTCTCCTATGGTCAGCCTAGGCTGTGATACCAACTTGTGACACCCCCGAATTTATCACAAATTCGAAGTGCCCGTTATGTATTCCACCACAATCCTAGAATCATTGTTGTGATACACATAACGTAGTTGGTACCCAGTTCCATAGACATTACAATACGAGGGTTCAAATACAATGGTCATAGTGACCAAGTTCATATTACAACATAATAAAGCAGCGGAAATAACGTCTTCGGGTCCATGCCTTCACCCTACAGGCAATGGCGACTCAGTAGAAGATCTTAGTTCTGATACTCTTCTTCATAACCTTCCTCCGGATACTCTTCCCCATAGTCTGGCCAAGTTGATAGCCAGGGACACAGCCATGAGTACATTGGATGCACTCGCAAACCATCTTATAAATGAAACGATGAAGTAGATATGCAAGGTTGGTAGGGTGGACTAAGCACTAAGTTTATTTGCAAAAGCTAGTTTTATTTCCCAAGAAGGTTCATTATTTAGAGAAGAGGATTTAATTCCCTAAGTAAATCTAAAGAGGAACTTCAAGTGTGTCAATATCAATGTCAAGTCAAGTCATTCACCAAGTTCATCATAAGTTGTTTACATTCTTGACAAAAGTCAAGTACAGCTTGCCAACTGTCCATGACCGCGGACGCGGCTATTCGAATAGTTTTGAAACCTCTACAGAGGGGTACACTTTACCCACAAGATTCGATACATCTGCTAGGAGAAATCCACGGATCGTCATACACAAAGTATGCGAGGTTCAGATAATCAAACAAACTCTTTCACTTGCTCACTCTAGTATCGGATCCTTTCCTAGAGCCCGAGACACGGACATCTCCGTTCCGGCGTCTCTAGTTTTGCCCGCTCCAGGATGCTGGATGAATGGAAATTTTCCACTCGGTTCAGAAGTACCCGCGCACGGTGCACTTCCCATTTAGGGGTAGTGTGGTCATACGGTAATGGTTGGCTCACATGGTACATCACTTATTATCATTTAGCAAATATGTTCCATAGTCCTTAGTCAAGATTATTTTTCCTTCATAAAACCATCATGTAGGAGAATCTCCATTTCAAGTTTTCAAGTTCAAGTCACCAAGTTCAAATGGGGTTCCACTTAGAGATGGCCTCAATTTTATTAGCGACTAAGCAACTATATTAAGTAATGATACCACTAAAATAGGGTTGGATAAACTCAGCTTGATGCTCTTGCTAAGCAAGATATCACTACACATCTATCATTCTACTCTAGCAATTAAATCATGCAATTTACTTAAAACAAGTAGAATGCAATAGTAAAACTAGGCATGTGGAGTATGATTCAAAAGATGGCTTGCCTTGGTTGGCCAAGTGTCCGGGGTAGTCTTCTTCTTCTTGATAAAATTCCCCCTCAATATCCTCCTCAGCAACACTAGCGTCTAATAACGAATAAACACAAGGCACACAATCACTACACAATGCTAACAACACACCAAGCACACATAC
Source organism: Dactylis glomerata (assembly GCA_007115705.1). Classification (NCBI taxonomy): domain Eukaryota; kingdom Viridiplantae; phylum Streptophyta; class Magnoliopsida; order Poales; family Poaceae; genus Dactylis; species Dactylis glomerata. The sequence goes on along the minus strand of QXEO01000121.1, from coordinate 261,613 downwards.
TTGTTTTCAAACAATAACATTCATGTTGGATTTTATTGAGTTGGGTTGCAAGGTTTCTCCCAAGTGTTCATCAAGTGTGTAAGTTAGATTTTTCTACCAAGTGCCATAAGGGGTTTACTTTCTATGCCTTGGTATTCAACTCAGGGTATTTGGACTAGTTCAAGTGGGGAGGGATTAATTTAGTGAATTGGTATTGAGGGCAAAACTAATTCTAAGTGTATAATAGAGATCTATCATTTTATGCTACCAACTAGGATTGGATTAGGGTCTAATTGGCACCACTAACAAGGTTTGAGTTGATTAAGGTTGAGCTAAACAGTAGGGAAGTTAATTAGTGAGTTCACAAACCAAGTTTCATAATTTTAGGAGGCTTAAACAATTTTCTAGAATTTTCCTATGATTAAATAAGGTATGGTCAAAGTATTCTTATTGAATTAAATCCCTAACTCAAATTGAATTCTAACCAGTTTCAGAGGGTAGATCATTTCCTAAGCTATCCAACGCATGTTTATTTGCTAAAAATGGATTTCTAAATCTCTTGGAATTAAAGTTTGAAAATCATATCTGAAACATATTTGAAATAATTCAAAACGAGCGGGAAATAATAAAAAACGTTTCGGACCGAATTCTCAATGAACTGGGCCTATTTCCTACAGAACCCGAATGGGCCGGCCCAAATACCGCTTCGCTCTGGGCAGGAAACATTTAAAACAAAACAGACAGGTGGGTCCTACTCGTCAGGTGACTTAACGCGCCGAAACGGTATGCTGCCGTTGGATTCTAATCCAACGGCGCTTCTGCGTCGTGTCCACGGCGAGGGCGGGAGCTCACCTGCGCACGGCGAGGAAGACGACGGCGATGGCGACGCGCGTAGAGGAAACATGACTTGACGGCGAGGGGCGGAAAAGACTCCGGCAGCACTCCTCCTCCACTTCCCGGCGTCTGCTTGCTCAACGGAGGCCGAACGCGGCGGCACCTCCTGCGTCCAGTAGCTTCGCCGGCGTCGAGGGCTGCGTCGAACGAGAGCGAGCGGGGAGAAGAGAAGGTGTCTGGGAGGTAGCTGGGAGTGGTGTGTGTTCCGTCGTGTGATCGGCGGGGGCTTTTATAGGCCAGGACGTCGGGGGCGATGGCGTCCAGTAGGTGGCCGGTGCGGGGGCCCTGGCGACGTGCGACGAGCAACACCGGGCGCGGCGGCCTTGCTCGCGTGCTGGAGGGGTTCTGTCTTGGCTGCGGGGCTCTGTGGGTCGGCGCTGGCGAGGCCACGCCGGTCGGCAGCTTGCAGAGAGGAAGAAGGAGAGGAGAGGGGGTCCGAGCGGTGTCCTCCTTTTCCTTCCCTGTCTCACGGTCTGGGTCGGGGCTGGGGAGGCTGGGCTCGACAGAGGGAGTGTTCACGGCATGGCTACAGGGCCTGGGGCGAACGAGAACAGTGATGGCCCCTGTGAACTCGATTTTTCTGGATTTTGCCCGCCAGGTGCTCGATCAAATGCCCGCAAGAATTTGAATTTCAAATTTTTGAAAACGGCCACTGTGGTTCGTCAACATATTGGACAAGGGTTCCAGGGATATTTTTGTTACAAAGAAAGATGATGTTTTGCAGAAATCATATTTCAAATTTTGGGTATTGTCACTGTTTCAGATTCAATCTTTGGCTGATGTTTGAGTTAAGTTCTGATTTGAATTTTGGTTAGAAACTTCTTGGTCAAGCTCAACTAGCTGCCCACACCTTTACTTGAGTTACAGATTTCTTATTCTAAGTGCTCAAAGTAGGGTAGTCAATAAGAATTTCTAGATCAACTTTTTCTTCTCTTTTTCTTTCTTTCTTTTGTTTCTGGTTTCTTTAGCTCTTAAAATTCTTCTCTAATGCTTCTGTTGGTTAAGTTAGAATTAACTAACTATTGCATAACAAATTATAACACACATGAAATCATAAAAGACATGTAATAGAAAATATATGCATACATGCAATATGAGTGAAAAAGTTTTAATTGGTCCAAAATTTGGCACTTCAATTAATAGGAAATGGATTACAAATTCTTGGGTTGTTACAAGTATTCTTCAACTTCTCCCTGAGAAAAGTTAGTGCCATTATCGGTGATGATGCTATGTGGGATGCCGAATCTAACCACAATGTCCTTGACGAATTTTAGGGCAGTTTTGCCATCAAGTTTTCTGATGGGCTTAGCTTCTACCCACTTCGTGAATTTGTTTACCGCTACCAGGAGGTGCGTGAATCCCAAAGGTGCTGTTTTTAGCAGACCCACCACGCCCAGCCCCCAGACCGTGAAAGGCCAAGTTATAGGGATCATATGCAGTGTTGTGGCGGGCATGTGGGTTTACTTGGAATACATCTGGCAACCTTGGCAGAGCTCCACGATGCGGTCTGCATCTGCCTTGGCTGTAGGCCAGTAGAACCCATGGCGGAATGCCTTAGCTACGAGGGATCTGGCGGCGGCGTGATGCCCACATTCGCCTTTGTGGATCTCTCTTAGTATTTCGATTCTATCCACTTGGGATATGCACTTCATGAACACTCCCGAAGTACTTCTCTTGTAGAGCTGGCCATCGATGATGGTGTACGCTTTTGCTCTACATTCAATTTGTCTCTTTTGGACTTCATCTTTGGGTAGCTTCTTGGTTGTCAGATACTCCAGGTAGGGCTCTGCCCATGGCGGGTTGCTTGGCAAAACCGCCATAATGGGGGAGCTCGCTAGTTCCAGATTTTTTGGATCTACCATCTTGACCGATGGTACGTGCAGATGCTCGAGGAATACGCCTGGCGGGACTGCCTTTCGGCTAGACCCTAGCTTGGACAGGGTGTCGGCTGCCATGTTATCTTCTCGTCGTACGTGCTTTATGTCGTAGCCGAGGAAACTTTTGGCCATCTCGTCCACTTCGTCTCTGTAGGCTGCCATGACTTCGTTCCAAGCCTTGTATGTGCCAGCCACCTGCTGAGCGACAAGGTCAGAGTCTCCACAACACATGATGTGTTGTACGCCGATCTCCTTTGCGACGCGTAGCCCGTGCAGTAGCGCTTCATACTCCATGATATTGTTAGTGGTGGGGAAGTGGATTTTGAGAACATAGCTGAGCTTATCTCCCTTAGGGGATTTGAGTGTCACTCCAGCCCCCGAGCCGTGTAGCAGCTTTGAGCCATCAAAGTGCATCACCCAATGCTCCGATTCTGGGACGGGCATAGTCTCCTGTGCTTCCTTCCAATCTGCCATGAATTCTGCCAAAGCCTGGGACTTGATGGCGGTGCGAGGCTTGTAGTCGGTGTCGAAGGAGGCCAGTTCAATGCCCCACTTTGCAACTCATCCTGTTGTGTCGCTGTTGATGATGATGTCCTTCAGTGGAGCCTTGCTCACCACTGTGATCTTATGGTGATAGAAGTAATGCCGTAACTTGCGGGAAGCTAGGAAAACTCTGTATGCCAACTTCTGGTAGTGAGGGTAGCGCTGCTTGGATTCCGTCAGGACCTTGCTGACATAGTAGACTGGTCTCTGTACACCGTACTCTTGCGCTTCTTCCTTGCGTTCTACCACGATGGCGATGCTGATGACCCTGTTGGTTGCCGCCATGTACAATAACATGGGCTCCTGGTCTTCGGGAGCTGCTAGGACTGGTGCAGTGGATAGCACTCTCTTCGGATCCTTGAGCGCAACGTCTGCCTCGTCGGTCCTGACGAATTCGTCTGATTTCTTCATCAGCTTGTAGAGTGGCAAAGCCTTCTCGCCAAGGCGACTGATGAATCTGCTCACTGCTGCCATGCAGCCTGTGAGTCGCTATACGTCCTTCAGGTCATTAGGCCGGGAGATCTCGAGGATAGCCTTGATTTTCTCCGGGTTGACTTCAATACCGCGGTGGGAGACGATGAATCCTAGGAGTTGTCCAGCTGGTACCCCGAAGATGCACTTTGTGGGGTTGAGCATCATATTGTATTTCCTTAGGTTGTTGAAGGTCTCCTGCAGATCCGCTATAAGGTCGTCCTGCTTCTTGGACATGACGGTGATGTCGTCCACATATGCGTGGATATTGCGTCCGATTTGATCCGCCAGGCACTTTTGCATGGTGTGCTGGTACATTGCTCCTGCGTTTTTCAGGCCGAATGGCATTGTCACATAGCAATATGTGCCATAAGGTGTCACAAACGAGGTAGCAAGCTGATCGGATTCCTTCATCTTGATCTGGTGGTAACTCGAGTAGGCATCTAAGAAACATAGCAGCTCCGATCCCGCCATCGAGTCAATGACTTGGTCAATACGAGGCAAGGGAAAATGTTCTTTGGGATACGCTTTGTTCAGACCGGTGTAATCTACATACATGCGCAGAACCTTTGTATTTTTCTTAGGAACTAACATGGGATTTGCCACCCACTTTGTATGGATCACTTCTTTGATGAAGCATGCTTTCAACAGCTTGGAGATTTTCTTTGCTATGGCACGATGTTTTTCATCTCCGAAGCACCTCATTGCTTGTGTTATTGGCTTGGAGCCAGGAACTATCTGCAGGGCATGCTCGGTAAGTTCCCTGGGTACACCTGTCATGTCAGATGGCTGCCATGCGAAGATGTCCCGATTCTCATGGAGGAACTCGATGAGCGTGCTTTCCTATTTGGGGGATAGGCTTGTCCCTATTGAGGTGGTCTTGGCGGCATCGCCAGTGACAAGCTCCACCTGCTTTGTATCAACTGTAGGCTTGAAGGTAGGCGGGAAGGCGGATACTTCCTGCTTGGATGCCGGCATCTCCGCGGGGTCCGTGGTGGCATGGATTTCCTTGAACTCCTCGCCAAAGAACACTGCTTCCACAAAGGCGGCTTCTCCGTCCTCGCACTCCTTGGCCTTCCTGAAGCTGCCATAAACTGTGATGATGCCGTCAGGTCCTGGCATTTTCAGCTGGTTGTAGATGTAGCATGGCCTGGCGTGAAAACTGTGGAAAGCAGGGCGGCCGAAGATCACGTGGTATGTACTCTTGAAAGGGACCACCTCGAAGGTTATGGGCTCTTCGCAGTAATTATTTTCATCACCGAAGGCGACCTTGAGAGTGATGGACCCGAGGGACTTTCCTTGGTGGCCAGGAACCACTCCATAGAAAGTGATAGCACTATGGCGGAGTTGGGTCTTGGTGAGGCCTAGCTTTGTTAGGGTTTCCACGTACATGATGTTCAGGCTGCTACCGCCATCCATCAGACACTTGGAGAACTCGTAGCCTTAGATCAGGGGGTTAACCATCATGGCGTAGTATCCATCCGAGATGTGCACAATCCATTAATTTTTTTTTAAATAGAAGCAAGATGAGATAGAGATTTTTATCCTAGGGTCTTCCTATTTCTAATTCCAAACCTAGGGTCTCGATCCTACAGGCAACACTATGCTCTGATACCATTTGTGACGACCCGCCTTTTACTAAAGGCAAATCTCCTGTGTATCTGTGCCATTCCCTGGATCAGTAGATAGCACCACAGTACAAAATAAGTAATCATTGCAATAGCATCAATATTACAACGTAAATCTAGTTACATAGGTCTTCAACCTTACGAGTACACAGCATAAGGCATAGTTGCAGTGAGCCTCCATTCTTCATCACGTGCCACAGGCAAACATGTTGGAATGTAGTCTCGAGATCCTACTCCTGGTTCCATACTCGACAGTAAAACCTGCACGTTTGAATATGCAGCCCCAGAGGGGTCAGTACAATGATGTAATGGCAAATGACACATATTTGGTGGCATTTTGTGGAAAGACTATACTACATGACATTTGGCTGGTGGATCTCATAGGCTGATTGCATAAAGCCAATTTTATCCTATAAAACCTTTTTAATACTTTCTTTCAACAAATTTTATTTTTCAAGGGTCAAGACAACCCCCATACACTACATACTGGCCGGTATGTAGTTCTGGGCGCAACTCAACAAAGTTGGAACCTCAGGCACCACCACCCCTCGGAGTGTATGGTCCTTAGTTCCTGCCTAGGGGTTTCTAGACAAATTTTAATAATTCAGAATCGGTGATGAGATTATTCCGTACATTCCATGTCTAGAGACTCAATTGTCCATAACCGAGGACACGGCTAATCGATTAGTTTTATACACCTTGCAAGGGTTGTGCACTTTCACCTTACGATTCATTTTATGCCCATACATAAAATGAAACGAGACCTTTTAGAAGGAGAGGACAACTAACTTGGCAAGCACCGTTCCCAACCTATAATTTGACTACCACCACTTCTTGCCGACAAGTTGCACTCCCACATTCTAATCAGTCAAGACAGAGCCCATAATGTCATAAGGCTGCACTGGAAGTAAAATAAGCATGGAAGACATAGCCATCTCTTTATTCCTGGGTGGCCATCCCGAGCGGCATTCGGTTCCCACATCCTCTTATGAGGCTTGCGTCCCCGAACCCACCTACCTCGCCTCATCTTATCAAACCATTCCACCCAGGTGTTTCATTTTAGTTGAAGTTCTTAACTTTTCACAAAACACTTTTCAAGTGATCTTAGCATGGCATCAATATTAACAGAGTATTTAGCATCCTATCAGGTGGGGTTTGAGGGATAGCTACACACTACTAGGATCTAAGCATTTGATAAAACAGTTGAGTAAAGCACCTATCATGCATACTACAAGAGGTGAATATACTAATGCATAAGTAAAGTGGGTAGGGAACATGTGTGTCACTTGCCTTTTTGAAGAATACGATCTTTCCACTTTTCTCAACTAAGCACGTAGCTCTTCGCACAAACTATAGCACAGAAATAACATAACATAAACATACCATACCAACACAATCAAACAATTCAAACAATTGAAAAGTATTTGTTTAACAATTTAGATTTATTGACATGTTATGATAGAAAGATATGGCAAAGGATTCATGATTTGTGAGATAAGAATTTGAGAGTTTAGTTGGGAAAGATCAATATGATATGAGAGAGAATTGGGCTAGGCAAATATAATTGATGAAGTTTTTATACTTTATTAAAGCATGAATGAGTTTTAGGAAATGCTCATGTGAAATAATTTACACAAGAGTCGATTTGTGCAACAACAATACTAGTGAGTAAATGTGACAACAATTACTCTTAAATAGTATCTATTGCACCTGGGAACTAGGCTGGGTTTTAAGAATGCTTGAAGTACTCAATTAGCACATTTGCAAGTTGAATAGTTCAATACATGTGAACAAAACTAAGTAGGTATTGGATTGGGATGGTCAAGTGATTGGTAAGGACTGATATTGGAGGACATGGCTCAAATGGTTCATTGATCAACATGGTGTATAACACATACTATGGTATGGGTTATAACAACACCACATTAACAAAATCTAAGTTTGAGATGAATTCATATTCTACTCAAGTAGCATAATTGCAATTTGAATATATATGAATTAGACAAAATATGATGAGTGAGATCTCTATGCTTTATCAAAGCATATTGGATCTTGGAATATCTCATGTGGGTAAATCACATAAGAGACAAAATAGTGCAATAGCAATACTATTGAATAAGTGTGAGAACAATTATTCTTAAATAGTATATATTACACTTAAGCTTAGGTTAGGATTCTTATAACATTGAAGTACTCAATTAACTCAAATGCAAATTGAATAGTTCAATGCAAGGTTAAGATTGAGTAGACATAAATAAATGGCTATAGGTAAAGGATATGGTTTAGGAATGACTTATGTGAATAGATTCACAAAAGTATTGAATAATGCAACATAACACCACTGAATAAAGTGTGATAACACTTACTCAAAATAGTACATGTTACACATAGGCTTGGGGTCGAATAAGATTGGATGTTATTTAGTATGATGGTTACGGATAGGTATGATCATGAGCTATGGTAGTAGAATTGAATTAATACCTCAACAGCAAGAGTAGAACTGATGGTTAAGATATGTCTCACTTTACTCAAATAACTCAATTGAAATTTGAATAGGTGTGAAATAGACATGATGTACTTAGATGGATATGACATTGGATCAAAGTGATCTCAAGACGATATTTGATAGCTAGGTATGATCGTAGGGTTTTCTAAAGTAGAAGGAAACATTGATTGAATTAGGGATAGAATTAATCTATATATAGGAATACTCAAATTCTCATATTAGAATTTGAATAATTATGAAGTGGTTCAAGAAATTATGGGAGTGATGCTACTGGATAGCTTGTAGTAATACAAAGCTACTGCAATTGGAATCATTCTAAAATAAGTTATAGGATTTGAACTATGATCAAAATAGTGATTTGGACAAATTTGAATGCACAAAGTGTGTGCACATATCAAATTTGGATTTTATTGATTCTATGATGTTCTGCGTGTTGAGAGGATTCCAAAGACTACAAATTTGTAATTTTTTGATGGACAGAACAAAAGATATGTATTTGACAAGCTAACAGAAGGGTTTAACTCAATTTGAAAATAGTTTCAAATTGAACCCATAAAATATAAGATTTTATGGTACTGCTGGGTTCTAGACTTCCTAAGGATTCCAACTATACCAAATTTGTAATTTTTGGACTTACAGATCAAGAGTTATGATTTTTCAAAGTTTCAGCCCCAAATCTGATTCAATTTCTATTTTGAAAATCTGTTTGATTTAGACGAGGCCACGTGGCGCAATAGGACTGGCCGGTACCATTTCGTTCGGATCGGTACTGAGGCCATTGGATTAAAAGGGGATTGGATGGATCAGATCTGAGCATACCCCTTCGTTAAGTGAGTCTTTCGGGAATGTTGGATTAAGATCTGAGGGTCAATGAGGAGAGGGAGAGAGATCTCACAGTGAGGCTAGGGTTCCGGCCATCTTCTCCGGTGAGGCGTGCAGAGGGTGGACGGCGGCGGCGTTCTGCTGGTCCTGGTGATCAACGGCGGGCAGTACGGGGTGCGGCGAGACTCGTAGAACTCGCGTGCATGATCGGAGTGCCTCGGCGGGGTCTTCTGCGGCGTCAGCACGCGGACGGAGGTCTCCAAGCGACGGCGTCTCTGTTGTTGATGTAATCCGTCGATTTTCTGCAGGAAAAGGTGCGGGGATGGTCTGAGATGATGCGCAAGAGAGAGGGAACGGAAAAGGGTAAGAAATTGGTGGCTTTGGCTCACGGATTTGTCGTCCAGTGCTCGGGATGGTCGCTGTACTGGGAGGTTTCCGGCGAGCAATCGCCGTGGATTGGCGGAAGATCTTGGGAGAGGAAGGAGAGGGAAATGGGGAGGGGAACCAGGGGAGAGAGGGGGGGTGTCGACTCGGTGCCGTTTGGCCTTTTATGGCGAGGGGAAGTGGGGGCGTGATCGGGGCAGGAGGCGTTTCCAGTGGAGGAAGAAACTGATGGAGGAGAAGATGCCGACAGGTGGGACCCACCTGGCAGCGAGAGGGAGGGAAAGAGGGTACCGGTTCGGGAGTTGGCCGGGTGGGCCGTGGGCCAGAAGTTTGGCTGGGCTGATTCGTTTCCCCCCGGGCCCGTTTTATATTTTTCTTTCTTTCTTCTTTTTTTCCTTTTTCTGTTTCTTGTTTATTTCATATCCTTTTCGAAATTGGTCCAAATTGATTCAAACCAATTTGTAAATTTTTCTAAAAATCAACTTAACATTCTAAGATAGTAAGAAACATGTTTTCATAAATAAAACTAATTTTTCAAATAAAACTCTATAATTTAGCCAAAAGGGCTTATTTGCATAAACCAAAGTAGAAATAGGATTTTAAGTACTCCTTTTAAATTCATAGAATAAACTTTACAAAAATAGTTTTTGAAATATAATTTTCAAACATTCCTTTGGCATTGAAAACTTTATAAATCATTTTGTAAATATCCCTTTGCAAGATAGCTTGCATGGGTTCGAATAAACACAAAATAGTATTTTGATACTTGACCTTTCTCAAAGAGGTTCTTCAGGAAAAATAATAGAAAGTTTAAAATAGTTTTCTAATAAGGCTTTCAAATAGACTCAAAAGTTTTAAATCCTTGTGAATTTCCAATCATCTCAAGCAAAACAAAAGTAAAAAAATTTCCCCCAAAATTTGATAAAATCTTGGGTCGTTACAGACTACCACCCTTAAAAGAAATCTCGTCCTCGAGATTGGAGAGGCTTAGAAAGAAAGTAGGTTTAGGTTATCTGGGTTTAGGTATCTGGGTGGCTACCACCCTTAAAAGAAAATTCCTCTCGGTGGTATCTTGATGCTTCCTTAGGCACTTGCATTTTGTTCCCAGCTTGCATCCACCGTTGTGCGAATTTCCTTGAACTGCTCTTCTCAGAAGTTTTGATATTCAGAACTATGTTCAAAAGTGGGCACACCAAGGGTTCCATCCAATTCTGGTGATAAGCAGATATCATCCATCGCGTTGTCATCAACAAGGTAGTCCACATCTTCATTTACAATAGGTGGGTGTCTATTCACAATTCCGGGCACCAACCTTCCTTATGGGGTTGCTTGAGGTAACCTTACTTTATTGTAGAGCTTTCTATCCAACGGGGTATTTGTTGAACTACTTTGGACACTGAGGAGTCACTCTTTGGTTCAATCAGAGGACCAAGATGAGTTGTCTCCTCTTTGGGTCATTCAGAAGACCAAGCTGAGATGGTATCCGCTTTCTTATCGTCATCCTTAGAGGTTCTTCATCTTATGGTTGCTTCCTTATACCATTCTGCTCTTCAATTTTCCACGATACCATTCTGTTCTGGTAACCTTCCTGGTTGTTGCACATCTTCCAAGAACGTGTATCTAGCCCTTTTCTTGGTCGGTCCTTACCAAGGCTAAGATTGCATACAGGCTATCACTATACTCCTTGTTGCTTTTTAGCTGATTTTCATTGTAGAGTCTCAAAAGATGACTCAGTGCCAAGTGCTGCATGCTTGCCCCACGAACATGATGAGACCACACATCCCAATGAATTAGGATGGCATCTCTCTGCTGTCTTCTCATGTATTTCATAGGGGTAAACAAGGTGGACTCTGTAAGAGGTACTTGCACCTTTAAGGGACGGAAGGTCGCCTTTTAACCAGTATTGTTGAATTCATTCAAGTTACCGGAGCAAGTCGTGCTACTTGCCATAGGTACAAGATGGTCCTTAAGAATTCCTTTAGCAACCGTCTTCATAGTTGTTGAAAGGCGCTGAACAACTTGATCATATCTCGAAGATGAACTCTTTCTCAGGGAAAAAGGGATCTAACGAAGCTCTCATGGGCAGGAAAATAGTTCCATGGGTTTGGAGAGTTGCTTCATAACATCGTAGGTCGGGATGGGGTAGACTTCGGTTGCGTATAGCTTTAGAATCAGGAGGCAATCTCATAGGTAGTGGTGGTTGTCTCTGTCGTGACTCTCTGGAGAGGAGTGACTTCTCTTTTATAGGCTCAGGGAGGTAGCCGAATAGTCACGTGGGGAGTCGAAACGAAAAGTCGGGGAGTTGAATTGAAGCCGAAGTTGAACAGTCTTCGCATTCAAAGCCCACTGAGCAACACGTTTTCTGATTCGTGTAGCCGTTCAAGTACCAAAACATCCTCACCGTATTCCTACGTTTTGGCCACTGGCTCACTATAAGGGATGTAATATATTATCCTCCTAAGGTTATGGTTTAACGACGTCATCTCTCATATAGGTATGTCTCTCTAGATTCACCATTCCTCATACAAGAGCGAACAATATGAGTAGTCGTCACGGGGCGCAAATCCATGTCGCACCCAATCATTACCTTGTATTTGGTTTGGTGCATCTCGCATTCTAACTCTTGGTCAACCTCACTAGCTTTTAAACAAAAGTTTTGTTGAAATTGGAACCAAGTTCCCAAATTCTATTTTGAAATTTGAAAACAAAATCTATCGTTCCTAGCTAGAGGTTTTCAACAAAGCTCATGGCAATAAACTTTAAGTTGTAGATCCTTTGGTTTGCCATTTAAGAGGAATTAAAATCCTTTCCATTGCTCTATTTGCTCTTTCCATTACTCTGTTTGGCCTTTCCACCTTTCTTGCATGAGGTGGTTGAATAGTAATACTTCCACTTTAGCTACACCTTGAGGTGTTTTCTTGTTGTTTGTGTGGTATCCTTCAGCTATTCTAGCTTACTGGAGTCTTGGGGTATCATCCTTTGTGCACTCTCTGGTGTAATGTTCCAGTCTTTTGTACTTGAAATACTATCTCTTGTTGTTGTACTCTGTATCCTTATCTCCAACTGAGGGTCATTGTAGTTGTTCTGTCGTTGAGAATAATTTGGTTTTGGGTTTTAGGACAAGTGTAGGTCTTAGCATAGATGAGAAATAGATAGAAGAGATCTAAAGAAGAAAAATTCTTACCCAAAATAATAGATCAAAACAATTTATCCTACAAGCAATATCTAACAAACATTCATCATAACAAGCAAACTAGTTCTCAAACAAACGGGAAGGTACGATCATCCACAAGTTGGTATGACCATAACGTTTATTACACGTCGTGGCTTATTAAAATTTTCTAAATGGAGGTCCAACTAAGGCTTCTTGGTACTCTTCTAAGCAGATCTATTGTTCTGTTCTAGCTGCTTCAGTAGATTGGAAATTTGCTCATCCTTGGTGGTGATGAGGTCTCCTTGATCACTAAGTTCAGATACCAACTTTTCCATGTCACCTTGAAGTTGGCTTATGGTTTCCTTCAATGTAGTAGTGTCTTCCTTTTCTTCTTTGAGGTCTTGCTGAGTATTATGAAGTCTCCACTTGAGTCTTTCTCCAAGTTCCTTTATATTGAGTCAAGGGAAATGTATGGAGTATCAGTCTCACACTTCAGGGTCATGATCATCACTGGGCTTTTAGTAGTTGTCATCGAATCCAATTGATCTCAAGATGATATTTGTTGAAGGGGTATGATCATCCTTTGTCCTTTCTTGATGGATTCGGTGAGTGGGTCATCTAGGGAAATCATTTGAAATGAAGTAGGGGAGAAATACAAGGAGTTTTCAAGAGGTAAACAATCCATTAATTTTTTTTAAATAGAAGCAAGATGAGATAGAGATTTTTATCCTAGGGTCTTCCTATTTCTAATTCCAAACCTAGGGTCTCGATCCTACAGGCAACACTATGCTCTGATACCATTTGTGACGACCCGCCTTTTACTAAAGGCAAATCTCCTGTGTATCTGTGCCATTCCCTGGATCAGTAGATAGCACCACAGTACAAAATAAGTAATCATTGCAATAGCATCAATATTACAACGTAAATCTAGTTACATAGGTCTTCAACCTTACGAGTACACAGCATAAGGCATAGTTGCAGTGAGCCTCCATTCTTCATCACGTGCCACAGGCAAACATGTTGGAATGTAGTCTCGAGATCCTACTCCTGGTTCCATACTCGACAGTAAAACCTGCACGTTTGAATATGCAGCCCCAGAGGGGTCAGTACAATGATGTAATGGCAAATGACACATATTTGGTGGCATTTTGTGGAAAGACTATACTACATGACATTTGGCTGGTGGATCTCATAGGCTGATTGCATAAAGCCAATTTTATCCTATAAAACCTTTTTAATACTTTCTTTCAACAAATTTTATTTTTCAAGGGTCAAGACAACCCCCATACACTACATACTGGCCGGTATGTAGTTCTGGGCGCAACTCAACAAAGTTGGAACCTCAGGCACCACCACCCCTCGGAGTGTATGGTCCTTAGTTCCTGCCTAGGGGTTTCTAGACAAATTTTAATAATTCAAAATCAGTGATGAGATTATTCCGTACATTCCATGTCTAGAGACTCAATTGTCCATAACCGAGGACACAGCTAATCGATTAGTTTTATACACCTTGCAAGGGTTGTGCACTTTCACCTTACGATTCATTTTATGCCCATACATAAAATGAAACGAGACCTTTTAGAAGGAGAGGACAACTAACTTGGCAAGCACCGTTCCCAACCTATAATTTGACTACCACCACTTCTTGCCGACAAGTTGCACTCCCACATTCTAATCAGTCAAGACAGAGCCCATAATGTCATAAGGCTGCATTGGAAGTACAATAAGCATGGAAGACATAGCCATCTCTTTATTCCTGGGTGGCCATCCCGAGCGGCATTCGGTTCCCATATCCTCTTATGAGGCTTGCATCCCCGAACCCACCTACCTCGCCTCATCTTATCAAACCATTCCACCCAGGTGTTTCATTTTAGTTGAAGTTCTTAACTTTTCACAAAACACTTTTCAAGTGATCTTAGCATGGCATCAATATTAACAGAGTATTTAGCATCCTATCAGGTGGGGTTTGAGGGATAGCTACACACTACTAGGATCTAAGCATTTGATAAAACAGTTGAGTAAAGCACCTATCATGCATACTACAAGAGGTGAATATACTAATGCATAAGTAAAGTGGGTAGGGAACATGTGTGTCACTTGCCTTTTTGAAGAATACGATCTTTCCACTTTTCTCAACTAAGCACGTAGCTCTTCGCACAAACTATAGCACAGAAATAACATAACATAAACATACCATACCAACACAATCAAACAATTCAAACAATTGAAAAGTATTTGTTTAACAATTTAGATTTATTGATATGTTATGATAGAAAGATATGGCAAAGGATTCATGATTTGTGAGATAAGAATTTGAGAGTTTAGTTGGGAAAGATCAATATGATATGAGAGAGAATTGGGCTAGGCAAATATAATTGATGAAGTTTTTATACTTTATTAAAGCATGAATGAGTTTTAGGAAATGCTCATGTGAAATAATTTACACAAGAGTCGATTTGTGCAACAACAATACTAGTGAGTAAATGTGACAACAATTACTCTTAAATAGTATCTATTGCACCTGGGAACTAGGCTGGGTTTTAAGAATGCTTGAAGTACTCAATTAGCACATTTGCAAGTTGAATAGTTCAATACATGTGAACAAAACTAAGTAGGTATTGGATTGGGATGGTCAAGTGATTGGTAAGGACTGATATTGGAGGACATGGCTCAAATGGTTCATTGATCAACATGGTGTATAACACATACTATGGTATGGGTTATAACAACACCACATTAACAAAATCTAAGTTTGAGATGAATTCATATTCTACTCAAGTAGCATAATTGCAATTTGAATATATATGAATTAGACAAAATATGATGAGTGAGATCTCTATGCTTTATCAAAGCATATTGGATCTTGGAATATCTCATGTGGGTAAATCACATAAGAGACAAAATAGTGCAATAGCAATACTATTGAATAAGTGTGAGAACAATTATTCTTAAATAGTATATATTACACTTAAGCTTAGGTTAGGATTCTTATAACATTGAAGTACTCAATTAACTCAAATGCAAATTGAATAGTTCAATGCAAGGTTAAGATTGAGTAGACATAAATAAATGGCTATAGGTAAAGGATATGGTTTAGGAATGACTTATGTGAATAGATTCACAAAAGTATTGAATAATGCAACATAACACCACTGAATAAAGTGTGATAACACTTACTCAAAATAGTACATGTTACACATAGGCTTGGGGTCGAATAAGATTGGATGTTATTTAGTATGATGGTTACGGATAGGTATGATCATGAGCTATGGTAGTAGAATTGAATTAATACCTCAACAGCAAGAGTAGAACTGATGGTTAAGATATGTCTCACTTTACTCAAATAACTCAATTGAAATTTGAATAGGTGTGAAATAGACATGATGTACTTAGATGGATATGACATTGGATCAAAGTGATCTCAAGACGATATTTGATAGCTAGGTATGATCGTAGGGTTTTCTAAAGTAGAAGGAAACATTGATTGAATTAGGGATAGAATTAATCTATATATAGGAATACTCAAATTCTCATATTAGAATTTGAATAATTATGAAGTGGTTCAAGAAATTATGGGAGTGATGCTACTGGATAGCTTGCAGTAATACAAAGCTACTGCAATTGGAATCATTCTAAAATAAGTTATAGGATTTGAACTATGATCAAAATAGTGATTTGGACAAATTTGAATGCACAAAGTGTGTGCACATATCAAATTTGGATTTTATTGATTCTATGATGTTCTGCGTGTTGAGAGGATTCCAAAGACTACAAATTTGTAATTTTTGGATGGACAGAACAAAAGATATGTATTTGACAAGCTAACAGAAGGGTTTAACTCAATTTGAAAATATTTTCAAATTGAACCCATAAAATATAAGATTTTATGGTACTGCTGGGTTCTAGACTTCCTAAGGATTCCAACGATACCAAATTTGTAATTTTTGGACTTACAGATCAAGAGTTATGATTTTTCAAAGTTTCAGCCCCAAATCTGATTCAATTTCTATTTTGAAAATCTGTTTGATTTAGACGAGGCCACGTGGCGCAATAGGACTGGCCGGTACCGTTTCGTTCGGATCGGTACTGAGGCCGTTGGATTAAAAGGGGATTGGATGGATCAGATCTGAGCATACCCCTTCGTTAAGTGAGTCTTTCGGGAACGTTGGATTAAGATCTGAGGGTCAATGAGGAGAGGGAGAGAGATCTCACAGTGAGGCTAGGGTTCTGGCCATCTTCTCCGGCGAGGCGCGCAGAGGGTGGACGGCGGCGGCGTTCTGCTGGTCCTGGTGATCAACGGCGGGCAGTACGGGGTGCGGCGAGACTCGTAGAACTCGCGTGCATGATCGGAGTGCCTCGGCGGGGTCTTCTGCGGCGTCAGCACGCGGACGGAGGTCTCCAAGCGACGGCGTCTCTGTTGTTGACGTAATCCGTCGATTTTCTGCAGGAAAAGGTGCGGGGATGGTCTGAGATGATGCGCAAGAGAGAGGGAACGGAAAAGGGTAAGAAATTGGTGGCTTTGGCTCACGGATTTGTCGTCCAGTGCTCGGGATGGTCGCTGTACTGGGAGGTTTCCGGCGAGCAATCGCCGTGGATTGGCGGAAGATCTTGGGAGAGGAAGGAGAGGGAAATGGGGAGGGGAACCAGGGGAGAGAGGGGGGGTGTCGACTCGGTGCCGTTTGGCCTTTTATGGCGAGGGGAAGTGGGGGCGTGATCGGGGCAGGAGGCGTTTCCAGTGGAGGAAGAAACTGATGGAGGAGAAGATGCCGACAGGTGGGACCCACCTGGCAGCGAGAGGGAGGGAAAGAGGGTACCGGTTCGGGAGTTGGCCGGGTGGGCCGTGGGCCAGAAGTTTGGCTGGGCTGATTCGTTTCCCCCCGGGCCCGTTTTATATTTTTCTTTCTTTCTTCTTTTTTTCCTTTTTCTGTTTCTTGTTTATTTCATATCCTTTTCGAAATTGGTCCAAATTGATTCAAACCAATTTGTAAATTTTTCTAAAAATCAACTTAACATTCTAAGATAGTAAGAAACATGTTTTCATAAATAAAACTAATTTTTCAAATAAAACTCTATAATTTAGCCAAAAGGGCTTATTTGCATAAACCAAAGTAGAAATAGGATTTTAAGTACTCCTTTTAAATTCAGAGAATAAACTTTACAAAAATAGTTTTTGAAATATAATTTTCAAACATTCCTTTGGCATTGAAAACTTTATAAATCATTTTGTAAATATCCCTTTGCAAGATAGCTTGCATTGGTTCGAATAAACACAAAATAGTATTTTGATACTTGACCTTTCTCAAAGAGGTTCTTCAGGAAAAATAATAGAAAGTTTAAAATAGTTTTCTAATAAGGCTTTCAAATAGACTCAAAAGTTTTAAATCCTTGTGAATTTCCAATCATCTCAAGCAAAACAAAAGTAAAAAAATTTCCCCCAAAATTTGATAAAATCTTCGGTCGTTACATCGTCCATATCACTGCTTTCCTTGGACTCCTTTTCCTTGTCCGCTTTCCCTTTGCCACGAGGTCGTTGTCACCGGGTGCATTTGTAGCCAGCTTCTTGGTCCGCTTTGATGTCATTGACAAACTTGCAGTTCCGGTTGGTGTGATTGCACTTTCCTAAAGCGTCCCGATGGGCGAAGCATGGCATGTCGCGGTATTCATCATAGGACACAGGTGCAGCCGGTGCCGTAGCATTAGCTGGGGAGCTTCGCGGCTGGCCGCTGCTAGATCCTCGTCCCCGACCGCGTTGGCTGCTCTGTCCCTTATCTGAGAAGGTTGTGGCCACCATGTCCGGAGTTTTCTGCTCTTCTGGCGGATTCTTCCGTTTGTTGCTATTGTTCCGCTTTCCAGTATTATGGATGGCGGAAGCCTTCAATGATTCACGGGCGTCGTCATCGGCGGCTGCGTAGTTGCTTGCAATGGTTATCATGGAATTTAGGGTTAGTTTCCCTTCGTTCCATTCTCGTAGCAGGCGATGACGGAGTAGCTGTCCTCTCTCCAAACTATCAATGAATGCGAGGATGGTGGATTTGTTGGTAACCCCTGCACAGGAGTTCTTCATATCCAGCCAACGTGCGAGGAAAGTTCGGGAGGTCTCATCATCCGCTCGTCGGCATCGTTGGAGGTCACCTATATTATGAGGTCGCTTGTAGGTACCCTCGAAGTTTTCAGTGAACGCAGTCTGCATGTCAAACCAGGTTTGGATGGAATTTTCCACCAAGTCGTTGATCCACTGCTAGCGGACAACAACATTGGGTGATCCTCATGCGAACTGCACTGCGTTGAAGTAGTCTTGTAGCCAAGTTAAGGGCCTGTCGACTCCGTTGTACTGGCGGATGTTTTTCTTGATCTTGAACCCATGTGGGATGGGCTCATCACGGATCCGCTGTCCAAAGCACTTCGGGCCGAGGAAGAAGGCTGTTTGAGACTTGGCTATCTCGTTTAAGTGGGTACGTGCGTCGTATGGCTTCTTTTCCTGCGGATCTTTTTGGGAGGCGCGTGACCTGGCTGGGCCGCCACCGCCGCCACCATGGGGGCTGCTTGGTGGGGATGGTGAAGGGTCACGCCTTTTACTCTCGACATCCTGCGATGGATCTCTGCAACTACGGCGGCTTCCCTCTACTCTTCGTGGAGCTGGGTCATCGTCATGGCGGCGGGAGCCTTGCCCTTTGTCATCGCGGCGGCGTGAAGAGCGATGCTTATCCTTGTCGCCGCTGTGGTGCGCGCCGTCATCATGGCGAGATGGTTCCCTATGCTTGGACCTGCCATCTCGACTGGTTTCACATCGTGGCGGCTCATCTCTCCGGCCAGCGTCATGACTCCTTCCTCGCTTGCCATCATTGTCATGTATGACAATTCCTCCCTGTGGGATTTCAAATGTCCTGTACTTTGGTGGCGGCATGTTGGACTTATGGCGGAGTGGGGCCTTGTCTTGGTGGTATCCGTAAGCAAGATAGTTCTTGTGGGGCGGCGATGGATTCCTTTGTTGGCCTTTGCCGTGTGGTCTGTCATCAGAGGATATTGGGATGGCGTTTGCCCTGTTGTGAGCTTCTCTTCTTCGGGCCTCTGAGGATCCGGTATGAGATTCATTATCAGGGCGAGCACCATGATTGCCGTCACCCCGGGCCTTGGAAGCAGTCTAGACTGGCATAGCGCAGGGTCAGATTCGAGCCTTCGTGAAGATGTAGCTTTTTCCTGCTGCACCAATGCCTTGGTCATGAGTTTTACCGCTGTCTCTAGGGCTGCCGGGCTTTGGTTATTTTCCAATAGCTCCTTTGCAGCCACGATGTTTTCAATGGGCGTGGCCCTGACTTCATCGCAGTTCTTGTCCACGTACGGCGGATTCTTGATGTACATCTTAGCCAGTGTTTCCGTTGTTGGCACGGTGAACTCAAGGTTTCGTGCCAGCTGTGGGTCACCGCCTTCGTTAATTTGGTTCTGGATGAGAGTAGCATACTTCTCCTCCATGTTCCTTACGCGTTTAAGCGTATCTTGAACTTTAGCAATGTCGCCATCCAGCTTTTCGCCCATCTTCTCGACTCGCTTTGCTTCTTTAAGGATTGCTCGCCTCTTCTGCTCGAGATTGTTCACGTCTCTGACATAGTCAGGGGTGATTGGATCTCCCAGAGTTCCATAGATGACCTTGTCCATCGGGGTCGTGAAGTCTTCTGGGTTATGAGCCGCTGGGATGGCGGGTTGCAGAGGTCTAGGTCCACCGTGAATCTCGGGCAGTTGTTCCATGGCGGGATCAACGGCTGGTGGCGGGTTACTGGTGGTCCTTGTGCGTGATGAATGACCAGCCCGTTGGGAACCCCAAGAGCAAGGTGTGATGAGTATAGCAGCTAGTTTTCCCTCAGTTAAGAAACCAAGGTATGTTGATCTTGGAGAGGAGAGACAAACGATTGAAGGTGATGCAGACTGGCTTAATAGCACTCCAACAAGGGCACCGTTTATGACACTTGTTGACTCATCTTCGGCCAGTAGCAACGCGGAACCTGCACACAACACAACCAAGTACTTTGTTCCCAACTTACGATGAGGTTGTCAATCTCACCGGTTTGCTTGAAACAAAGGTTATGAGTGTATCGAGTGGAAAACAGTAGAAGTATGCGAGTAAAGTAAACAGTGCGAGTAAAGTAAACAGGTGATAGCAATATGATGGAAATAGGACCGGGGTCCACAGTTCACTAGTGGTGTCTCTCCATAAGATAAATAACACATGCTGGGTAAACAAATTACAGTTGGGCAATTGATAGAATAAAGATAAACGTGATATGTCAAGAAGATCACTATGAGATTTACTCTGGGCATTACAACAAAATACATAGACCGCCATCCAACTGCATCTATGTCTAATAATCCACTTGTGGCGAATCAATCCGAGAACTCCACAAGTATTAAGTTGCGAACAACAGATAATTGCATTAAGCAAAGTGTGTAATGTAAACAAAGCATATGCCCTTGAGCATATGAATGTTGTTTTCTCCCTAGTAGCAACAGCACATCTACAACCTTAGAGGTTTCTGTCACTCCCCCAGATTAAATAGAGGCATGAACCCACTATTGAGCATAAATACCCCCTCTTGGAGTCACTAGCAATTACTCGGCCAAGATAGCTACTAACAACGGAGAGCATGCAAGATCATAAACAACATAGAGATAACATAAGATATATTTCAGTATAGCAACTCAATCATAACACCAATATTCATCGGATCCCAACAAACCAAACATGTAGAATTACATAACGGTGATCTCAATCATGTAGGGCAGCTCATGAGATCTAAACATGAAGCACATGGTGGAGAAGACAACCATCTAGCTACTGCTATGGACCCATAGTCCAAGGTAGACTACTCACTCATCGCTCTAGAGGCAAGCATGGCGATGAAGAAGACCTCCGGTGGCGATTCCCCTCTCCGGCAGGGTGCCGGGAAGAGCTTCTGGACCCTCTCAATCTTCGGGTCGATGGCGGCGGTGGATCGCGATGTGTTCTGGAAAAGTGATCGGGTACTTAGGTTTTTTCTGTCGGGGGGTCTTTATAGGCGAAGGGGCGATGTCAGAGGTGGAGCCAGGTGGCCTCACACCATGGCGGCACGGCCCAGGCCCTGGCCACGCTAGCCTGGTGTGTGGGCCCCTGGTGGCCCCTCTCCTACTCCTCTTCAGATCTCTGGAAGCTTCCGGGTAAAATAAGACTTCAGGAACTTATTTCATCCAATTCCGAGAATATTTCCTGTGTATCACTTCTGAAACACAAAAATAGCAGAAAATAGGGAACTGGCACTGTGGCAACTTGTTAGTTGGTTAGTTCCGGAAAATGCATAAAAGCGCCACGAAGTGTAACGAAACAGTAGGCAAATGGTGTAAAAACAAGCATGGAGCATAAAAAATTATAGATACGTTGGAGACGTATCAAGCATCCCCAAGCTTAACTCCTGCTCATCGTCGAGTAGGTAAGTGATAACAAAAGAATAATTTTTGAGGTGACATGCACCTACACAATCTTGATCATTTATGTAAGCATTTGTGAGCTGGGATCATAAGAACTTAAAACATGGGCATGAAGATATAATCTTGACAATAAGAACTTAGCAACCATGTTGTAAACATCAAAATGAACACAAACAAAAGATCATGAAAATGAAACAATGAAAGTCAAACGTGTGTTCAAATCATAAGGAAAAACATACAAATGGTTTTCAGCTTGTCCTTCATGGAGAGCAAAACATAAATGCATAGGACACCTTCAAGTTTAAGAGGGCGACTAGATACAAATAATTTGAGAACAAGTGAAACCATGATCATGAATCAATCAATGAAAACTTTGGGACAATGCACATTATACTAAGAATGACAACTATGCTCTCTTATGGTGCATAAAGAAAGAAGGTGGTGACTCAACATAAAAGTAAACGAAAGGCCCTTCGCAGAGGGAAGCAGTGATTGCAAGTTTTATAACCTTCAAAAATTATGGTACTTACCGGATTTGAGCTCTCATTGCCCCCATCATAAGCATCTTGAATGGTTAAAGTTAATGCGAGAACAATTATGATGCATATGCTTGACAAATCATAAGTTGAAAACCTCATGTCCCGTGAATACGAGTACCCAAACCTCATGCTACTTTACTTAGAGTCCCAAGCAAGGCTCTTGTCATTGTAAATATATGCATATCATTGAGAACCGCCAATGGGGTACCTCCGTGCCCGATGACATGGAACAAGCCCACACCAAAATGACAGGACAAGCAGACAATGAACACCTCGACATCTCTTTTATTTGCCATTTGTTTAGCTTTTTATTGTGAGATGCGTCGTCGAATGTTCACCATGGGTATGCTGCAAATTTCCACCATGAATTATGCATGGCTTAGATTAGCGGCCCGGCGTTTCCCTAACACATATAAAAACTCCATAATCCCCACAAGATTCCCAATTCATTTCACACCGCGGGCATCCATAAACAAAAGATCACGATATCAACTCAAATAAGAAGTGCAATGTTGAAAGCTTGCCCATGACTGCATGGCTGGGCTAGTCTCCAACTTACAACTTGCAAGCATAACAACTCAACATAAGAGACCACAATGTCAAATTTTTAAGAACAAGAAAAAGTAAAGTGTGCCTTCCAGTTCGTGAGAGCTTTACTGACCGAATTTTGCATAACACTGGTAAGAGTTTAATTTGAAGAGAAAATAAAAGCAAGTCAAATTTACTTGGAATAGCAAATTGCTAGTAGGTATGTATGGTGGACACTTTGGAAGACTTTGGCTTTTAGGAGTTGGATGCACGAGTAGAGCTCATACTCAGTACAAGGCGAGGGCTAGCAAAAGACTGTGAGCGACCAACTAAGAGAGCAATAATGGCCATAATCATGCAAAGCGACAAAGCAACATTAAAAGAAGCATAAGATGGCATCAAAAGTCAAAAACTAAATGATCATAGAGGCTATTGGCGAATTTGTAAGAGTCTAACATGTGTGAGCATGCGCCAAGTCAACCCAAATAAAGCATTAAGGAGAAAACCAAAATAATGCTTCCAAATAATTAAAAACAACGCATGATTTTTTCAAAGGCTCATTAAGCAATCTCAGTTATTTGAGACAAGTCATGCTACAGCAAAACCACTAAGCATACTATCAAAAAGACATCAAGCATGACATGAAAAAGCCTAAGCCGCAGTCTACACAAGCTCCTTCTTGTACCACTATTTTGCACAAAGCTTTTTCTCTTTTCCAACACCATTTGAAATTTTTATAAACACCTCTTTTGATGAAAACCAATGAAGATCAGAGGCAAAAATACACCTTGATGAAAAGATATGACAAGGTCTGAACGCAAATCAAGGTGAAAACGAAAACCAAAAGCAGTAGCAGAAAAAGAAGAACACCCGGTGAAATTGTAAGAATGAAAAATGGAGTGTTCTTGGCAAATGAAAACGAGTACATCTCCACCAAAGGAAGTTTGTTGGGGTCCAACCATTTATTGCAGCAAACAAAACTAAACTAACTAAGAAAACTAAAACAACTGATGCTCCAAGAAAAACACATAGTGCATGAAGCAATAAAAATATAGTGTTTTGAAAGGTGACCTGATTTTTGCCGATGAAGAAGGGGTACCTCGGGGGCATCCCCAAGCTTTGACGCTTGTACTTATTGGATATTTCTTGGGGTGATGCATGGGCATCCCCAAGCTTGAGCTTTTGTCCATTCTTCAACTTATCTCATCATTCTCCAATCCCTACACTTGAAAACTTCCTTCATACAAAACTAAACACAATTCTATTAGCAACATTAGTGTAGCATAACATATAATCAACCTCTTTTTGCTTTAGGTTTCAACCCAAAACTACCACATATAAAGTATATACTACTGTAGCAACTTCCCGACAAGTTCCGTGATCAAAAGAACTCAAAAGAAAGCGATAAAGTGGCAAAAACAAATATTGGCAGAAATCTGTCAAAACAGAACAGCTGGCAAAGGCCGAATTTTTGAGGGCTTTTCTGTTGCTCATATCAAAAAGTGTTCAACTAACGAAAGTTTGGATATAACCTGGGGCATATACACAAGAAATCGCAGGTCCAAAATATATACAGAGAATTTATACGAATTTTTACGGTGCAGCACCGAAAACAGTTTCAGGACAGCAACATCCCCAAATCTTTACCTCACTGAAATTAGAGGCTTCTCTTGGCACAAAAACGAAATAAAAAGGATAAGGAGCAGTCATTACAGTAGTAATGACTTCCAAGACTCAAATAAAAGAAAAATTACTGAAAATAAACATTGGGTTATCTCCCAAGAATGCTTTTCTTTAACGCCTTTGAGCTAGGCGCAGAAAATTGCGAATCAAGTATTTTAAGAAGAAGCATTAAGATCAACTGCAGAGGTCTTGTCAATAAGGCATTGTATTTCATCCACATAAGTTTTAGAAGACCCTTTGTGATCACGTTTTGGTTCACTCAAATCACAAAAAAGATTTTTGGGACAGATCCAGTCAAAATTATTTTCGAAAGCTTCACACAATCCCAAGAGCTTGCTAGGTATAGGTATTTCGGTTCCTTCATCATTTGTACTAATAACCTTTATAGGTGAACCAAGTTTATTAAAACGTTTAAGAACTTTTCTAGCTTCAATAACGACATCCTTAAATTCTATGCGAAAGCTTCCAAGATAAAAGCTTTCTTTTCGGGATCCTCAATTTCGTGAAGCTTAAGGAACATGTATTGCATAAAAGGATTAAGACTAGCAAACCTAGTTTCCAATATGTGAATTAAATAAGCAGAAGCAACTTCAATACTAGGAGCTAGCTCAACCAAAGACTTTTCCTCAACTTCCTCATGCATACTAATGTGATTAAAGAACTCCTCAATGTTACTTTTTCCAATAATTGAACCACTACCTACTGAGAGGTCCTCCAGAACGTACTTAGGGATCAACATGATGAACTAAAAGTAAAGAAATAACAACTACCAAGGATTCTATTTTTTTTGGGTTTTTGATATAAAACGATGCAGGGAAAATAAATAAAGTAAAGCAAAACAATAACAAAGTAAAGGATGTGCATGCGAAAACTCCCCTCGCAGAAGTCTTCTACTTCCTCCCCGGCAACGGCGCTAGAAAATTAGCTAGTGGTCCTTGTGCGTGATGAATGACCAGCCCGTTGGGAACCCCAAGAGGAAGGTGTGATGAGTATAGCAGCTAGTTTTACCTCAATTAAGAAACCAAGGTATGTCGATCTTGGAGAGGAGAGACAAACGACTGAAGGTGATGCAGACTGGCTTAATAGCACTCCAACAAGGGCACTATTTACGACACTTGTTGACTCGTCTTCGGCCAGTAGCAACGCGGATCCTGCACACAACACAACCAAGTACTTTGTTCCCAACTTACGATGAGGTTGTCAATCTCACCGGTTTGCTTGAAACAAAGGTTATGAGTGTATCGAGTGGAAAACAGTAGAAGTATGCGAGTAAAGTAAACAGTGCGAGTAAAGTAAACAGTGCGAGTAAAGTAAACAGTGAGAGTAAAGTAAACATGTGATAGCAATATGATGGAAATAGGACCGGGGTCCACAGTTCACTAGTGGTGTCTCTCCATAAGATAAATAACACATGCTAGGTAAACAAATTACAGTTGGGCAATTGATAGAATAAATATAAACGAGATATGTCAAGAAGATCACTATGAGATTTACATAGACCGCCATCCAACTGTATCTATGACTAATAATCCACTTGTGGTGAATCAATCCGAGAACTCCACAAGTATTAAGTTGCGAACAACAGATAATTGCATTAAGCAAAGTGTGTAATGTAAACAAAGCATGTGCCCTTGAGCATATGAATGTTGTTTTCTCCCTAGTAGCAACAACACATCTACAACCTTAGAGGTTTCTGTCACTCCCACAGATTAAATAGAGGCATGAACCCACTATCGAGCATAAATACCCCCTCTTGGAGTCACTAGCAACTACTCGGCCAAGATAGCTACTAACAACGGAGAGCATGCAAGATCATAAACAACATAGAGATAACATAAGATATATTTTAGTATAGCAACTCAATCATAACACCAATATTCATCGAATCCCAACAAACCAAACATGTAGAATTACATAACGGTGATCTCAATCATGTAGGGCAGCTCATGAGATCTAAACATGAAGCACATGGTGGAGAAGACAACCATCTAGCTACTGCTATGGACCCATAGTCCAAGGTAGACTACTCACTCATCGCTCCAGAGGCAAGCATGGCGATGAAGAAGACCTCCGGTGGCGATTCCCCTCTCCGGCAGGGTGCCGGGAAGAGCTTCTGGACCCTCCCGATCTTTAGGTCGACGGCGGCGGCGGATCGCGATGTGTTCTGGAAAAGTGATCGGGTACTTAGGTTTTTTCCGTCGGGGGGTCTTCATAGGCGAAGGGGCGATGTCAGAGGTGGAGCCAGGTGGCCTCACACCATGGCGGCGCGGCCCAGGCCCTGGCCGCGCCAGCCTGGTGTGTGGGCCCCTGGTGGCCCCTCTCCTACTCCTCTTCAGATCTCTGGAAGCTTTCGGGTAAAATAAGAGTTCAGGAACTTGTTTCGTCCAATTCCGAGAATATTTCCTGTGTATCACTTCTGAAACACAAAAACAGCAGAAAACAGGGAACTGGCACTGTGGCAACTTGTTAGTAGGTTAGTTCCGGAAAATGCATAAAAGTGCCACGAAGTGTAACGAAACAGTAGGCAAATGGTGTAAAAACAAGCATGGAGAATCAAAAATTATAGATACGTTGGAGACGTATCAGTTACCCTGCTCTTTGCCGGCATCTCCGTCATGGGCTACTTGAGATGGCGGATCACCGGTTCTCTGCCTAGCGTCATCTCCTTTGCTGGTCATGAACACCTGCTTGGCGGCTGCGTTCTGCTCTTCAAGTGCTTGCTGAGCTAGTTCCGCCTCGATTCTTCTCATGGCAGCGTCATAGTGATCAGAGTCATAGCCTTTGCTATACTAGTCATCTGATTCACCACTTTCGTTAAGTGCCTCTAGGATGGATTCACCTGGGCTGTCATCTCCATTGAAGGCAGATCCCGAAGTGGTTCCTGCGAAAGCAACAAGGCAATACCGCGGTGCCTCTAACGCCAGATTGTTCATGGCAGATTCACAGCGGTCGGCCACCACTTCCTCTACCTCTAGGGCGGGTTGGGTGGGATTGTTTTTTAGATCTGATCTAGATAACTTGGAAAGTTCCAGATCAGATGATTCCTCCTCCGTATCTAGCTCGAAAGCGGTCCGTTTGGGGGTTTCAGCCATACCAATCCGTCGGAAATTGGTTTCCGTGGCGGGGGTAAGGTCTGTTTCTCCAATGAAGATGTGGATGTCTCTGATCAGAACGATGGTAAGTCGGGTAGGGTCTTCTCTAGCTGGGGCGATAGGAAAGCCGGAATCATAGAGGACACACCCGATGGTGACGGTGTCGCCGATGCCTGCGAAGGCGGATCCCACCTGGATCCGCTCTCCTGACACGTTATGCCCCATGGTGGGCGCCAACTGTCATGGTTTCGTCAACAGATCTGCCATAGGGGTAGGTGTATGGCAGTTTGTGGAAGGGGGTGAACACGGCGGAGCGATCCGGGACGGTGGTAGCACGAGTTTACACAGCTTCAGATCCCGCAATGGTGGCGAGACCCTACGTGCTGCTATAATTCACTATATGGCAACAAGTCCTCGGTTACAATGATGAGGTTGGCTGTTTTGCTATGCGATTGGCCGTATCTAAGTCTCGGTGCCTCAAGGGCTCCTCCACGCTGGCTTATAAAGGCGCCTGGCGTGGGCATCACGATGGTACCGGAGCAGATACAATATGGAGTCCTAGACTAAGTCGTATGCATGTACTACAAGGCAACCCGCCATGGGCCTATCTCCGGATCCGCCATGAGCTCCTACGTCCAGTATCCGCTATGGGATTTGTAACAACTCAGAAAATTGTAATCCTTTTCTATTTAATTAAAGTGCCAAATTTTGGGCCAAGATAAAACTTTTTATCTATTATTGCATGTATGCATGTATTTTCTATTATAAGTATTTTATGATTTCATGAGTGTTAATTTTTGTTGTGCAATAGTTAGATAATTCTAACTTAACCAACAAAAGCATTAGAGAAGATTTATAGGAGCCAAAGAAATCAGAAACAAAAGAAAGAAAGAAAAAGAGAAGAATAAGTTGATCTAGGAAATCTTATTGATTACCCTACTTTGGACACTTAGAATAAGAAATCTGTAACTCAAGTAAAGATGTGGTCAGTTAGTTGAGCTTGACCAAGTTACATACTAACTCAACCAAGAAGGTTTTAACCAAAATTCAAATCCGAACTTCACTCACACATCAGCCAAACTTTGAATCTGAAATAGTGACAATACCTAAAATTTGAAATATGAACTCTGCAAAACTTAACCTTTCTTCAGAACAAAAATATCTCTGGAAACCTTGTCTAATATGTTGACCACCCAAAGTGAAAAATTTCAAAAATTCGAATTTAGATTTCTTGCGGGCATTTGGTCGAACACCTGGCGAGCAAAAATCTAGAAAATCGGAGGCACTGTGGGCATCACTGTTCTCCCTCGCTCGAAGCCTGTAGCCATGCTCCTGGACGTCTCCGCGGTCGAGCCCAGCTCCCTCTGCCCCGACCCAAGCCGTGCGACATGGGAGGAAGCGGAGGACACCGCCCGGACCCCCCTCTCCTCTCCTTCTTCCTCTCTGCAAGTTGCCGACCGTCGCGGCCTCGCCAGCACCGACCCACAGCATCCCGTCGCTGAGACAGAACCCCACAAGCACGCGAGCAAGGCCGCCGTGCCCAGTGTCGCTCGACGCACGTCGCCAGGGCCCCCGCGCCGGCGAGCTACTGGACGCCCTCGCCCTCGACTCCCTGGCCTATAAAAGCCCCCGCCGATCAAACGAGTGGACGCACACCATCCCCAGCTACCTCCCAGACACCCTCACTTCTCCCCACTCACTCTCGTTCGACGTCGCCAGCTCCGCCGGCGAGGTACTGGACGCGGGAGGCGCCATCGCGTCCGGCCGCCGTTGGACACGCCGCCAGTGCCAGGCGGAGGAGTCGAGCAGCCGCCGCCGTTCTGCGTCGTCGCCGTCAAGCCCTGCTTCCTCTCCGTCGAGCCCTCGTCGTCGAACACTCGTCTCTGCACGCCGGTGAGCTTCCCGCCCTAGCCGAGGTAGACGACGCCTGTGCGCCGTTGGATCTTGATCCGTCGGTAGCGTACCGGTTCGGTGCGATTAAGTTATCTGACGAGTGGGACCCCCCTGTCAGTTTGTTTTAAAACAATTCCCGCCCAGCGCAAATCGGTATCGGGCCGGCCCGTTCGGGTTCTGTAGGAAAATCGGCCTAGTTCGTTTAGAATTAGGTGCGTTTCGTTTTTAATTATTTCCCGCCCGTTTGAATTATTTCAAATATAATTCAGATATGATTTTCAAACTTTAATTCCAAGAGATTTAGAAATCCATTTTTAGCAAATGAATATGCGTTGGAAAGCTTAGGAAATGCTCTACCCTCTGAAACTGGTTAAATTTCAAATTTAGTTAGTGATTTAAATAATTAAGAATACTTTGACCATAGCTTTATTATTCATAGGAAAATTCTAGAAAATTGTTTAAGCCTCCTAAAATTATGAAACTTGGTTTGTGAACTCACTAATTAACTCCCCTACTGTTTAGCTCAACCTTAATCAACTCAAACCTTGTTAGTGGTACCAATTAGACCCTAATCCAATCCCAGTTGGTAGCATAAAATGATAGATCTAACTTGAACTAGCTCTAATAACCCTAGTTACTTACCCATACTCAAAAAGTAAACAACACATGACACATAGTAGGAAAAATCTAACTTGCACACTTAATGAAAACTTGGAAGAAAAACTTGCAATCCAACTCAATAAAGTCCAACATGAACTCTATTGTTTGAAAACAATGATGGGTGCTTGAAGTGATGTTAATATGGTGTGGTGATTGTGTGCTTTGTATTTATTCGTTATTAGACGCTAGTGCTGCTGAGGAGGATATTGAAGGGGAATTTTATCAAGAATAAGAAGAATACCCCGGACACTTTGCCAACCAAGGCAAGCCATCTTTTGAATCATACTCCAAATGCCTAGTTTTACTATTGCATTCTACTTGTTTTAAGTAAATTGCATGATTGAATTGCTAGAGTAGAATGATAGATGTGTAGTGATATCTTGCTTAGCAAGAGCATCAAGCTGAGTTTATCCAACCCTATTTTAGTGGTATCATCACTCAATGTAGTTGCTTAGTCGCTAATAACATTGAGGCCATCTCTAAGTGGAACCCCATTTGAACTTGGTGACTTGAACTTGAAAGCTTGAATGGGAGATCCCTCCTACATGATGGTTTTATGAAGGAAAATAATATTGACTAAGGACTATGGAATGTATTTGCTAAATGATAATAAGTGATGTACCATGTGAGCCAACCATTACCGTACGACCACATTACCCCTAAATGGGAAGGGGCTTAGTCCGTAGCTTGTTTACCCTAGTATGGGAGGCCTTGTATCATCCTTTATAGAAGTGCACCGTGCGCGGGTACTTCTGAACCGAGTGGAAATTCCATTCATCCGGCATCCCGGAGCGGGCAAAACTAGAGACACCGGAACGGAGATGTCCGTGTCTCGGGCTCTAGGAAAGGATCCTATACTAGAGTGAGCAAGTGAAAGAGTTTGTTTGATTATCTGAACCTCGCATACTTTGTGTATGACAAACCGTGGATTTCTCCCGGCAGATGTATCGAATCTTGTGGGTAAAGTGTACCCCTCTGCAGAGGTTTCAAAACTATTCGAATAGCCGCGTCCTCGGTTATGGACAGTTGGTAAGCTGTACTTGACTTTTGTCAAGAATGATAATAACTTATGGTGAACTTGGTGAATGACATGCCTTGACTTGACAGTGATATTGACACACTGGAAGTTCCTTTTAGATTGAACTTAGAGAACTAAACTTCTTTTCTACCAATGAACATTCTTGGGAAACAAAACCAGCTTTTGCAAATAAACCTAGTGCTTAGTCCACCATATCAACCTTGCATATCTACTTCATCATTCCTTTTATAAGATGGTTTGCGAGTGCATCCAATGTACTCATGGCTGTGTCCCTGGCTATCAACTTGGCCAGACTATGGGGAAGAGTATCCGGAGGAAGGTTATGAAGAAGAGTATCAGAACTAAGATCTTCTACTGAGTCGCCATTGCCTGTAGGGTGAAGGCATGGACCCGAAGACGTTATTTCCGCTGCTATATTGTGATGTAATATGAATTGGGTCACTATGACCATTGTATTTGAACTATCATTTTGTAATGTCTATGGAACTGGTTACCAACTACGTTATGTGTATCACAACAATGATTCTGGGATTGTGGTGGAATGCATAACGGGCACTCCGAATTTGTGGTAAATTTGGGGTCGTCACAGGATTCCAGCAACTGGGCCACCCGGTAGGCAATCCGCCATACCACCCTGATGGGCCACCCTGGCTTGCTGGTTTAGGACTACATCGCTGGTATACCCATTTGGTATATCCCCAACAAAGCACATGGTGGAGAAGACAACCATCTAGCTACTACTATGGACCCATAGTCCAAGGTAGACTACTCACTCATTGCACCGGAGGCAAGCATGGCGATGAAGAAGACCTCCGGTGGCGATTCCCCTCTCCGGCAGGGTGCCAGGAAGAGCTTCTGGACCCTCCCGATCTCGGGTCGACGACGGCGGCGGATCGCGATGTGTTTCTAGAAAATTAATCGGGCCTTTAGGTTTTTCCCATCGGGAGGAATATATAGGTGGAAGGGCGGCGTCAGGAGGTGGGCCAGGTGGCCTCACCACCAGGGGGCATGGGCCAGGGGCTGGCCGCGCCGCCCTATGGTGTGGCTGGCCCGTGGCCCCCCTCTGTCTCCTCTTTGGTCTTCTGGAAGCTTCAGTAAAAATAGAAGGTGCGGCTTTTGTTTCGTCCAATTCCAAGAATATTTCCGGTGTAACTTTTCTGAAACACAAAAATAGCAGAAAACAGGGAACTGGCACTGTGCCATCTTGTTAATAGGTTAGTTCCGGAAAATGCATAAAAATGCCATGAAGCGTAACAAAACACTAAGCAAATGGTGTAAGAACAAGCACGGAGCATAAAAAATTATAGATATGTTTGAGACGTATCAAGCATCCCCAAGCTTAACTCCTGCTCGTCCTCGAGTAGGTAAGTGATTACAAAAGAATAATTTTTGAGGTGACATGCACCATCACAATCTTGATCATCTTGGTAAAGCATTGAGTGCTGAGATCAGAGAACTTAAAACATGGGCATGAAATACATAATCTCAATAGAAGAAACCTAGCAACCATGTTATAACATGAAAAAGAACACAAATGAAAGATCATGAAAAATGAAACAATGAAAGTCACGTGTGTGTTTCAACCATATGGAAAAACATAGCAAATGGTTTTAAGCTTGTCCTTCATAGAAGAGCAAAACATAAATGCATAGGACACCTTCAAGGTTTAAGAGGGCGACTAGATACAAATAATTTAAGAACAAGCGAAACCAAAATAATGAATCAGTCAATGATAACTTTGGGACAATGCACATTAAACTCAGAATGACAACTATGCTCTCTTAGACGGTGCATAAAGGTAGAAGGTGGAGACTCAACATAAAAGTAAAAGAAAGGCCCTTCGTAGAGGGAAGCAGTGATTGCAAGTTTTATAAACCTTCAAAAATTATGGTACTTACTAGTTTTGAGCTCTCATTGCCCCCATCATAAGCATCTTGAATGGTTAAAGTTAATGCGAGTACAATTATGAAGCATATGCTTGACAAATCATAAGTTGAATACCTTGTGTCCCATGAAGTACAAATACCCAAACTTCATGCTACTCGACTTAGGGTCCCAAGCAAGCTCTTGTCATTGTAAGTATATGTGTATCATCGAGAACCGCCAACAGGGTACCTCTGTGCCCGATGACATGGAACAAGCCCACATCAAAATGACAGGACAAACAGACAATGAACACCTCGGCATCTCTTTTATTTACCATTGGTATAACTTTTTATTTTGAGATACGTCGTCAAATGTCCACTATGGGCATGCTGTAAATTTCCACCATGAATTATGCATGGCTTAGATTAGCGGCCCAGGTGTTTCTCTAACACATATAAAAACTCCATGATCCCGCAAGATTCCCAACTTGTTTCACATCGCGAGTATCCATAAACAAAACATCACGATACCAACTCAAATAAGAAGTGCAATGTTGAAAGCTTACCCCATGATGACATGGTTTGGCTAATTTCCAACTTACAGCTTGCAAGTATAACAACTCAACATAAGAGAGCCACAATGTCAAATTTTTAAAAGCGAGAAAAGTAAAGTGTGCCATCAGGTTCGTGAGAGCTTTACTGACCAATTTTCGCATAACACCGATAAAAGTTTAATTCGAAGGATAGATAAAAGCAAGTCAAATGTACTTTGGAATAGCAAATTGCTAATAGGTATGTATGGTGGACACATTGGAATAACTTGGTTTTTGGGAGTTGGATGCACGAGTAGAGCTCATACTCAGTACAGAACAAGGGCTAGCAAAAGACTGGGAGCGACCAACTAAGAGAGCAAAAATGGCCATAATCATGCAAAGCGACAAAGCAACATTAAGAGAAGTATAAATGGCATCACAAGTCAAAAACCAAATGATCACAGAGGCTTATGGCGACTTTGTCAGAGTCAAACATGTTGTAAGCATGCACCAAGTCAACCCAAATAAAACATCAAAGGAGAAAACCAAATAAATGCTTCCACATAATAAAAACAACGCATGATTTTTTCAAAGGCTCATTAAGCAATCTCAGTCATTTGAGACAATTTATGCTACAGCAAAAATCACTAAGCATACTATCAAAATGATATCAAGCATGACATGCAAAAGCCTAAGCCGCAGTCTAAACAAGCTCCTTTTTGTACCACTTTTTTGCATGAAACTTTTTCTCTTTTCCAACACCATTCAAAACTTTTTGAAACAACTCTTTTGATGAATACCAACATAGACCAGAGGTCCAAATACACCTTGATGCAAAGATATAACAAGATCTGAACAAAAATCAAGGTGAAAAACGAAAGCTAAACACAGTTCTAGAAAAAGAGAACACTCGTTGAACGATAAGAGTGAAAAATGGAGTGTTCTTGGCAAATGAAAAATGAGTACATCTCCTCCAAAAGAAATTTGTTGGGGTCCATCCATTCATTGCAGCAAAGAAAAAAAAAGAAAACTAAAACCTAAAGTAAAGACGCTCCAAGAAAAATGCATAGTGCATGAAGCAATAAAAATATAGTGTTTTGAAAGGTGACCTAATTTGTTGGGCATCCCCAAGCTTTGACGCTTGTACCTCTTGGATATTTCTTAGGGGTTTCATGGGAATCCCCAAGATTGAGCTTTTGTCCATTCTTCACCTCATCTCATCATTCTCCAATCCCTACACTTGAAAACTTCCTTCATGCAAAACTCGACATAATTCTATTAGCAACATTAGTGTAAGCATAATAATGAATCAACCCTTTTTTGGTTCAGGTTTCAACTAAAAAACACCACATATATAGCATATACTACTGTAGCAACTTCCCCAAAAGTTCCGTGATCAAAAGAACTCAAAAAGAAAGCGATCGAGAGGCAAACACAAATAGTGGCAGAAATCTGTCAAAACAGAACAGCTGACAAAGATCGATTTTTTCAAAGGTTTTCTGTTGCTCAAATCAAAAAGTGTAAAACTAATGAAAGTTTTGATATAACCTGGGGCATATGCACAAGAAATTGCAGGTCAAGAATATATCCTGAGAATTGTCACGAATTTTTATGGTGCAGCACCAAAATTTGTTTCAGGACAGCAACTTCCCCAAATCTTACCTCACTCAAATTAGAGGTTTCTCTTGGCACAACAACGAAATAAAAAATGATAAGGAGTGGTTATTACAGTAGTAATAACTTCCAAGACTCAAATAAAAGAAAAAGAACTGAAAGTAAAACAATGGGTTATCTCCCAAGAGTGCTTTTCTGTAACGCCTTTGAGCTAGGCGCAGAAAGGTGCAAATCAAGTAATATCAAATGATGAAGCATCAAGTTCATAATTTTCTCTAAGAATAGAGTCAAAAAGTATTTTCTTTCTCTTCCTAGGGAAGTGTTCCATACCTTTCTTGAGTTGAAAATGATATTTGATGGTGCCTTCCTTCATATCAATGATGGCACCTACAGTTCGAAGAAAGGGTCTTCCCAAAATAATAGGACATGAAGCATTGCATCAACATCCATAATAAGGAAATCAACGGGAACAAGGTTATTGTTAACCATAATAAGAACATCATTAATCCTTCCCAAAGGTTTCTTTTTAGCAACATCAGCAGGAGGAATATCAAAATAACACTTTTCAAGCGGTGGTAAGTCAAGCATATCATAAATTTTTCTAGGCATAATAGAAATACTAGCACCTAGATCACATAAAGCACGGCAATCAAAACCATCAACATGCATATCAATGATGGGTTCCCAACCATCTTCTAACTTCTTGGGAATAGAAGCTTTTTGCTTCAACTTTTCATCCCTAATTTTCCGGAGAGCATTGGTAATATGATTTGTAAAAGCAACATTCAAAGAACTAGCATTAGGACTCAAAGCAAGCTTTTGCAAGAACAAAATAACTTCAGACATATTGCAGCCATCAACATCAAAATCATTAAAAGAAATAGAGCTATCATCTCCCATACTCCGAAAAATTTCAACACTCTTTTGAGAAAAAGTTTTAGCAGTTTTAGGCTTTTTAGTACAAGGAGTGGGAGTTTTCTCTACACCAATCAAAGTAAGAGGATTGCTAGCATTTGGAACAACATCATTAGAGGTGGTAATAGTATATACCTTCATCTTTCTAGCCATCTCATCTTCTCTTTCCCACCTGGCATGCAATTCTGCTAATATCCTAACATTTTCATTAATCTTAACTTGGATAGCATTAGTGGCGGCAAAAGGATCAGGCTTAGCGGACATTCTGTTAATCAAAGAAGATTGCACATCAGACAATGATGAAATATCAGTTTCAGCTTAAACCTTAGCTTGCAACTCAGGAATAGCCTTGTTTAAATTTTCAAGTTGATGACTAATAGTCCTCAACAGAGCTGATTGCTCCTCCATGGTCTTGGTGAAAGCCCTGTTCTGCTCATATTGCATCTACATAAAATTCTTGGTAGCCTTTTCAAGTTCTAAAATCCTTTCTTCACTAGGCATTTTAGGTCTACTAATATAGCTATTATCACCATTAGAAGGAAACAGCCTATAATTGTTACTAGCAAAATTGTTCCTATAAGCATTGTTGTTAAAATTACTATTTCTAATGAAGTTTACATCAACATGCTCTTTTTGAGCAACCAAAGAGGCCAAAGGAATATTATTAGAATCAACATGGGTCCTATCATTATAAAGCATAAGCATAATATTATCAATCTTATCACTCAAGGAAGAGATTTCCTCAACAGAATTTACCTTCTTACCTCGTGGAGCTCTCTCGGTGTGCCATTCAGAATAATTTACCATCATGTTGTCGAGAAGCTTTGTTGCGGCGCCCAAGGTAAGGGACATAAAAGTGCCTCCCGCAGCTAAATCCAATAGATTTCTTGAAGAAAAATTTAGTCCTGCATAAAAAGTTTGGACAATCATCCAAGTAGTCAGTCCATGAGTGGGACAATCTATTATATTATTATTATTAAAACAACTAACAATAAACGGCTCAGATTGAACAAGCATCTAGCAACAGGAAATAAGGGCTCAGATTAAAACATAAGGCTTCAGAGTTAAGATTACAGGATAGATGGAACGGACCGAGACCACGTGCACAAGTTAAAAAAAAGTGCCCATAACCGAACGCTATAAGGAGAAGTTCCTAATCGATACGAGCCATAATCCATCACGTCTGTCTATAACGGAGTATTCAAAGCAGAGTCCTAGCCTCCTCCTAGGACACGTACGTAACACATATGCAACTCATACGTGAAGACTAGAAACCCCAAACTCTATATATCTTTGAGCCATGATTGGTGCTATTTCGCAGAGGGAACCCTTAGCGGAGATTTCACCTACCAATTAGTTGTGCACGATGGAGTAGTAAGTACATGTTCATGGTTGATCAGTCTGGCTTTACAACAGCATCATGTGGATCTGGAGATGGCAGCGTCCTTGGCGCAGCATAAAGTCTTTGATGAGCTTGAGGCGACGATAGCAAGATCGCGCGGACAACGCTAGCTTTGCTTGAGGAGACGACGGTGATCATGTCCAACATAGCTGACAAAACACAGAAGGTTCTCCATCACTACGGCGCCTGACTGCAGTAGACTATATCGATCTAGCATGAAGCGACCATATTAGAAGGCTACGCGGCGCGTCGGCGGATAGGGATCGATTATTGATCGATACTAAGGACCAAACACCGGTACGGCGGCCGACTGGCGACTGCAATAGAGGATTTGGTGACCCGACATGCAGTTTGCATCAGCGTGCATGGTTTTGATTATTTTCTGTTGATTCTTATGTCCTCTCCTCATATTTTTGCATCTAGATGACTCGATGAAAGCTTAAGGCGCATTGTATGGAAGACGCAGTAATTAATTCCAGGTAATAACTGTTAACCCATGCCCCATAGGAAAATAGAAAAATCGCACTTGAACACCCGTACGGCGGCCGACCGCAAGAGGGTTTTGTAACTCGGCATGCAGTTTGCATCAGCGTGGGTTTTGATTATTTTCTGTTGTTTCAAGCAGCTTATGTCCTCTCTTCATGTACTTGCATCTGGACAATTCGATGAAGGCTTAAGGCGCAGTGTATGCAAGACACAATAATTAGTTCCAGGTAATAACTTTCAATCCATGACCCATAGGAAAATAAAACAATCCACTTGATTACATAATTCTATCCATCAGCTGTATCAGTTCGGTGAGATGTAGCTCGCGCTACATGTAGCTCTTTCTTTTTGAAAAATTGAAAATGACATTTTATATTTTCTAAAAATCTAGATAAGTACCTAGATGTAGATAGTGATATATTCTGACAACATGACAAATCTTAACTAAACAACTTTATATCTAAAGTAGTGAACAACGTAAAATTTGAAACATTCAAAATTTGCAGATGTTATGAATTTTTTATTGCCCAATATACAAAGTGTTTTGAGTTGAGAATTTCCAGGCTGGTACAAATTGTTATCTACATGTAGCCCGAGATAGATTAGCATCATATGAAAAGAAGGCAATAACATACACACCCAGGTGCCAGGATGGTGCGATATGACATACTTATAAGACTACAAAGAAACTTTTGTAAGGACTTGGAACACCACATACGCCTAATCTATAGTTAGATATATGAATCTATCCACCATTGTTTTATCTATCCGCAGTTGTTGTAGTATAAAGATAGTAAATGCACCACATTCCCATAGGGTTGATGAAATGTAATTCTATAGAATCAATTTTTGTAGGTCGATCCAAATATAACAATGCACACAAATTGATTTGGTCTACATAGAATATAGTATATTATTAGCATGGTTTAAATTAATTCATCACCTTCTCGAGATAGAACGCAATATCTCCACCACTCCGAGTGGTATACATTATACTGAGAAGATTCAATTTTTTAAAATAATAAAAATCCATAGTAGATACAATTTTGATTACATGGGAACCTACGGTAGATAGCAGGTGAATAAAAACATACTTTCTGCATGGAATGTGATAGCAGAAATGAAGAGGTTGGAATATTCAAATTTTAATTGGAACTACATATATAAAATCCAGATATTGACACATTTCACAATATATAATTATCAATTGGATTCACTTTGAAATACCCATGCAAACTACTTGTGGATTCAAAAAAAGGAGCGCAATGAGAGCAAACAATAGCTAGACAAGGTAATTAAGATGAGTATATGCACGGATGCATTATATTAACGGACTATCAATAGACCAAATGATTTAAATATTCATGTTTAGATTTAATTCTTTGGGGCAGTGACTCAAATAAATATTAGTTCAAGAGGAGATTTAACGACCAAATAGAAAAATTAAAAATTTGAAATAAAAGTCTATAGTCTATATATTTTTTGCATCCATCTTCAACATGCACATATACATGGTACTGTATAAACTATTTAATGATGTAAAATTACTTATGACTTTAAGTATAATAATAGTTGAGTGCGAGTTATTAATATTAATAAAGATAAAGTTCATTGGAAATCTAGCCGCACAAATGCGCGGGCCACCCTGCTAGTTCTTTATCATAGATTTTATTCTTTCCCAAGCCTGAGAAACATGTTCATTATCAAACTGTCTAAACTTCATAATATCACTATGCAAAGCTATAATCTTAGCAGGAGGATCGTATTTCCCAATAAAAGCATGCTTACACTTAGCCCATGAATCAATACTATTTTTAGGCAAAGATAGCAACCAATCCTTAGCTTTTCCTCTTAAAGAGAAAGGAAACAACTTAAGCTTAATAATATCACCTTCTACATCCTTATATTTTTGCATCTCACATATCTCAACAAAATTCTTGAGATGAGCTGCAGCATCATCAGTACTAGCACTAGAAAATTGCTCTTTCATAACAAGGTTCAATAAAGCAGGTTTAATCTCATAAAAATTTGCAGAAGGAGCAAGTGGCACAATAGGAGTACAAAAAAATCACTATTATTAGTGCTAGTAAAATCACACAACCTGGTGTTCTCATGAGTACCCATTCTAGCAAAGCTAAAAGCAGACAAGTAAAAATAACAACTATAAGGAAACTAATTTTTTTTGTGTTTTTGATAAAACGATGCAAGCAAAAATAAAGTAAAGCAAAACAATAAGCAAAGTAAAGGATGTGCGTGCGAGACTCCCCTTGCAGAAATCTTCTTTTTCCCTGGCAACGGCGCCTAAAAAAATGCTTGATGCGGGCAGATGACCACCCAGTTGGGAACCCCAAGAGGAAGGTATGATGAGCACAGTAGCAAGTCTTCCCTAAGTAAGAAACCAAGGTTTATCGAACCAGTAGGAAAAAGCCAAACTTCAGAAGGTGATGCCTGCTAGCTTCGCGACAACTCTGGACAATTTATAAGGCGCCTCGTCTAGGGCTTTGCTTTGCACCAGCAGCAACATGGAACCTGCACACAACACAACCAAGAACTTTGCTCCCAACTTACGATGAGGTTGTCAATCTCACCGGTTTGCTGTAAACAAAGGATTGAGCGTATCGAGTGGAAAGCAATAGTAATATGCGAGAAAGTAAATAGTGCGAGTAAATGTAAACAGTAATAGCAATATAAAGGAAATTGGACCGGGGTCCATAGTTCACTAGTGGTGTCTCTCCATAAGATAAATAACGACATGCTGGGTAAACAAATTATAGTTGGGCAATTGATAGAATACAGATAACATGCATATGTTACGAGGATCACTATGAGATTTACTCCGGGCATTACAACAAGATACATAGACCACCATCCAACTGCATTTATGACTAATAATCCACTCATGAGGAATCATTCGAGGACCCCTTGAGTATTAAGTTGCGAACAACAGATAATTGCATTAAGCAAAGTGTGTAATGTAAACAAAAGAACGTCCTTGGACACAAGATTGTTGTTTTCTCCCTAGTGGCAACATCACATCTACAACCTTAGAGGTTTCTGTCACTCCCCCAGATTAAATAGAGGCATGAACCCAACTATCGAGCATAAATACCCCCTCTTGGAGTCACTAGTATCTACTTGGCCAAGATAGCCACTAACAACAGAGAGCATGCAAGATCATAAACAACATAGAGATAACATAAGATAAAATTTAGAACATCAACTTAACATAACACCAATATTCATCAGATCCCAACAAACACAACATGTAGAATTACATAAAGATGATCTCGATCATGTAGGGCAGCTCACAAGATCTAAACATGAAGCACATGGTGGAGAAGACAACCATCTAGCTACTGCTATGGACCCATAGTCCAAGGTAGACTACTCACTCATCACGCTAGAGGCAAGCATGGCAATGAAGAAGACCTCCGGTGGCGATTCCCCTCTTCAGCAGGGTGCCGGGAAGAGCTTCTGGACCCTCCTAATCTCGGGTCGATGACGGCAGCGGATTGCGATGTGTTTCTAGAAAATTGATCGGGCCTTTAGGTTTTTCCCGTCGGGAGGAAAATATAGGTGGAAGGGCGGCGTCAGGAGGTGGGCTAGGTGGCCGCACCACCAGGGGGCACGGGCCAGGGGCGCCGTCCTATGGTGTGGCTGGCCCGTGGCCCCCCTCCGTCTCCTCTTTGGTCTTCTGGAAGCTTTGGTAAAAATAGGAGGTTCGGCTTTTGTTTCGTCCAATTCTGAGAATATTTCCTGTGTAACTTTTCTGAAACACAAAAACAGCAGAAAACTGGGAACTGACACGAAGTGTAACAAAACACTAAGCAAATGGTGTAAGAACAAGCATGGAGCATCAAAAATTATAGATACGTTTGAGACATATTAGGGGAGCAAGAACAAACCCAAGGTATCTACTGCTGCTACTCCAGGCTCTAGCGTTGCTCCTTGCAATGCTTCTCCTCCTCCTCCTCCCAAGATCTATTCCTTCTTCTGCATTGCTGATGCTCAATGCCGTGAGCAGTAGCGCATCCTATTGAAGTTTACCAAGTTCATGGATGGGCGCGAGCTTCGTGAAGCGATCCTCTGCGAACAATCTGGAAGCGGAACACCATATGAGGTGGAAGTGTGCTATGATGGGCGGGGCGAGATGTACTTCAGGGGCGGATGGCCCCAGTTTGCAGAGGACCATGAGCTGCATCAAGGGTTCTTCATGCTTTTTGACTACCATTGCAGTACGTCGAAGTTCGACGTGAAAATCTATGATGGCACATAGTGCCAGAGGAAGTATGAAGCCGAAGTTCACTTTCAGTAGATGCTTCCTTGATGTAATCTCGTGTTTAGTTCCCTCTTGGCTTGCTTCATGTAATAAGTATATGTAATGAACTTTGTTCTATGCCATCATGTTGCTTAGTACGTAATAGACCAGAGGAACTACCATTGTTCCGAGGTATGTTTAATTTATTTGCGTGTTTCCTTGAACTATGCTTTGCTTTGTGCCGAATGTCGGGTTGTAAACAACCTTGCAATAATTCTTGAAGACATATCAGTACATGATCTCGATAACTTCCATATTCTTTCATACGACTCGAGGGTCGGAGCCCCCGAGTGGAAAATAGTGGCATATTATACATATAGTCAAGTTTACCCAAAGAACCCGACCTATGGCCTCATGTTCTGGGTTCAGAGGGTCATAACTCAAAGTTTTCTATTGTCATGCTCCTTCTACGCATAAAAGCGCCAGATTTGTTCTGCGTTCCATGAATTGCTCTCATCTTTTCGTGTCTTCTTGTCTTGTAGTCGATAAGCTCCTCATGGAATTACTTCTGTAACGATGTAAGGTCCCACCCATGGGGACTCTAATTTGCCGCTGGCCATCCTGCTTGAGTCGTAAGACTAGATCCCCTAAGACGAAAGACAGAGGATTGTAACAACTCAGAAATTGTAATCCACTTCTTATTAAATAAAGTGCCACTTTCTGGACCAAGATAAAACTTTTTATCTATTATTGTATGCATACATGCATTTTCTTTTATTTGTATCCTATGATTTCATGTGTGTTATTTTTGATTGAGCATTGGTTAGATAATTCTAAGTGAACCCACAGAATCAATTGAGAAGAATATTAGGAACCAAAGAAACCAGAAATAAAAATATCAAAGAAAAAGAGAAGATTGAGATGATCTAGAAATTGTTATTGACTACACCACTTTGAGCCCTTAGATTAAGAAATCTACAGCTCACCTTCATGTTTGGCCTGTTAGTTGAGCTTAACCAAGTTATGGACTAACTCAACCAACAAAGATCTACCAAAAATTCAAACTAGGGCATCACTCAAACTTGAGCCAAAGTTTGAATCCGAAACAGTAACCATACCCAACTTTGAAATATAAATTTCTGCAAAACTTCTTCTTTCTCCACAACAAAAATATGACTGGATACCTTGGCCATTATGATGATCACTCAAACTGGAAAATTTCAAAAATTTGAATTTCAAACTCTTGCGGGCATTTCGTCGAACACTGGCAGAAGAAATCAAACCGAATCTTGAGTTACTGTAAAGATCACTGTTCGAGCTCGCCTAGGCACTGTTGCCATGCTGCTGGACGATGCCACGGTCGAGCCCAGCACCCTTAGCCCCGACCCAAGCCGTGAGAAGAGGAGGGAGGAGGAGAAACGCGCCCAGGGCCCCCTCCCAGTTCTTCTTCTTCCTGCGCGTCGCCGACCGCCCTGCCCTCGCCAGAGCAGACCCACAGCACCCCGCGGCCAAGCCATAACCCTCCCAGCACGTGAGCGTGGCCGCTGTGACCGGGGAGAGCTTCAAACGCAGCCAGGACCCCCGAGCCGGCGAGTTTCTGGTTGCCTTGTTCCTCGACGCTCCGGCCTATAAAAGGCCCCGCCGATCAAACGAAGCAACTCACCCAGTCCCCAGCTACCTCCCAGACACTCTCGCTTAGCCCCGTTTGCTCTAGTTCGTCGACACCTGCACCGCCGGCGTGGTACTGGACGAGCGGAGCGCCGCCGCGTTCGACCACCCCGGAGCAAGCTGCTGCAGGGAATCGGTGGAGGAGACGCAACGCCGCCGATCCCGCACGTCGCCGTCAAGATCTTCTTCCCCTA
Source organism: Dactylis glomerata (assembly GCA_007115705.1). Taxonomy (NCBI): domain Eukaryota; kingdom Viridiplantae; phylum Streptophyta; class Magnoliopsida; order Poales; family Poaceae; genus Dactylis; species Dactylis glomerata. Next base: position 217,533 of record QXEO01000121.1, on the reverse strand, counting down.
CGCACGTCGCCGTCGCCGCCGTCGTCTTCACTGCACGCAGGTGAGCTTCCCTCGTCTCCGTCGAGACGATGACTGAGGGCCGTTAGATCTTGATCGGACGCTAGCTTACCGATTCGGGGAGGTTAAGTGAGCTGACACCCCGACCCCACCTGTCAGCTCCCGTTTTTATTCTTTTCCCGCCGCAGCAAAGCGGTATGGGCCGGCCCGTTCGGGTTTGATTCGAATTGGGCCCAGCCAGTTAGATTCGGTCCGTTTCGATTTTTATTTATTTTCCCGCCTTTTCGAATTAATTCAAACTGTTTCAGATGTGATTTTCAAACTTAATTTCCAAGAGATTTACAAATCCATTTGTAGCAAATAAATATGCATTGGAAAGCTTATAAAATACTCTACACCATAGAACTGGTTAGAATTCAAAATAAGTTAAGAATTATATTAGATATGAATAGTGTGACCATAGCTTTATTTATCATAGATTATTTCTAGAAAATTATTTAAGCCATCAAAAAGCATGAAAATTAATTTGTGAACTCACTAATGACTTATCTTACTGTTAGTCAACCTTAATCAACCCCAAACCCTATTAGTGTGAGCAATTAGACCTTAACCCAATCCTATCTTGTAGCATAAAATGATAAATCCCTATCTTATACTTAGAATTAAATTTACCCCTCTTTGCCAATTCACTTAGTGGATCACTTCCACTTGAAATAGTCCTAATACCCCTAAACCAATACCAATGCTTAGAAGGTAAACAACCTATGACACTTAGTAGAGAATTTAACTTGCACACTTGAAGAAAACTTAGAAGAAAAACTTACCATCCAACACCATAAAAAGCAACATGAATGCTATTGTTAGCAAACAAAGATGTGTGCTTGGTGTGTGGTTAAGCATGGTGTAGTGATTGTGTGCTTGTGTTTATTCGTTATTAGACGCTAGTGTTGCCGAGGAGGATATTGGAGGGGATTATTATCAAGAAGAAGAAGAATACCCCGGACACTTTGCCAACCAAGGCAAGCCATCTTTTGATTCATACTCCCCATGCCCAGTTTTTAATATTGCATTCTACTTGTTTTAAGTAAATTGCATGATTGAATTGCTAGAGTAGAATGATAGAAGAATAGTGATATCTGGCTTAACAAGAGCATCAAGTGGAGTTTATCCAACTCTATTTAGTGTTCATCACTCAATGTAGTTGCTTAGTCGCTAATAATATTGAGGCCATCTATAAGGGGAACTCTAGTTGAAATTGGTGATTTGAACTTGAAACTTGAATTGGAGATTGCTCCTACATAATGGCTTTAGGAAAGAAATTAATCTTGACTAAGAACTATGAAATATATTTCTCAATGACAACAAGTGATGTACATGGGAGCCAACCCTACCGTACAACCATATTACCCCTATATGGGAAGGGGCTTAATCCGTAGCTTGTTTATCTTAGTATGGGAGGCCTTGTATCAAATCTTCATGGAAGGACCCGTGAGCGGTTACTTATGGACCAGGTGGATTCCACTAACCCGGCTCCCGGGATGGGCAGAACTAGAGGCGCCGGAGCGGGGATTCCGTACCCCGGGCTCTAGGGAAGGATCCTATACTAGGGTGAGCAAGTGAAAGGTTTTGTTTGATTATCTGAAACCCGCATACTTTTGTATGACGGACCGGGGATTTCCCCCGGCAGATGTATCGAATCTTGTGGGTAAAGTGTACCCCTCTGCAGAGGTTTTCAAACTATTCGAATAGCCGCGTCCGCGGTCATGGACAGTTGGCTAACTCTACTTGGCTTTTGTCAATAATGAAAACAACTTATGGTGAACTTGGTGAATGACATGAATTGACTTGACTTGACCATGATGTTGACACACTTGAAATTCCTCTTTAGATTGAACTTAGAGAACTAAACCTCTTGTCTACCAATGAACATTCTTGGGAAATAAAACTAGCTTTTGCAAATAAACTTAGTACTTAGTCCACTATACCAAACCTTGCATATCTACTTCATCATTTCAATTATAAGATGGTTTGCGAGTGCATCCAATGTACTCATGGCTGTGTCCCTGGCTATCAACTTGGCCAGACTATGGGGAAGAATATCCGGAGGAAGGATATGAGGAAGAGTACCAGAACTAAGCTCGTCTCCGTGAGTCGCCATTTGCCTGTAGGGAGAAGGCATGGGCCGAAGACGTTATTTCCGCTGCTATCTTATGTTGTAATATGAACTTGGTCTCTATGACCAATGTATTTGAACTATCGTATTGTAATGTCTATGGAACTGGTTACCAACTACGTTATGTATATCGCAACAACGGTTCTGGGATTGCGGTGGAATACATAACGGGCACTTCGAATTTGTATCAAATTTGAGGTCGTCACAAGTTGGTATCAGAGCCTAGGCTGACCATAGGAGACCTTAGTTAGAATGGGCGTTAAATGAAACCTTGATAAAAGCAAAGATATAAGTAATGGTTGCAAAATTGCTTAGTCTTTCCTCTCTAAATGCAAAGTTTTATACATACATCAGTTTTTTTTTGTCTACTTAAAATTTTGCACACTTGAGTTGATCACTAACTTAATCTAATCTAAAATTTTGGAGATGGCCCCGGTATTCACTGAGCAGTACCAGTTGGGCCATGGTGGCAGCCTTTGTTTCGAGCGCGACCTCACCACCCTGACCTTGTTCCTGAACCGTTTGTACCCGGAGTTCAAGGGAGCCGTGCTCAATGAGCACCCAGATGGAGAGCTACGGTGGCTTATCCGAGCCAGTTGCCGTGGCAAGAAGGGGATGTTGGGTTCTCCAAGGGTCAAGTTTGAGCTTGTGGAGAACACTTGGGCCGATGGTTTGGTCCGAGCGATGCAGGAGATGCACGCCCGCTTGTGCGGACTGCACGTTGAGGAGGTTCAGGGAGAGCGCTTTAGGAACTTTGCTCGGCGTGATGCGGACGGGCGTCCCGCAAACATGCCCGGGCAGAATGAGCCGAGTACCTACATCGATCACATGGACTTCTTGCTGTACTCCACTCAGCAGGAGGCCGACCGTGCCCATACTAGGGCCAACCTCGAGCACTTTGCACTGGTGGAGGCGAGGAGCACTATCAGGATTCTTGCGAAGGAGCGCAAGAGCCTTCGTCGCCAGCGCGATGAGAAGGAGCGGGATCTTGAGGAGTTGAAGGCCAATGTGGCTGAGCTGACTGAGTACATTGAGAGTCTTGAGGATCACCTTGGTGAGGAGGAAGGCATTGATCTCCGCAAGGAGGATAATGCCCTCATTAGTGATGAGGATGACTTCATGGAGGACCTTGAGGATTCGGAAGATGGTGGACACAATGGATTCATTGTGAGTGATGAGGAGGAAGACCCCGAGGAGCCCGCTGTTTAGATCCGAGATCCACGTGTTATCTAGCTATGAGTTCCACTTTATGTTCACTTCGTGTAGGTGTGAGTTGTATCCCCCTCTCTAGTAGACGAGTCGCAATGGTTTAATGTAAACCATTTGTAATGTGTGAACTCGTATGTATGATATGTTTGTTGAGTGTTGAATGAAATATGAATTTGGCTCTTAAGGCCTTAGTAAGACAAAAATTGCATCATCCATGTTACCTTTAAATCTTAGCAAATTAGCTTTTCCCTCTTGTCTTACACACCTTATCTTCAGATGCCGCGAGCACCCCCACCCCCGAACCCGGAAATGGCCGAATTGCTAAGGTTGATCATGGAAGACCGGGAAGCAGCCCGAGCTGAGTGCCAAGCTAACTTGGCCACTCTTCAGCAGATAACCCAGATGGCAATGAACCGCAACAATGGCAATGGCAATGGCAATGGTGAAGGAGAAAACAATGGCAATGGTGATCACCGATCCAAGTTAAGGAGTTTCCAAAACACCAACCCTCCTATGTTCATTAAGTCCGAGGAACCCTTAGATGCCGATGACTGGCTTCGCACTATGGAGAACAATTTGGCAGTCGCCGAAGTTGGGGAGAATGAGAAGGTTTTGTACACCACCCACTACCTTGCTGGAGCAGCAAGAGCTTGGTGGGATAGCACTCGTGCAATGCAAGCCCCAGGGTATGTGATGCCTTGGGAGGAGTTCAAGAGCAAGTTTAGCAAAGCTCATGTTCCTATGGGATTGGTTAAAAGGATGAGAGATGAGTTCAGGAATCTGAAGCAAGGTTCCCTATCCGTGGTGGATTACCGTGACAAGTTCCTTACCGTGTCTAGGTATGCCCCAGATGACACCGACACCACTGAGAAGAAGAAAGAAAGGTTTATGGATGGACTTCATGATGAGATGCAATGTGTTTTGGTCAGCATTCCCTTTGCCGACCTGGAGTCATTGGTTGACTCTGCCATTTAGATGGAAGGTAAACTCAAGCAAGCGGCAGCGAACTGCAAGCGTCATATGATGTATCAAGGCAACTCGAGCAACTCGCAGAAGCCAAGGCGAAATGCACCTATGGGATTCGCCCCAAGACCTATGAGGCCGTCTGCACCTGCTCCGCGTCCCAACTATCCTAACCGTCCACCCAGCAACAACTTCAACCGTGCCCCTCCAAGGCCTAGTGGCAACAACTTCAACACCAATACCCCAAGGCCAAATGGCGCCCCTGTGTTACCCAAGCCCGGTGACAAGTCTGGTGTTACCTGTTATGAGTGCGGACTGAAAGGGCATTACTCCAATGAGTGCCCCAAGAAGCTGAATGATGCCTCCAAGACCACTGTTCCTGTTCAGCAACAGCGTCATGTGGGAAATGGCAAGAGCTATCCAAAAAGGAAACCGCCTCACTCTCAAGGCCGTCTGAATCACATGAATGTTGAAGAAGCTCAGGAAGCAACCGACGTTGTGCTTGGTATGTTCCCTGTTAACTCAGTTCTTGCTAGAGTTCTGTTTGATTCTGGAGCTTCACACTCATTTGTTACCCAACTATTCGTTGATAAAAGTGGACTTCAACCCACACCCTTGAAAGAGTTCATGTCTGTACAAATTCCCGGGTCAGTAACCAAAGCTAGTTGTACCTGCTTGGCAGTGCCCATAGAAATTCATGGGATCTCATTCTTAGCCAGTTTGATTGTGTTAGGAACCAAAGGATTGGAAGTGGTCCTAGGTATGGATTGGATGTCTCAACACCAAGGAATTATAGATTGTGCCAAAAAGACCATCACCATGAGAAGTAGCCATGGAGTTTTAGTAAAGCATGTGTCAGTCAAACCCATCCCAATCCCCAGATGTCATAAGAGTATCTCAGGACCAACTTTAGGGCAAGTCCCCATCGTCTGTGAATACCCGGATGTTTTTCCCGATGAGCTACCCGGAATGCCACCGGATCGGGATATCGAGTTTATCATTGAGCTTATTCCTGGAACTGGATCAATAGCCCAGAGACCCTATCGTATGAACCCAGCGGAACTAGTTGAGTTGAAGAAGCAATTGGATGACCTTTTGAGTAAAGGATTGATCCAGCCAAGTTCTTCTGCTTGGAGATCACCCGTTCTGTTTGTGGATAAAAGTGACGGTTCTAGCCGACTGTGCACTGATTACCGCAAGCTTAACGATGTGACCATCAAGAACAAGTACCCTCTCCCGAAGATTGAAGATTTGTTCGACCAATTGACTGGGGCCCGAGTATTCTCAAAGATAGATCTTAGAACTGGATACCACCAACTGAAGATACGTGCAATGGATATCCCCAAAACAGCCTTCACTACCCGATACGGATTGTATGAGTACACCGTGATGTCTTTTGGATTGACCAATGCCCCTGCTTATTTCATGAACCTCATAAATAAGGTTTTTATGGAGTTCCTGGATAAGTTTGTCGTTGTCTTCATCGATGACATTCTTATCTACTCCAAGTCCGAAGAGGAGCATGCAACCCATTTGAGATTAATCTTAGAGACCTTAAGAGAGCATCAGCTGTATGCCAAGTTCAGTAAATGTGAGTTCTGGTTGAAGGAAGTTGGATTCTTAGGCCATGTATTATCAGCCGGAGGAATATCCGTAGACCCCAAGAAGATCAAATCAGTCATGGAATGGGAAGCCCCTACCACTCAGACTGAAGTTAGAGGTTTTCTCGGATTAGCCGGATATTACCGCAAATTTGTTGAAGGGTTTTCAAGCATTGCCCGGCCAATGACCCAATTGTTGAAGAAAGACAAGAAGTTTGAATGGACCCCTAAGTGTGAAGAGAGTTTTCAAGAGCTCAAGAAGCGATTGGTGACCGCACCCGTCCTAACCATGCCCGATATCACCAAAAACTTTGATGTCTATTGCGACGCTTCCAAACTTGGACTTGGTTGCGTATTGATGCAAGAAGGCAAGGTCATAGCTTACCTCTCTCGACAGCTTCGACCTCATGAAGAAAATTATCCAACCCATGACCTAGAATTAGCAGCCGTAGTTCTAGCTCTGAAGACCTGGAGGCACTATCTGATGGGCAACCATTGTGAGATCTACACTGATCACAAGAGTTTGAAGTATATCTTCACCCAGAAGGAGTTGAACATGAGGCAGAGAAGATGGATAGAGTTGATCAAGGATTATGATCTGGAAATTCACTACCACCCCGGTAAGGCCAATGTAGTGGCAGATGCATTGAGTAGGAAGCCGTGTTCGTTGAATGTGATGATCAAGGAAGAGCAACCTATGTTGCACCAAGAGTTTGAAAAGTTTGGATTGGAACTAGTCAGTCAAGGATTCTTAGCCAACCTTGAGTTGCAACCCACCTTGAAGAACCAAATCAAAGAAGCCCAGAAGGGAAATGAGAGTATCGACGGAATCAAGCGCAGAATTAGTTCCGGCAAGGTGCCAGGATTTGAGGAAGATGATCAAGGAGTTCTTTGGTATAAAGGACGTATTTGTGTGCCTGCTGATTCAGAATTGAAGGAGGTTATTATGAAGGAAGCCCATGAGACACCTTACTCCATCCATCCCGGTGGAACTAAGATGTACCAAGATTTGAAGGAACAATTTTGGTGGCATGGAATAAAGCGTGAGATTGCATCGTTTATATCCAAGTGTGATATTTGCCAAAGAGTCAAGGCTGAACATCAACGTCCTGCAGGATTGCTGCAACCTTTGCAAGTTCCGGAATGGAAGTGGGAATCTGTTGGAATGGATTTCATCACGGGATTTCCAAGGTCTAGCCGTGGGAATGACTCTATTTGGGTCATTGTGGATAGACTGACCAAAGTTGCCCACTTTATTCCTGTCAAGACCACTTATCGCTCGGGACAGCTAGCAGATCTGTATCTATCCAGAATTGTTAGTTTGCATGGAATCCCTAAAACCATCGTTTCCGATCGAGGAACCCAATTCACCTCAAGATTCTGGAGAAGTTTACATGAAGCCTTGGGCACCAAATTAGCTTTCAGCACCGCTTATCACCCTCAGACCGATGGACAGACTGAAAGAGTGAACCAAATACTTGAAGATATGTTGAGAGCCTGTGTTCTAGCCTATGGAACTAAGTGGGAAGATTGTCTGCCCTTCGCGGAGTTTTCCTACAACAACAGCTATCAAGCCAGTTTGCAAATGGCCCCATTTGAAGCTTTGTATGGAAGAAAGTGCCGTACCCCTTTGAACTGGTCAGAAACCGGAGACAGTCAGATATTTGGACCTGACATTCTGCAAGAAGCCGAGGAGAAAGTTCGCATGATTCGTGACTATCTCAAGGCAGCCCAGTCGAGACAGAAGAGTTATGCCGACAAGAGACGTCGAGAACTGACATTCCAGATTGGAGATTTTGTTTATCTCAGAGTGTCACCTCTCAAGGGAATGCAAAGATTCCAAGTAAAAGGAAAGCTCGCACCAAGATATATTGGACCCTTCAAGATACTAGACCGCAGAGGAGAAGTGTCTTATCAGTTGGAAATGCCCCCGGAATTGTCTGAAGTACACGATGTCTTCCACGTGTCGTTACTTCGGAAATGTCTTGAAGTTCCGGAGAAGCCCGAAATCTTCAAGAATATTGATCATCGTTCTGTGGACATCAACAAGGATTTGACCTACCGTGAAATGCCTATTCGTATTCTCGAGGAAGCTTATCGAACCACTCGAACCCGAAGCATCAAATTTCTGAAAGTTCAGTGGAGTAATCACACCGAAGAGGAAGCTACTTGGGAACGCGAAGATTACCTTCAGAAAGAGTTTCCCAATCTTTTCAGTTCTTAACTAGTGAATCTCGGGGACGAGATTCTTTTTAAGGGGGGAAGATTGTAACAACTCAGAAATTGTAATCCACTTCTTATTAAATAAAGTGCCACTTTCTGGACCAAGATAAAACTTTTTATCTATTATTGTATGCATACATGCATTTTCTTTTATTTGTATCCTATGATTTCATGTGTGTTATTTTTGATTGAGCATTGGTTAGATAATTCTAAGTGAACCCACAGAATCAATTGAGAAGAATATTAGGAACCAAAGAAACCAGAAATAAAAATATCAAAGAAAAAGAGAAGATTGAGATGATCTAGAAATTGTTATTGACTACACCACTTTGAGCCCTTAGATTAAGAAATCTACAGCTCACCTTCATGTTTGGCCTGTTAGTTGAGCTTAACCAAGTTATGGACTAACTCAACCAACAAAGATCTACCAAAAATTCAAACTAGGGCATCACTCAAACTTGAGCCAAAGTTTGAATCCGAAATAGTAACCATACCCAACTTTGAAATATAAATTTCTGCAAAACTTCTTCTTTCTCCACAACAAAAATATGACTGGATACCTTGGCCATTATGATGATCACTCAAACTGGAAAATTTCAAAAATTTGAATTTCAAACTCTTGCGGGCATTTCGTCGAACACTGGCAGAAGAAATCAAACCGAATCTTGAGTTACTGTAAAGATCACTGTTCGAGCTCGCCTAGGCACTGTTGCCATGCTGCTGGACGACGCCACGGTCGAGCCCAGCACCCTTAGCCCCGACCCAAGCCGTGAGAAGAGGAGGGAGGAGGAGAAACGCGCCCAGGGCCCCCTCCCAGTTCTTCTTCTTCCTGCGCGTCGCCGACCGCCCTGCCCTCGCCAGAGTAGACCCACAGCACCCCGCGGCCAAGCCATAACCCTCCCAGCACGCGAGCGTGGCCGCCGTGACCGGGGAGAGCTTCAAACGCAGCCAGGACCCCCGAGCCGACGAGTTTCTGGTCGCCTTGTTCCTCGACGCTCCGGCCTATAAAAGGCCCCGCCGATCAAACGAAGCAACTCACCCAGTCCCCAGCTACCTCCCAGACACTCTCGCTTAGCCCCGTTTGCTCTAGTTCGTCGACACCTGCACCGCCGGCGTGGTACTGGACGAGCGGAGCGCCGCCGCGTTCGACCACCCCGGAGCAAGCTACTGCAGGGAATCGGTGGAGGAGACGCAACGCCGCCGATCCCGCACGTCGCCGTCAAGATCTTCTTCCCCTACGCACGTCGCCGTCGCCGCCGTCGTCTTCACTGCACGCAGGTGAGCTTCCCTCGTCTCCGTCGAGACGATGACTGAGGGCCGTTAGATCTTGATCGGACGCTAGCTTACCGATTCGGGGAGGTTAAGTGAGCTGACACCCCGACCCCACCTGTCAGCTCCCGTTTTTATTCTTTTCCCGCCGCAGCGAAGCGGTATGGGCCGGCCCGTTCGGGTTTGATTCGAATTGGGCCCAACCAGTTAGATTCGGTCCGTTTCGATTTTTATTTATTTTCCCGCCTTTTCGAATTAATTCAAACTGTTTCAGATGTGATTTTCAAACTTAATTTCCAAGAGATTTACAAATCCATTTGTAGCAAATAAATATGCATTGGAAAGCTTATAAAATACTCTACACCATAGAACTGGTTAGAATTCAAAATAAGTTAAGAATTATATTAGATATGAATAGTGTGACCATAGCTTTATTTATCATAGATTATTTCTAGAAAATTATTTAAGCCATCAAAAAGCATGAAAATTAATTTGTGAACTCACTAATGACTTATCTTACTGTTAGTCAACCTTAATCAACCCCAAACCCTATTAGTGTGAGCAATTAGACCTTAACCCAATCCTATCTTGTAGCATAAAATGATAAATCCCTATCTTATACTTAGAATTAAATTTACCCCTCTTTGCCAATTCACTTAGTGGATCACTTCCACTTGAAATAGTCCTAATACCCCTAAACCAATACCAATGCTTAGAAGGTAAACAACCTATGACACTTAGTAGAGAATTTAACTTGCACACTTGAAGAAAACTTAGAAGAAAAACTTACCATCCAACACCATAAAAAGCAACATGAATGCTATTGTTAGCAAACAAAGATGTGTGCTTGGTGTGTGGTTAAGCATGGTGTAGTGATTGTGTGCTTGTGTTTATTCGTTATTAGACGCTAGTGTTGCCGAGGAGGATATTGGAGGGGATTATTATCAAGAAGAAGAAGAATACCCCGGACACTTTGCCAACCAAGGCAAGCCATCTTTTGATTCATACTCCCCATGCCCAGTTTTTAATATTGCATTCTACTTGTTTTAAGTAAATTGCATGATTGAATTGCTAGAGTAGAATGATAGAAGAATAGTGATATCTGGCTTAACAAGAGCATCAAGTGGAGTTTATCCAACTCTATTTAGTGTTCATCACTCAATGTAGTTGCTTAGTCGCTAATAATATTGAGGCCATCTATAAGGGGAACTCTAGTTGAAATTGGTGATTTGAACTTGAAACTTGAATTGGAGATTGCTCCTACATAATGGCTTTAGGAAAGAAATTAATCTTGACTAAGAACTATGAAATATATTTCTCAATGACAACGAGTGATGTACATGGGAGCCAACCCTACCGTACAACCATATTACCCCTATATGGGAAGGGGCTTAATCCGTAGCTTGTTTATCTTAGTATGGGAGGCCTTGTATCAAATCTTCATGGAAGGACCCGTGAGCGGTTACTTCTGGACCAGGTGGATTCCACTAACCCGGCTCCCGGGATGGGCAGAACTAGAGGCGCCGGAGCGGGGATTCCGTACCCCGGGCTCTAGGGAAGGATCCTATACTAGGGTGAGCAAGTGAAAGGTTTTGTTTGATTATCTGAAACCCGCATACTTTTGTATGACGGACCGGGGATTTCCCCCGACAGATGTATCGAATCTTGTGGGTAAAGTGTACCCCTCTGCAGAGGTTTTCAAACTATTCGAATAGCCGCGTCCGCGGTCATGGACAGTTGGCTAACTCTACTTGGCTTTTGTCAATAATGAAAACAACTTATGGTGAACTTGGTGAATGACATGAATTGACTTGACTTGACCATGATGTTGACACACTTGAAATTCCTCTTTAGATTGAACTTAGAGAACTAAACCTCTTGTCTACCAATGAACATTCTTGGGAAATAAAACTAGCTTTTGCAAATAAACTTAGTACTTAGTCCACTATACCAAACCTTGCATATCTACTTCATCATTTCAATTATAAGATGGTTTGCGAGTGCATCCAATGTACTCATGGCTGTGTCCCTAGCTATCAACTTGGCCAGACTATGGGGAAGAATATCCGGAGGAAGGATATGAGGAAGAGTACCAGAACTAAGCTCGTCTCCGTGAGTCGCCATTTGCCTGTAGGGAGAAGGCATGGGCCGAAGACGTTATTTCCGCTGCTATCTTATGTTGTAATATGAACTTGGTCTCTATGACCAATGTATTTGAACTATCGTATTGTAATGTCTATGGAACTGGTTACCAACTACGTTATGTATATCGCAACAACGGTTCTGGGATTGTGGTGGGATACATAACGGGCACTTCGAATTTGTATCAAATTTGAGGTCGTCACAAGGATGAACTCGACTACTATGATAGTTTTGTAGACTTTGCTGGTACTGCGTAGCTCTGGCTAGTGCTATGTCTCTTGCTTCGTCGAGTGCGTCCACGTCGTCTTGGAGTGCTTATGTGGAAGTTTTCTCATTGTAAGCCGCAATTCTTGGGGCTTCATGAGTGATTTCAACTGGAAGCACGGCTTCTGTGCCATGGACCAGGAAAAAGGGTGTTTCTTGGGTAGCCGCATTGGGCGTAGTTCTCAGACTCCAAAGCACGGCAGGCAACTCATCTACCCAGGTGTGTTTAGCTTTCTCCAGGGGTGCTAGTAGCCTCTTTTTTATTCCATTGCATATTAAGTTATTGGCTTTCTTGACTTGTCCATTTGTTTTTGGATGCGCCACAGATGCAAACTTTAGTTTGATTCCCATACTCTCGCAGTAGTTTTTGAACTCTTTTGACGTGAAATTTGTTCCATTGTCTGTGATGATGCTGTGTGGTACTCCGAAGCAAAATACTATGGACTTGGTGAAATTGATTGCTGCCGTGGAATCTTGAGTTGTTACCGGGGCTGCTTCTACCCACGTGGTAAATTTATCCACTGCCACCAACATATAGACATGCCCTCCTGGCCAAGATTTGTGTAGTTTCCCTACCATGTCCAGACCCCATTGTGCAAAGGGCCATGACACTAGTATTGGCTACAATTCTACTGCTGGTGCGTGTGGCCGAGATGCGAATCATTGACAAGCCTCGCACCTTCGAACTATATCTTTTGCGTCTTTGATTGCCGTTAACTAATAAAATCCTGCTCGAAAAGCTTTGGCTGCAATAGCCCTGCTGCTAGGATGATACCCGCATACTCCTGCGTGGATGTCTTTCAATATCTCTTGTCCTTCCTGAGGGGTGACGCATCGCTGTAAGACACCAGTTATACTTTTTTGTACAACTTCCCTTGTAACGCGACGAAAGCCTTGGATTGTCGTATTATCCTTCTTGCTTCAACTGTATCTTCGGGTAGTGTTTTGTTTATCATATATGCTAAGTATGGCTGCATCCAGGTTTCTTCGATCATCATAACTTCCTCTGGTTCTATTGTGCTTCCTGTGCCAGGTTTGCCAGCCCCCGAGCCTGTTGTTGGGTGCTGGCTTGGTTCTCCTATAGTCGAAGTCTTGTTATGTTTTATTGACCTCTCTATGATTTCTTCCCAAAAGACTCCTGGTGGTATAGGCAGGCATTGGGACCCGATATTTGCTAAATTGTCGGCTTCCTCGTTGCTGGCCCTGCTGACGTGTGAAACTTCGCATCCATCGAATGTTCCCTCTAGATAGTAGTATAAGTTTCTGTATGCCATCATGTTGTCACTGATGCCGTTGCACCAATTCATTACTTGCTGGACGACGAGATTCGAGTCTCCGAATATTTTTAGTCGAGTTGCTCCACATGCTTTGGCCATTTTCATTCCATGGAGCAGGATGTTGCGCGCCTGGCCAAGAGGTTTCGCGATTTGTGGTACCTCCTTATTCCCGTCATTCCATGCCACACTGGTCGTACGGCTTCAGGAGGAAGGTGCTCGGTTGATTCTTGGTGGGAGGGCCCTTCCCATCCCGAGCTTACATCCTAGACCTCGTCACAACCGTAAGTCGCTGCCGGGTCGTGTGCGCTAGAGTGCAAAGCTTCTTCCCCATCACCGCGTGCGCGAGATACCATAGGGATGTCATGGTAGGTGCAGAGCGGTGTCAGCGAGTGCTCCGTTCGAGGGCTTCACCCTTAGTGCATACCATGTCCCAGATCCGCATAGAGGAATTTTCATCGGCGCGCACCATGCACGGTGACCGCCTAGTTGAGCGTCACCCGTGAGCATTGGGTTGTTTTTCTGACATGGCGGTCAGTGTAGTAAAGCCATCGGTTAGGCCTTAGGTCTTAGTTCCTCATCACGGGCCGGTCGCTTGTTGGTGGGGTTATGTACTCGAAGGCCCTTCCCGCCCAAAGCTTACATCCCAGGCCTCGTAACCGACATTAGTCGTTGTCGGGTCATATGCGCTGGAGAGCTAAGCGTCAAGGATATCTTCAATGTGGTTCCCCATCAGCGCATGCATAAGTATTCGCAGGGAACCCTTGGGGCACACCATGTCCCACTTAGGCACCGGGACTGGTGACATTGCGCGTGAGCGGCGGGTCATTTTTCCGACATGCTGGGAAGAGTAACAAGTCGTTAATGCGGTCTTAGTTTCTCACCACGGGAGAAGGTAGGCGCAAAAGTAACCTTCCCGCAACTTTCCGCCTGAATATCGAAACTTCCCAGGACATTGCGCGCCTGTCCCAGAAGTTTCGCGATTTGTGGGACCTTCTTGTTCCCATCATTCCATGCCACACTGGTCGTACGGCTTCAGGAGGAAGGTGCTCGGTTGATTCTTGGTGGGAGGGCCCTTCCCATCCTGAGCATACATCCTAGACCTCGTCACAACTGTAAGTCGCTGCCGGGTCATGTGCGCTAGAGTGCAAAGCTTCTTCCCCATCAACGCGTGCGCGAGATACCGTAGGGATGTCATGGTAGGTGCAGAGCGGTGTCAGCGAGTGCTCCATTCGAGGGCTTCACCCTTAGTGCATACCATGTCCCAGATCCACATAGAGGAATTTTCATCGGCGCGCACCACGCACGGTGACCGCCTAGTTGATCGTCACCCGTGAGCATTGGGTCGTTTTTCTGACATGGCGGTCAGTGTAGTAAAGCTGTCGGTTAGGCCTTAGGTCTTAGTTCCTCATCACGGGCCGGTCGCTTGTTGGTGGGGTTATGTACTCGAGGGCCCTTCCCGCCCAAAGCTTACATCCCAGGCCTCGTAACCGACGTTAGTCGCTGTCGGGTCGTATGCACTGGAGAGCTAAGCGTCAAGAGGATATCTTCAATGTGGTTCCCCATCAGCGCATGCGTGAGATTTCGCAGGGAACCCTTGGGGCACACCATGTCCCACTTAGGCACCGGGACTGGTGACATTGCGCGTGAGCGGCGGGTCATTTTTCCGACATGCCGGGAAGAGTAACAAGTTGTTAATGCGCCGATGGAGAACTAAACATTTATAATTCTAATAATTGAAATATAAACATGGAGAGAAAATATGCTGCCTCGTATTCGGCTTCATTATTGGAAGCTTGCGGAAAACTCATCTTTAACACATACTTCAATTTGTCGCCTTGCGGCAATATCAAAACTACTCCTGCTCCTGTGCCTTGGAATCTTTTTGATCCGTCGAAGTACATTGTCCATACACTCGATAAATCTGGTGGTCCTGTGTTTTGTAGTTCTAGCCACTCTGCTGTGAAATTCGGTAGTACTTGAGATTTGATTGCTTTCCGTTTCACGTACGTGATGTCCAGGGGTGATAGTTTTATTCCTCATAAAGAGACACATCCTGTTGATGCAGGGTTGTTCAATATATTGGATAGTTGGGCTTCGTTAACCACTATGATTGGATGCACCGCGAAATATTGCTGTAGCTTTCGTGCTGTTGTGAATACGCTGTATGTAAGCTTTTGATAGTGCGGGTACCTTTGCTTTGTTGGAGATAATACTTCGCTGAGGAAATATACCAGCCTCTGGACTCTGTGCGCCTTTCCTTCTTCGCTTCTCTCGACTACTAATACCGTGCTTACCACTTGATGTGTGGCTGCGATATATAGTAGTAGCGGCTCTTTTTCCTTTGGTGCGACCAACACTAGTGGTGTGGAGAGCACTTTTTTTAGTTGCGCAAAAGCTGTATCTGCTTCTTTTGTCCACTCGAACTTGTCATCTGATTTTTTCATGAGTGCATAGAAGGGAAGAGCGTTTGCTCCTAATCGCGCGACAAATCGACTTAATGCCGCGACGCGTCCTGCGAGTTTCTGTACGTCGTGTAACGTTGCTGGTTTCCCCATTGTTAGTATTGCTTGGATTTTCTCTGGGTTTGCTTCTATGCCTCTTGCTGACACCAAGAATCCCAGAAGTTGCCATGCTGACACGCCAAAAGAACATTTTGTTGGGTTAAGCTTGAGCTTGTACCTGGTTAGGTTGTTGAAGGTTTCTATCAAATCGCTGATTAAGGACTCCTCCTTTCTTGTGGTGATGACCACGTCATCGATGTAGACTTGGATGTTGTGTCCTATTTGACTTCCGAGGCAATTTTGCATCATCCGTTGGTAAGTTGCTCCCATGTTTTTGAGGCCAAAAGGCATGACTTGATAGCAGAACACGCCGTATGGTGTGATAAAAGCTGTTTTTTCATCGTCTTTTTTCTTCAACTTGGTCTGGTTATAGCCAGAATATGCATCCAAGAAGGAAAGCCTCACGCACCCCGCCGTTGATTCTGTTATCTGATCAATGCAAGGTAGCGGAAAGGGATCCTTGGGACAATGCTTGTTGAGAGATGTGTAGTCGACACATACTCTTTGTACGTCTGTATTTTTCTTGGGGACGATAACTGGGTTGGATACCCAGGTTGACGCTTTGATTTCTCTGATGAATCCTGCGTTTTCTAGCCTGTGTAGCTCGGATGCTATTGCTTTTCTTTTGGGTTCATCGAACCGTCGCAGAGGTTGCTTGACTGGCTTTGCCTTTGGATCCACATTTAGTGCATGCTCGAAGAGTTCCCTGGGAACCCCTGGCATGTCTAAAGGACACCAGGCGAAGATTTCCCAGCGCTCACGGAGGAACTTGATGAGCGCACTTTCCTATGCGGGGTCTAAGTTTACCGCTATGGAGGTGGTTTTGTTCGGGTCCGTAGGGTGGACCTGGATTTTCTTCGAGTCTTGGGTTGCATCGAAAGCCTGATCTGGTAGGGATCAACCGACGTCGGGTAGCACATTGTGATCAGTTTCGCCCCTGAGTCTTGCATATTCAGCTATCATGCCGAAGGTTTGTGCCATCCTATTGAATTCTCTATCGCAAGTATTGGATACTTCGAAACTGCCTTGTACCATGATGGTCCCTTTAGGTCCTGGAATTTTGAGTGTTAAATATGCGTAATGAGGGACTGCCATGAATTTTGCAAATGCTGGTCGCCCTAGGATTGCATGATACTGTAAAGGCCAGTCCATTACTTTGAACTCCAGCTTCTCTCTACGGTAATTGCCACTGTCGCCAAAGCAAACATCAAGTTCTATTTTCCCAAGGAGTTAGTTTGCGCTCCCTGGTACTATTCCGTGGAAGGATCAATCTATCGGCTTCAGGCTTTCCAGTGAGATGCTCATTGCTCTTAGAGTTCTTGCGTATATTAGGTTTATGACACTTCCTACATCAATGAATACTCACCCAATGTCGTATCCTCCTATTTGCGCCTTCAACACCATTGGCGCGTGCCCTGGCCTGGGCACTTTCCTTGGGTGGTCTCTTCTGCTAAACCTGACTGGTTGGTCGGACCACCTCAAGTACTCTGTAGTGGCTAGTGGAGATGATATTGCTAAGTTTACTTGTCTTGATATGTTCTTCTGCTCTTTCTTGGATTTTGGCACAGGCTGGATCATTGCGGATATGTATACTTTTGATTCTAGATGTTTTGCGAGATGTTGCATTTGATATCCCTGACTTGTACTCCTTCCTCCATGACGTGTTTCTTGGTTTGGATCTAGAGCACTTTGCAACCTTAAGAATGTTCTGCAGTCCTTCATCTCGTGATTATAAACTCTCTTCCCATCCAAATATGCATAGTGAATGTGACAGGGGCCATGGAGCATGTCTTCTGCCGACGGACCAGAGTACTTTGGCTTTTCTTTTCCACGACTGCTTCTGTCTTGAAACTCCCTGCTTTCGTAGCCTTCCTATTCCCTTCTTTCATATCCTGCGGCTATTTGATTTTGCCTTGTGTGGCTATCCTCATTGTGAGACCTTCGCCTTTGCCTGCTTGCTCTGTCAACTTCTGGTGAGCGTGCCCTTCTGTTATTGTATGCGTCTTCTCCATCGGCGAATCTGTTTGCTACTTCTATTAGTTCTAATACTGTCCTGGGCTTTGTTCTCCCTAACTCTTCCACGAGATTCGAACGGCAAAGGCCAGCCGAAAAAGCATCTACTGCCCGCTCGTCGGAGACGTTGATGGCTTGCAAGAACAGCTCGTTGGGAACCCCAAGAGGAAGGTATGATGAGCATAGCAGCAAGTCTTCCCTCAGTTGTGAAACCAAGGTTTATCGAACCAGTAGGAGAAAGCCAAACTTCAGAAGGTGATGCTTGCTAGCTTCGTGACACTCCGAACAATGGCGCCAGGAATATTGTTGGTGTGTCTTCACCCAGCAGCAACGTGAAACCTGCACACAACACAACCAAGAACTTTGCCCCAACTTATGATGAGGTTGTCAATCTCACCGGTTTGCTATAAACAAAGGATTGAGCGTATCGAGTGGTAATAGGATAATAGTATGCAAGAAAGTAAATAGTGCGAGTAAAAGTAAAACGGTATAGCAATGCAAAGGAAATTGGACCGGGGTCCACAGTTCACTAGTGGTGTCTCTCCATAAGATAAATAACACATGCTGGGTAAACAAATTACAGTTGGGCAATTGATAGAATAAAGATAACATACATATGTCATGAGGATCACTATGAGATTCACTCTGGGCATTATGACAAAATACATAGACCGCCATCCAACTGCATCTATGACTAAAAATCCACTCGCGGGGAATCGTCCGAGGACCCCTTGAGTATTAAGTTGCGAACAACAGATAATTGCATTAAGCAAAGTGCATAATGTAAACAAAGCAAATGTCCTTGGACACAAGAATGTTGTTTTATCCCTAGTGGCAACAGCACATCTACAACCTTAGAGGTTTCTGTCACTCCCCCAGATTAAATAGAGGCATGAACCCAACTATCAAGCATAAATACTCCTTCTTGGAGTCACCAGCATCTACTCGGCCAAGATAGCTACTAGCAATGGAAAGCATGCAAGATCACAAACAACATAGATATAACATAAGATATATAATTCAGCACATAAACTTAACATAGTACCAATACTCATCGGATCCCAACAAACACAACATGTATGATTAAATAAAGATGATCCTGATCATGTAGGGCAGCTCACAAGATCTAAACATGAAGCACATGGTGGAGGAGACAAGCATCTAGCTACTGTTATGGACCTGTAGTCCAAGGTAGACTACTCACACATCACTCTGGAGGCGACCATGGTGGTGTAGAAGGCCTCGGGCAGGGTGCCGGGAAGAGCTCCTGGATCCTCCCGATCTCGCGACGGCGACGGCGACGGCGGTGGCTTGCAGTATGTTTCGTGGAAAAGAGATCCGTCCCTTAGGTTTTTCCTGTCGAGGGGAACTTATAGGCGAAAGGGTAGCGTCGGGGGGTGGGCCACCTGGCCTCACCATGGGGTGGCACAACCAGGGGCTGGGCCACGCCCCCCTGTCGTGAGCCTGGCTCCTGGCCCCCCTCCATCTCATCTTCGGTCTTCGCAAAGCTTCGGTAAAAATAGAGGTTTGGCTTTTGTTTCGTCCAATTCCAAGAATATTTCCTGTGTAACTTTTCTGAAACACAAAAACAGTAGAAAACAGGGAACTGGCACTGTGGCATCTTGTTAATAGATTAGTTTCGGAAAATGCATAAAAATGCCACGAAGTGTAACAACACTCAAAGCAAATGGTGTATAAACAAGCATGGAGCATCAAAAATTATAGATACGTTTGAGACATATCAAGCATCCCCAAGCTTAACTCCTGCTCGTCGTCGAGTAGGTAAGTGATAACAAAAGAATAATTTTTGAGGTGACATGCACCATCACAATCTTGATCATCTATGTAAAGCATTGAGTGCTAGGATCAAAGAACTTAAAACATGGGCATAAAAGACATAATCTTGACAATAAGAACTTAGCAACCATGTTATCACATGAAAAGAAACACAAACGAAAGGTCATGAATAATGAAACAATGAAAGTCAAACATGTGTTTGATGGCTGGCGTGTAGTTGATGATGATGATTATAACCAGTCAGTTGGGAACCCCAAGTGGAAGGTGTGATGAGCACAGCAGCAAGTTTTTCCCTCAGTTAGAAACCAAGGTTTATCGATCGAAGAAGAAAAAGCCAATACGACTGAAGGTGATGCTTGCCAGCTTCGCGACAGCTCCGGACAATTTATATGGCGCCTCGTCCAAGCTTTGCTTTGCGAGCAGCAACGTGGAACCTGCACACAACACAACCAAGTACTTTGTTCCCAACTTACGATAAGGTTGTCAATCTCACCGGTTTGCTTGAAACAAAGGGTATGAGCGTATCGAGTGGAAAATAGTAGAAGTATGCGAGTAAAGTAAACAGTGCGAGTAAAGTAAACAGGTGATAGCAATATGATGGAAATAGGACCGGGGTCCACAGTTCACTAGTGGTGTCTCTCCATAAGATAAATAACACATGCTGGTTAAACAAATTACAGTTGGGCAATTGATAGAATAAAGATAACGTGATATGTCAAGAAGATCACTATGCGATTTACTCTGGGCATTACAACAAAATACATAGACCGCCATCCAACTGCATCTATGACTAATAATCCACTCACGGGGATATCATCCGAACACCCCATTAGTATTAAGTTGCGAACAACAGATAATTGCATTAAGCAAAGTGTGTAATGTAAACAAAGCATATGCCCTCGAGCATATGAATGTTGTTTTCTCCCTAGTGGCAACAGCACATCTACAACCTTAGAGGTTTCTGTCACTCCCCCAGATTAAATAGAGGCATGAACCCAACTGTCGAGCATAAATACCCCCTCTTGGAGTTACTAGCAACTAGTCGGCCAAGATAGCTACTAACAACGGAGAGCATGCAAGATCATAAACAACATAGAGATAACATAAGATATATTTCAGTATAGCAACTCAATCATAACACCAATATTCATCGGATCCCAACAAACACAACATGTAGAATTACATAACGGTGATCTCAATCATGTAAGGCAGCTCATGAGATCTAAACATGAAGCACATGGTGGAGAGAACTACCATCTGGCTACTGCTATGGACCCATAGTCCAAGGTAGGCTACTCACTCATCGCCCCGGAGGCAAGCATGGCGATGAAGAAGACCTCCGGTGGTGATTCCCCTCTCCGGCAGGGTGCCGGGAAGAGCTTCTGGACCCTCCCAATCTCGGGTCGACGACGGCGGCGGATCGCGATATGTTTCTGGAAAATTGATCGGGTACTTAGGTTTTTCCCGTCGGGGGGTCTTTATAGGTGAAGGGGCATCGTCAGAAGTGGACCGAGGTGGTCTCACACATATGGGGCGCGGCTAGGGGCTGGGCCGCGCCGCCCTGGTGTGAGGGCCCCTCGTTGCCCCACTCCGTCTCCTCTTCGGTTCTCTGGAAGCTTTGGTAGATTTCTGGATGTTTGGCTTTTGTTTCGTCCAATTCCGAGAATATTTCCTGTGTAACTTTTCTGAAACACAAAAACAGCAAAAAACAGGGAACTGGCACTGTGGCGACTTGTTAATAGGTTAGTTCCGGAAAATGCATAAAAGTGCCACAAAGTATAACAAAACATTAGGCAAATGGTGTAAAAACAAGCATGGAGCATCAAAAATTATGGATACGTTGGAGACGTATCAGCATCCCCAAGCTTAACTCCTGCTCGTCCTCGAGTAGTTAAGTGATAACAAAAGAATTAATTTTTGAGGTGACATGCACCTACACAATCTTGATCACATATGTAAGCATTTGTGAGCTGGGATCATAAGAACTTAAAACATGGGCATGAAAGATATAATCTTGACAATAAAAACTTAGCAACCATGTTATAACATGAAAAAGAACACAAACAAAAGATCATTAAAATGAAACAATGAAAGTCAAACGTGTGTTCAAATCATAAGAAAAAACATACAAATGGTTTTCAGCTTGTCCTTCATGGAGAGCAAAACATAAATGCATAGGACACCTTCAAGTTTAAGAGGGCGACTAGATACAAATAATTTATGAATAAGTGAAACCATCAATATGAATCAATCAATGAAAACTTTGGGACAATGCACATTATACTAAGAATGACAACTATGCTCTCTTAATGGTGCATAAAGATAGAAGGTGGTGACTCAACATAAAAGTAAAAGAAAGGCCCTTCGCGGAGGGAAGCAGTGATTGCAAGTTTTATAACCTTCAAAAATTATGGTACTTACCGGCTTTGAGCTCTCATTGCCCCCATCATAAGCATCTTGAATGGTTAAAGTTAATGCAAGAACACTTACGCTGCATATGCTTGACAAATCATAAGTTGAAAACCTCGCGTCCCGTGAATACGAGTACCCAAACCTCATGCTACTTTACTTAGAGTCCCAAGCAAGCTCTTGTCATTGTAAATATACACGTATCATCGAGAACCTCCAACGGGGTACCTCCATGCCCGATGACATGGAACAAGCCCACATTAAAATGACAGGACAAGCAGACAATGAACACCTCGACATCTCTTTTATTTACCATTTGTATAGCTTTTTATTTTGAGATGCGTCGTCGAATGTCTACTATGGGCATGCTGCAAATTTCCACCATGAATTATGCATGGCTTAGATTGGCGGCCCAGGCATTTCTGTAACACATATACAAACTCCATGATCTCGCAAGATTCCCAATTCATTTCACACCGCGAGTATCCATAAACAAAAGATCACGATATCAACTCAAATAAGAAGTGCAATGTTGAAAGCTTGCCCCATGACGACATGTCTGGGCTAGTTCCCAACTTACAACTTGTAAGCATAACAACTCAACATAAGAGACCACAATGTCAAATTTTTAAGAATGAGAAAAGGTAAAGTGTGCCTTCCGGTTCGTGAGATCTTTACTGACCAATTTTTGCATAACACTGGTAAGAGTTTAATTTGAAGAGAAAATAAAAGCAAGTCAAATTTACTTGGAATAGCAAATTGCTAATAGGTATGTATGGTGGACACTTTGGAAAACTTGGTTTTTAGGAGTTGGATGCACGAGTAGAGCTCATACTCAGTACAAAGCGAGGGCTAGCAAAAGACTGGGAGCGACCAACTAAGACAGCAATAACGGCCATAATCATGCAAAGCGACAAAGCAACATTAAAAGAAGCATAAGATGGCATCAAAAGTCAAAAACTAAATGATCATAGAGGCTATTGGTGACTTTTTATGAGTCTAACATGTGTGAGCATGTGCCAAGTCAACCCAAATAAAGCATCAAGGAGAAAACCAAAATAATGCTTCCAAATAATTAAAACAACGCATGATTTTTTCAAAGGCTCATTAAGCAATCTCAGTTATTTGAGACAAGTCATGCTACAGCAAAACCACTAAGCATACTATCAAAAAGATATCAAGCATGACATGAAAAAGCCTAAGCCGCAGTCTACACAAGCTCCTTCTTGTACCACTTTTTGGCATAAAGCTTTTTCTTTTTTCCAACACCATTCGAACTTTTTAATCCAACTCTTTTGAGGAAAACCAACATGGTCCAGAGGCAAAAATACACATTGATAAATAAATATAAGAAGATCTGAACACAAATCAAGGCGAAAACGAAAACCAAAAGCAGTAGCAGAAAAAGAAAAACACTCGGTTTTTGATAAGAGTGAAAACTAGAGCGTTCTTGGCAAATGAAAAGCAAGGCAACTTCTCCAAAAGAAATTTGTTGGGGTCCAACCATTTATTGCAGAAAACAAAACAAAACAAATAATGAAAACTAAAACAACTGACGCTCCAAGAAAAACGCATAGTGCATGAAGCAATAAAAATATAGTGTCTTGAAAGGTGACATGATTTTTGCCGATGAAGAAGGGGTGCCTCGGGGGCATCCCCAAGCTTTGATGCTTGTACTTCTTGGATATTTCTTGGGGTGATGCATGGGCATCCCCAAGCTTGAGCTTTTGTCCATTCTTCAACTCATCTCATCATTCTCCAATCCCTACACTTGAAAACTTCCTTCATACAAAACTAAACACAAATCTATTAGCAACATTAGTGTAAGTATAACATATAATCAACATCTTTTGCTTCAGGTTTCAACCCAAAACCACCACATATTAAAGTATATACTACTGTAGCAACTTCCCCAAAAGTTCCGTGATCAGAAGAACTCGAAAAGAAAGCGATAAAGCGGCAAAAACGAATAGTGACAGAAATCTGTCAAAATAGAACAGCTGATAAAGGACGATTTTTTAAGGGGTTTTCTGTTGCTCAAATAAAAACGTGTTCAACTAATGAAAGTTTGGATATAACCTGGGGCATATGCACAAGAAATCGCAGGTCCAAAAGATATACATAGAATTTTTACGATGCAGCACCGAAAACAGTTTCAGGACAGCAACATCCCCAAATCTTTACCTCACTCAAATTAGAGGCTTCTCTTGGCACAGCAATGAAATAAAAATGATAAGGAGAGGTCATTACAGTAGTAATGACTTCCAAGACTCAAATAAAAGAAAAAGTACTGAAAATAAAACATTGGGTTATCTCCCAAGAGTGCTTTTCTTTAACGCCTTTGAGCTAGGCGCAGAAAATTACGAATCAACTAACATCAAGAGATGAAGCATCAAGCTCATAATTTGCTCTAATAATAGAGTTAAAAAGTAATTTCTTTCTTTTCCTAGGGAAGTGTTCCATACCTTTCTTGAGTGGGAATTGATATTTGATGGTGCCTTCTCTCATATCAATGATGGCACCTACAGTTCGAAGAAAGGGTCTTCCCAAAATAATAGGACATGAAGCATGGCATTCAACATCCATGACGAGAAAATCAACAGGAACAAGGTTATTGTTAACCATAATAAGAACATCATTAATCCTTCCCAAAGGTTTCTTCTTAGCAACATCAGCAATAGGACCATCATAATAACATTTTTCAAGCGGTGGTAAGTCAAGCATGTCATAAATTTTTCTAGGCATAATAGAAATACTAGCACCTAGATCACATAAAGCATGGCAATCAAAACCATTAACATGCATATCAATGATGGGTTCCCAACCATCTTCTAACTTCTTGGGAATAGAAGCTTTTTGCTTCAACTTTTCATCCCTAATTTTCATGAGAGCATTGGTAATATGCTTAGTAAAAGCAATATTTAAAGAACTAGCATTGGGAGTCAAAGCAAGCTTTTGCAAGAACAAAATTACTTCAGATATATTGCAGCCATCAACATCAAAATCATTAAAGGAAATAGAGCTATCATCTCCTACACTCCGAAAAATTTCAGCACTCTTTTCAGAAAAAGTTTTGGCAGTTTTAGGCTTTTTAACACAAGGAGTGAGAGTTTTCTCTACACCAATCAAAGTAAGAGGATTGCTAGCATAAGGAACAACATCATTAGAGGTAGTAATAGTACAAACTTTCATATTCCTTGCAGTCTCATCCTCTCTTTCCCATCTAGCTTGCAATTCTGCTAACAATCTAACATTTTCATCAATTCCAACTTGAATAGCATTAGCAGTAGCAAAAACATTGTTCTCTTTCACATCATTAGGCAACACTTTTAATTTCAGAAGTTCAACATCATGAGCAAGGCTATCAAATTTAGAATCAAGAATATCAATTTTGCCTAACTTTTCCTCAATAGACTTGTTAAAAGCAGATTGTTTTACCATGAAGTCTTTGAGCATGACTTCAAGTTCAGAGGGTGCGGCCCTAGTGTTGTTGGAGGAATTACCATAAGGATTACCATAACAATTACCATTGGTAGAAGGATACATCCTATAATTGTTACTAGCAAAATTGTTCCTATAAGCATTGTTGTTGAAATTATTGTTTCTAATGAAGTTCACATCAACATGCTCTTCTTGAGCAACCAAATAGGCTAAAGGAACATTATTAGGATCAACATGAGTCCTATCATTAGCAAGCATAGCCATAATGGTATCAATCTTATCACTCAAGGAAGAGGTTTCCTCAATAGAATTTACCTTCTTACCTTGTGGAGCTCTCTCGGTGTGCCATTCGGAATAATTTACCATCATGTTGTCAAGTAGCTTTGTTGCGGCGCCCAAGGTAAGGGACATAAAAGTGCCTCCAGCAGCTAAATCCAATAGGTTCCTCGAAGAAAAATTCAGTCCTGCATAAAAAGTTTGGACAATCATCCAAGTAGTCAGTCCATGAGTGGGGCAATTCTTTATCATAGATTTCATTCTTTCCTAGGCTTGAGCAACATGTTCATTATCAAATTGACTAAACTTCATAATATTGCTATGCAAAGATATAATTTTAGCAGGAGGATAATCTACCAATGAAAGCATCCTTACACTTAGTCCATGAATCAATACTATTCTTAGTCAAAGATAGCAACCAATCTTTAGCTTTTCCTTTCAAAGAAAAAGGAAACGACTTGAGCTTAATAATATCACTTTCTACATCCTTATATTTCTACATCTCACATAGCTCAACAAAATTGTTGAGATGAGCTGTAGCATCTTCAGTACTGGCACCAGAAAATTGCTCTTTCATAACAAGGTTCAATAAAGCAGGCTTAATCTCATAAAAGTTTGCAGCTGGAGCAGGTGGTGCAATAGGAGTGCAGATAAAATCACTATTGTTCGTGCTAGTAAAGTCACACAACTTGGTGTTTTCAGGATTAGCCATTCTAGCAAACTAAAAGCAGACAAGTAAAAACAACTATCAGGGATTCTAATTTTTTTGGGTTTTTGATAAAATGATGCAAGTAAAAATAAATAAAGTAAAGCAAAACAATAAAACAAAGTAAAGGATGTGCGTGCGAAAAACTCCCCTTGGAGAAGTCTTCTTTTTCTTCCCCGGCAACGACGCCAGAAAAGACTTGATGGTTGGCGTGTAGTTGATGATGATGATTATAACCAGTCAGTTGGGAACCCCAAGCGGAAGGTGTGATGAGCACAGCAGCAAGTTTTTCCCTCAGTTAGAAACCAAGGTTTATCGATCGAAGAAGAAAAAGCCAATACGACTGAAGGTGATGCTTGCAAGCTTCGCGACAGCTCTGGACAATTTATATGGCGCCTCGTCCAAGCTTTGCTTTGCGAGCAGCAACGTGGAACCTGCACACAACACAACCAAGTACTTTGTTCCCAACTTGCGATGAGGTTGTCAATCTCACCGGTTTGCTTGAAACAAAGGGTATGAGCGTATCGAGTGGAAAACAGTAGAAGTATGCGAGTAAAGTAAACAGTGCAAGTAAAGTAAACAGGTGATAGCAATATGATGGAAATAGGACCGGGGTCCATAGTTCACTAGTGGTGTCTCTCCATAAGATAAATAACACATGCTGGGTAAACAAATTACAGTTGGGCAATTGATAGAATAAAGATAACATGATATGTCAAGAAGATCACTATGCGATTTGCTCTGGGCATTACAACAAAATACATAGACCGCCATCCAACTGCATCTATGACTAATAATCCACTCATGGGGATATCATCCGAACACCCCATGAGTATTAAGTTGCGAACAACAGATAATTGCATTAAGCAAAGTGTGTAGTGTAAACAAAGCATATGTCCTCGAGCATATGAATGTTGTTTTCTCCCTAGTGGGAACAACACATCTACAACCTTAGAGGTTTCTGTCACTCCCCCAGATTAAATAGAGGCATGAACCCAACTATCGAGCATAAATACCCCCTCTTGGAGTTACTAGCAACTACTCGGCCAAGATAGCTACTAACAACGGAGAGCATGCAAGATCATAAACAACATAGAGATAACATAAGATATATTTTAGTATAGCAACTCAATCATAACACCAATATTCATCGGATCCCAACAAACACAACATGTCGAATTACATAACGGTGATCTCAATCATGTAAGGCAGCTCATGAGATCTAAACATGAAGCACATGGTGGAGAGAACAACCATCTAGCTACTGCTATGGACCCATAGTCCAAGGTAGACTACTCACTCATCGCTCCGGAGGCAAGCATGGTGATGAAGAAGACCTCCGATGGCGATTCCCCTCTCTGGCATGGTGCCGGGAAGAGCTTCTGGACCCTCCCGATCTCGGGTCGATGATGGCGGCGGATCGCGATGTGTTTTTGGAAAATTGATCGGGTACTTAGGTTTTTCCCATCGGGGGGTCTTTATAGGCGAAGGGGTATCGTCATAAGTGGACCGAAGTGGTCTCACACATAGGGGGCGTGGCCAGGGGCTGGGCCGCGCCGCTCTGGTGTGAGGGCCCCTCGTGGCCCCACTCCATCTCCTCTTCGGTTCTCTGGAAGCTTCGGTGGATTTCTGGATGTTTGGCTTCTGTTTTGTCCAATTCCGAGAATATTTCCTGTGTAACTTTTCTGAAACACAAAAATAGCAGAAAACAGGGAACTGGCACTGTGGCGACTTGTTAATAGGTTAGTTCCGGAAAATGCATAAAAGTGCCACGAAGTGTAACAAAACATTAGGCAAATGGTGTAAAAACAAGCATAGAGCATCAAAAATTATGGATACGTTGGAGACGTATCAGTGTTCAAATCATATGGAAAAACATAGCAAATGGTTTTCAGCTTGTCCTTCATGGAATAGCAAAACATAAATGCATAGGACACCTTCAAGTTTAAGAGGGTGACTAGATACAAATAATTTAAGAACAAGTGAAACCATAATCATGAATCAATCAATGATAAACTTTGGGACTATGCACATTAAACTCAGAATGGCAACTATGCTCTCTTAGACGGTGCATAAAGGTAGAAGGTGGAGACTCAACATAAAAGTAAAAGAAAGGCCCTTTGCATAGGGAAGCAGTGATTGCAAGTTATATAAACCTTCAAAAATTATGCTACTTACTAGCTTTGAGCTCTCATTGTCCTCATCATAGGCATCTTCAATGGTTAAAGTTAATACGAGAACAATTATGAGCATATGCTTGACAAATCATAAGTTGAAAACCTCGTGTCCCGTAAAGTACGAATACCCAAACCTCATGCTACTCGACTTAGGGTCCCAAGCAAGCTCTTGTCATTGTAAGTATACATGTATCATCGAGAACCACCAATGGGGTACCTCCTTGCTCGATGACATGGAACAAGCCCACATCAAAATGACAGGACAAACAGACACTGAACACCTCAGCATCTCTTTTATTTACCATTGGTATAGCTTTTTATTGTGAGATGCGTCGTCGAATGTCCACTATGGGCATGCTGTAAATTTCCACCATGAATAATGCATGGCTTAGATTAGCGGCCCAAGCGTTTCTCTAACACATATACAAATTCCATGATCCTGCAAGATTCCCAACTTATTTCACATCGCGAGTATCCATAAACAAAAGATCACGATATCAACTCAAATAAGAGAAGTGCAATGTTGAAAGCTTTCCCCATGACGGCATGGTTTGGCTAATTCCCAACTTAGAACTTGCAAGCATAACATCAACATAAGAGAGCCACAATGTCAAAATTTTAAAAGCGAGAAAAGTAAAGTGTGCCATCAGGTTCGTGAGAGCTTTACTGACTAATTTTCACATAACACCAAAAAGAGTTTAATTCGAAGGATAGATAAAAGCAAGTCAAATGTACTTTGGAATAGCAAATTGCTAATAGGTATGTATGGTGGACACAATGGAATAACTTGGTTTTTGGGAGTTGGATGCACGAGTAGAGCTCATACTCAGTACAAAACGAGGGCTAGCAAAAGAATGGGAGGGAGCGACCAACTAAGAGAGCAATAACGGCCATAATCATGCATAGCGACAAAACATCATTAAGAGAAGCATAACATGGCATCACAAGTCAAAAACCAAATGATCATAGAGGCTTATGGCGACTTGTTAGAGTCAAACATGTTGTAAGCATGTGCCAAGTCAACCCAAATAAAGCATCAAGGAGAAAACCAAATAAATGCTTCCATATAATAAAAAACAACACATGATTTATTTCAAAGGCTCATTAAGCAATCTCAGTCATTTGAGACAAGTCATGCTATAGCAAAAATCACTAAGCATACTATCAAAACGACATCAAGCATGGCATGAAAAAGTCTAAGCCGCAGTCTAAACAAGCTCCTTTTTGTACCACTTTTTTGCATGAAACTTTTTCTCTTTTCCAACACCATTCAAACCTTTTTGAAACAACTCTTTTGATGAATACCAACATAGACCAGAGGTCAAAATGCACCTTGATGCATAGATATAACAAGATCTGAACAAAAATCAAGGTGAAAAATGAAAGCTAAACGTAGTTCTAGAAAAAGAGAACACTAGTTGAACGATAAGAGTGAAAACTAGAGTGTTCTTGGCAAATGAAAAGCAAGTAAATCTCCTCCAAAAGAAATTTGTTGGGTTCTAACCATTTATTGCAGCAAACAAAACAAAATAAAACAAAACTGAAAGCAAAAGTAAAGACGCTCCAAGAAAAATGCATAGTGCATGAAGCAATAAAAATATAGTGTGTTGAAAGGTGACCTGATTTTTGCCGATGAAGAAGGGGTGCCTCGGGGGCATCCCCAAGCTTTGACGCTTGTACCTCTTGGATATTTCTTGGGGTGACATGGGCATCCCCAAGCTTGAGCTTTTATGCATTCTTTATCTCATCTCATCAATCTCCAATCCCTACACTTGAAAACTTCCTTCATACAAAACTTCACACAATTCTATTAGCAACGTTAGCATAACATAATAGTAGATCAACCCTTTTTCGTTCAGGTTTCAACTAAAAACACCACATATAAAGCATATACTACTGTATAAACTTCCTCAAAAGTCTCGTGATCAAAAGAACTCAAAAAGAAAGCGATCGAGAGGCAAACACAAATAGTGGCAGAAATCTGTCAAAACAGAACAGCTGACACAGGTCGATTTTTTCGAGGACCTTCTGTTGCTCAAATCGAAAAGTGCAAAACTAATGAATGTTTGGATATAACCTGAGACATATGCACAAGAAATCGCAGGTCAAAAAGATATTCTAAGAATTTTCATAAATGTTTACGGTGCAGCACCAAAATCTGTTTCAGGACATCAACTTCCCCAAATCTTACCTCCCTCAAATTAGAGGTTCTCATTGGCACAACAACGAAATAAAAAGGATAAGGAGCGGTTATTACAGTAGTAATAACTTCCAAGACTCAAATAAAAGAAAAAGTACTGAAAATAAAACAATGGGTTATCTCCCAAGAGTGCTTTTCTTTAACGCCTTTGAGCTAGGCGCAGAAAGGTAGAAATCAAGTAATATCTAGTGATGAAGCATCAAGTTCATAATTTACTCTAAGATTAGAGTCAAAAAGTAATTTCTTCCTTCTTCTAGGGAAGTGTTCCATACCTTTCTTAAATGGGAATTGATATTTGATGGTGCCTTCCTTCATATCAATGATGGCACCTACAGTTCAAAGAAAAGGTCTTCCCAAAATAATAGGACATGAAGCATTGCATTCAACATCCATAATAAGAAAATCAACGGGAACAAGGTTATTGTTAACCATAATAAGAACATCATTAATCCTTCCCAAAGGTTTCTTCTTAGCAACATCAGCAAGAGGAACATCAAAATAACATTTTCCAAGTGGTGGTAAACCAAGCATGTCATAAATCTTTCTAGGCATAATAGAAATACTAGCACCTAGATCACATAAAGCATGGCAATCAAAACCGTTAACATGCATATCAATGATGGGTTCCCAACCATCTTCTAACTTCTTGGGAATAGAAGCTTTTTGTTTCAACTTTTCCTCCCTAATTTTCATGAGAGCATTTGTAATATGATTTGTAAAAGCAATATTCAAAGAACTAGCATTAGGACTCAAAGCAAGCCTTTGCAAGAACAAAATAACTTCAGATATATTGCAGCCATCAACATCAAAATCATTAAAAGAAATAGAGCTATCATCTCCCATACTCCAAAAAATTTCAGCACCCTTTTGAGAAAAAGTTTTTGCAATTTTGGACATTTTCGCACAAGGAGTATTAGTTTTATCTATACCAATAAAAGTAATAAAATTGCTAGTATTTGGAACAACATCATTAGAGGTAGTAATAGTACATACCTTCATCTTTCTAGCCATCTCATCTTCTCTTTCCCACCTGGCATGCAATTCTGCTAACATCCTAACATTTTCATCAATTCTAACTTGGAGGGCATTAGGAGCGCAAAAGTATTGCTTTCTTTCACATCATTAGGCAACACTTTTAGTTTCAGAAGTTCAACATCAAGAGCAAGGCTATCAACTTTAGAAGCAAGAATATCAATTTTGCCCAACTTTTCCTCAACAGACTTGTTAAAAGCAGTTTGCTTACCGATGAAGTCCTTGAGCAAGACTTCAAGCTCAGAGGGCGCGCCCCTAGTGTTGTTGGAGGAATTACCATAAGAGTTACCATAACCATTACCATTGGTAGAAGGATACAGCCTATAATTGTTACTAGCAAAATTGTTCCTATACATTATTGTTGAAATTATTATTTCTAATGAAGTTTACATCAACATGCTCTTCTTGAGCAACCAAAGAGGCCAAAGGAACATTATTAGGATCAACTTGAGCTCTATCATTAGAAAGCATAAGCATAATAGCATCAATCTTATCACTCAAGGAAGAGGTTTCCTCAACAGAATTTACCTTCTTACCTTGTGGAGCTCTCTTGGTGTGCCACTCAGAATAATTTACCATTATGTTGTCAAGAAGCTTTGTTGCGGCGCCCAAGGTAAGGGACATAAAAGTGCCTCCAGCAGCTAAATCCAATAGGTTCCTTGAAGAAAAATTCAGTCCTGCATAAAAAGTTTGGACAATCATCCAAGTAGTCAGTCCATGAGTGGGACAATTCTTTATCATAGATTTCATTCTTTCCCAAGCCTGAGCAACATGTTCATTATCAAACTGTCTAAACTTCATAATATCACTGCGCAAAGCTATAATCTTACCAGGAGGATTGTAACATCCCAATTTTTGGGAAAAGAATTTATATTTTTTTCACATGAAATCATGCATCATATCATGCATAACATTC
The DNA here is from genome assembly GCA_007115705.1 of Dactylis glomerata. Taxonomy (NCBI): domain Eukaryota; kingdom Viridiplantae; phylum Streptophyta; class Magnoliopsida; order Poales; family Poaceae; genus Dactylis; species Dactylis glomerata. Next base: position 184,887 of record QXEO01000121.1, on the reverse strand, counting down.
ATTTTGCATTTGCACATTTTCTTCAAGTTTTGTTTTGCTCTTAAATTAAAACCTTCCCTGTATGTTTCAAATAGCAGAAGAAGAGTTTTACAAATTTCAAAGTGTGACTTAAATTCAAACCAGAAGTTAATTGCAAGTTTTCAAACAAAATTCAAAAGAAAACAGGAAAAAAGAGAAAAGAAAAAGAAAAGGAAGAAAAGGCCGCGGGGTAGCCTTTCGGCCTAGGCAAGAAAACAGCCCGCGGCCCAGTTAAGCAGACTCCCGAATCGGTACCCTTCCCTCCTCTCTCCCGTCACTGACTAAGGGGCCTACCTGTCATCCCGTTCGTGGAGTCCGGGGCGAACACGTCGAACACCTAGAAGATCTCCGCCGAATCTCCCCCGAATTCGGATCAGTTCCTTGCCCCTCGTCCAAGTCTTCGCGCCTATAAACCCCCCCTCCTCCGCACTCGTTCCCCTCCAAAACCCTAACCAAAACGCCGCCAGGCTGCTCGTGCTAGAACCCGCCGCGCCGCCACTGGAAAACGGGATCATCGTCAATCTGCAGCAAGCCCCGGCCCCCTCCTGGTCTCTGATCCGCACCCTCTCCTTCCTCTTACTCCCGCACAGCTCCCCGACATGTTTGCATCCCTTCTTTTTCTTCAGAACGACGGAAGCAAGCTCAACTGGATCTCGCTGCCGCCAGACGAAACTCCGGCGAGCAATTGCCAAAGGCCCCGAGCACCTCGCCTGCCAGATCTCGCCACCAGCTTCGCCTCAACCCCCTGAACCCCCGGTAAGAGCACCGCTTCCCAGATCGCCTTCTGCTGGCCCCTTTGCATCGCGTCCAGAGTTCACCATGAGAATGCCTAATCTCCAGCCGCTTTTCTACGCGTTTACAGGAAGCTTCGGAAGTTCAAGACCACGTCCTCGACCTCACCGTAGACTCTCGGACACCGTCAAGTACTCCCTCGCCGTCGAAACCCGCCGGAACACCCTCACCGTGAAGCTCCAGTACGCCAGGGACTTCGCCGTCGACCCTTTTTTGGTGAGGTTTTCCCCTTCCCTGTTTCGACCGTCAGATCTGAATCCCACGGTTATTAATAGATCACTTACCGATTCGGTAAGGATCGATCTGAGCCGCATGATCCACTTTTAATCCAGCGGCTCAGCACAGCAATCCGCGCGAAATGGTATCCGCGAATCAGATCGCGCCATGTGTCAGCTCCTAATTTAACTGAATCGTTTTTCGTTTTAACACTTTCAGAATAAGTTTGAAACTTGTTTATTTCATATCTGGAGATCTACATGTCGGTTTTTAGCAAACTTTGCGTCCATAGGTTCATAAAATTGTGTAGAATCTAGCTGTAGTATCGAAAGCATGTATAGTAGCCGTTTTAATTAGTGATTTACTGCAAGCTTTAATCTTGTGTTTTGGTTATTAAAAATAGTTATAAAACTCTTTTTATAGTAAATCATTTTGTTTTAGGACCCTATGACATCCCTTAGTATTGTAGCATGGCCAAAACTATTTTGGTAACTTTTATATTACTTTTTAGTTTTAGTTTGTATATTGCTCTATTTGTGTGTTGTTGATGATTTAAGCTTTATAAATAACTCTAAAATTTTGTTCATGGCATCATGCATATAGTTAACAACCAGAGAACATGCTAAGTACCTTGTGGTGTTTAAAACACATTTCCATGCATGCTTTCTTTTCATGATTGTTTTGTGATGGTTATGTGCTTATGATGCTATATTTCATGTGTAGATTGTGCTGAGTGCAACGAGTGTCTGTGTGACGAGTGCACCAACTCTTCTCCTCATCAAGGCAAGTGTCACCATGTTTCCTTGTCCTACTGAAAGTTTTGGTCTTGTAGCTTTTCTAGTAGAAGATGCATGAATAGGTGCTTTTATGTTTTCTGATCTTTTAACTGCTAGTTGTGCTAAGTTTTGCCTAGCTAGCTAGGTTGCATCTCCTAGTAGAATTGCTGCTGCTATAGGACTTTACTTTTTGTTCTTGTTGTGGGAAGGGTTAACACATGATTTTGGCTAAGTGTTGGAAAACAAGTTTTTGGAAAACTAAGAAAACAACTAAGTTAATGAACCACCTGGGTGGATATGGCTTTTGATTGGTTTATGTTGAGTGGTTCCCTGGGGTCATGTCGTCGAACCTCTGAACCACCAGGTGTATCTCACTTGTGGACGGCCACCCAGGAGCAAAGAGATTGGAGACGTTCAAGTCGTGAAGCTTCCAGTGCAACCACAAGACATTATGGGCTCTGTCTTGGTCAACTAAGCTGCAAGAACTCAAGCCAGGCGAAGAGAGGGTGGTAGATGTTGGTAGGATGGAACGCGTTCGTTTGGTCTGAGGGATTGCTTCTGAAAGGCCTCGTCTTAGTTTTCACTTGGCCATTTGACGCAAAATAAGTCTCATGGCAAAACAGGTTCACTAAGTCTTGTGGGAAAAGTGCACCACATCTGCAGAGTGTTTAGAACTAAGTACTTAGCCGTGTCCTCGGTTACGACAATTCTGAGTGACATGACATTGAAGCCGTTCAAGAATCTCCTCACCCCAATTTCTCTATGTTAAAACTTGATTGGTGAACTTGGGTAGTAAAGGGTCGTTCTGGACAAAATTTTGCTAAGGAAAATTTGAGTTTTACAAAGATAGGAAAAAGGCTTGCTTTTGCTAAGTTAAACTCCACCTGGCCAAATAGCATATACGTGTAGGTGCCATTGAGTCCACCAAAGTGACATTTGCCAATACATTCAAAGTATTGACCCTCCGTGGCTGCAACGTATCATGTTGCAGGTGGCTACTATGAAGATTGAAGATTACTGCGCTACGGTCATGAGTCTTCGTCCAACACGTCTGCCTGCGGAGCTTGAAGGAAAGAAGACTTGAAGTTATTTTTCTTAGTCATTTTCTAGAGTTGTAATAGGTTTGTGGCTTTGTGCCTTATTGAGTTGTAAAAGACTATGTTATTTGTGGATCAAGCGTTGTAATAAAGACCTTTGTATTCTTGATATTTCATCTTGTAACTGTGTGTGCTAGCAGTCGATCCATAACTAGCACAATTAAAGCACAGGTACGCTACAGATGGTATCAGAGCAAAGTGTTGCCCTTAGGTTCGTGACCCTAGGATTGGACGAAAACACTTAGGACAATTTAGGAGTTGTCTTGTTTCTCTTTGTTGCTAACACTTAGAAATAGTTTTGACTTCTAAGTTAGAAAAATCTCTCTAACTCTTTCAGCGCTTTTTCTAAGTTTCCTTCTCCTTTAACTTACTAACTTGTCTTGTTCCAACGTAAAGATGTCAACCTTCTACATCACCAAGCCCGGCAACTTCAAGAACTACAGCTTCGGAGAGCGCCTCATCGACATCGCCACTACCTTGTCCCTGCCTACCCCGTTCATCAGAGGGAGCGAGATGACCAAGCTTCACAAGAAGGGCGTCTGGGTCATCCACATCACGCAGCCAGGACGCGAGATAGAGCCAAAGACTGAAAATATCAAGCTCAAGACCTTCCACACCAACAAGAAGATAGGCGCCCAACTCCTCATGCAAGAGATGATAGCACGCCTCTGCGGACGTCACTTCTCCGAGCTCCAGAACCACTACTCCCACCTCTACGGCCGATGTGACAAGAAGGGCATGGCCATCATGCTACCTGACGACGAGCAAGACCCCATGCGCATCCACCTCGCCGAGTTAGAGTATCTTGTCAGGGACGTCGACATTGAGAGGTACAATGAGATGTTTAAGAATAATGAGTTACGTGCCCAGCTTGCCAAGAAGGACAAGCAACACCTAGAGCAGGAGGAGAAGATCAAGGAGATGAAGGAGAAGTTCGAGACTCAAGAGAAGCAGCGGAAGAGTCAAGAGAAGAGGATCCAAGCCAGGAACAAAGATGTTAGAGAGCTGAAGCAGAAGTTAGAGTGCAACGACTTCGAGCTTGAAGCGGACCATGACTTGATCGAGAAGCTGCGCGCCGACAAGAGGGAGCTCCAAGAGAAGGTCGACACCCTAACTGAAGAGCTGCAGGACTACAAGAGGTTACTCAAGGAAAATGGCTTCGAAGTTGAGGAGGAAGTCGTCATGGAAGAGTAGAGTAGTTAGACAGACTACCACACTTTATCTTGAGTTTGCGTTTATGCCCGTGACCGCTTGTGGTATGGCATTAGAAATTGTATCCCTTTAGACTTAAACGTTTGCGTACCTTCAAACTATTTGTGAGATGTTTATTGCATGTTTGGTTTAAAAGGTTCTTCTATGCTTGTGTATGTTGTGTTTGTGTTCTTTTGAGGATTGTTTATGCATGTGGGTAGGAAACTTTATTCCTTAGACTATCTCTAAGTCTAACCTCATCTATTTCCAAACCCAACAGATGCCTCCTTGTCGCGCTCCTGGGGAACAGATGCAGCAAATGATGGAAGCCCAGGCTCAGCTCATGCAAGTCATGACTCAGTTTCTGGCCAACGCCAACAACAACAATAACAACAACAACCCTCCACCACCACCACCTCCCCCTCAGGTGGACATGCTTGCAAGGTTTCTGAGGCTTCGACCCGCCAAGTTTTCTCGTGCTGCGGAACCACTGGAGGCTATGGATTGGCTCCGTTCTATCAACAAAGACTTGGTGACAACTGGATGCACTGATACTGAAAAAGTCAGGTTTGCAACTCATCTTCTGGAAGGACCATGTAACAACTCAGAAATTGTAATCCACTTCTTATTAAATAAAGTGCCAAATTTTGGACCCAGATAAAACTTTTTATCCCTTATTTCATGCATACATGTATTTTCTAATTATATGTATTCTATGATTTCATGTGTGTTATTTTTGATTGTGTATTGGTTAGTTAATTCTAAGTGAACCAACAGAAGCAATTGAGTAAGATTATAAGAATCAAGGAAACCAGAAATAAAAATAAGAAAGAAAAAGAGAAGATTGAGATGATCTAGGAAATCTGTTTGACTACACCACTTTGAGCCCTTAGATTAAGAAATCTGTAAACCACATTCTTGTTTGGCCAGTTAGTTGAGCTTAACCAAGTCACATACTAACTCAACCAACAAGAATCTACTCAAAATTCAACCCAGAGCTTGACTCAATCATCTGCTAAAGTTTGAATCTAAAACAGTGACCATACCCAATTTTGAAATATAAACTTCTGCAAAACTGAACCATTCTTGGTAACAAAAATATATTTGGAAACCTGGGCCAATATGTTGATCACCCAAACTGAAAGTTTTCAAAAATTCAAATTTAAACTTCTTGCGGGCATTTCGTCGAACATTGGCAGAGAGAAATCAAACCAAATCGATTTTACTATGGCTGCACTGTTCTGGTTCGCTCCACGCCTGTAGCCATGCTCCTTGGCATCTCCACGGTCGACTCCAGTGCCCCCAGCCCCGACCCAAGCCAGGAGAAGCGGAGGGAAGGCGAGGTTTGCGCCCAGGGCCCCCTCCCAGTCATCTTCTTCCCTGCACGATGCCGACCACCCTGGAGGCGCCAGAGCCGACCCACAGCCTCCCGCAGCCGAGCCAGAACCCCTCCAGCACGCCCCCGTGGCCGCCGTGCCCAGTGTCGCTCAACGCGCGCACCCAGGACCCCCACTCCGACGAGCTTCTAGACAGCCCTGCCCTCGACGCTCCGGCCTATAAAAGGCCCCTCCGATCAAACGAGGAGACACACCTCACCCCCAGCTACCTCCCAGACAACCCCGTTTCACCCCTCTCGCTCTGGTTCGTCGACACCTGCAACACCGGCGAGGTACTGGACGAGCGGAGCGCCGCCGCGTTAGACCACCTGGGAGCAAGCCGCCGCTGGGAATCGGTGGAGGAGACGCACCGCAGCCGATTCTGCACATCGCCGACGAGCTCTGCATCCTCTACGTCACTCCCTCGCCGTCGAACATTCTTCACTGCAACGCAGGTGAGCTCCCGCCCGTGCTGAGGTAGACGATGAGCCCGAGCCGTTCGATCTTGATCCAACGCTAGCGTACCGATTCAGGATTCTAATTAGATCTGACTAGTAGGCCCCACCTGTCAGGCCCCGTTTTATTTTTCCCCCGCCGTGCGAATCGTTTTCTGGGCCGGCCCGTTCGGGTTCTATTCAGATTCGGCCCAGCTAGTTTAGATTCGGTCCGTTTCACTTTTATTTATTCTCCTGCCCTTTTTCAATTAATTTGAATATGATTCAGATATGATTTTCAAATTTAAATTCTAAGAGTTTTACAAATCCATTTGTAGCAAATAAATAGGCGTTGGAAAGCTTATAAAATACTCTACACAATAGAACTGGTTAGAAGTCAAAATAAGTTAGGAATAAAATGAGATATGAATAGTGTGACCATAGCCTTATTAACCGTAGAATATTTCTAGAAAATTGTTTAAGCCTCCATAAATCATGAAATTTAACTTGTGAACTCACCAATGATCTATCTTACTGTTAGTCAACCCCAATCAACTCCAAACCTTGTTAGGGTTACCAATTAGACCCTAACCCGATGCTAGTTAGTAGCATAAAATGATAGATCTCTGTATTACACTTAGAATTAATTCTCCCCTTTACCCTTTACTTAATTGGTCAACCTCCACTTGAACTAGCCCAAATAACCATAGTTACTCACCATACTCCAAAAAGTAAACAACACATGACACATAATAGAAAATCTAACTTGCACACTTAATGCAAACTTGGAAGAAACCATGCAAACCAATTCAACTAAAATCCAACATGAATGCTATTGTTAGCAAACATCTATGTGTGTTTGGTATGCTGCTAGCATTGTGTAGTGATTGTGTGTTTTGTGTTGATTTCATTATTAGACGCTAGTGTTGCCGAGGAGGATTTTGAGGGAGATTATTATTATCAAGAAGAAGAAGAATACCCCGGACACTTTGCCAACCAAGGCAAGCCATCTTTTGAATCATACTCCAAATACCTAGTTTTACTATTGCATTTCTACCTGTTTTAAGTAAATTGCATGATTGAATTGCTAGAGTAGAAGGATAGAAGTTAGTGATATCTTGCTTAGCAAGAGCATCAAGCTGAGTTTATCCAACCTTGTTAGTGGTATCATCACTCAATGTAGTTGCTTAGTCGCTAATAAAATTGGAGGTCATTTATAAGGGGAATCCTAGTTGAAAATGGGTGACTTGAACTTGAAACTTGAATTGGAGGTTTCTCCTGCATGATGGTTTTATGAAAGAAAATAATCTTGACTAAGAACTATGAAATGTATTTCTCAATTGACAACGAGTGATGTACTATGGGAGCCAATTATACCGTACAACCATATTACCCCTATATGGGAAGGGGCTTAATCCGTAGCTTGTTTATCTTAGTATGGGAGGCCTTGTATCAAATCTTTATGGAAGGACACCGTGAGCGGTTACTTCTGAACCAGGTGGATTCCACCAACCCGGCATCCGGGATGGCCAGAACTAGAGGCGCCGGAGCGGGGGTTCCGTATCCCGGGCTCTAGGGAAGGATCCTATACTAGGGTGGGCAAGTGAAAGGTTTTGTTTGATCATCTGAACCCCGCATACTTTTGTATGACGAACCGTGGATTTCTCCCAGTAGATGTATCGAATCTTGTGGGTAAAGTGTACCCCTCTGCAGAGGTTTTCAAACTATTCGAATAGCCGCGTCCGCGGTCATGGACGGTTGGCAAGCTGTGCCTGGCTTTTGTCAATAATGAAAACAACTTATGTTGAACTTGGTGAATGACATGAATTGAATTGACTTGACTTGACCCTGATCTTGACACACTTGAAGTTCCTCTTAGATTGAACTTAGAGAACTAAACTTCTTTCCTACCAATGAACATTCTTGGGAAATAAAACTAGCTTTTGCCAATAAACTTAGTGCTTAGTCCACTATACCAAACCTTGCATATCTACTTCATCTTTTCATTTATAAGATGGTTTGCGAGTGCATCCAATGTACTCACGGCTGTGTCCCTGGCTATCAACTTGGCCAGACTATGGGGAAGAATACCAGGAGGAAGGGTATGAAGAAGAGTACCAGAACTAAGCTCGTCTCCATGAGTCGCCATTGCCTGTAGGGTGAAGGCATGGACCCGAAGACGTTATTTCCGCTGCTATATTGTGTTGTAATACGAATTTGGTCACTATGACCATTGTATTTGAACTACAGTATTGTAATGTCTATGGAACTGGTTACCAACTACGTTATGTATATCGCAACAACGGTTCTGGGATTGCGGTGGAATACATAACGGGCACTTCGAATTTGTATCAAATTTGAGGTCGTCACAAGTTGGTATTAGAGCATAGGCTGACCTTAGGAGACCTTAGTTAGCATGGGCGTTAACTGAAAATTTGATGAAAGCAAAGATATAAGTAATGGTTGCAAAAATTGCTTAGTTTTTCCTATCTATTTACAAAGCTTTGTACATGATTCAGTTTTTGCCTACTTAAAATTTTGCACACTTGAGTTGATCACTAACTTAGTCTAATTTAAAATTTTGTAGATGGCCCCGGTATTCACTGAGCAGTACCAGTTGGGCCATGGTGGCAGCCTTTGTTTCGAGCGCGACCTCACCACCCTGACCTTGTTCCTGAATCGTTTTTATCCGGAGTTCAAGGGAGCCGTGCTCAATGAGCACCCAGATGGAGAGCTACGATGGCTTATCCGAGCCAGTTGCCGTGGCAAGAAGGGGAATTTGGGTTCTCCCAGGGTTAAGTTTGAGCTTGTGGAGAACACGTGGGCCGATGGTTTGGTCCGAGCGATGCAGGAGATGCACGCCCGCTTATGCGGACTGCATGTGGAGGAGGTCCAGGGGGAGCGCTTTAGGAACTTTGCTAGGCGTGATGCGGACGGGCGTCCCGCAAACATGCCCGGGCAGAATGAGCCAAGTACCTACATCGACCACATGGACTTCTTGCTGTACTCCACTCAGCAGGAGGCCGACCGTGCCCGTACTAGGGCCAACCTTGAGAACTTCGCACTGGTGGAGGCGAGGAGCACTATCAGGATTCTTGCGAAGGAGCGCAAGAGCCTTCGTCGCCAGCGCGATGAGAAGGAGCAGGATCTTGAGGAGTTGAAGGCCAATGTGGCTGAGCTGACTGAGTACATTGAGAGTCTTGAGGATCACCTTGGTGAGGAGGAAGGCATTGATCTCCGCAAGGAGGATAATGCCCTCATTAGTGATGAGGATGACTTCATGGAGGACCTTGATGATCCGGAAGATGGTGGGCATAATGGATTCATTGTGAGTGATGAGGAGGAAGACCCCGAGGAGCCCGCTGTTTAGATCAGAGATCCACGTGTTATCTAGTTATGAGTTCCACATTATTTTCACTTCGTGTAGGTGTGAGTTGTATCCCCCTCTCTAGTAGACGAGTCGCAATGGTTTGATATAAACCATTTGTAATGTGTGAACTCGTATGTATGATATGTTTGATGAGTGTTGAATGAAATATGAATTTGGCCCTTAAGGCCTTAGTAAAACACAAAATTGCATCATCATGTTACCTTTAAAATCTTAGCAAATTAGTTTTTCCCTCTTGTCTTACACACATTATCTTCAGATGCCGCGAGCACCCCCACCCCCGAACCCGGAAATGGCCGAATTGCTAAGGTTGATCATGGAAGACCGGGAAGCAGCCCGAGCTGAGCGCCAAGCTAACTTGGCCACTCTTCAGCAGATAACCCAAATGGCAATGAACCACAACAATGGCAATGGCAATGGCCATGGCAATGGTGAAGGAGAAAACAATGGCAATGGTGATCACCGATCCAAGTTAAGAAATTTTCAAAACACCAACCCTCCTATGTTCACTAAGTCTGAAGAGCCCTTAGATGCCGATGACTGGCTTCGCACTATGGAGAACAATTTGGCAGTCGCCAAAGTTGGTGAGAATGAGAAGGTCTTGTACACCACCCACTACCTAGCAGGAGCCGCAAGGGCATGGTGGGATAGCACCCGTGCGATGCAAGCCCCAGGGTATGTGATGCCTTGGGAGGAGTTCAAGAGCAAGTTTAGCAAAGCCCATGTCCCTTTGGGATTGGTTAAAAGGATGAGAGATGAGTTCAGGAATCTGAAGCAAGGTTCCCTATCCGTGGTGGATTACCGTGACAAGTTCCTTACCGTGTCTAGGTATGCCCCAGATGACACCGACACCACTGAGAAGAAGAAAGAAAGGTTTCTGGATGGACTTCATGATGAGATGCAATGTGTTTTGGTCAGCATTCACTTTGCCGACCTGGAGTCATTGGTTGACTCTGCCATTCAGATGGAAGGTAAACTCAAGCAAGCTGCAGCGAACCGCAAGCGTCATATGATGTATCAAGGCAACTCGAGCAACTCGCAGAAGCCAAGGGGAAATGCACCTATGGGTTTCGCCCCAAGACCTATGAGGCCATCTGCACCTGCTCCACGTCCCAACTATCCCAACCATCCGCCCGGCAACAACTTCAACCGTGCACCTCCAAGACCTAGTGGCAACAACTTCAACACCAATACCCCAAGGCCAAATGGCGCCCCTGTGTTACCCAAGCCCGGTGACAAGTCTGGTGTTACCTGTTATGAGTGCGGACTAAAAGAGCATTACTCCAATGAGTGCCCCAAGAAGCTGAATGATGCCTCCAAGACCATTGTTCCTGTTCAGCAACAGTGTCGTGTGGGAAATATCAAGAACTATCCACCAAGGAAACCGCCTCACTCTCAAGGCCGTCTGAATCACATGAATGTTGAAGAAGCTCAGGAAGCGACCGACGTTGTGCTTGGTATGTTCCCTGTTAACTCAGTTCTTGCAAGAGTTCTGTTTGATTCTGGAGCATCACACTCATTTGTTACCCAACTATTCGTTGATAAAAGTGGACTTCAACCCACACCCTTGAAAGACGTCATGTCTGTACAAATTCCCGGGTCAGAAACCAAAGCTAGTTGTACCTGCTTGGCAGTGCCCATAGAAATTCATGGGGTAGCTTTCTTAGCCAATTTGATAGTATTGGGAACTAAAGGTTTGGAAGTAGTTCTTGGTATGAATTGGATGTCCCAGCATCAAGGAGTTATAGATTGTGCCAAAAAGACCATCACAATGAGGAGTAGCAATGGAATTGTGGTAAGGCATGTGTCTGTGAAACCCACCAAAATCCCCAGATGTCATAAGAGTATCTCAGGACCAACTATAGGAGAAGTTCCCATCGTCTGTGAGTACCCGGATGTTTTTCCTGATGAGCTACCCGGAATGCCACCGGATCGGGATATTGAGAGTATCATTGAGCTTATTCCCGGAACGGGATCAATAGCCCAAAGACCCTATCGTATGAACCCAGCTGAACTAGTGGAGTTAAAGAAGCAGTTGGATGACCTTTTGAGTAAGGGTTTGATTCAACCAAGTTCTTCTGCTTGGAGATCACCCGTTCTCTTTGTGGATAAAAGCGACGGTTCTAGCCGACTGTGCACGGATTACCGTAAGCTAAACGATGTGACCATCAAGAACAAGTATCCTCTCCCGAAGATTGAAGATTTGTTTGACCAATTGACTGGAGCCAGAGTCTTCTCGAAGATAGATCTTAGAACTAGATACCATCAACTGAAAATCCGTGCAACGGATATCCCCAAAACAGCCTTCACTACCCGATACGGATTGTATGAGTACACCGTAATGTCATTTGGATTGACCAATGCCCCTGCTTACTTCATGAACCTCATGAATAAGGTTTTTATGGAGTTCTTGGATAAGTTTGTTGTTGTATTCATTGATGACATTCTTATCTACTCCAAGTCCGAAGAAGAGCATGCAACCCATTTGAGATTAATCCTAGAAACCTTAAGAGAGCATCAGTTGTATGCCAAGTTCAGTAAATGTGAGTTCTGGTTGAAGGAAGTCGGATTCTTAGGCCATGTTCTGTCAGCAGGAGGAATATCCGTAGACTCCAAGAAGATCAAATCAGTCATGGAATGGGAAGCTCCTACCACTCAAACCGAAGTTAGAGGTTTTCTCGGATTAGCAGGATACTACCGCAAGTTTGTTGAAGGGTTTTCAAGCATTGCCCGGCCTATGACCCAACTATTGAAGAAGGACAAGAAGTTTGAATGGACGCCTAAGTGTGAAGAGAGTTTTCAAGAGCTCAAGAAGCGACTGGTGACCGCCCCCGTCCTAACCATGCCCGATATCACCAAAAATTTTGATGTCTATTGCGACGCTTCCAAACTTGGACTTGGTTGTGTCTTGATGCAAGAAGGCAAGGTCATAGCTTACCTCTCTCGGCAGCTTCGACCTCATGAAGAAAATTATCCAACCCATGATCTGGAGTTAGCAGCCGTAGTTCTAGCTTTAAAGACCTGGAGGCACTATCTGATGGGCAACCGTTGCGAGATCTACACTGATCACAAGAGTTTGAAGTATATTTTCACTCAGAAGGAGTTGAACATGAGGCAAAGACGATGGATAGAGTTGATCAAGGATTATGATCTGGAAATTCATTATCACCCCGGTAAGGCCAATGTAGTGGCCGATGCATTAAGTCGAAAGCCATGCTCATTAAATATGATGATCAAAGAAGAACAACCTATGTTGCACCAAGAGTTTGAAGAATTTGGATTGGAACTAGTCAGTCAAGGATTCTTAGCCAACCTTGAGTTTCAACCCACCTTGATGAGCCAAATCAAAGAAGCCCAGAAGGGAAATGAGAGTATTGACGGAATCAAGCGCAGAATTGGTTCCGGCAAGGTGCCAGGATTTGAGGAAGATGATCAAGGAGTTCTTTGGTATAAAGGACGTATTTGTGTGCCGGCTGATTCAGAATTGAAGGAAGTAATTATGAAAGAAGCTCATGAGACACCTTACTCCATCCACCCCGGTGGAACTAAGATGTATCAAGATTTGAAGGAACAATTTTGGTGGCATGGAATGAAGCGTGAGATTGCATCGTTCATCTCTAAGTGTGATATTTGTCAAAGAGTCAAGGCTGAACATCAACGTCCTGCGGGATTGCTGCAACCTTTGCAAGTTCCGGAATGGAAGTGGGAATCTGTTGGAATGGATTTCATCACTGGATTTCCAAGGTCTAGCCGTGGCAATGACTCTATCTGGGTCATTGTGGATAGACTAACCAAAGTTGCCCACTTTATTCCTGTCAAGACCACTTATAACTCGGGACAGCTAGCAGATCTGTATCTATCCAGAATTGTTAGTTTGCATGGAGTCCCTAAAACCATAGTTTCCGACCGAGGAACCCAGTTCACCTCAAGATTTTGGAAAAGCTTACATCAAGCCTTGGGAACCAAATTAGCCTTCAGCACCGCTTACCACCCTCAGACTGATGGACAGACTGAAAGAGTGAATCAAATACTTGAAGATATGTTGAGAGCCTGTGTTCTAGCCTGTGGAGCTAAGTGGGAAGATTGTCTGCCTTTCGCGGAGTTCTCCTACAACAACAGTTATCAAGCCAGTTTGCAAATGGCCCCATTTGAAGCTTTGTATGGAAGAAAGTGTCGTACCCCTTTGAATTGGTCAGAAACCGGAGACAGTCAGATATTTGGACCTGACATTCTGCAAGAAGCCGAGGAGAAAGTTCGCATGATTCGTGACTATCTCAAGGCCGCCCAGTCAAGACAAAAGAGTTATGCCGACAAGAGACGGAGAGAACTAACTTTCAAGAGTGGAGACTTTGTTTACCTTAGGGTATCACCTCTCAAGGGAATGCAAAGATTCCAAGTGAAGGGAAAGCTTGCGCCAAGATATATTGGACCCTTCAAGATACTAGACCGCAGAGGAGAAGTGTCTTATCAGTTGGAAATGCCCCTGGAATTGTCTGAAGTGCACGATGTCTTTCACGTGTCTTTACTTCGGAAATGTCTTGAAGTGCCGGAGAAGCCGGAAATTTTCAAGAACATTGATCACCGTTCTGTGGACATCAACATGGATTTGACCTATCATGAAATGCCTATTCGTATCCTCGAGGAAGCCTATAGAACCACTCGAACCCGAAGCATCAAGTTTCTGAAAGTTCAGTGGAGTAATCACACAGAAGAGGAAGCCACTTGGGAACGAGAGGATTACCTTCAGAAAGAGTTTCCCAATCTTTTCAGTTCTTAATTAGTGAATCTCGGGGACGATATTCTTTTTAAGGGGGGAAGATTGTAACAACTCAGAAATTGTAATCCACTTCTTATTAAATAAAGTGCCAAATTTTGGACCCAGATAAAACTTTTTATCCCTTATTTCATGCATACATGTATTTTCTAATTATATGTATTCTATGATTTCATGTGTGTTATTTTTGATTGTGTATTGGTTAGTTAATTCTAAGTTAACCAACAGAAGCAATTGAGTAAGATTATAAGAATCAAGGAAACCAGAAATAAAAATAAGAAAGAAAAAGAGAAGATTGAGATGATCTAGGAAATCTGTTTGACTACACCACTTTGAGCCCTTAGATTAAGAAATCTGTAAACCACATTCTTGTTTGGCCAGTTAGTTGAGCTTAACCAAGTCACATACTAACTCAACCAACAAGAATCTACTCAAAATTCAACCCAGAGCTTGACTCAATCATCTGCTAAAGTTTGAATCTAAAACAGTGACCATACCCAATTTTGAAATATAAACTTCTGCAAAACTGAACCATTCTTGGTAACAAAAATATATTTGGAAACCTGGGCCAATATGTTGATCACCCAAACTGAAAGTTTTCAAAAATTCAAATTTAAACTTCTTGCGGGCATTTCGTCGAACACTGGCAGAGAGAAATCAAACCAAATCGATTTTACTGTGGCTGCACTGTTCTGGTTCGCTCCACGCCTGTAGCCATGCTCCTTGGCATCTCCACGGTCGACTCCAGTGCCCCCAGCCCCGACCCAAGCCAGGAGAAGCGGAGGGAAGGCGAGGTTTGCGCCCAGGGCCCCCTCCCAGTCATCTTCTTCCCTGCACGATGCCGACCACCCTGGAGGCGCCAGAGCCGACCCACAGCCTCCCGCAGCCGAGCCAGAACCCCTCCAGCACGCCCCCGTGGCCGCCGTGCCCAGTGTCGCTCAACGCGTGCACCCAGGACTCCCACTCCGACGAGCTTCTGGACAGCCCTGCCCTCGACGCTCCGGCCTATAAAAGGCCCCTCCGATCAAACGAGGAGACGCACCTCACCCCCAGCTACCTCCCAGACAACCCCGTTTCACCCCTCTCGCTCTGGTTCGTCGACACCTGCAACACCGGCGAGGTACTGGACGAGCGGAGCGCCGCCGCGTTAGACCACCTGGGAGCAAGCCGCCGCTGGGAATCGGTGGAGGAGACGCACCGCAGCCGATTCCGCACGTCGCCGACGAGCTCTGCATCCTCTACGTCACTCCCTCGCCGTCGAACATTCTTCACTGCAACGCAGGTGAGCTCCCGCCCGTGCTGAGGTAGACGATGAGCCCGAGCCGTTCGATCTTGATCCAACGCTAGCGTACCGATTCGGGATTCTAATTAGATCTGACTAGTAGGCCCCACCTGTCAGGCCCCGTTTTATTTTTCCCCCGCCGTGCGAATCGTTTTCTGGGCCGGCCCGTTCGGGTTCTATTCAGATTCG
Source organism: Dactylis glomerata (assembly GCA_007115705.1). Taxonomy (NCBI): domain Eukaryota; kingdom Viridiplantae; phylum Streptophyta; class Magnoliopsida; order Poales; family Poaceae; genus Dactylis; species Dactylis glomerata. Next base: position 169,354 of record QXEO01000121.1, on the reverse strand, counting down.
GCCCAGCTAGTTTAGATTCGGTCCGTTTCACTTTTATTTATTCTCCCGCCCTTTTTCAATTAATTTGAATATGATTCAGATATGATTTTCAAATTTAAATTCTAAGAGTTTTACAAATCCATTTGTAGCAAATAAATAGGCGTTGGAAAGCTTATAAAATACTCTACACAATAGAACTGGTTAGAAGTCAAAATAAGTTAGGAATAAAATGAGATATGAATAGTGTGACCATAGCCTTATTAACCGTAGAATATTTCTAGAAAATTGTTTAAGCCTCCATAAATCATGAAATTTAACTTGTGAACTCACCAATGATCTATCTTACTGTTAGTCAACCCCAATCAACTCCAAACCTTGTTAGGGTTACCAATTAGACCCTAACCCGATGCTAGTTAGTAGCATAAAATGATAGATCTCTGTATTACACTTAGAATTAATTCTCCCCTTTACCCTTTACTTAATTGGTCAACCTCCACTTGAACTAGCCCAAATAACCATAGTTACTCACCATACTCCAAAAAGTAAACAACACATGACACATAATAGAAAATCTAACTTGCACACTTAATGCAAACTTGGAAGAAACCATGCAAACCAATTCAACTAAAATCCAACATGAATGCTATTGTTAGCAAACATCTATGTGTGTTTGGTATGCTGCTAGCATTGTGTAGTGATTGTGTGTTTTGTGTTGATTTCATTATTAGACGCTAGTGTTGCCGAGGAGGATATTGAGGGAGATTATTATTATCAAGAAGAAGAAGAATACCCCGGACACTTTGCCAACCAAGGCAAGCCATCTTTTGAATCATACTCCAAATACCTAGTTTTACTATTGCATTTCTACCTGTTTTAAGTAAATTGCATGATTGAATTGCTAGAGTAGAAGGATAGAAGCTAGTGATATCTTGCTTAGCAAGAGCATCAAGCTGAGTTTACCAACCTTGTTAGTGGTATCATCACTCAATGTAGTTGCTTAGTCGCTAATAAAATTGGAGGTCATTTATAAGGGGAATCCTAGTTGAAAATGGGTGACTTGAACTTGAAACTTGAATTGGAGGTTTCTCCTGCATGATGGTTTTATGAAAGAAAATAATCTTGACTAAGAACTATGAAATGTATTTCTCAATTGACAACGAGTGATGTACTATGGGAGCCAATTATACCGTACAACCATATTGCCCCTATATGGGAAGGGGCTTAATCCGTAGCTTGTTTATCTTAGTATGGGAGGCCTTGTATCAAATCTTTATGGAAGGACACCGTGAGCGGTTACTTCTGAACCAGGTGGATTCCACCAACCCGGCATCCGGGATGGCCAGAACTAGAGGCGCCGGAGCAGGGGTTCCGTATCCCGGGCTCTAGGGAAGGATCCTATACTAGGGTGAGCAAGTGAAAGGTTTTGTTTGATTATCTGAACCCCGCATACTTTTGTATGACGGACCGTGGATTTCTCCCGGCAGATGTATCGAATCTTGTGGGTAAAGTGTACCCCTCTGCAGAGGTTTTCAAACTATTCGAATAGCCGCGTCCGCGGTCATGGACGGTTGGCAAGCTGTGCCTGGCTTTTGTCAATAATGAAAACAACTTATGGTGAACTTGGTGAATGACATGAATTGAATTGACTTGACTTGACCCTGATCTTGACACACTTGAAGTTCCTCTTAGATTGAACTTAGAGAACTAAACTTCTTTCCTACCAATGAACATTCTTGGGAAATAAAACTAGCTTTTGCTAATAAACTTAGTGCTTAGTCCACTATACCAAACCTTGCATATCTACTTCATCTTTTCATTTATAAGATGGTTTGCGAGTGCATCCAATGTACTCACGGCTGTGTCCCTGGCTATCAACTTGGCCAGACTATGGGAAAGAATACCAGGAGGAAGGGTATGAAGAAGAGTACTAGAACTAAGCTCGTCTCCATGAGTCGCCATTGCCTGTAGGGTGAAGGCATGGACCCGAAGACGTTATTTCCGCTGCTATATTGTGTTGTAATACAAATTTGGTCACTATGACCATTGTATTTGAACTACCGTATTGTAATGTCTATGGAACTGGTTACCAACTACGTTATGTATATCGCAACAACGGTTCTGGGATTGCGGTGGAATACATAACGGGCACTTCGAATTTGTATCAAATTTGAGGTCGTCACAGACCAGCAGCCAGCTGGTGGGATACTTATCAGATTACCCATCCCATTGAGGGTGTGACATGGGACTCATTTCAGGAAGGGTTCCGGGCTGCACACATTTCTTCTGGTGTGATGGGTCTGAAAAAGAAAGAATTCCGTGATCTAAGACAGAAATTTCGTAGTGTGACTGAGTATATTGATAAGTTCACCAATCTGTCACGCTATGCACCGGATGACATTGACACCGATGCAAAGAGGAAGGAGAAGTTCCTGGAGGGCCTAAATGATGAACTGTCAATCCCTCTGTCTGTTGCCTACACTCCTTCTTTTCAGTCTCTGCTTGACCAAGCCATAACTCTAGAAAGAAAGATAAAGCAGTCTGAAAACAGAAAGAGGAAGCATCATGTTAGCAAATACCAAGAGCCTGCTCACAAGCGAAGCTATCACAGTGGAGGAAACCACCACAACCATAATGGTGGAAATGGGCACCAGCATCACAAGGGGAATGGCCACCACCATAATGGCCACAGGAACCACAACAATCATAACTCCACCAGGACAAATGGCCATAACAATGGCAACAACAATGGCAGAAACAATAATACCCCCGAGAAGAGGGATATTAGTCAGGTGGAATGCTTCAAGTGCCACAAGACTGGGCATTATGCAAATGATTGCCCACAGAAGAAGGATGAAGGAAACAAGCCCAATCCATTCCAGAAGGGGCATGTTAATCACATCAATGTGGAGGAGATTTATGATGAGCCTGACGCCGTATATGGTATGTTTCTACTCAATAAATTTTCAACACTTGTTCTTTTTGACACTAGTGCATCTCATTCATTCATCTCAAGAGCATTTGTGGTTAAGAACAAATTACCCACTGAAACAATAGGTTGTCCTATAAGGGTAAGTTCTCTAGGGGGAGAGTTGTTAGTAAATGCCGGTTGTAGAGACCTAGTCCTTGAAATTGTAAAACACAAGTTTCCGGCTAACCTCATTGTCCTAGACTCGCAAGGATTAGATGTCATCCTAGGCATGGATTGGATGACCGCTTTTGAAGGAGTCATAGATTGTGCAAACAAAACCATCACCCTCACAACCCCTGAAAAGAAACGCATCCGTTTCAAATCAACCTTTGAGCTAAAGGGGTCTAAGGTTAATTCTCTTAAGGGGTTAGTATGGATGAAGTGCCAGTTGTGAAAGAGTACCCTGATGTGTTTCCAGAAGAGTTACCAGGAATGCCACCAGACAGAGATGTCGAGTTCATCATTGACTTACTGCCTGGAATAGGGCCTATAGCGAAAAGGCCATACAAGATGGACATAGACGAATTAAAGGAATTGAAGAAGCAGCTCAAGGAACAGTTGGACAAAGGTTTCATCCAACAGAGTTCATCATCATGGGGAGCCCCTGTTTTGTTTGTGGAGAAGAAAGACTCTAGCAATAGATTGGTTGTGGACTACCGTTCACTGAACGAAGTGGCAATCAAGAACAAGTACCCATTGCCCAACATCAACGACCTGTTTGATCAGTTGAAAGGAGCAAAAGTGTTCTCCAAGATCGATCTCCGATCAGGGTATTTCCAGTTAAAGATCCGAGAACAAGACATACCCAAGACAGCTTTTACCACCAGATATGGTCTGTATGAGTATACCGTCATGTCCTTTGGGCTAACAAATGCCCCGGCATACTTCATGACCATTGATGACATCCTGATTTACTCCAAGGATGATAAAGAACATGAGCAACACTTACGCTTAATCATGGAAAAGCTCAGGGAGCATAAGTTGTATGCGAAATTCAGCAAGTGTGAATTCTGGCTGAGCAAGGTAGGATTTCTTGGTCACATAGTTTCCGCAGAAGGAGTCGCGGTGGATCCAAGTAAGGTAGCATCCATTACCGAATGGGATTCACCCAAAAATGCGGGAGACATCCAGAGCTTCTTAGGCCTTGCAGGATACTATCGGAGATTTATTGAAAATTTCTCCAAGATAGCAAAGCCAATAACTGAACTATTGAAGAAAGACAAGAAATTTGAATGGACCGACTCATGTGAAGCTAGTTTTCAAGAATTGAAGAAACGGCTAGTAAGTCTGCCAGTTCTATGTCTTCTAGATATATAGAAGGATTTCCAAGTCTACTGCGACGCTTCTCGTCAAGGACTTGGTAGTGTTCTAATGCAGAATGGAAAAGTTGTGAGTTATGCCTCGCGCCAGCTTAAGCATCATGAAAGAAATTACCCCACCCATGACTTAGAGCTAGCATCCGTAGTTCATGCTCTGAAGGTGTGGAGACATTATTTGATGGGAAAGCATTGTGATGTGTTCACCGATCACAAAAGCTTAAAATACATATTCACCCAGAAGGAACTAAACATGAGACAAAGAAGATGGTTAGAACTCATAAAAGATTATGATATGAGCTTGCAGTACCATCCGGGGAAGGCTAATGTTGCAGCTGACGCCTTGAGCCGTAAGAGCTATGTAAATGGACTCACAACAAGGGAATTGCCTGAAGATTTGTGTGAACAGTTCAAAGAGCTCAGATTAGAAATTGTGCCAAAAGGGTTTTTGGCATCTCTTGAAGTACAACCTACACTGATGGACAAGATCAAAGAAGCTCAGAAGCTAGATAAAGAGATATAGGAAATAAAAAGTAATATGGCTAAAGGAAAAGCAAAGGGATTTCATGAAGATGACCAAGGAATTGTTTGGTTTGAGAAGCGTGTTTGTGTACCATAAGACCCTGAACTCAGAAAGTTGATTTTGCAAGAAGCACATGATTCACCCTATTCCATTCATCCTGGAAACACCAAGATGTATATGGATTTGAAGAGTAGATTTTGGTGGAGCAATATGAAAAGGGATGTCGCCGAGTACATTGCCCTGTGTGACGTGTGTAATAGAGTCAAGGCAGAGCATCAGAAACCAGCAGGTTTATTACAGCCATTGCCCATACCAGAATGGAAGTGGGATAATGTTGGTATGGATTTTATCACGGGTTTACCAAGGACTAAGTCTGGATATGACTCCATCTGGGTTGTAGTTGACCGTTTAACCAAAGTGGCTCACTTCATCCCTGTGAAAACCACTTATACCAGCGCCAGACTAGCAAAGATTTATATGAGCCAAATAGTGTGTTTACATGGAGTACCTAAGAGCATTGTGTCTGATAGAGGTACTCAATTCACATCTCACTTTTGGCGCCAACTTCATGAATCCTTGGGCACTAGACTAGAGTTCAGCACAGCATTTCATCCTCAGACTGATGGTCAAACAGAAAGGGTGAATCAAATTCTAGAAGACATGTTGAGAGCTTGTGCCTTGGACTATGGGTCTAGCTGGGATGATAACTTGCCATATGCAGAGTTCTCCTATAACAATAGCCATCAAGCTAGTATTGAGATGGCACCGTTTGAAGCTCTATATGGAAGAAAGTGCACTACTCCACTGCTATGGAATGGTGTTGGGGAACGAAGCCTTTTTGGACCAGACATAATAAGAGATGCCGAGGAAAAGGTTTGTTTGATCAGAGATAGGCTTAAGATAGCTCAGTCCAGACAGAAGAGCTACGCTGATTCAAAGCGTAGAGAGGTAACCTATGAGGTGGGTGATAGAGCATACCTTCGAGTATCTCCACTTCGTGGAGTAAAGAGATTTGGAGTCAAAGGAAAGCTAGCACCTCGCTTTGTAGGGCCATTCAAGGTTTTGGCTCGCAAAGGGGAAGTTGCATATGAGCTAGAACTACCAGAATCTCGATCTGCAGTGCACAATGTGTTCCATGTGAGTCAGTTAAAGAAATGTCATCCAGAGATGGCAGATACCCCGCTAAGAGACACAATACCATTGGAAGAGGTTCAGTTGGAAAGTGATCTCACATATGAGGAGAAGCCTATCAAAATTTTGGAGACATCAGAAAGAGTTACTCGTACCAAGACGATCAAGTTTTGCAAAGTTCAGTGGAGTCACCATACTGAGGAAGAAGCAACTTGGGAACGAGAAGATGAACTTCGATAAGACAACCCGTACCTATTTGCTAGCCAACCCGAATCTTGAGGGTGAGATTCATCTTAAGGGGGTTAGACTTGTAACATCCCAATTTTTGGGAAAAGAATTTATAATATTTTCACATGAAATCATGCATCATATCATGCATAACATTCATTTTGCATTTGCACATTTTTTTCAAGTTTTGTTTTGCTCTTAAATTAAAACCTTCCCTGTATGTTTCAAATAGCAGAAGAAAAGTTTTACAAATTTCAAAGTGTGACTTAAATTCAAACCAGAAGTTAATTGCAAGTTTTCAAACAAAATTCAAAAGAAAATAGAAAAAAAGAGAAAAGAAAAAGAAAAGGAAGAAAAGGCCGCGGGGTAGCCTTTCGGCCCAGGCAAGAAAACAGCCCGCGGCCTAGTTAAGCAGACTCCCGAATCGGTACCCTTCCCTCCTCTCTCTCGTCACTGACTAAGGGGCCCACCTGTCATCCCGTTCATGGAGTCCGGGGCGAACACGTCGAACACCTGGAAGATCTCCGCGGAATCTCCCCCGAATTCAGATCAGTTCCTTGCCCCTCGTCCAAGTCTTCGCGCCTATAAAACCCCCCCCCCTCCTCTGCACTCGTTCCCCTCCAAAACCCTAACCAAAACGTTGTCAGGCTGCTCGTGCTAGAACCCTCCGCGCCGCCACTGGAAAACGGGATCATCGTCAATCTGCAGCAAGCCCCGGCCCCCTCCTGGTCTCTGATCCGCAACCCTCTCCTCCCTCTTACTCCCACACAGCTCCCTAACATGTTTGCATCCCTTATTTTTCTTCAGAACGATGGAAGCAAGCTCGACTAGATCTTGCTGCCGCCAGACGAAACTCCGGCGAGCAATTGCCGAAGGCTCCGAGCACCTCGACCCGCCAGATCTCGCCACCAGCTTCGCCTCAACCCCCTGAACCCCCGGTAAGAGCACCGCTTCCCAGATCGCCTTCTCCTGGCCCCTTTGCATCGTATCCAGAGTTCACCGCGAGGATGCCTAATCTCCAGCCGCTTTTCTACGCGTTTACAGGAAGCTTCGGAAGTTGAAGACCACGTCCTCGACCTCGCCGTAGACTCCCGGACACCGTCAAGTACTCCCTCGCCGTCGAAACCCGCCAGAACACCCTCACCGTGAAGCTCCAGTACGCCAGGGACTTCGCCGTCGACCCTTTTCCGGTGAGCTTTTCCCCTTCCCTGTTTCGACCGTCGGATCTGAATCCCACGGTTATTAATAGATCATTTACCGATTCAGTAAGGATCGATCTGAGCCGCATGATCCACTTTTAATCCAGCGGCTCAGCACAGCGATCCGTGCGAAATGATATCCGTGAATCAGATCGCGCCACGTGTTGGCTCCTAATTTAACTGAATCGTTTTTCGTTTTAACACTTTCAGAATAAGTTTGAAACTTGTTTATTTCATATCTGGAGATCTACATGTCAGTTTTTAGCAAACTTTGCGTCCATAGGTTCATAAAATTGTGTAGAATCTACCTGTAGTATCGAAAGCATGTATAGTAGCCGTTTTAATTAGTGATTTACTGCAAGCTTTAATCTTGTGTTTTGGTTATTAAAAATAGTTATAAAACTTTTTTTATAGTAAATCCTTTTGTTTTAGGACCCTATGACATCCCTTAGTACTGTAGCATGACCAAAACTATTTTGGTAACTTTTATATTAATTTTGTGGTTTTAGTTTGTATATTACTCTATTTGTGTGTTGTTGATGATTTAAGCTTTATAAATAACTCTAAAATTTTGTTCATGGCATCATGCATATAGTTAACAACCAGAGAACATGCTAAGTACCTTGTGGTGTTTAAAACACATTTGCATGCATGCTTTCTTTACATGATTGTTTTGTGATGGTTATGTGCTTATGATGCTATATTTCATGTGTAGATTGTGCTGAGTGCAACGAGTGTCTGTGTGACGAGTGCACCAACTCTTCTCCTCATCAAGGCAAGTGTCACCATGTTTCCTTGTCCTACTGAAAGTTTTGGTCTTGTAGCTTTTCTAGTAGAAGATGCATGAATAGGTGCTTTTATGTTTTCTTATCTTTTAACTGCTAGCTGTGCTAAGTTTTGCCTAGCTAGCTAGTTTGCATCTCCTGGTAGAATTGCTGCTGCTATAGGACTTTACTTTTTGTTCTTGTTGTGGGAAGGGTTAACACATGATTTTGGCTAAGTGTTGGAAAACAAGTTTTTGGAAAACTAAGAAAACAACTAAGTTAATGAACCACCTGGGTGGATATGGCTTTTGATTGGTTTATGTTGAGTGGTTCCCTGGGGTCATGTCATCGAACCTCTGAACCACCAGGTGTATCTCACTTGTGGACTGCCACCCAGGAGCAAAGAGATTGGAGACGTTCAAGTCGTGAAACTTCCAGTGCAACCACAAGACATTATGGGCTCTGTCTTGGTCAACTAAGCTGCAAGAACTCAAGCCAGGCGGACAGAGTGTGGTAGATGTTGGTAGGATGGAACACATCCATTTGGTCTGAGGGATTGCTTCTGAAAGGCCTCTCCTTAGTTTTCACTTGGCCATTTGAGGCAAAATGAGTCTCATGGCAAAACGGGTTAACTAAGTCTTGTGGGAAAAGTGCACCACCTCTGCAGAGTGTTTAGAACTAAGTACTTAGCCGTGTCCCCGGTTACGGACAATTCTGAGTGACATGACATTGAAGCCGTTCAAGAATCTCCTCACCCCAATTTCTCTAAGTTAAAACTTGATCGGTGAACTTGGATAGTAAAGGGTCCTTCTGGACAAAATTTTGCTAAGGAAAATTTGAGTTTTACAAAGATAGGAAAAAGGCTTGCTTTTGCTAAGTTAAACTCCACCTGGCCAAATAGCATATACGTGTAGGTGCCATTGAGTCCACCAAAGTGACATTTGCCAATACATTCAAAGTATTGACCCTCCGTGGCTGCAACATATCATGTTACAGGTGGCTACTATGAAGATTGAAGATTACTGCGCTACGGTCACGAGTCTTCGTCCAACATGTCTGCCTGCGGAGCTTGAAGGAAAGAAGACTTGAAGTTATTTTACTTAGTAATTTTCTAGAGTTGTAATAGGTTTGTGGCTTTGTGCCTTATTGAGTTGTAAAAGACTATGTTATTTGTGGATCAAGCGTTGTAATAAAGACCTTTGTATTCTTGATATTTCATCTTGTAACTGTGTGTGCTAGCAGTCGATCCAGGACTAGCACAATTAAAGCACAGGTACGCTACAAGGATAGTATTTTCTAATAAAAGCATCCTTACACTTATCCCAATAATTAATACTATTTCTAGGCAAAGATAGCAACCAATCCTTAGCTCTTCCTCTTAAATAGAAAGGAAACAACTTAAGCTTAATAATATTACCATCTACATCTTTATACTTTTGCATCTCACATAGCTCAACAAAATTGTTGAGATGAGCTGCACCATCATTAGAACTGGCACCAGAAAATTGCTCTTTCATAACAAGATTCAACAAAGCAGTTTTGATCTCATAAAAATTTGCCTCAGGAGTAGGTGGCGCAATAGGAGTGCAGATAAAATCATTGTTTTTGGTGCTAGTAAAATCACACAACTTGGTGTTTTCAGGAGTACCCATTCTAGCAAAACTAAAAGCAATTAATTAAAAGCAACTATAAAGGAAGATAATTTTTTTGTATTTTTGATAAAACGATGCAAGCAAAAATAAAATAAAACAAAACAAAAACATAGTAAAAGATTGTGCGTGAGAGACTCCCCTTGCAGAAGTCTTCATCCTCCCCGGCAAGGGCACTAGAAAACTCGTTGATGGCTTGTAAGAACAGCTCGTTGGGAACCCCAAGAGGAAGGTATGATGAGCACATCAGCAAGTCTTCCCTCAGTTGTGAAACCAAGGTTTATCGAACCAGTAGGAGAAAGCCAAACTTCAGAAGGTGATGCTTGCTAGCTTCATGACACTTTGGACAATGGCGCCAGGAATATTGTTGGTGTGTCTTCACCCAGCAGCAATGTGAAACCTGCACACAACACAACCACGAACTTTGCCCCCAACTTACGATGAGGTTGTCAATCTCACCGGTTTGCTGTAAACAAAGGATTGAGTGTATCGAGTGGTAATAGGATAATAGTATGCAAGAAAGTAAACAGTGTGAGTAAAAGTAAAACGGTATAGCAATGTAAAGGAAATTGGACCGGGGTCCACAGTTCACTAGTGGTGTCTCTCCATAAGATAAATAACACATGCTGGGTAAACAAATTATAGTTGGGCAATTGATAGAATAAAGATAACGTACATATGTCATGAGGATCACTATGAGATTCACTCTGGGCATTACGATAAAATAGATAGACCGCCATCCAAATGCATCTATGACTAAAAATCCACTCGCGGGGAATCGTCCGAGGACCCCTTGAGTATTAAGTTACGAACCACAAATAATTGCATTAAGCAAAGTGCGTAATGTAAACAAAGCAAATATCCTTGGACGGGCAATTGATAGAATAAGGCTAAGGTACATATGTCATGAGGATCACTATGAGATTCACTCTGGGCATTACAACAAAATACATAGACCGCCATCCAACTGCATCTATGACTAAAAATCCACTCGCGGGGAATCGTCCGAGGACCCCTTGAGTATTAAGTTGTGAACAACAGATAATTGCATTAAGCAAAGTGCGTAATGAAACAAAGCAAATGTCGTTGGAGACAAGAATGTTGTTTTCTCCCTAGTGGCAACAACACATCTGCAACCTTAGAGGTTTCTATCACTCCCCCAGATTAAATAGAGGCATGAACCCAACTATCGAGCATAAATACTCGCTCTTGGTGTCACTAGCATCTACTCGGCCAAGATAGCTACTAGCAACGGAATGCATGCAAGATCATAAACAACATAGAGATAACATAAGATATATAATTCAGCACATCAACTTAACATAGTACGAATACTCATCGGATCCCAACAAACACAACATGTATGATTACATAAAGATGATCCTAATCATGTAGGGCAGCTCACAAGATCTAAACATGAAGCACATGGTGGACGAGACAACCATCTAGCTACTGCTATGGACCTGTAGTCCAAGGTAGACTACTCACACATCACTCTGGAGGCGACCATGGTGGTGTAGAAGGCCTCCGACAGGGATTCCCATCTTCGGTAGGGTGCCGGGTAGAGCTCCTGGATCCTCCCGATCTCACGACAGCGATGGTGGTGGCTTGCAGTATGTTTCGTGGAAAAGAGATCCGTCCCTTAGGTTTTTCCCATCGAGGGGAACTTATAGGCGAAAGGGTAGCATCAGGGAATGGGCCACCAGGCCTCACCATGGGGTGGCATGGCCAGGGGACGGGCCGCGCCCCCTGTGGTGAGCCTGGCTCCTGGCCCCCCTCTGTCTCATCTTTGGTCTTTGTGAAGCTTCAGTAAAAATAGGAGGTTCGGCTTTTGTTTCGTCCAATTCCAAGAATATTTCCTGTATAACTTTTCTGAAACACAAAAACAGCAGAAAACAGGGAACTGACACTGTGGCATCTTGTTAATAGATTAGTTCTAGAAAATGCATAAAAACACCATGAAGTGTAACAAAACTCAAAGCAAATGGTGTATAAACAAGCATGGAGCATAAAAAATTATAGATATGTTTGAGATGTATCAGACATCTTCTACAGAGTTTTTTTATTATACTCCACCGTTGTATGTACGAACATAGAGTTTCATCCTTCCTCTGTATGCAGCACTTGACTTCTTCTAGCGACGCTGGACGTTTGTATGTTGAACGGAAATTTCTTGTAAATTGACTCTCCAGTTCTTCCCAACTTCCAATGGAATCATTGGGTAGAATGCTTAACCAGGACCGTGCTGCGCCGGTGAGGTGTAACTGCAAGCTTTGCATTGCCGTTGCTCTTGTCCCTCCGAGTATTTGTACTGCTTGGAGGTAATCTGATAACCATAGTTTAGGTTCCTGTGACCCATCATACTTTTGCTGATCGTATGGTAGTTTAAATCCTTTGGGTACTCGCGTCCTGCAAACCCTTCGGGTAAAGCATAGCGCGCCCATCTCTTTTTTGTCTTCTTTATAATTTTCTTCTTTCCACGCATATCGTGCGTTGTTTACTCTTGCTTGCGCTATGATATTCATCCTCCCTTCATGCGTTGCGCTTTTCATCGTCTGTCGAGTAGCTAGTTTGGCTTTTCTTGGATTGGTACTTTATGCTTTCCTTTCCCTTGTCCTCGTAATATGTCGCCTTCCTCTCCAGAGAACATTTCCTTAGTCCATCTTCTACCAACCTGAGGCTTCTTATTGCGGCTTGATGCATGTGCTCCCGTGGATCTCCGGGTTTTGGTTGTGTAGTTAGTAGGTACGCCTGTGCTGCTACTAATGCTGCTTCTGGTGTCTCTTGTAGAAAATCCTTCTCATCGTCTAATGGACATACACTTATGCTCCTTCGATGGTTCTCTTCCCTTGCTTGCGCCGTTGTTCTCCTATTGTGTTTTGGATCTCTATGTCTATCTCTGCTGGATTCTGATGCTTCGCTGTACTCATCCCAGCATTCTCCGCTTGATACACTATTGTTTTCTTGGCTCTTTCTGAACTCGTCTTTTTCCTCCCTCAACTTCTTTTTATGTTGATGCAGGGCATACTGATACCCCATCAGAACTTCTCTTCTTGAATTGGCGGGTACTTCCATACCATGATTGATGGCTGACATGATGTTTCTCCACTCCCCGGTGGAGACATGAATTTTCTCCTTCTCCTTCTTACTATTGCTCCATGATTTGTCGACTTGCACATCGATTGCTGTGTTGTCTGCATGGTCGTTCTCTTCTGCTGCTTCGGTGATGATGACACATAACTGGTGTATATTGCCGGAGACGCCACTGGTTTGGGTGATGAAGTCCTTTTGGCTAGGATATGATTGGCCCATGGTTTCTCCTATGTCGAGTTTTTCCGTGGTTTCATCGAGTTTTTCGATTTTTTCTCCTGTATCTTCTGTTGTTGCGAAGCTGGCCGGCAAGTTTACCTTGCTAGAAGAGCCCACCGATGATCCAAACATTTTGATTGTCTTGATTTTGCTCACCGATGGATCCAGTTTCATCGGATCTGAAGGGCGAATCGAACCCGAAGGTCCGACGCAAAAAGCTCAGACTTCCGATCGTCAACTCCATCTTCTGGTTTTCGTCGACTTCTGAACTGCTATTGGCTAAAAGCGAAAAAGCTATCAAATTCATGATTCCAAGCCCAGAGTCCCCATGGTCGGTGCCAATTGATGAGTGTTAACTCGACAAATGTCCTAGATGAAGGACTTACGATCAGGGGAATAGGGCATCAGATGAACTCGAAGGTAAAGATCAGTCAAACAAGGCCTGTGTCGAGAATAAATGTGGTGGTTGACTTGGCTTGCTCTCAATCTGTCCCTGACCAGCCTCTCCTGGCCCCTATATAGAGGTGGCCAGGTCTCAAGGAACCGGTCGGGTCTGATACATATTACAATATCGATATACGACATGGACTCGTACTTCGACCATGATTACACTTGGGCCTAGCTTAACGGGCCTTAGGGGTACTCAAGTAACGGGCTCTATTATCTATACCCTTGTCACCTGCGATGCCGACACGTGGACGACCAGATTCACACTGCCGTTCCCTCTTTAGAACGAACGATTGGGATGGTCCAGAGATTTCCCATAGTGGAATAAAAGAAAACAGAGGGAGTAACTGTTTACCCCACTCCGCCGCTGTCATCGCCTTCCTCCTCGCGCACTGCCCCTGCCTCGCATCTCTACTTCCATTCCCCGTGAGATCCTGGTTGAGCACTGCCGCCATGGGCAAGAGAAGCTCCACCGCTGCCGGTGCCGCCGCCGCCGTAAAGAAGGCCAAGACCGCCGATGCCGACGCGCCCGCTGTGGGCAACTGGGTCTAGACCAAGTTCCTGGAGAAGGAATTGCAGAGCGTCGAGAAAATTGGCATCCTGAAGAATGACCCGGCGGAAGTTCTCATCGCCGGGCCTGAAATCATTCCCCAACCACCCGCGGGCTTCCGGGTACTTTTCCTAGCCTTTCTCCTCCGAGGGTTTTCTTTTCCCCCTCATCCTTTCCTCCACGGGCTCCTCTTCGCCTATGGGATTCAGCTTCACAATCTGAATCCCAACACCATCTTGCACATTGCATGTTTTATCATGCTATGTGAATGCTTCCTGGGGATCGAACCCCACTAGGCGCTCTAGAGGCGAATTTTCGTCATCAGGCGCCATCTCCATTATCAAACTGGTGGCTTTAGCTATCAGGTGCGCCCTGATGTCGAGTACTTCAATCTTCGAACACCAGAGAACAATCCTGGCTGGAGGACAAAATGGTTCTACGCCAAGGACAAGCCCTCCATCGTTCAAGAATTTGGGCTCGACGAGTTCCGTCCTACCAACATCCTTTGGCCCCGAGCATCATGGGCGCACGAACTAACTGAAGAAGAGATGATGACCACTGAGCCCTTGATGGAGAAGATTCGGCAGCTCCGAGCCACACCCGAGAAAGATGTGTCTGGCCTCCAGCTGATCCATACCTTCATTGAGCGCCGAATCCAGCCGCTCGCTGCTCGGGCCCACTATATGTGGGCCTACACCGACCGTCGGGACTCGACTCGATTCTCCTCCGATGAGTTGAGGGAAGCTGAGATCAAAGATGGAGTTCGCACCGTCACTTCTTTGAAGAAGAAGTCGACCGTGCCCAAGAATTTTGGCATGGAAGCTTTCAGCAAATCGCACCCCCGCACCGAGGTATGCGTCTTCTGTCTTTTAACTGGAATTTTCGACTTTTGATAAGTTCTTCTATTGAGAATTGTAGATTGACAGGATGTTTTCTGATTAGGTCCTCGCATAGCTTGCTGCTATCCACCCCAACCCGAAGGAGGCGAATATCCTGGGCGCAATTTGTCGAGGTTCTGGAAGAATCAGCCTCTGTTGCTCCCACGACATCCTGTGCCTCCATGAAGCGCAAGCAAGTTGTGGATGTCGACAGAGTCGAAGACTCGGAGGATTTCGATGACCATATCCCTTCTTCGGATGATGACGATGGTCTGGCAATTCACGTGAAGCCTCTCGACAGTCGCCCTCCTCCTCGAGCGAAGAAGAGGGTTCTTCCAAATTTTGGCGTTGATGCTTGGTAAGTTGCGCTCTAACTAATCTCGAGTATATCCTTGTATGACTGCATCATGTTTGACTTTCCTGTAACCTTCAGGTCTTCGAATGAAGAGACCTCTGGAAGTCTAGGCGACCGGGACCACTTCTAGGTTTGGCCTCATGACGCCACCCTCGAACAGACCGCCGATTCACAGGAAAGGAGCCACGAGGATGCGGCGTGGAAGGATCTCCCGAAGTCATCGCCTCCTCCAAAAAAGAGCACGGTCAAGCCCGATCTTATCCTTGTTACTTCCTCCGACGGGCCCTCCGAGCCCAGTCGCCATGTGAGTTCGGTCTCTTTGTTTTGCACTTACCGAGTATTACCTATCAGTAGCCCCCGAGGGTGAGTCTAAGTGTTTACACTTGGGCTTGCCCTCTAACCCAAAATCTCGATGCTTATTCTTGTTGCCTCTGGTATAGCCTGTTGTCGAAAATCTCTCCAAAATATGCAAGAACTACCTTGCGCTGGAGAAGGAGAACCAGCGTCTGTCCGCTGCGCTGGACGAGATTTGCCGTAAGCACTTTTTCGTTTGCCTGTTCTAAATTCTTTGCTCGAAAAATTTCTTTGACTTCTTATTCGCTTTTCTTTGGGGTAACCAGAGGTTGCTGCTCAAGCTGCTACCAATAAGTCTTTGCTGAAAGCCCAGGTGGATGACCTCTGTAACAACCCAAATTTTTGGGAAATAAAAATAAATGGATTTATTAAAATACCAAATTTTGGAGACAACAAAAACTTTTATTTTGAATACAAGATTAATTTCTCGTCTTTTAAAACTTGTGAATTTGAGCATTTGCTCCCATGCTTCCAATAAAAAGAGTATGAGAAGGGTTTAAAACAAATCCTTTGATCCCCAAAGTTTTAAATAAAGATTTTTGTTAAATTGAAATAGTTTTCTAACTATTAAATTTTGTGTATGGTTACATGCTAAACCCATTTGGGTCAATGGCCAAACCAAAATTTAGTCAAGCAATCACAAACAAATAGAAAAGAATCAAGAAAATAAACTGCAACACAAAAACCTAAGTAAGAAAGGAGGAAGTAGTGATCTTAATAAAATTATTGATTACACTACTTTACCCATTTGTACTCAGAATTCTTGAACTATACCATCATACATCTCTCCACCACAACTAAGAACAAGTTACAAAGAATCAAATACAATAAAGTTGAAACAAAAATCAACTTGGGACCCTATTCAAATTTCTACCAAAGTTGGAATTCAAATAAGAGGTCATTCCCAACTCCATGTCATCTACAAGAAAACCAACACTTTGGGCCAAGATAAAACTTTGTATCTATCATTGCATGCATACATAGTATTTTCAATACAAGTTGTTCTATGATTTCATGTGTGTTTTAATTTGTTGTGCAATGTTTAGTTAATTCAAACCTAACCAATAGAAGCATTAGAGAAGAACCACAAAGATCAAAAGAACCAGAAGCAAGAGAAATAAAGAAAAAGAGAAGAAAAGACGATCTAGAAAAAGTTAACCACTACCCTACTTTGGACACTTAGAATAAGAAATCTGTAACTCAAGCAAAGGTGTGCTCAGTTAGTTGAGCTTGACCATATCACATACTAACTCAACCAAGACGTTTCCAGCAAAAACTCAAACCCTAACCTCTTTCAAAATCTGTCCAAAGTTTGAATCTGAAACAGAAACCATACTTCAAAATTGAAATAAGATTTTTGCAAAACCTCATATTTCTTCATAACAAAAATATGTTTGGAGTCCTTATCCAATATCTTGACAACCCACGGTGGCAGATTTCAAAAATTCAAAATTTGAATTCTTTCGGGCATTTCAACAAACACTTGGTGGGCGAAATCCAGGAAAAATCCCAGTTACTGTGGCCAGCGCTGTTCACCCCGGCCCAAACCCTGTAGCCATGCTAGGGAACATCTCTTGGTCGAGCCCCAGCCTCTCCTGCCCCGACCACGGCCGTGAGACAGGGAAGATCAGAGGAGAACCACCGCCCGGACCCCTCACTTGCCCCCTCTGCACCAGACCACCCCGCCGCCTGCAAACGCGCCAGCAAGTTCCTGCAACCGTCCACAGCACCCTGCCGAAAGCCCCGACCGCCCCTCTCCTCCGTTAGCCGACACCGGCCGCACTCTCCCCGCAGATCCCCTCGCCCCGTGCTCCCTCTCCCGCCTATATAAAGCCGCCATTATTCCCTGAAAAGGTTCGCGCCACCTTCCTCTACCTCCCAGACAAGGTCCCAAGCTCCCTCTCCCTCTCGTTCGAGCTCCCCCGACGACGCCGCTCCGCAGAGCGCCTCCCGTTCCCGGCGTTCCAGAGCCTCCCGCGAGCTGCCGCCTGGACGAGGTGGAGGAGGAGAAGCTCCTCCGCCGCCTAGACACCCTCGCCGCCGCTCCCCGTCGCCGTCGGTGAGTTCCCCAGACCACCGCCCTCCTCCCAGTAGCCGTTCGTGTGTTCGTCGGGCTGGGGAAGAAGACTTCCCCAGATACCGTTTCACTTAACCTGACCAGCGGGGCCCGTTGTCAGCATTTTATTTTTTTCTCTTGCCACCCGCCAGCCTGCAGCCTAGTGGGCCGGCCCAACTCAGTCCGTGTGTCCAGCCCGGATTAAAAAAAAGGGATATTCGATTTCCGATTTTTGAAAAAAAAAACGCATTCAGATGCTTTAGTATATTTAATTTTCCCGGAGATCTACTGATCCAAATTTAGCAAATGAAAATGTTTTGGAAACCTTAGAACATAAGCTATCCATTAGAAGTGGTTTCAACACAATTAGATTTATATAATTGTTGCAGTAAAAATAACAAAACAGGAGCTTTTTCACCTTAGAAAATTCATATCAAATCAAATAAAATTCCTAAAAATATAAATCCAACTCTAGAAATTCACAATTAGTGATACCCATCTGCCTGTAGCATTAGATCTAATTTTTTAACCTTTTAAATCAAATGCTATTTACCCATTTGGTTAAATAAGCATTTGCCATATAGGATTTTATTAAACTCAATTCTATAATCGAAATCTTTATGGAACCTTTATGGTTAAACCACATTTCCAAATAACTATCTATAGGTATTGATCTTAGTCCATGTGTACTTGTAGGAAGTATTTGGAAATTTAATCCTACATGATAGTAATTAGAAACTCAAACTTGCACACATATTTCAAAATAAATGGAAGTGATATGAAACCAATTCGAATCAACCACATTTCTAAATGTGATCTATAACCCTGGATCAAAGTCAACTAGGATTAATTTTTACACTTATAGATTCAAACTTGATCACTAAATAGTTGCCAATTAGAAATGGCTTCAATAAAAGAGAAATACTATAAAACCTATGAATCCTCTTTGGTTGAACCATGATCTTGAGTATCTACATTTGTCCATGACCTTGGTCAATAAGGACTTGCAGGAGATATTTTCATAATCCAAAACAAATAAACCCTACTTAGATGCAACAACTCAATAATCCCATCCATATGGACTCAATTATCTTCGAAACCTCTCCATAGACTACCTAGATCGATCCCCTTACCCCAAGTATCCTTATTTGCTTGAGTATGTGTTGCTTGTAAATTGTGTGGTGATTGTATGCTTATTTGCTTTCCAACGATTAGACGACAACGAGAGTAAGGAGAATGGATCCCGAAGTCAACCAAGAAATGGAGATGGAGATCAATCAATCAAAGATGAAGATGAAGACTATTTTGACTTTGCCAAGCCAGGCAAGCCATCTTTTGATTCATACTCCCCATGCCCAGTTTTAATATTGCATTCTACTTGTTTTAAGTAAATTGTATGATTGAATTGTTAGAGTAGAATGATAGAAGTATAGTGATCTCTTGCTTAACAAGAGCATCAAGCTGAGTTTATCCAA
Source organism: Dactylis glomerata (assembly GCA_007115705.1). NCBI lineage: Eukaryota > Viridiplantae > Streptophyta > Magnoliopsida > Poales > Poaceae > Dactylis > Dactylis glomerata. The sequence continues at coordinate 150,173 of QXEO01000121.1, read as the reverse complement.
CTCTATTCAGTGGTCATCACTCAATGTAGTTGCTTAGTTGCTAATAAAATTGGAGGTCATTTATAAAGGGAATCCTAGTTGAGAATTGGTGACTTGAACTTGAAACATGATATTGGAGGTTTCTCCTACATGATGGTTTTATGAAAGAAAATAATCTTGACTAAGAACTATGAAATGTATTTCTCAATTGACAACGAGTGATGTACTATGGGAGCCAATTATACCGTACGACCACATTACCCCTGAATGGGAAGGGGCTTATTCCTAGCTTGTTTATTTTAGTATGGGAGGTCTTGTTTCATCCTTTATAGAAGCATTCCATGCATGGTTGCTTCCGAACCAAGTGGTTATTGGAAATTTTCCTTCCTGAAGATTTCCATCCGTCCGGCACTCCGGAGTGGGCAAAACTAGAGGCGCCGGAACGGGGGAATCCGTGTCTCGGGCTCTAGGGAAGGATCCCATACTAGGGTAGGCAAGTGAAAGAGTTTGTTTGATTATCTGAACCCCGCATACTTTTGTATGACGGACCGTGGATTTCTCCCGGCAGATGTATCGAATCTTGTGGGTAAAGTGTACCCCTCTGCAGAGGTTTTCAAACTATTTGAATAGCCGCGTCCGCGGTCATGGACGGTTGGCAAGCTGTGCCTGGCTTTTGTCAATAATGAAAACAACTTACGGTGAACTTGGTGAATGACATGAATTGAATTGACTTGACTTGACCATGATGTTGACACACTTGAAGTTCCTTTAGATTGAACTTAGAGAACTAAACCTCTTTTCTACCAATGAACATTCTTGGAAATAAAACTAGCATTTGCAAATAAACTTAGTGCTTAGTCCACCATATCAACCATGCATATCTCTTTCATCACTTTGTTTATAAGATGGTTTGCGAGTGCATCCAATGTACTCATGGCTGTGTCCCTGGCTATTAACTTGGCCAGACTTGAAGGAGCAAGATCAAGAAGCAAGGACTCATTGACGACTTTGCGAATTAGGCTCGTTTCCTACTGTCTGCTTTGCCTATGCGGTTGAAGCTTGACAATATGGACCCAAAGTGTTATTCCGCTGCATATTGATGTAATGTAAGGTTTGGTCTGTGCGACCACCTATGTAATCCCCTTTATTTACTATTAATGTCTATGACTATGATATCAACTACGTTATGTATATCGCAACAATGACCCTGGGATTGCGGTGGAATACATAACGGGCACTTCGAATTTGTTATCAAATTTGAGGTCGTCACAAGTTGGTATCAGAGCCTAGGCTGACTCTAGGAAACCCTAGTTAGCATGGTCGTTAGAAAATGATATCTCTGATATCACAAGTTTGGTATCAGGACTATCATGACCTTAGGAGACCTTAGTTAGAATGGTCGTTAGCTAAGAAAGTAATATTTTGTCAAACATTTATTTCTACAAAAGAAACTTATTTGCTTTGGTATCCAAAGCCAATCTTATACTCCCATCTTATTCCCTTCAAATATCTTACACTCTCAACGTATACTCTCAAGAGATTTTGACAAAGAATTTATTTACCTCTTTAATTGCAAAGTCTTTTCAAAGATTTGTTTTACTCTATTCCTCATCTACTTCAAATATATATACTATGGATGATATACCGACCTAAGACCGAAGGACTTTTGAATCAAAAGATGAGGGACTCAATATTTTTCAAGACTTCAACCTTGGATGTCAACTACGACCGCTACCATCGAAAGAGAGTCTCTTCACCTGATCCAGAAATCTTCCAACAAGAGTCAACCCTATGAGACAAAGACTTCAAGAGCAAAGAGAGAGTGATCAGAAATGATGAAGACCCAACAACCTTTTGACCCACAGGATTTATAGGAAATGCTCAGTTGATTTCATTAAACCGCCCTTACCTCACGATTATTAAGTGTGCTTAGTGCCTTGTGTGCTTGAATGATTGATTTGTTTTGGGATGTGTTGCTCATATGCCCACCGGCAACATGTAGCAACCACCCCAACAACTTGTTTTCTCAAAAGTGTTCTAGTAGTCTTGTTTATCTCCTTCTAAAATGAATGAGACATGTAATCTGCAAGACCCCTTATTAATGAAATTCTATGGTTTAAACCTAAAACATTTTGTTTTTGAAAAGTGTGATTGTTTGTTGAGATTGCTATGTGATTGATGAAGATGTGTTTTTGGCCCGTATGGCCTTATCACATTTCGGGTGTACCCAATCTTTCCATCTTGATATAAATTAATACACACACTATCTTTCATCTAGTAATCTCATTTCTCAATCCATCTCAATCTTAACTTGTGAATCTCGGGACGAGATTCTTTTTAAGGGGGGAAGATTGTAACAACCCAAATTTTTGGGAAATAAAAATAAATGGATTTATTAAAATACCAAATTTTGGAGACAACAAAAACTTTTATTTTGAATACAAGATTAATTTCTCGTCTTTTAAAACTTGTGAATTTGAGCATTTGCTCCCATGCTTCCAATAAAAAGAGTATGAGAAGGGTTTAAAACAAATCCTTTGATCCCCAAAGTTTTAAATAAAGATTTTTGTTAAATTGAAATAGTTTTCTAACTATTAAATTTTGTGTATGGTTACATGCTAAACCCATTTGGGTCAATGGCCAAACCAAAATTTAGTCAAGCAATCACAAACAAATAGAAAAGAATCAAGAAAATAAACTGCAACACAAAAACCTAAGTAAGAAAGGAGGAAGTAGTGATCTTAATAAAATTATTGATTACACTACTTTACCCCTTTGTACTCAGAATTCTTGAACTATACCATCATACATCTCTCCACCACAACTAAGAACAAGTTACAAAGAATCAAATACAATAAAGTTGAAACAAAAATCAACTTGGGACCCTATTCAAATTTCTACCAAAGTTGGAATTCAAATAAGAGGTCATTCCCAACTCCATGTCATCTACAAGAAAACCAACACTTTGGGCCAAGATAACACTTTGTATCTATCATTGCATGCATACATAGTATTTTCAATACAAGTTGTTCTATGATTTCATGTGTGTTTTAATTTGTTGTGCAATGTTTAGTTAATTCAAACCTAACCAATAGAAGCATTAGAGAAGAACCACAAAGATCAAAAGAACCAGAAGCAAGAGAAATAAAGAAAAAGAGAAGAAAAGATGATCTAGAAAAAGTTAACCACTACCCTACTTTGGACACTTAGAATAAGAAATCTGTAACTCAAGCAAAGGTGTGGTCAGTTAGTTGAGCTTGACCATATCACATACTAACTCAACCAAGAAGTTTCTAGCAAAAACTCAAATCCTAACCTCTTTCAAAATCTGTCCAAAGTTTGAATCTGAAACAGAAACCATACTTCAAAATTGAAATAAGATTTTTGCAAAACCTCATATTTCTTCATAACAAAAATATGTTTGGAGTCCTTATCCAATATCTTGACAACCCACGGTGGCAGATTTCAAAAATTCAAAATTTGAATTCTTTCGGGCATTTCAACAAACACTTGGTGGGCGAAATCCAGGAAAAATCCCAGCTACTGTGGCCAGCGCTGTTCACCCCGGCCCAAACCCTGTAGCCATGCTAGGGAACATCTCTTGGTCGAGCCCCAGCCTCTCCTGCCCCGACCACGGCTGGGAGACAGGGAAGATCAGAGGAGAACCACCGCCCGGACCCCTCACTTGCCCCCTCTGCACCAGACCACCCCGCCGCCTGCAAACGCGCCAGCAAGTTCCTGCAACCGTCCACAACACCCCGCCGAAAGCCCCGACCGCCCCTCTCCTCCGTTAGCCGACACCGGCCGCACTCACCCCGCAGATCCCCTCGCCCCGTGCTCCCTCTCCCGCCTATATAAAGCCGCCATTATTCTCTGAAAAGGTTCGCGCCACCTTCCTCTACCTCCCAGACAAGGTCCCAAGCTCCCTCTCCCTCTCGTTCGAGCTCCCCCGACGACGCCGCTCCGCAGAGCGCCTCCCGTTCCCGGCGTTCCAGAGCCTCCCGCGAGCTGCCGCCTGGACGAGGTGGAGGAGGAGAAGCTCCTCCGCCGCCTAGACACCCTCGCCGCCGCTCCCCGTCGCCGTCGGTGAGTTCCCCAGACCACCGCCCGCCTCCCAGTAGCCGTTCGTGTGTTCGTCGGGCTGGGGAAGAAGACTTCCCCAGATACCGTTTCACTTAACCTGACCAGCGGGGCCCGTTGTCAGCATTTTATTTTTTTCTCTTGCCACCCGCCAGCCTGCAGCCTAGTGGGCTGGCCCAACTCAGTCCGTGTGTCCAGCCCGGATTAAAAAAAAAGGGATATTCGATTTCCGATTTTTGAAAAAAAAACGCATTCAGATGCTTTAGTATATTTAATTTTCCCGGAGATCTACCGATCCAAATTTAGCAAATGAAAATGTTTTGGAAACCTTAGAACATAAGCTATCCATTAGAAGTGGTTTCAACACAATTAGATTTATATAATGGTTGCAGTAAAAATAACAAAACAGGAGCTTTTTCACCTTAGAAAATTCATATCAAATCGAATAAAATTCCTAAAAATATAAATCCAACTCTAGAAATTCACAATTAGTGATACCCATCTGCCTGTAGCATTAGATCTAATTTTTGAACCTTTTAAATCAAATGCTATTTACCCATTTGGTTAAATAAGCATTTGCCATATAGGATTTTATTAAACTCAATTCTATAATCGAAATCTTTATGGAACCTTTATGGTTAAACCACATTTCCAAATAACTATCTATAGGTATTGATCTTAGTCCATGTGTACTTGTAGGAAGTATTTGGAAATTTAATCCTACATGATAGTAATTAGAAACTCAAACTTGCACACATATTTCAAAATAAATGGAAGTGATATGAAACCAATTCGAATCAACCACATTTCTAAATGTGATCTATAACCATGGATCCAAGTCAACTAGGATTAATTTTTACACTTATAGATTCAAACTTGATCACTAAATAGTTGCCAATTAGAAATGGCTTCAATAAAAGAGAAATACTATAAAACCTATGAATCCTCTTTGGTTGAACCATGATCTTGAGTATCTACATTTGTCCATGACCTTGGTCAATAAGGACTTGCAGGAGATATTTTCATAATCCAAAACAAATAAACCCTACTTAGATGCAACAACTCAATAATCCCATCCATATGGACTCAATTATCTTCGAAACCTCTCCATAGACTACCTAGATCGATCCCCTTACCCCAAGTATCCTTATTTGCTTGAGTATGTGTTGCTTGTAAATTGTGTGGTGATTGTATGCTTATTTGCTTTCCAACGATTAGACGACAACGAGAGTAAGGAGAATGGATCCCGAAGTCAACCAAGAAATGGAGATGGAGATCAATCAATCAAAGATGAAGATGAAGACTATTTTGACTTTGCCAAGCCAGGCAAGCCATATTTTGATTCATACTCCCCATGCCCAGTTTTAATATTGCATTCTACTTGTTTTAAGTAAATTGCATGATTGAATTGTTAGAGTAGAATGATAGAAGTATAGTGATCTCTTGCTTAACAAGAGCATCAAGCTGAGTTTATCCAACTCTATTCAGTGGTCATCACTCAATGTAGTTGCTTAGTTGCTAATAAAATTGGAGGTCATTTATAAAGGGAATCCTAGTTGAGAATTGGTGACTTGAACTTGAAACATGATATTGGAGGTTTCTCCTACATGATGGTTTTATGAAAGAAAATAATCTTGACTAAGAACTATGAAATGTATTTCTCAATTGACAACGAGTGATGTACTATGGGAGCCAATTATACCGTACGACCACATTACCCCTGAATGGTAAGGGGCTTATTCCTAGCTTGTTTATTTTAGTATGGGAGGTCTTGTTTCATCCTTTATAGAAGCATTCCATGCATGGTTGCTTCCGAACCAAGTGGTTATTGGAAATTTTCCTTCCTGAAGATTTCCATCCGTCCGGCACTCCGGAGTGGGCAAAACTAGAGGCGCCGGAACGGGGGAATCCGTGTCTCGGGCTCTAGGGAAGGATCCCATACTAGGGTAGGCAAGTGAAAGAGTTTGTTTGATTATCTGAACCCCGCATACTTTTGTATGACGGACCGTGGATTTCTCCCGGCAGATGTATCGAATCTTGTGGGTAAAGTGTACCCCTCTGCAGAGGTTTTCAAACTATTCGAATAGCCGCGTCCGCGGTCATGGACGGTTGGCAAGCTGTGCCTGGCTTTTGTCAATAATGAAAACAACTTACGGTGAACTTGGTGAATGACATGAATTGAATTGACTTGACTTGACCATGATGTTGACACACTTGAAGTTCCTTTAGATTGAACTTAGAGAACTAAACCTCTTTTCTACCAATGAACATTCGTGGAAATAAAACTAGCTTTTGCAAATAAACTTAGTGCTTAGTCCACCATATCAACCATGCATATCTCTCTCATCACTTTGTTTATAAGATGGTTTGCGAGTGCATCCAATGTACTCATGGCTGTGTCCCTGGCTATTAACTTGGCCAGACTTGAAGGAGCAAGATCAAGAAGCAAGGACTCATTGACGACTTTGCGAATTAGGCTCGTTTCCTACTGTCTGCTTTGCCTGTGCGGTTGAAGCTTGACAATATGGACCCAAAGTGTTATTCCGCTGCATATTGATGTAATGTAAGGTTTGGTCTGTGCGACCACCTATGTAATCCCCTTTATTTACTATTAATGTCTATTACTATGATATCAACTACGTTATGTATATCGCAACAATGACCCTGGGATTGCGGTGGAATACATAACGGGCACTTCGAATTTTTTATCAAATTTGAGGTCGTCACAACCTCGTAGCCGAAAATGCTTCGTTGAAGACCAAAGCTGATTGTCTGGCTGTCGAGGCAGCCCAGCTCAGAGCTGACCAGGCGAAGGCTCAAGAGCTGGTCGACAAGCACCAGGCTGAAGTTGAGTCAAAGGAGAGAAGTGATGGTGCGGTGTTGATGATGTAAATAACTGACCAGTTGGGAACCCCAAGAGAAGGTATGATGAGCACATCAGCAAGTCTTCCCTCAGTTGTGAAAACAAGGTAATCAATCCAGTAGGAGAAAGCCAAACTTAAGAAGGTGATGCTTGCTAGCTTAGTGATACTCCAACGGCGCCAGACTACTTGTTGGTGTGTCTTCACCTAGTAGCAATGCGAAACCTGCACACAACATGAACAAATACTTTGTCCCCAACTTACGATGAGGTTGTCAATCTCACCGGTTTGCTGTAAACAAAGGAATGAGCATATCGAGTGGTAATTGGATAATAGTTTGCAAGTAAAGTAAACAGTGCGAGTAAAGGTAAAACATTGTAACAATGTAAAGGAAATTGGACCGGGGTCCACAGTTCACTAGTGGTGTCTCTCCATAAGATAAAAAGCACATGCTGGGTAAAAAAATTATAGTTGGGCAATTGATAGAGTAAAGATAACGTACATACATCACGAGGATCACTATGAGGCTTACTCTGGGCATTACGACAAAATACATAGACCATAATCCAACTACATCTATGACTAAAAATCCACTCGCGGGGATATCATCCGAACACCCCTCGAGTATTAAGTTGCGAACAACAGATAATCGCATTAAGCAAAGTGCGTAATGTAAACAAAGCAAATGTCCTTAGACACAAGAATGTTGTTTTCTCCCTAGTGGCAACAGCACATCTACAACCTTAGAGGAAACTGTCACTCCCCCAGATTAAATAGAGGCATGAACCCAACTATCAAGCATAAATACTCCCTCTTGGAGTTACTAGCATCTACTCGGCCAAGATAGCTACTAGAAACGGAAAGCATGCAAGATCATAAACAACATAGAGATAACATAAGATAATATTCAGCACATCAACTTGACATAGTACCAATACTCATCGGATCCCAACAAACACAACATGTATGATTACATAAAGATGATCCTGATCATGTAGGGCAGCTCACAAGATCTAAACATGAAGCACATGGTGGAGAAGACAACCATCTAGCTACTGCTATGGACCCATAGTCCAAGGTAGACTACTCACACATCACTCCGGAGGCGACCATGGTGGTGTAGAAGGTCTTCGGCAGGGATTCCCCTCTTCGGCAGGGTGCCGGGAAGAGCTCCTGGATCCTCCCGATCTCGATTCGATGACGGCGGCGGCTTGCAGTATGTTTTTGGGAAAAGTGATCCGTCCCTTAGGTTTTTCCCGATGAGGGGTCTTTATAGGCGAAGGGGCATCGTCAGGAGGTGGACCAGGTGGGCTCACCATGGGTGGGCGTGGCCAGGGGCTAGGCCACGCCCCCCTGTGGTGTGGCCAGCCTCTGGCTCCTCTCTGTGTCATCTTCGGTCTTCGCGAAGCTTTGGTAAAAATAGCAGGTTCGGCTTTTGTTTCGTCCAATTCCGAGAATATTTCCTGTGTAACTTTTCTGAAACACAAAAACAACAGAAAACAGGGAACTGGCACTGTGGCATCTTGTTAATAGGTTAGTTCCGGAAAATGCATAAAAATGCCACGAAGTGTAACAAAACACTAAGCAAATGGTGAAAGAACAAGCATGGAGCATCAAAAATTATGGATACATTTGAGACGTATCAAGAAGCCTTCAGCAACACCTGCAAACTGCCCTCAACTTGTTGCATGGTAAATTTTATCCCTTGTCCGATCTGAAGTCTGCCAAGGTTGTTTCTTTCTGCTGATTGAAGTTTTGCATTTCTTGAAGTTGCTGCCGAATTGGGTGCTGTGGCGATGACGGTGGAGCCCACTGGATTAGAATCCAGCGTTGAAAATGCGGAGATGTTTGCCAGGAGGTGCGGAACCTTCTGACGAAGGTGCATTCGATGCTTGATCGCATCCGCGATATATCTACTCCGGAGTCAACGAGCACTACCATGACCGGCGTCCTTGAGGCTTTGGCATTGAGGGAGGATGGCGAGGATCCACTGATTGCCGCGGTTCGCTGATAGGTAACCACTGGTTCTGAGTCCGTCTTCTCTATGATGCTGATGCATGGGGTCGACTGTGACTTCGACAAGGTCACGGGCACCTACCCAAAGGGAAAGGACGGCCACGACATATCTCCCAAAGAATATCTCGAGCACGCTCGGGCATTATCTGAGCGTATGGAAAACTTCTTGGCGGAGAGGAACGCTAGGAAGAAGGCTGCTCGGGAGCAGAGGCGCAGCACGAAGGGTGCCTCGTCTGGTAGAGCTGCCGGTAGTTCAACCTAGTCTGCTTCAAGAGCTGAAACTTTTGTTGTTGTAATGGATAGTGTAGTGCTGACCTCTATCTGTCGTGAACTCTTGAATCTATTTGCTGCTTAAGTCACTTTTGGCCTTCGTGCTTTCAGCAAAAATATTCGATGCTTGGTTGTGCTGTAATTATGACTTGCTTTGTGTAACTGGGCGCCTTGTTTGCATGCCATGCGCACAAGGTCTAACGCCTGGCCCGTTTCATACGAAATATCTGGCAGTTCCTCAGCTGCCGTCAAAAGGTGAGCGCCGTCTGCGGGCGATTGTCCTTGATTCGGTCCTTGCGGGACCAGTTAAAGTATACTCAACAAGAATTGAAGAGGGTTACCGCCAAGATCGACGTTGCTCTCTCGAAAGCTTCGCTGGCTGCGGATGCGGAGCAATTCCTTCTTGGTGAGATCGAAAATCTTGGGAAGGCGATGAAATGTAAGTTTTTTCGTGCCCTTGACGTGTTCTTCTTATGGTCAACATCTTCTAATTATCTCCTTTGTTGAATGCAGATGCGTGCCTTGACAATGAAGCTGACGCTCATCGTGTGAACACACATCTTCGTGTGGCTCAGACACACGCCAATTCGATCACAGATAATTTATGGGTTGATTGTTCGAAAGCTGAGAAGTTGACCGTACTCCAAGATCGGGTTTCCCAGGCTGGGGCGCTGGCTGAGACAAGCCGTGCAGCTCTTGCGATCGTTCATCAGGCAATGTTCCCTCTGAACGACCAGCCCGACGGCCTTCCTGCTTTGCTGAGCCGATTCGAGAATGGGGAAGCCATCTACTGCTTCATCCATGAACACCTTCGATGCGGGGCTCTGGTTGCCCTATCCTTCATGCGGTTCCATTACCCAGAGGTCAATATGGAGTTGGTGAAGAAGTTGCCTCCAAGGCCTAGCGGTCGCGTTGATATGACTGCTCATTACTCTGCTTGCAGGCAGACCGCCGATTGTATCGCGGCACAGATCATTAGTGAGAGGGATCAGCAGAGAGCAGGTCGGGATCCGTTAGTGGCTTAGACCGCACGCTGATGCAAGATGTGAATGTGCCTTGTACATCCTCTGCAAAATCCTGCGATGTATCGTTGTCTGTTCGTGGTGTGAAATCTTGTGATGCGATTCAGGCAAAGCCCCTAGGCGTAGATCGAAAAGGCGGAGCTGCCAAGTGTAGGTCGAAGGGCAGAGCCCCTGAGCGTGGGTCGAGTAATTTTTAAGGCAAAGCCCCCGAGCGTGGGTTGAGTAATTTTTAAGGCGAAGCCCCCGAGCGTGGGTCGAGTAATTTTTAAGGTGAAGCCCCCGAGCGTGGGTTGAGTAATTTTTAAGGCGAAGCCCCCGAGCGTGGGTCGAGTAATTTTTAAGGCGAAGCCCCCGAGCGTGGGTTAGAGTGAACATCGACTCAGGATATGAGGAATCATACTTTATTTCTTGGTGCCGAAGGCACAATGTTGAGCGCGGACTGCTGCCGACACCTAGTTACACAGAGAGAGAGAAAGGGGAGGCTGTTTCTTCTAAGGGTAGAAGCGGTGCAGCTGCGTGGCGTTCCATGGGTTCTTCTCGTCCACCCCTGTTTTGGGGTTACGTAGCCGATACGCTCCTCCTGGGATGGCTTGGTGGACGAGATATGGACCTTCCCATGGTGACTCCAGCTTCGACGTGCTTGTTTGCTTGAGACAAAGCACAAGGTTGCCAGGCTCGAAGGACCGTCCACGTACCCATCTGCTGTGGTAGTTGTGGAGGCTTTGCTGGTAGACTGCTGATCGAGTGAGGGCGACATCTCGAGCTTCATCCAGCAGGTCGAGGGCGTCTTCCAGTGCCATTTGTGCGTCTTCTTTGACGTAAGCTACCACGCGAGGTGCGCAGTAACGCACATCCGTAGGAAGCACTGCTTCTGCTCCAAAGAGCAAGAAGAACGGCGTGTAGCCGGTAGAGGAGTTGGGTGTCGTTCGCAGACTCCAAAGGACTGATGGTAATTCCTTGACCCAAGCGTCTGTCGCGCGTTTGAGGGGTTGAAGGAGTCACTTCTTCAGGCCGGCACAGACGAGCCCGTTTGCTTTCTCGACTTGGCCGTTGGACTTGGGATGCGCTACCGATGCGTACTTGATCTTGATTCTGAGCTCTTTGGCGAATTCTGGAAACTCGCTCGAGGTGAAGTTAGTGCCGTTATCGGTGATGATGCTGTTGGGCACTCCATATCGGTAGAAGATGGACTCGAAGAACTTTACTGCCGTAGTCGCTTCTTGTTGGTGACCGGGACTGCTTCGATCCACTTGGAGAACTTGTCGATGGCGACTAAGAGGTAAGTCTGGCTGCCTCGTGATGACTTGGGCAGAGGTCCCACTTGATCAAGCCCCCATTGCACGAAGGGCCAAGCCACCAGTATGGTGCGTAATTCTGATGCGGGCGCATGGGGCTTTGTCACGAAGCATTGGCATGCGTCACACCGTTCGACGATGATCTTGGTGTCGTGGAGGGCCGAAAGCCAGTAAAACCCCTAAGCAAAAGGCTTTGGTGACTAAGGTTCCGCTGCTGGCGTGATTGCCGCGGGTTCCCTCATGGATGTCACGTAGGAGAGCGATTCCATCTTCGGGCGCTATGCACCGTTGGAGAACTCCTGTGGTGTTGCGCTTATAAAGCTCTCCTTGGATTATCGTGAAAGCCTTAGAGCGTCGCATGATCTGTCGATGCTGGATGGTGTCTTCTAGTAGCTCACCTCGTACCAAGTAAGCAAGGTATGGTTTCGTCCATACTGCCTCGACCAGCATGACTGTGGCGGTTTGTTTAGACGGGTCTTCCTTCCCTGCTGCTGGGGCGGGTCCCGAATGATTAGCCCTCGAGCGTGTTGCTAACGCTGGGTCGATGGCTGGCTTGATCTTGACGGAGCACTCGAATATCTCCTCGAAGAAAACTCCTGGTGGTATCGGCAAGCACTTGGATCCGATGTTGGCCAAGTTGTCTGCGTCTTCGTTGCTTTCTCTGCCAATGTGGGTCACCTCGCACCCCTCAAAGTTGCCTTCCAGCTTGTCGTACATTGCATGATATGCAATCATGTTTGCGCGTGTCGCGTGACATTCTTTCATGACTTGCTGGGCGATGAAGTTCGAATCACCGTGGATCTTGATGCGAGTGGCACCACAGGCCTTCGCCATACACATACCGTGTAGAACGACCTCATATTCAGCTTCGTTGTTCGAGGGGTTCGCCAATCGCATACGCAAGACGTAGCGCATCTTGTCCCCCTGTGGTGATACGAGGACCACTCCTGCTCCTGAAACACGCTTGGAGCCGTCGACGTATATTGTCCATGTGTTCGACAAGTCTGGGAGCTCTGGCATCTATGCTTCGGTCCATTTGGCAATGAAGTCCGGTAGGACCTGCGACTTGATGGCTGACTGCCGTTGGTACGTGATCTCCCATGGTCCTAGGGTAATACCCCAAAGCGAAATGCGTCCCGTGGCATCGGGGTTGTTGAGTATACTCGAGACTGGGGTTGAGGCCACTACTATGATGGAGTGGCATTCGAAGTAATGCGGCAGTTTCTTCCCTATCATGTATATAGCATATGCTAGCTTCTGATAATGAGGGTACCTTTGCTTGGTCGGGGACAGTACTTCACTAAGATAGTAGACCGGTCTTTGCACTCCGTGCTCTTTGCCGTCTTCTGCATGTTCGACCACTAGAGCAGAGCTGACCACCTGATTGGTTGCGGCTATGTATAGCGACATTGGTTCTTTCTCTTGAGGTGTGACTAGGACTGGAGACGTCGAGAGGCGACGCTTAAGGTCATCGAATGCGGCTTGTTCTTCTGCTGTCCAGGTGAACTTGTCTGTTTTCCTGAGAAGCCGATAGAAGGGGAGAGCTTTTTCTCCTAGCTTGCTTATGAAGCGGCTAAGCGCCGCTAGATGACCTGTCAGCTGCTGGACATGTCGAAGCATCTTCGGTGGCTGCATGTTGATTATGGCCTGAATCTTCTCCGGGTTGCCCTCGATTCCTCTCTCAGAGATGAGGTAGCCCAACAGTTGGCCTGTGGGTACTCCGAAGGAGCATTTATTTGGATTGAGCTTGATATTATATTGATCAAGGTTGGCAAAGGTTTCCCGCAGATCGTTGAGCAAGCTATCTGCCTTTGCGGACTTGATGACGATGTCATCGACGTAGACCTCGATGTTGCGACCAATCTTCTCCTTCAGGCACGCCTGCATACACCGTTGATAGGTGGCTCCTGCGTTCTTCAACCCAAAGGGCATCGTCATGTAACAGTATACCCCGTGCAGGGTGATGAACACAGTCTTGTCCTTGTCTTCGACCTTTAACCTTATCTGGTTGTATCCAGAGTAGGCGTCGAGAAATGAGAGACGCTCGCAGCCGGCGATGGAGTCGATGATCTGATCGATTCGAGGAAGCGGAAAGTAATCTTTTGGGCAGTGTTTATTCAATGCCGTGACGTCAATGCACATCCTATAGATCTTGGTGTCCTTCTTTTCCACCATGACCGGTGGTGAGAGCCATGTGGCCTCCTTTATTTCCCTGATGAATTTTGCCTCGAGGAGACGATTTATCTCTTCTCCCATCGACCGAGCCTTCTCTGGATTGTAGCGGTGCATCGACTGTTTGATGGGTTTTGTGTTAGGAAAGATCTTCAATTTGTGCTCAGCGAGTTCCCTGGGGATGCCTGGCATATCTGCTGGACACCAGGCGAACATCCTCCAGTGCTCACAGAGGAACTCAACGAGCGTGCTTTCCTATGCGGGGGAGAGGGAATTCGACACCCGCGCGGTTTTAGAGGGATCCGTCGGGTGGATCTAGTGCTCCCGCGTATCTTTGCTAGCGTCGATGACAACTCTAGGGCATTCTGCTGCGCCGGTGGATCTACGTCCATGCTGGTGCTCTCCCTGATGTGGTGGAGCTCTTCATGAACTCCGAATGTCTGGGACAAGGTGTTGAAATCCTTGTCGCAGTTTTCGGAGTGGGCAAAGCTGCCGCTGATTGTTAATGGTCCTCTGTTTGTGGGCATCCACAGCTTGAGGTAAGCGTAATGAGGCACTGCCATAAATCGGGCAAATGCTGGTCGCCCGAGGATGGCATGGTACTTCGAGGGCCAGTCGACGACCTCGAATTCGATCTTCTCCTTTTTGAAGTTCGCGGGGGTGTCGAAGATGACGTCCAAGTGTATCACCCCCAGAGTGTATGTCGGCTTTCCTGGGACAATTCCTGTAACATCCCAAAAATTTGAATAAATTCAAAATTGCATGCATGCATTCATACCATCATTTCTTTCCACATAAGTTCTTAAATTTATCTTACTATTTCTTTTGATCAAATCTTTCCCTGTTATGTTTATGACAACAAGGGAAATTTTTACAATTTTCAAAATTGGTTTGAATCAATTCAGAGTTTATTTGCAAAAAGTTTCAAATAAAATCAGAAAAGAAAAAGAGAAAACAAAAGAGAAAGAATAAAAGGGCTGCGGGGCACCGTTCTGGCCCAAGCCGTGAAATGGCCCACGGCCTGCCAACCTTGCCTCCCGAATTGTTACGCGCCCCCCTTTCTTCTGTCACCGACAAAGCAGGCCCACTTGTCACCCCTCCCAGGAGATCATAACAAACACGATGCCATCTCCGACGCGATCACTGCGAAGATCTCTACGATTCGTTCGATTCCTTGACCCCTTGGCCACGAAATCATGCCTATAAGTACCCCTCCGTCCCGCACCCATTTCCCCACAAAACCCTAGCAAAAATCGCCACCAGGCTGCCCAAGCCATAACTCACCGCGTTGCTGCCGATTTCTGGTAAGCCGCGACCTTCTCTTGATCTTCCTCCGCAGCACTTCCTTTACCTTGTCCCAGCACACGTTACTGACACAATGTTTACCCTTCCCGAGCATCAGATCATGCCTATCGACCTCGACTGGATCTTGCTGCCACGGACTGAAACTTCGGTGAGAGATTGCCAGGAGACCAGAGCGTCCCCGCCTCTACTGTTTCACCACCAAGCCCGCCTCATCGATCTACACCTCCTGGTAAGCACACCGGCCCCATATTTCTTTGTACACACCGTTCTCCTCCATGCTCTGCACAACACAGCCGCGCCCCTAACCTCCAGCCACCTCTCCTCGCGCTACAGGAAGCAAGGGATCAATCTCTGCACGCCATCATCCTTGTCGTCTCCTCCTGAACACCGTCGTCGCTTTCTTAGAGCTTAAAGATCACCGGAACTGCCCCGCCGTTGACACCAGAGCTGCCAGGACCCTACCGTCGACCCTTCCCCGGTGAGCCCCTCCTCTTTCTTCCCCTGGCCATCAGATCTAGATCCTCCAATATAAAATAGATCACTTATCGAACCGTTATGGTTCAATCTGGGCCGCTTGATCTCCTTTTAATCCAACAGTGAAAATTCCAAATCCGCCCGAACCGGTATGGGCTAATCAGAAGGCGCCGCGTGTCAGCTTCTGGATAGCCTCGAATCTGTTTTTTGTTTTAAAATTTCTGAATATGTTTTAAACTTGTAAATTTCATAACTTGATTCTACTAATCCAAATTTAGCAAACTTTGCGTCTCTGGATTCAGAAAAATGAGTATAAGCTATTTCCAGCATAAAATAATACTTTTGCATCTGTTTTATACACTGTATTACTGCAAGCTTTATTTATATATTTTGGCTAATAAAAATAGTTGTAAAATTTATTTTTCAGTATTTCCTTTTGATTTTGGTCAATATGAAACCTCTTAGTACTGTAGCATGTTTAGAATATTTTTCAGTACCTTTTATTTTACCTTTGTTGATTCAACATGTTTATTTGTTCTATTGGTGTGTTGAAATATTTTGAGCTTTATAAATAACTCTAAAATTTTGATCATGGCATCATGCATATAGCAATCAACCAGGGAACTTGCTAGGTGTCTTTGTGGTGTTTAATTCACATATTGCATGCATGTTTCTCCTTATGATTGTTATGAATGCTTGTGCTTATGTTGGAAATTTTTATTTGTAGATTGTGCTGAGTGCAACGAGTGCCTTTGTGAAGAGTGCACCAACTCCTCTCCTCACCAAGGCAAGTGTCACCATATTTCCTTGTCCTACTGAAAGTTTTGTCACTTGTAGCTTTCTAGTAGAAGATGCATGAGTAGGTGGTTTTATGAGTTTGTGTCTTTAGCTTATTAGATTTTATGCTAAGTCTTTTGTATAGCTTTTGCCTAGCCTTTGCATCTCCTAGTAAAATTGCTGCTGCTATAGGTTTATGTTTTACACTTGTTGTGGGAAGGGTTTATCACATGTTTTGGCTAAGTGTAGAAAACCAAGTTTTTGGAAAACTAAGAAAACAACTAAGTTAATGAACCACCTGGGTGTATGTGGCTTTGAATGGTTTATGTTGAGTGGTTCCCTGGGGTCATGTCGTCGAACCTCTGAACCACCAGGTGTATCTCACTTGTGGATGGCCACCCAAGAGCAAAGAGATTGGAGACGTTCAAGTCATGAAGCTTCTAGTGCAACCAGAAGACATATGGGCTCTGTCTTGACCAACTAAGCTGCAAGAACTCAAGCCAGATGGGCATAGGGTGGTAGATGTTGATAGGATGGAACGCGTCCAGTTTGGTCCGAGGGGATGTTTCTGAAAGGTCTCGTCTTAGTTTTCACTTGGCCATTTGAGGCAAAATGAGTCTCATGGCAAAATGGGTTAACTAAGTCCTGTGGGAAAAGTGCACCACCTATGAAGAGTGTTAGAACTAAGTACTTAGCTGTGTCCCCGGTTATGGACAAATCTGAGTGACATGTTATTGAAGCTGTTCGAGAGTCTCCTCATCCCAATTTCTTTAAGTTGAAACTTGATGGGTAAACTTGGGTAGCAAAGAGTTCCTCTTAGAAAAAAAATTTGCTAAGGAAAAACTTGAGTTTTACAAAAGATAGGAAGAAAGCTTGCTTTTGCAAAGTCCAACTCCACCTGGCCATATAAGCATATAAGTGTAGGCGCCATTGAGTCCACCAAAGTGACATCTTGCCAATACATTCAAAGTATTGACCCTCCGTGGCTGCAACGTATCATGTTGCAGGTTACTACGATGAAGATTGAAGATTGCTGCGCTTCGGTCACGAGTCTTCGTCCAACACGTCTGCCTGCGGAGCTATGAAGAAAGAAGACTTGTAGTTTCATTTACTTAGTCATTTCTCGAGTTGTAATAAGTTTGTAGATCCGCGGGAGTACATGCATCAAGCCGCAATACGAAGCCTCAGGTTGATAGAAGACAAGCTAAGGGGAAATCTTCCAGAGAAAAAGACGACATATCATAAGGAGAGGCGAAAGGAAGAGTTCAAGCGCCAATCCTCGTGAAACGAAACCAGTGAGTCATTAGGTGACGAAAAGCTCCAAAAACGGAAGGAAGACACAAGGAACATAATAGCACAAGCAAGAGTAAACAACTCACGCTATGTGTGGAGGGAAGAAAATTACGAAGACGATGAAAAAGAGATGGGCATGTTATGCTTTACCCGCAGGGTTCGCAAAATGCGGGTACCCAAAGGATTCAAGTTGCCGCACGATCAACAAAAATATGATGGGTTGCAAGAACCCACTCTATGGTTATCAGACTACCTGCAAGAAGTACAAATACTTGGAGGAACAAGAGCAACGGCCATGCAAAGTTTGCAGTTACACCTCACCGGCGCAGCATGGTCCTGGTTGAACACCTTACCCAACGATTCCATCGGGAGTTGGGGAGAACTAGAGAGCCAATTCGCAAGAAATTTTCGCTCAATGTATAAGCGCCCAGCGTCCCTGGAAGAAATCAAGTCATGCGTGCAGAAAAAAGACGAAACCCTATGCTCTTATATACAACGCTGGAGTGTAATCAAAAATTCAGCAGAAAACATCTCTGACGAGAGAGCAATAGATGCTTTTTCGGCTGGCCTTCATCATTCGGACCTCGCGGAAGAGATAAGGAGAACAAAGCCAAGGACAGTGTCTAAATTAATGGAAGTAGCCAACAGATTCACCAACAGAGAGGACGCATATAACAACAAAAGGGGATGTTTGCCAGAAGTCGACAAAGCGAGCAGGCAAAGGCGAAGATACCGCAATGGAGATAGCCACACAAGGCGAAATCAGATAGCCACAGGATACGAAAGAAGGGATGAGGAAGGCTATGAAAACAGGGAGTTCCAGGCAAGAGGTAATCATGAAAAACCAAAGTACTCTGGCCCGTCGGCGGAGGACATGCTCTACAGACCTTGTCGAATCCACTATGCGTACCTAGATGGGAAAAGAGTTTCCAATCACCAGATGAAGGATTGCAGAACCTTCCTGAGATTGCAAAGTGCCATGGACTCGAACCAAGGAACACGACAGGGAAATAAAAGTATGAGTCAGGGAAACCAAGTACAGCGACTAGCGAAACATCTGGAGTCGAAAGTATATATATCTGCAATGATCCAACCAGTGCCAAAATCCAAGAATGAGCGGAAGAGCATATCTAGACAAGTAAACCTAGCTATATCCTCACCACCAGCCACTACAGAGTACCTGTAGTGGTCCGATCAACCAGTCAGGTTCAGCATAGCAGACCACCCGAGGAAAGTGCCTAGGCCGGGGCACTCACCGATGGTGCTAAAAGCGCAAATAGGGGGATACGATATCGGGCGAGTATTCATGGATGCAGGAAGCGACATAACTCTAATATACGCAAGAACTCTGAAGGCAATGTGCATCTCACTGGAAAGTCTAAAGCCAACAGATTGTTCTTTCCACGGAATAGTACCAGGAGGCGCAAATTACCCTCTCAGAAAAATAGAACTCGACGTTTGCTTTGACAATAGCAACAATTATTGCAGAGAGAAACTGGAGTTTGAAGTCATGGATTGGCCTTCATAGTATCATGCAATCTTGGGGCGCCTAGCATTTGCAAAGTTCATGGCAGTACCTCACTATGCATATCTCATGCTCAAAATCCCAGGACCCAAAGGAACAATCATGGTACAAGGAAGCTTTGTAGTATCCAACACTTGTGATAAAGAATTCAACAGGCTAGCACAAACTTTCGGCATGACAGCAGAATATGCAAGGCTGAAAGGCGAAACTGACCACAATGTGCTACCCGACGTCAGATGATCCCTGCCAGATCAGGCTTTCGATGCAACTCAAGACTCAAAGAAAATACAGGTCCACCCCATGGACCCGAACAAAACCACCTCCATAGCGGTAAACTTGGATCCCACATAGGAAAGCGCACTCGTCGAGTTCCTTCGTGAGTGCTGGGAATTCTTCGCCTGGTGTCCTTCAAACATGCCAGGGGTTCCTAGGGAACTCGTCGAGCACACACTAAATGTGGATCCTAAAGCAAAGCCAGTCAAGCAACTATCATCGTGGTGAACGAGCATATGCCACAGGGTGGCTTAAGTTGGGGCCGAACGTACACCGGTGGATCCGGAGGAGGGAAGGCGCAGTAGAGACCGTGCACAGAACATATTGCTAACACACCGAGCTACCCAGGTTCGGGGCCCTCGTGAGGAGGTAACACCCCTACTCCTGCATGTCTGATCTATATGAGCTACACATGAGAGCTACAATGGTGCTCCTTAAGCTGTTCATCTTGCCTATCCAAGGCTGCACTGGGCAGGAGCTAATCAGCTAGTGCTACTCAAGAAGAAGAGCTCCCATGGACCGAGAGAGAAATGAGCCTCCTCTAGAGGCTGGGGTGATCGATCCCCCTGGTGCCACTTATATAGGAAGCCCAGGGGACAAGGGATGCCCCACAATACACTGTATAGGTACACTGTAGCTGAGTTGACTACGGGGGTCTTGTCACACTATAGCCTACATCAGCACGGTACCGTCCTCGGTACTGTGCACTGCGTCATGGTCATGGGCTTGTCCCATCAATGTCTGTCCTTGGAGTACTTGGTCTTCGTCTTCTAGCGTGTGTCTTTAGGATCTCCATGTCATCAGTCTTATCCTGTCTTATCCTCCTCCTGAGGATAAGACTGACTAGGAGAGGAGGAGTATGCTGGCCTGAGCCAAGGGGCGTCCCAAGACCAGCATACAATGATGGAGGATGTGCCAGTCTGAGCCTAGAGGCGTCCCAGAACTGGCACAAGGTGCTGGAGTCGATGCGGGGCGAGGAATATGTCCCAGATAAGGTGAATCTTGGCCCACAGGGTTTAATCCGGCCAGAAGGAGGGAAATCCGGCCTACCAAGGAGACAATCCGGCCTGGGCCAGGGGAGTCTCGGCCTGGCCCAGCCGGATCATAATATCCTGGCCCAGCCAGGACTACAAGGGGCGGCCTGGAGAAGGAATCCCGGCCAGGCCGGATCCTCCTGATCTGGCCCAGTCGGGCAAAGACCGCCGGCCCAGCCGGGGAACGGGGCGGAGAGCCTAGCCGGGGCGCCGGCCCAGCTGGCATGCTGGCCTGGCCGGGGAACGGGGCGAAAGGCCCAGCCGGCATGCTGGCCCAACCGGGGGACGGGGCGGAGAGGCCCAGCCGGGCGGAAGACCAGACCGGCCCAGCCGGAGGGTGGAGGAGCCGGGGCGCGGCCCGGAGGAGCGGAGCCGGGGCTGGAGGCGAGTGATACGTCTCCAACGTATCTATAATTTTTGATGCTCCATGCTTGTTTTTACACCATTTGCCTAATGTTTCGTTACACTTCGTGGCACTTTTATGCATTTTCTGGAACTAACCTATTAACAAGTCGCCACAGTGCCAGTTCCCTGTTTTCTGCTATTTTTGTGTTTCAGAAAAGTTACACAGGAAATATTCTCGGAATTGGACAAAACCAAAGCCAGTGGTCCAAATATTTCAAGGAGCTTCCAGAGAACCGAAGAGGAGATGGAGTGGGGCCACAAGGGGCCCTCACACCAGGGCGGCGCGGCCTGGCCCCTGGCTACGCCCCCTATGTGTGAGACCGCCTTGGTCCACTTCTGACGATGCCCCTTCGCCTATAAAGACCCCCCGACGGGAAAAACCTAAGTACCCGATCAATTTTCCAGAAACACATCGTGATCCGCTGCCGTCGTCGACCCGAGATCGGGAGGGTCCAGAAGCTCTTCCCGGCACCCTGCCGGAGAGGGGAATCGCCACCGGAGGTCTTCTTCATCGCCATGCTTTCCTCCGGAGCGATGAGTGAGTAGTCTACCTTGGACTATGGGTCCATAGCAGTAGCTAGATGGTTGTCCTCTCCACCATGTGCTTCATGTTTAGATCTCATGAGCTTCCCTACATGATTGAGATCACCGTTATGTAATTCTACATGTTTGGTTTGTTGGGATCCGATGAATATTGGTGTTATGATTGAGTTGCTATACTGAAATATATCTTATGTTATCTCTATGTTGTTTATGATCTTGCATGCTCTCCGTTGTTAGTAGCTATCTTGGCCGAGTAGTTGCTAGTGACTCCAAGAGGGGGTATTTATGCTCGATAGTGGGTTCATGCCTCTATTTAATCTGGGGGAGTGACAGAAACCTCTAAGTTTGTAGATGTGCTATTGCCACTAGGGAGAAAACAACATTCATATGCTCGAGGGCATATGCTTTGTTTACATTACACACTTTGCTTAATGTAATTATCTGTTGTTCGCAACTTAATACTCATGGGGTGTTCGGATGATATCCCCGTGAGTGGATTATTAGTCATAGATGCAGTTGGATGGTGGTCTATGTATTCTGTTGTAATCCCCAGAGTAAATCGCATAGTGATCTTATTGACATATCACGTTATCTTTATTCTATCAATTGCCCAACTGTAATTTGTTTACCCAGCATGTGTTATTTATCTTATGGAGAGGCACCGCTAGTGAATGGTGGACCCCGGTCCTATTTCCATCATATTGCTATCACCTGTTTACTTTACTCACACTGTTTACTTTACTCGCATACTTCTACTGTTTTCCACTCGATACGCTCATACCCTTTGTTTCAAGCAAACCGGTGAGATTGACAACCTCATCGTAAGTTGGGAACAAAGTACTTGGTTGTGTTGTGTGCAGGTTCCACGTTGCTACTCACAAAGCAAAGCTTGGACAAGGCGCCATATAAATTGTCCGGAGCTGTCGCGAAGCTTGCAAGCATCACCTTCAGTCGTATTGGCTTTTTCTTCTTCGTATCGATAAACCTTAGTTTCTAACTGACGGAAAAGCTTGCTGCTGTGCTCATCATACCTTCCGCTTGGGGTTCCCCAATTGACTGGTTATAATCATCATCATCAACTACACGCCAGCCATCAAGCCCTTTTCTGGCGCCATTGCTAGGGAAGAAAAAGAAGACCTCTGCAAGGGGAGTTTTTCGCACGCACATCCTTTACTTTTTTATTTGTTTTGCTTTACTTTATTTAGTTTTACTTGCATCATTTTTTATCAAAAACCCAAAAAAATTAGAATCCTTGATAGTTGTTTTTACTTGTCTACTTTTAGTTTTACTGAAATGGCTAATCCTGAAAAGACCAAGTTGTGTGACTTCACTAGCACGAACACTAGTGATTTTATCTGCACTCCTATTGCACCACCTGCTCCTGCTGCAAACTTTTATGAGATTAAGCCTGCTTTATTGAACCTTGTTATGAAAGAGCAATTTTCTGGTGCCAGTACTGAAGATGCTGCAGCTCATCTCAACAATTTTGTTGAGCTATGTGAGATGTAGAAATATAAGGATGTAGAAAGTGATATTATTAAGCTTAAGTTGTTTCCTTTTTCTTTGAGAGGAAAAGCTAAAGATTGGTTGCTATCTTTGACTAAGAATAGTATTGATTCATGGACTAAGTGTACGGATGCTTTCATTGGTAGATATTATCCTCCTGCTAAAATTATATCTTTGCGTAGCAATATTATGAAGTTTAGTCAAATTGATAATAAACATGTTGCTCAAGAATGGGAAAGAATGAAATCTATGATAAAGAATTGCCCCACTCATGGACTGACTACTTGGATGATTGTTCAAACTTTTTATGCAGGACTGAATTTTTCTTCGAGGAACCTATTGGATTCAGCTGCTGGAGGCACGTTTATGTCCCTTACCTTGGGCGCCGCAACAAAGCTACTTGACAACATGATGGTAAACTATTCCGAATGGCACACCGAGAGAGCTCCACAAGGTAAGAAGGTAAATTCTGTTGAGGAAACCTCTTCCTTGAGTGATAAGATTGATACCATTATGGCTATGCTTGCTAATGATAGGACTCATGTTGATCCTAATAATGTTCCTTTAGCCTCTTTGGTTGCTCAAGAAGAGCATGTTGATGTGAACTTCATTAGAAACAATAATTTTAACAACAATGCTTATAGGAACAATTTTGCTAGTAACAATTATAGGCCGTATCCTTCTACCAATGGTAATGGTTATGGTAATTCTTATGGTAATTCCTCCAACAACACTAGGGCCGCGCCCTCTGAACTTGAAGTCATGCTCAAAGACTTCATGGTAAAACAAACTGCTTTTAACAAGTTTGTTGAGGAAAAGTTAGGCAAAATTGATATTCTTGCTTCTAAAGTTGATAGCCTTGCTCATGATGTTGAACTTCTGAAATTAAAAGTGTTGCCTAATGATGTGAAAGAGAACAATGTTTTTGCTACTTCTAATGCTATCCAAGTTGGAATTGATGAAAATATTAGATTGTTAGCAGAATTGCATGCTAGATGGGAAAGAGAGGATGAGATTGCTAGGAATATGAAAGTTTGTACTATTACTACCTCTAATGATGTTGCTCCTAATGCTAGCAATCCTCTTACTTTGATTGGTGTAGAGAAAACTCCCACTCCTTGTGTTAAAAAGCCTAAAACTACCAAAACTTTTTCTCAAAAGAGTGCTAAAAAATTTCGGAGTGTAGGAGATGATAACTCTATTTCCTTTAATGATTTTGATGTTGATGGCTGCAATATATCTGAAGTAATTTTGTTCTTGCAAAAGCTTGCTTTGACTCCCAATACTAGTTCTTTAAATATTGCTTTTACTAAGCATATTACCAATGCTCTCATGAAAATTAGGGATGAAAAGTTGCAACAAAAAGCTTCTATTCCCAAGAAGTTAGAAGATGGTTGGGAACCCATCATTGATATGCATGTTAATGGTTTTGATTGCCATGCTTTATGTGATCTAGGTGCTAGTATTTCTATCATGCCTAGAAAAATTTATGATATGCTTGATTTACCACCACTTGAAAAGTGTTATTATGATGTTCCTATTGCTGATGTTGCTAAGAAGAAACCTTTGGAAAGGATTAATGATGTTCTTATTGTGGTTAACAATAACCTTGTTCCCGTTGGTTTTCTTGTTATGGATGTTGAATGCCATGCTTCATGTCCTATTATTTTGGGAAGACCCTTTCTTCGAACTGTAGGTGCTATCATTGATATGAGGGAAGGCACTATCAAATATCAATTCCCACTCAAGAAAGGTATGGAACACTTCCCTAGGAAAAGAAAGAAATTACTTTTTGACTCTATTCTTAGAGCAAATTATGAGCTTGATGCTTCATCTCTTGATGTTACTTGATTCGCAATTTTCTGCGCCTAGCTCAAAGGCGTTAAAGAAAAGCACTCTTGGGAGATAACCCAATGTTTTCTTTTCAGTACTTTTTCTTTTATTTGAGTCTCGGAAGTCATTACTACTGTAATGACCTCTCCTTATCATTTTTTTTTCATTGTTGTGCCAAGAGAAGCCTCTAATTTGAGTGAGGTAAAGATTTGGGGATGTTGCTGTCCTAAAACTGTTTTCGGTGCTGCACCGTAAAAATTTGTAAAAATTCTCTGTATATCTTTTGGACCTGCGATTTCTAGTGCATATGCCACAGGTTATATCCAAACTTTCATTAGTTGAACACTTTTTGATTAGAGCAACAGAAAACCCCTTAAAAATTCGACCTTTGTCAGCTGTGCTGTTTTGACAGATTTCTGCCAATATTTATGTTTGCCGCTTTATCGCTTTCTTTTGAGTTCTTTTGATCACGGAACTTTTGGGGAAGTTGCTACAGTAGTATGTACTTTATATGTGGTGGTTTTGGGTTGAAACCTGAAGCAAAAAGAGGTTGATTATATGTTATGCTTACACTAATGTTGCTAATAGATTTGTGTTTAGTTTTGTATGAAGGAAGTTTTCAAGTGTAGGGACTGGAGAATGATGAGATGAATTGAAGAGTGGACAAAAGCTCAAGCTTGGGGATGCCCATGCATCACCCCAAGAAATATCCAAGAAGTACAAGCGTCAAAGCTTGGGGATGCCCCCGAGGCACCCCTTCTTCATCGGCAAAAATCAGGTCACCTTTCAAGACACTATATCTTTATTGCTTCATGCACTATACATTTTTCTTGGAGCGTCAGTTGTTTTAGTTTTCTTTATTAGTTTAGTTTTGTTTGCTGAAATAAATGGTTGGACCCCAACAAATTTCTTTTGGAGAAGCTACCTTGCTTTTCATTTGCCAAGAACGCTCTAGTTTTCAGTCTTATCAAAAACCGAGTGTTCTTCTTTTTCTGCTACTGCTTTTGGTTTTTATTTTCACCTTGATTTGCATTCAGATCTTCTTATATTTATTTATCAAGGTGTATTTTTTCCTCTGGACCATGTTGGTTTTCCTCAAAAGAGTTGGATTAAAAAAGTTTGAATGGTGTTGGAAAAGAGAAAAAGCTTTATGCAAAAAAGTGGTACAAGAAGGAGCTTGTGTAGACTGCGGCTTAGGCTTTTTCATGTCATGCTTGATGTCTTTTTAATAGTATGCTTAGTGGTTTTGCTATAGCATGACTTGTCTCAAATAACTGAGGTTGCTTAATGAGCCTTTGAAAAAATCATGCGTTGTTTTAATTATTTGGAAGCATTATTTTGATTTTCTCCTTTATGCTTTATTTGGGTTGACTTGGCGCATGCTCACACATGTTAGACTCTTACAAAGTCGCCAATAGCCTCTATGATCATTTAGTTTTTGACTTTTGATGCCATCTTAAGCTTCTTTTAATGTCGCTTTGTCGCTTTGCATGATTATGGCCATTATTGCTCTCTTAGTTGGTCGCTCCCAGTCTTTTGCTAGCCCTCGCCTTGTACTGAGTATGACCTCTACTCGTGCATCCAACTCCTAAAAACCAAGTTTGCCAAAGTGTCCACCATACATACCTATTAGCAATTTGCTATTCCAAGTAAATTTGACTTGCTTTTATTTTTTCTTCAATTAAACTCTTACCAGTGTTATGTGAAAATTGGTCAGTAAAGCTCTAACGAACCGGAAGGCACACTTTACTTTTTCTTGTCCTTAAAAATTTGACATTGTGGTCTCTTATGTTGAGTTGTTATGCTTGCAAGTTGTAAGTTGGAGACTAGCCCAGCCGTCATGGGCAAGCTTTCAACATTGCACTTCTTATTTGAGTTGATATCGTGATCTTTTGTTTATGGATGCCCGCGGTGTGAAATGAATTGGGAATCTTGCGGGGATCATAGAGTTTGTATATGTGTTAGGGAAACGCCTGGGCCGCCAATCTAAGCCATGCATAATTCATGGTGGAAATTTGCAGCATGCCCATAGTGGACATTCGACGACGCATCTCAAAATAAAAAGCTAAACGAATGGTAAATAAAAGAGATGTCGAGGTGTTCATTGTGTGCTTGTCCTGTCATTTTGATATGGGCTTGTTCCATGTCATCGGGCATGGAGGTACCCCATTGGCGGTTCTCGATGATACGCATATACTTACAATGACAAGAGCCTTGCTTGGGACTCTAAGTAAAGTAGCATGAGGTTTAGGTACTCGTATTCACGGGACACGAGGTTTTCAACTTATGATTTGTCAAGCATATGCATCATAATTGTTCTCGCATTAACTTTAACCATTCAAGATGCTTATGATGGGGGCAATGAGAGCTCAAAGCCGGTAAGTACCATAATTTTTGAAGGTTATAAAACTTGCAATCACTGCTTCCCTCCGCGAAGGGCCTTTCTTTTACTTTTATGTTGAGTCACCACCTTCTATCTTTATGCACCATTAAGAGAGCATAGTTGTCATTCTTAGTATAATGTGCATTGTCCCAAAGTTTTCATTGATTGATTCATATTGTTGGTTTGACTTCTTCTTAAATTATTTGTATCTAGTCGCCCTCTTAAACTTGAAGGTGTCCTATGCATTTATGTTTTGCTCTCCTTGAAGGACAAGCTGAAAACCATTTGTATGTTTTTCCTTATGATTTGAACACACGTTTGACTTTCATTGTTTCATTTTCGTGATCTTTTGTTTATGTTCATTTTCATGTTATAACATGGTTGCTAAGTTTTTATTGTCAAGATTATATCTTTCATGCCCATGTTTTAAGTTCTTTTGATCCCAGCCCACAAATGCTTACATTTGTGATCAAGATTATGTAGGTGCATGTCACCTCAAAAATTATTTCTTTTATTATCACTTACCTACTCGAGGACGAGCAGGAGTTAAGCTTGGGGATGCTGATACGTCTCCAACGTATCTATAATTGTTGATGCTCCATGCTTGTTTTTACACCATTTGCCTAATGTTTCATTACACTTCGTGTCACTTTTATGCATTTTCCGGAACTAACCTATTAACAAGTCGCCACAGTGCCAGTTCCCTGTTTTCTACTATTTTTGTGTTTCAGAAAAGTTACACAGGAAATATTCTTGGAATTGGACGAAACCAAAGCCAGTCATCCAGATATTTCACGGAGCTTCCAGAGAACCGAAGAGGAGACGAAGTGGGGCCACGAGGGGCCCTCACACCAAGGCAGCGCGGCCTGGCCCCTGGCCGCGCCCCCTATGTGTGAGACCGCCTCGGTCCACTTCTGACGATGCCCCTTCGCCTATAAAGACCCCCCGACGGGAAAAACCTAAGTACCCAATCAATTTTCCAGAAACACATCGCGATCCGCCACCGTCGTCGACCCAAGATCGGGAGGGTCCAGAAGCTCTTCCCGGCACCCTGCCGGAGAGGGGAATCGCCACCGGAGGTCTTCTTCATCGCCATGCTTGCCTCCGGAGCGATGAGTGAGTAGTCTACCTTGGACTATGGGTCCACAGCAGTAGCTAGATGGTTGTCCTCTCCATCATGTGCTTCATGTTTAGATCTCATGAGCTGCCCTACATGATTGAGATCACCGTTATGTAATTCTACATGTTTGGTTTGTTGGGATCCGATAAATATTGGTGTTATGATTGAGTTGCTATACTGAAATATATCTTATGTTATCTCTATGTTGTTTATGATCTTGCATGCTCTCCGTTGTTAGTAGCTATCTTGGCCGAGTAGTTGGTAGTGACTCCAAGAGGGGGTATTTATGCTCGATAGTGGGTTCATGCCTCTATTTAATCTGGGGGAGTGACAGAAACCTCTAAGGTTGTAGATGTGCTGTTGCCACTAGGGAGAAAACAACATTCATATGCTCGAGGGCAGATGCTTTGTTTACATTACACACTTTGCTTAATGCAATTATCTGTTATTCGCAACTTAATACTCATGGGGTGTTCGGATGATATCCCCGTGATTGGATTATTAGTCATAGATGCAGTTGGATGGCGGTCTATGTATTCTGTTGTAATGCCCAGAGTAAATCGCATAGTGATCTTCTTGACATATCACGTTATCTTTATTCTATCAATTGCCCAACTATAATTTGTTTACCCAGCATGTGTTATTTATCTTATGGAGAGGCACCGCTAGTGAACTGTGGACCCCGGTCCTATTTCCATCATATTGCTATCACCTGTTTACTTTACTCACACTGTTTACTTTACTCGCATACTTATACTGTTTTCCACTCGATACGCTCATACCCTTTGTTTCAAGCAAACCAGTGAGATTGACAACCTCATCGTAAGTTGGGAACAAAGTACTTGGTTGTCCTATGTGCAGGTTCCACGTTGTTGCTCGCAAAGCAAAGCTTGGACGAGGCACCATATAAATTGTTCGGAGCTGTCGCGAAGCTTGCAAGCATCACCTTCAGTCGTATTGGCTTTTTCTTCTTTGTATCGATAAACCTTGGTTTCTAACTAAGGGAAAAGCTTGCTGCTGTGCTCATCATACCTTCCGCTTGGGGTTCCCCAACTGACTGGTTATAATCATCATCATCAACTACACGCCAGCCATCAGCGAGGCACCGGGATGGGCTGGCCAGGCTGAGGGAGATGCTGGCCCACCCGGGGAAGGAGATCCTGGCCCAGCCGGGGGGGATGGACGAGCCGGCCTAGCCGTGAATAAACTGTCCCGGCCCAGCCGGGTTAGAGGTTTATTCCGGCCAGGCTTGCTGTATGCCGGCCCAGCTAGCCTATAATCCGGCCAGGTTTTCTATGTGTTGGCCCGGGAAGCTATAATCCGGCCCAACCTTACTGTTTAAGTGCTTTTTAATATTCTTGCATATATAACTTGATATATAATGTATATATTAGTCATAACAAAGGGGTACTTTGGTATACCCGAGGTTATATCCCCGACACTAGCCCCCGAGGTTGTGGAGGACTTGCAGAGTCGTGCACAGGCTTCAACAAAAATATACCAAAGTCCCAAACTCATATACTCATAAAAATGATATGCCGGCCTGCACAGGCCAATTCTATCTCATGCCATCATAGGCAATGTCATGTTTGACATATATCTGATATGCCAACTTTTATGGGCTATCTCAGAATACTGTTGTGCCTTCTTTGGCTATATCGACACTTTGCCTCTTGGGCTATGTCTCATCGACATCGTCTGTTTCGACAATGCCGGAATACTGCTTTGCCTTCTTTGGCTATATCGATACTTTGCCTCTTGGGCTGCTTTGCCTCTTGGGCTACTTTGCCTCTTGGGCTGCTTTGCCTCTTGGACTGCTTTGCCTCTTGGGCTGCTATGCCTCTTGGGCTGCTTTGCCTCTTGGGCTACTTTGCCTCTTGGGCTGCTTTGCCTCTTGGGCTATTTCAATATGTTGCCACTTGGGCCATGTCTGATCGACATTGTCTGCTTTGACAATGCCGGTATACTGATATGCCTCTTGGGCTGTGCCATCACTGGGCACTTGTTAGTATGCAAAATGATAAGTTATGTTAATATACCAAACCGGGATACTCTGTGAAACCGGATATGATAAGAGATATGATACTTGTTAGCTTTGAGATCGATGTCTCGATATATTACTGAGCCAGAATTGGCGATAACTGAATGGATTATAGAATATCGTGATATGCTGGCATGCCGAAATAAACGGCGATATGAGTTATTGATAGATGCCTTGATATGTTGGCGAACCGAAATAAATGGTGATTGGGGATTTTGGTCGATGCCATGATATGTCGGCATACTGAAATTTTGCTCATGCCATGATATGTCGGCATACTGAAATACATGTGACTCAAGATATCACTTAATAGCCTGATGTGCTAACAAATTGAAATACATGAGACCTGAGATATAAACTGAAGCCATGGTGGTATAATAGTAATTTCTTCTCTGTAACGGCAATATGGAGAGTCATAGCCGGATAATAGATATATTTATAATGAGATGTCCAACCTATTCTGTAGTCATACTAAAAGACATAGCAATGGTCATAGCATTTGACATATTGCAATCTAGCATATGGAGTTTGGCATATAGCCCATAGCATTCGGCATATAGCATATGAAATAAAGCACTCGGCATATAAATTGAGATGTAGGAGTTTGACATATAGCAATTGACATATAAACTAACTTAGCAATTTTCAGGAAAGATTTGGCACTCATGTGCCGGCATATAAATGCAGGTATACTATAATCGGCATGCGAGATTTGTCATAGAGCATGCAGAAACTGGTACTGAGATAGGCATATAAACTGATATGACTGTAAACTTACAGTAGCTAGCACATGGCATTCAACATCTAAAAACTAACATAAGAGGCTTGGCATATGACAGCCGGCATATAACACATGGCAAATAGCCAAAACAGATACTAAACTTGACATAGCAAATAGCAACAGTAGTCTCTATGCAAGGTGGTACTCATAGCACTTGGCATATAAATAGATACTGAACTTGATATGTTAACTAGCATACCGACTATAGCATTGTAGCAGGTATACAGACTGATATATGCAAAGATATAAAACTTGACAAAGCAACTTGCTTACAGTAATAGATGCTAAGTCTAAGATATGAGACATCCTCTAAGTCATAGAATTTGACATGCTACTGTTGGCATATAAAACCGGCATATAACATGCCCAGATAAAACTTTGAATAAGACTGTAGATATGCAAACTAATACTAATGATACTATTGCAGCATACATACGTAGCAACTGGCATAGAAACAGACATACAGGAATAATACTGGGTAGCTGATATGCACGCATGTACACAAATTTATACTGAAACAGTAATATAGTATTGGCTGGCTAGGCTCATGCCTAGCCCCTGAGTTATAATTTCTACTAAGAAGATACTAAATTTTAGATAAGCTGGCTAGCCCCCGGGTTGACACACTCAATCCCGGGGAGACAACAAAGTTATTTCTAGAACACTAGTCGGTAAGCTCTTATCAATAACTAGTTATTTACGAACGCTGAGAGCGATAAGCTACTGATACTTAGCTAGTTTTGTCATGCAAGTTTGATCGGGATACCAGCTGATAAAATCGGATTACCCTTGGTACCTGAGAAGATGATTTTGCGCAGCACATTCTGGGCAGGCTTGCCCTGTTGCGGCCCACGCCAATGCCAGTTAAAACCAGCGCTGCCTGGTCCTCACGGCCCAGCCGGGGCGCACATGCTGGGCGTGGCCCAGCGATCAAGGGCGGCCGGGCCAACCTGTCGCAGCCCAGCCCAGCCGGCGGGGCGGCCTGGCGCGCTGCTGCACCAGGCCAACAGGCCCAGCCGGAGCCTAGCTGGAGAGGAGAAATGCCGGGCGGCCCAGCGGAGAGGAGAGGAGCCAGGGCGGCCCAGCGACGCCGGCCCAAGATAGAGGCCGGGACGGCCTGGTACTGCTGCCGCGGGGAGGCCGGGATGGGCCGACCGGGATGAAGCAGAGGCCGGCCCACCCGGACGGAGATTACCCGGCCTGCGCCTGATGCCTGCTGTGCCGGCCCAGGTCAGCCGGAATATGGCTGCGCCGGCCCAGTACGTGTAATTTCCGGCCAGAATGGGCCAAAATTGAAATAATCTGGCCCACTGACGTATATTCCGGCCGAAAAACATATATGCCGGCCGAGGGAGTGCCGGAGTCGACCCCGGCCGAAAAACATATATGCCGGCCGAGGGAGTGCCGGAGTCGACCCCGGGCCCACTGACGTATATTCCGGCCGAAAAACATATATGCCGGCCGAGGGAGTGCCGGAGTCGACCCCGGGCCCACATATGTTGGTCGGGACATAAATATGCCGGCCGGGACATATATATGCTGGCCCGAGGAAACCGAGTGCCGGCCCGGAGATGTCGATGTAGATCCGAGACAACCGTATGCCGGCCCGGGCGAGTTGATGTCAGCCCGGGAAGATGAAGAAGAGCTGAAGTGCTCAGAGGCGGTGCTGATGTCGAGCCCCCGAGCTGAAGAAGAAGATCCCGTCCGGATGTACTCCTACCAGCGCCTTGATCTGCCCCACGGTGGGCGCCAAATGTCGTCGTGGTGAACGAGCATATGCCCCAGGGTGGCTTAAGTTGGGGCCGAACGTACACTGGTGGATCCGAAGGAGGGAAGGCGCGGTAGAGATCGCGCACAGAACACACTGCTAACACACCGAGCTACCCAGGTTTGGGGCCCTCGTGAGGAGGTAACACCCCTACTCCTGCATGTCTGATCTATATGAGCTACAATGGTGCTCCTTGAGCTGTTCATCTTGCCTATCTAAGGCTGCACTGGGCAGGAGCTAATCAGCTAGTGCTACTCAAGAAGAAGAGCTCCCATGGTGCGAGAGAGAAATGAGCCTCCTCTGGAGGCTGGGGTGATCGATCCCCCTGGTGCCCCTTATATAGGGAGCCCAGGGGACAAGGGATGCCCCACAATACACTATACATGTACACTGTAGCTGAGTTGACTACTGGGGTCTTGTCACACTATAGCCTGCATCAGCACGGTACCGTCCTCGGTACTGTGCACTGCGTCATGGTCATGGGCTTGTCCCATCGATGTCTGTCCTTGGAGTACTTGGTCTTCGTCTTCTAGCGTGTGTCTTCAGGATCTCCATGTCATCAGTCTTATACTGACTAGGAGAGGAGGAGTATGCTGGACTGAGCCAAGGGGCATCCCAAGACCAGCATACAATGTTGGAGGATGTGCCAGTCCGAGCCTAGAGGCGTCCCAGGACGGGCACAAGGCCCTGGAGTCAATGCCGGACGAGGAATATGTCCCGGATAAGGTGAATCTCAGCCCACAGGGTTTAATCTGGCCAGAAGGAGGGAAATCCGGCCTACCAAGGAGATAATCCGGCCTGGGCCAGGGGAGTCCTGGCCTGGCCCAGCCAGACCATAATATCCCGGCCCAGCCGGGACTACAAGGGGCGGCCTGGAGAAGGAATCCCGGCCAGGCCAGATCCTCCTGATCCGGCCCAGCCGGGCGAAGACGGGCTGCCCAGCCGGGGAACGGGGCGGAGAGCCCAGCCGGCACGCTGGCCTGGTCGGGGAACGGGGCGGAAGGCCCAGCCGGGGCGGAAGGCCCAGCCGGCATGCTGGCCCAACCAGGGGACGGGGCGGGGAGGCCTAGCCGGGCGGAAGACCAGACCGGCCCAGCCGGAGGAGCCGGGGCGCGGCCCGGAGGAGCAGAGCCGGGGCAGGAGGCGAGGCGCCGGGATGGGCCAGCCAGGCTGAGGGAGATGCCGGCCCACCCGGGGAAGGAGATCCCGGCCCAGCCGGGGGGGGGGAGGACGAGCCGGCCCAGCCGTGAATATACTGTCCTGGCCCAGCCGGGTTAGAGGTTTATTCCGGCCTGGCTTGCTGTATGCCGGCCCAGCTAGCCTATAATCCGGCCAGGTCTTCTATGTGTCGGCCCGGGAGGCTATAATCCGGCCCAACCTTACTGTTTAAGTGCTTTTTAATATCTGCATATATAACTTGATATATAATGTATATATTAGTCATAACAAAGGGGTACTTTGGTATACCCGGGGTTATATCCCCGACAGCAACCACTGCGATGATTTGACGAACCCAAAAGGAAAGCAATAGCATCCGAGCTACACAGACTAGAAAACGCCGGATTCATCGGAGAAATCAAGTCATCAACTTGGGTATCCAATCCAGTCATTGTGCCAAAGAAAAACATAGATGTACAAAGAGTGTGCGTCGACTACACATCTCTCAACAAACACTGTCCAAAGGATCCCTTCCCCCTACCTCGCATTGATCAGATAATAGACTCAACAGCGGGGTGCGCAAAGCTTTCCTTCCTAGATGCATATTCTGGTTATAACCAGATCAAATTGAAGAAAGAGGACGAGGAAAAGACAGCTATCATCACACCATACGACGTGTTTTGTTATCAAGTCATGCCCTTCGGCTTAAAAAACGCAGGAGCAACCTACCAACGGATGATGCAAAACTGCCTCGGAAGCCAAATAGGATGCAACATCCAAGTCTACATCGACGACATGGTCATCACCACAAGAAAAGAAGAGTTGCTGATTAGTGACTTGGCAGAAACTTTCGACAATCTAAACATGTACAAGCTCAACCCGACAAAATGTTCTTTCGGCATATCAGCAGGACAACTCCTGGGATTCCTGGTATCGGCAAGAGAAATAGAGGAAAACCCAAAAAATATCCAAGAAATCCTAACAATGGGGAAACCAACAAAACTGCGCGACGTACAGAAGCTCGCAGGACGTGTCGCGGCACTAAGTCGATTTGTTGCTCGGTTGGGAGAAAAAGCACTCCCTTTCTATGCAGCACTCATGAAAAAGTCAGATGACAAATTCGAATGGACAGAAGACGCAGACGTAGCTTTCGCGTAGTTGAAAAAAGTGCTCTCCACACCACCAGTGTTGGTCGCACCAAACGAAAAAGAGCCACTACTACTCTACATCACAGCAACACATCAAGTGGTGAGTACAGTATTGGTAGTCGAAATAAGCGAAGAGGGAAAAGCCCACGGTGTCCAGAGGCCAGTATATTTTATCAGCGAAGTACTATCTCCAACAAAACAGAGGTACCCGCACTACCAAAAGCTCGCATATAGTGTATTCACAACAGCACGAAAACTACGGCAATATTTTGCGGTGCACCCAATTATAGTGGTTAACGAAGCACCACTATCCAACATATTGAACAACCCCTCGGCAACAAGTCGTGTCTCCTTATGGGGAATTGAATTATCACCCCTGGACATCACGTATGAAAAGCAAAAGGCGATCAAATAACAAGTTTTGCCAAACTTCACAGCAGAGTGGCTAGAGTTACAAAACACAGGACCGCCAGATCTATCAAGCGTTTGGACAATGTACTTCGACGGATCAAAAAGAGTCCAAGGCGCAGGACCAGGAGTGGTCCTGATATCACCACAAGGCGACAAGTTGAAGTATGTGTTAAGGATGAGTTTTTCTCAAGCTTCTAATAATGAAGCCAAATACGAGGCTCTGCTCCATGGAATGAAAATGGCCAAAGCATGCGGAGCAACTCGGCTGAAAATATTTGGAGACTCGAATCTCGTTGTCCAACAAGTGATGAACAAGTGTGACACCATCAGCGACAATATGACAGCATACAGAAATTTATACTATTATCTAGAGGGAACATTCGATGGATGCGAAGTTTCGCACGTCAGCAGGGCTAGTAACAAGGAAGCCGACAATCTAGCAAACATCGGGTCCCAGTGCTTACCCATACCGCAAGGAGTTTTTTGGGAAGAAATCATAGAAAGATCAATAAAAAACAACAAAACTTTGACTACAGAGGAACAAGGCCAGCACCAAGCAACAAGCTCGGGGCTGGAAAAGCAAGCACAACAGAACTAGAAGGAGTCATGATGATCGAAGAAACCTGGATGCAGCCATATTTGGCATACATAATAAACAAAGCACTACCCAAAGACACAGTAGAAGCGAAAAGGATAATACGACGATCCAAGGCTTTTGTCGTGTTACAAGGAAAATTATACAAGAAAAGTATAACAGGAGTTTTGCAATGATACGTCACTCCTCAAGAAGGACAGGAGATACTTAAAGACATCCACGTAGGAGTATGCGGACATCACGCCAGTAATAGAGCCATCACAGCCAAAGCTTTTCGTGCAGGGTTTACTAGTTAACAACCATTGACGCGAAAGATATAGTGAGGAAATGTGAGGCTTGTCAATGTTTCGCATCTCGACCACACGCGCCAGCAGCAGAATTGCAACCAATACCACTATCCTGGCCCTTCGCACAATGAGGCCTCGATATGGTAGGAAAATTGCACAAATCTTAGCCAGGAGGGCATGTTTACATGCTGGTGGCAGTCGACAAATTCACCAAGTGGGTAGATGCAGCCCCCGTAACAACCCAAGATTCTACAGCCACAATCAAACTTTATCAAGTCCATATTTTTTCACTTTGGAGTACCACACAACATCATCACAGATAATGGGATAAACTTCACATCAAAGGAGTTCAAGAGTTACTGTGAAAGTATGGGAATTAAATTGAAATTCACATCTGTAGCGCATCCAAAGACAAATGGACAAGTCGAGAAAGCCAATGGCTTAATATGCAACGGGATAAAGAAAAGGCTGTTAGCACCCCTCGAGAAGGCCAAACACGCTTGGGTAGATGAGCTACTCTCCGTACTCTGGAGTCTTCGAACTACACCTAACGCAGCTACTCAAGAAACTCCCTTCTTTCTGATCCACGGCGCAGAAGCCGTGCTCCCAGTCGAGATCACCCATGAAGCTCCAAGGATCGCGGCGTATGATGAGACAACTTCCACAGAAGTGCTTTAGGATGATGTAGCGACCTCACCTTTTAAAGATGGCGATCTCTGTGCTTTTCAGTGCTAGTCCCTGGATCAAACGCTAGCACACACAGTTTAAGATGTAATATCAATAAACAAAGGTCATTTTATTACATCAGATGATCCAAAAATTACATAAAGAAACTTTACAATTCTTGTAGCATAAAGCTATCAGAGTTTACAACAAAATCAAAAATAGCATGGAGTCCTTCTTCTTCATGTGCCACAGGCTAACATGCTGCGGATAGACTTGCAACCCTGTCGTTCCTTACTTGTCGTAAAAAAATCTGCAACATGAAACATTGCAGCCACAAAGGGTCAATACACTTGAATTGTATTGGCAAGATGTCATTGTTTTGGTGGACACAAATGGAGCCTAACACTTAAATGAATATTTGGCTAGGTGGAGCTTCAGGCTTATTTTGCGCAAAGCAATTTTATCCTATCATTTTCTTAAAGCAAAACTTCTGCTAAACAACTTGACTTGGGTTACCTACCCCTGTGGACACATGCCGTAGTTATCGTACGGGACCTTCTGGTCGATAGACATTTACATCAATTGTCAAAACCTCAATTACTACATATGGACAACTTGGTTTGGGTGACATACCCCTGCAGACACAGGCACATAGAAATGGCACAGGACCTGCTAGCCGATAGACACTTGCACCAATTGCCATATTCCCAGTTCACCCACAAGTTTTCATTTTAAGAAGTTGGGATGAGGAGATCCTTGAACAGCTTCAAAATCATGTCGCTCAAAATTGTTCATAACCGGGGACACGGCTAAGTACTTAGTTTTTAACCCTCTGTAGAGGTGGTGCACTTTTCCCACAAGACTCAGTCAACCTCTTTGGCCATGGTGCTCATTTTACTCAAATGGCCAAGTGAAGACTAAGACGAGACCTTTCAGAAGCAATCCCTCAGACCAACCCGAACGCGCTCCATCCTACAATCATCTACCACCCTCTGTCCGTCTGGCTGAGTTCTCGCAACTTAGTTAGTCAAGACAGAGCCCATATGACTCGTGGTTGAAGTGGAAGCTTCATGACTTGAACGTCTCCAATCTCTTTGTTCCTGGGTGGCCGTCCACAAGTGCGATACACCTGCTAGTTCAGAGGTTCGACGACATGACCCCAGGGAACCACTCAACATAAATCCATCTTACCACTTCCACCCAGGTGTTTCATTAACTTAGTTGTTTTTCTTAGTTTTTGCAAAACAAGGTTTTCAACACTTAGCCAAAGCATGTGAAGTTCCCTTCCCAAAACACAAGTGTAAGACAAGGTAACCTATAGCAGCAGCAAATCTACTAAGGAGATGCAAAGTCTAAAGAGACTTAAGCAAAACCTAGCAAAGCTTTTAAGACAAATCTCTAAAACAACCTACTCATGCATCTTCTACAAGAAAAGCTACTAGTGACAAAACTTTTAGTAGGACAAGATGATGACACTTGCCTTAGTAATATGACAATGATTTCTTCTTCAAGAACTTGTTCTCGCACTCCGGATAAATCTAACGCATAGAAAATTACAACCAATAAACAACCATCGCAAATAAAGAACATAAACATTACAATAAAGAGCAAAGCAAAAGATGCAAATTAATTTAACTCAAAGAAATATATATATTTAAAATTCGTCCAAAACATTATGCAAAAATAATCTAACATACAAAGGATGGCACAACATTAATTTTTAACAAGAAATAACTTAGTAGGATTTATACACCTCCTTTTATGCTCAAATTAAGGTTTAACCTTCTAAATTACAAACATATAGTTTGAAAATTCATAAATTCGGAATTCCAACGTCACTGGAAAGATATCAAAAATTACAAAGCTAACGCAAAAAGAATCAGCTAAAACGGAGTTAGGGTTATTTAACTATAAATTTTTGAAGTATTTAGATTTTAGTGTTTTAAGCGACGACGTGGTGATATCTGGATCTTCATCGCGGTGTGGCGTGTCCTGGATCTTCGTCTCTCGCTTGGCAAGGCTTCCTCGCTTCGAGGGCTCCGGCTTGACACTTCGCGGAAGGCAATTTAACATTACTTCAAATATAGGTGACAGATTTGAAAATTCTAAAATTAGAAAAATTGATACCAGGAGGTAGCTAGTTTAATTAAGAATCCATCGCAAGAAGAATCGTCTAAAACAGAGCTGTAGATTTAAAGGTAAGAATTTTCAAAGTTTCACTTGAGCTAGCACAAACCAGACCGATCGATTGTTACGTATATGCGCGTGAGAACACTAGACACATCGCAAAGCATGATAGGTTGATACCTATTCAGATTATAGCTGATCTAATCTGGACCATAGAAAAAGAATCTAACGGCGCAAGACAACGATGGCGTTACCAGCTGCTGTATTCCTCAAGACTTCAGTCTGGAGCTTCGGTGACGGAGTAGACGATGGCTGGGGTCCGGCATGCTGGTCGGTATGGTGCTCGGGAAAACGTGAACGAGATTTAGCGCCTCACGGCGGTCAGAGCAGTGTCCTCTGTGATGACTACTTCGGCGGATGATGGACGATGGTCGCGCGTGCAGGCGTGTGTCTATTTCCGACTTACATCTACGTAAGTAAAACACTGACCAATGACAAGAACGACGGTGACTTACAGCAACAACACGTCATGGACGACGTCGGTGGTGGTGAGCTTGGTTCTGGTCGTTGGCGACATTCCCGTGGTCTGCGTTCTGCGAGGCATGGACGACGGTATCACGTCCTGCTCGCGTACGTGAAGGCGGCAAACTACAGCGAGCTTGTGTGCGAATCTCCCATGCTCCTGCAGTATGGAAAAGATCAAAGAGAAGATCATGGGGGAAAAGAACAGAAGGAAAGGGAGAGATCTAGGACCTTTGTGGCGAAAGAATCGTCAATTTTTGGAGCTTCAGCGGCGGTGGTGCGGTGCTCTCCCGCGAACTCAAACTGGGCTCGGGTAGCGCGTCCAATGATGATGGGAAGGTGAACGAAGATGTCCTGGAGGTGGGCTAAGATTAGAAGAGTCTACTGTTAAAAGGAATAAAGAGAAACATCAATGGAAACGTCGTACCGTTGTGATGAACTCGGCAAAATCTGAAATTAAGCATCGATGATACGTGCTATACATGCATCATTTCGAGAAAATTTGTGAAACAAAGTGGAGGAGAAGAACAAGGGGCACACGGTGCTTCTCTCCGTTCATCTTATAATGGACCGATGAGGGAGATCGGAAGGTGAATACCGACGGATGACATTCGGTGCATCTGGACGGTTTTAGAGATTAAGGAGACTAAATGGGGTTTTAATTCCCTGAATAGTGTGATTTATGGAGGATTAATTCTTGTGTTTAAGTCGACAATAAACAATGGCTAAAATTCGATGGAATCAAAAGGGAAGGTTGACTCCATCTCTACTAATAATATTGCTACAGGTATGATCTGTGGCTCGTAAGTACGCTTTCAATCCACCTAAAATACGCTTTTCCTCCCCTCCGTCTCGAAACGTTTTGGTTTCCGTCGTTTAAGCTGTTGTGGTTTGGTACGTTAGGCGTCGTACGATCGCACGTTGTCCCGCTCCCGTACCTAGCCCTGTTCCCCAACTTTAATTACTGCGCATTAGTGGCCCAGATTAGACCTGGCCCTACATGATTAACTGCACACCAGCCCTAGCGTGTGCAATCGTTACTCGTGAGACCGGCCCTCGATCTGAGTCATACCCGAAACAACATCGTAGCTAGCCGGCTTTGACCTACTTCACGTTTCAATATATATGTGTGCGCTCGGTCGTTCATGATCAGCTCATCGCGTCGCATCGCATCGCGTCTACAGAGAAAGGTCTCTCTTCTAGCCCGAGAGAGCTCTCAAGGGGCGATAATGAACACGATAAAGAAACATGCAGCAGCGGTAGAGGCGATGACGGTTGGCTCTCCGAAACCTTCCATGTTGCCACCTCGCCGAGGTTGCTAACCACGCGGGCGGTAAAGGAGAAGCTCAGTAAACCAAGCACGTCTGGATGAAGAGGCCAACGCCGCCGCTGCGCCGGCCACACGTCGGCCACGTGCCAGCAATGATGGTGAAGGAGGAGCAGCACGATGAAAGACCGACATTGGTCGGTTCTGATTCATCTGTTCATGTTCTGTTCTTGCTGCTCCACGAGACATCCTGACCATTGCGACGGGCTGCGTAGGGTTTCGGCGCCGGGGCGTCGCTGCCACCGGCTTGGTCTCCTGACGCTTCTAGATTCGGTTGGCATGAGCCGTCACCGAGAGGAAGCCCAGATCATACCCGCAAGGATCGTGCTCTTCGTCATCATGGATGAACGCGATGTCCTGGAACTCGATCCACGGGTAAGCGCAGCACGGGGAGATGAGCAAGTGGAGGTGTTCAGCGAGATCTAGGTATGCCATATATAAAAGTGGAAAAGTGCTCGGAGAATAGAGATTCGTGGAATCTAATGTGCTAAAGACCATGTCCTGTAGTTGGCGTTCAGGGCCATCATGTGCATCCTCGAGATGGTAGCAGCATGCGGTGTCTTGCCTTGGAGCATGATCGTGCGAAGACGTCGCTCCTATGCGGCTGCTCGGCGAAGACGTCACCCTAATATACACTCAAATTGTTGTAGCGTCCAAGGGTCTGGCGTGTCCTCTTATTAGTTATTCCTCTGATTCTTATTAATTACGGCTTAAATTTCCCAAGTTGCAGAACTGTGGTTACTCTTCTCTGAACTGGCAAAAAATCCTGGCCAAACAGCCAGACGAAGGCGGCCATCAATATGGCAATCGTTTTGCCGTTGAGCAAGCAATCCAGCTAGACGGGCTCTAACAGATATGAATTTAGTTATTCCTACACACATGAAGGGAGATTAATTATAACTGCAAAATCTGAACGCTATCCATGCTTCTCGGTAATGCACTTGGTAAATATTGGTTGTGTTGGATGTGCGGATGTTTTTGAGATGGATGAGCTATTAGCAAGTTGTGTATAGCAATGGTTATCGGGAGGGAGACCAAAAGTAAGGCCTATTAGCTGAGCTGAGGTAGAACCTGTGAGGTGAGGCCTATGTGCAAAACTGTTTTTGATACTAAAATATTTGTACACTGAAAAGGAGTTACGAGAAGCAGGCAACTGTTTTGTATGTGCAGAAACACACCATGCTAGAAGAAAAATAGATTTCTCAGGTTGAGAGCAAGGTTAGCTTAAGCAGCACATATATTGCTGATCAACAGTACGCAATATATTGAGCCTTGCAAGCCTAATAGAACCTTGTTTCCTGGGCCAAGTCAGCCTATAAGTAAGTAGGGCTGAAGACAATTTGTTTGTTAGTTTTTCAATCTTCTTCCTTCTATGCTTAGAGTAAGTTGAAATGACCTCCTTGATCAGCAAGTAAGCGAGCGGTAGTTCAGTCTCCGACAAGTGAGGCCGAATAGCCCCTGGTGTCCTTTTCCTTCTAAACTAGCTGCTCTCGCTTGACTCTTCTAGTGAGCAAGCAAACTGGTCGGGGAACAGGGTCGGATCAAAGTAAGGAATGGGAATAGCACTCACTCGTTGAAGGTAAGCCAGAAACAGGGGTTGTCCTCTCCCTTACTTAAGTCCTAGTCCATCTTTTCGTGCCCCAAAGGGGAAGTCAAGCAATAATGAGGGAACTTGACCCACACCTGACGAAAGAGTTTGGTAGCTCGAAGGAAGCAGAAGCAAAACCTGCTTTCTTTCTTTCTGTCCCAACCTCCAAGGGTTCCTCCCTGTATGACATAGTCCATTGGATTGGGGCAATGGTACGCACCTATGTTTGGTGTCCCCTCTCTCACTTCCTCGTCAGATCCTGGTCCCAAAGGGCAATACATTGAGTCGGAAAGACGGGCTTTCGTAAATTCCATTCTGTAGCCGAACTAGCCCCTGGATCAGCTCTCATAGTGGGGGAATCAGAGTCAAGTTAGGCGCAGGGGGTTGACATCATTCGTCGTGATTGGATCAATCAGACTCCCCCACAGGAAATGCCAAGGGGCGCCCTTTCTCATTATCATCTACCGCCCATTTCTTCATCATCTGCTGCTGCCTTAAGTGCGTAAAGTAGGCTCAGCTTCTTAGGTTTCTAAATATCTTGTAGTAGCCGAAGGTAGTCCAGTCCGCTTGTTAGATTGAATTGAATCTTATATAACCTACGTAGCTAAAGAGAAAATAATAATAGTCTAAGTGGACCTCTCAAAGGTATAAATAAGTAGACATTAGTCTTACTAGTTCGGTCTTTTTCTTTTTTTTGTTATGATGCCCACATTTCATACTTCTCAATTCTTATTTATTCAAGGGTTCGTATGTACTGAGTGACTCTAGGTCTATTCAGATGCAGCTTCAAGAGAGCCTTATTCGGCCTTTGTATGACCGTCTTCCCTTCCTGTCTATCTCCTTCGGTCAGGTAGTTCTGCTTCCGATGCCGGAGGAGCAGGGTGGGATAGAAGGGTAGTTTCTGAGTTCGAGATGTCTGAGCTTGGAGGTTCCGCTTCTCTAATGTGATAATAAAGCAACAAGCAACGCCGCTGGGTTCTTGGGATATCTTGATTCTCTTTATGATGATGTAAGGGTCGGCAACAATGAATAAGGAATCGATCGGAAGTTCGCGCCAATCGATCTTCTGTAGGAGTAGGAGGTAGCGCGAATCCCCTCTTTCTTCGTTTAGAAGAGTGCTGGACCTCCACAACGTCAAACCATAGAACACAGCTCCTTTCGGTCGAACCCTAGGAAAGACGACTTTACCTTTTTCGTAGATAGTCTGAGTTCGAGCTACTGTAGTCTCCCCCGTTGACCTTCTTTTTTAGATAGAATCCTCAATGAGTGGAAAGGACTCCCAGACTTGCTCCACAGTACGAGCCCCATACAGAGCCGCGCCCTTGTGATATGATAAGAAGAAAAGGGGCCAGGCCGCCCTCTTTTCTTTTCCGCACCAAGCCTTCTTGTAAAATCGGGTGTATAGCTCAGTTGGTAGAGCATTGGGCTTTTAACCTAATGGTCGCAGGTTCAAGTCCTGCTATACCCAAAACAAAAAAAACCACTCTTGTATTCGTAAGGATGCATAGTAGCCTTCAAAGAGCACTCTTTGGCCTTGAGACTCGCCCCTTTCTCATCAACATCTCGACTTCGCTCGTTGTTTGAGGTAAGTATAAAGGAGATCAGACTGGCTCGGTCATTGATAGGCCGGCCTTCTCCTTATTCATTGGATAGGGCGCGGGGGAAAGTCAAGTCAAGCACTAGTTAGTTGGGGTGGGACGCACCAAAGCAGCGTTCGTTGCACTAGCGCCTTATCTTTTGAAGCTAAACAGAGGCTCGAAAGACGGAGTACGTCCGAAGTCGTTGGCTGCCTTTTTGTAGTGCGCAAGTCAGAGTGAACTTCTTCTTCTGTTTTGCGAATCTACTAACGAGAACTGCCGTACAGTCCTATCTTTTCTTAATTCAGAAAGATCGTAGATGAACGTTTCGTTTCGTTACCTAAGTAGTTGAGCAATTCATTCCAAGGTAAACAAAGAGGTATTTCCTTTTCTCGTTC
Organism: Dactylis glomerata; assembly: GCA_007115705.1. NCBI lineage: Eukaryota > Viridiplantae > Streptophyta > Magnoliopsida > Poales > Poaceae > Dactylis > Dactylis glomerata. The sequence continues at coordinate 105,613 of QXEO01000121.1, read as the reverse complement.
AGTCCTTCTCTCCTTCCATCCCAGTAGGCCTATTCATGCTTTTTTGCTATCCATCTTGATCAAATAGAAGAAGGGGAAATTCTAGGCAAAACACCTCAAAAAGTTCAAAAAAGAGAAAACCACTTTCTTATTGCCAAGTAGTAAACCATAGTTCTCATCCTAGGAAACCATATTGATCATCGGTTCAGAGCTCCCAACTACGAAGCTCTTTTCTAGAGCGAGTCAACAATTCGTGGATCCATGGTTTGGATGAAGCTATGTACCCGGGTAGAGATGATTTGTCTCAAAGATGTTCCGCTCATCCAAGAATCTGAAACTTCATCTACATAAACTCATAAATAGCCCTTTCCTTTCTTTTCTTGACTTAAAAAGGTAATCAATCCTTTCTTTTCATCTTTTATCAAGTCTTCCTCTTCCTGATTGACTCAATCAGGGATAGAAATTCGGATCAACTACGAGGAGTAGGGCTGCTGGGCAAGTGAATGAACTCTGTCCTAGGCATTTCCAATAAGTTCAGTGAAGTGAGGGCGAAGCTTTTTTTTAGAGGGAAAATACACTCCAAATGAGATTCCATAATGGAAGGAATGAGTTGCAGATTTACTGGAAGAAAAAAATACGATACTTTTCTAGTCGTAGGTAGGGCTACCTATCTAGTTTCGTGCTTCGGGCGTACCAGATTCAATAGGCTAAGTTATAGCTGACAGATTTCTTTAAGAACTAGCCGCCTATAAGCCTCGCTAGTAGTATTCCTGCCCAGTGCCGGAGTAGTGACTCACAAGGTAAGTTCTCCTCGATGCATTTCCAACACTCTCTTTTTCTACGTACACTTTTGATTCCTCAGTAGGTAGGGACAACGTTCGAGATCTCATCCGACCGTCTATTTCTCACTGATTGGGAGATTGGATTGGAATCCGAGGAGAACTGATTGGATGTCATGGAACGAATGGGGCACTACGTTGGTTACCCACTGCTAGCCTAGCAGAGATTTCTCTATTTGTTGAAAGTGGAAAGGAGTCATATTTGAATCGGAAAGTTGGGCTCGTTCACTCACACCTTTCTTTGATTATCGATGACTTGGCTTCTTGCTCAAGTAAGCACCCGGCATACCAATTCATTATCCTTGGGGCTCGCTCCTTCCTATCTACGTTATTCTTTCTTTGTTACTCTCGTAATGACGTTCCGAAAGAAATCAAGGTTACCAGGTCACAGCTCTGATTCTTCTTCCCTTATAGAACCTTCCCGCAAGAAATCAGTGGAAGTGGGTCCGCCCCTACAACTCATCAAATCTGCCTTCTTTTCTGTTCTGCGCTGTACATATTCTCAAGTTATGAGAAAGAATGGATTTGAATGCCATTTTGCATTTCAAAAAAGAAACGAATGAAGAATATTTGAACCTATTATCTTATAAGCAATCAAAGCATTTGAACTGCTCAATGAACAATAAAGAAAGAGCTAAGGTAAAAAAGTATATGTGTTACTAATAGTAAACCAATTTGATTTTGAGTTTGCTTTCAGCTGAACATGTTATAACTACAAATGAGGTGAGGCTTGATTAGGTGGCTTTGCAAGAACTAGGGAGGAACACAAGTTATGTACTTTAGGCTAAACATATGAATTTGGAAGATCCACTTTTCCAATTGGACATAAACAAAAGCAACCAATAATATATATATATACTTCCATAATATTTTCTCTATGGTGAAGTAATTTCATCGATAACCACTAAACGATTAAGTAGCGATGTATGCAAAGCTAGACAACGAACATTTCATAATACACTCGTTCTGCATATCTTTAGGATAAAAGAAAAAACAGCGAAAAAAGAAGTTTTCCGAAATCAAAAGATCAATAAATCGATTTTGTATGGTTCTTATTTCGTTGAAAACGTTTCCATGAGGCTTTCTTTCATTGAAGAAGTCCATGACTTGTTCTAGGTGATATGAGGTTGAACAGGCTTTAGAAAAAATGCAAAGAAGGGTACATGAGGGTGGAATAAAAAAAAAAGATGACCCCTTCTTTCTTCCTGAGCATTACCGATAAATATTCATTCTTTATACGTTAGGTTGGGTTTCAGATGTATATCATTTATTATATGAAACCAAAAAGCAGAAATGACAAGAAAGTTGTATATAGATGGAGGAAAAAATTACGATGTGGAAAACAAGGCAGGGGTTTTGTACAATGATACTGTACAACAATTTGGAAAAGGGATGTAGCGCAGCTTGGTAGCGCGTTTGTTTTGGGTACAAAATGTCACGGGTTCCAATCCTGTCATCCCTACCTATTACTTCTCCTATGGGCAGTAACGAGGGATCAATTGAGATCGATTCAAATTGGACAAAATGAAGAGTTTCATTTTGCTATATGCATGCGGTACAAAAATCATCCTTTTCTTTACTGCTTTATCTCCCGTCGTAAGAAAGCGCTCTTAGTTCAGTTCGGTAGAACGTGTGTCTCCAAAACCCAATGTCGTAGGTTCAAATCCTACAGAGCGTGATTCTGTTCTTGTTTGTTATGTCGAATCATAAAAAAGAACTTAACAAAGTGGAATGTCCGACTACTGACCAATCTCCGTCCATTTTCCCTTGCCTTTCCTTTACGGGTATGCGGGACCTTATAGTAATAATAGTCTAATAGACCAACTAGAAGAGGTTTCTTATTCTTCATGAATCGCCTTGCTTAAAGAGGTTTCTTAAAAACCGCCCGTGGAACTCTTGTTTTGAGGAAGCAATGAACATTGTATTTTTCCATTATCAATAAATGAGGAAGGAGGGGTGAGGTCCTCGCTTGCGAGTGAGGCAAGGCTTTCTTTTATAATACATCCTACCCTATTTTGGTTGACGATTGCGTTCTATTCCAATTATTCACTAGTTTTTCTTGTCACTGTGGCGAGACCAGATGAGAGAGAGAACTATTTTCCATTTCCAGACAGACCCCGAGCCGAGGTTGGAACAATTCTGGATTTTCTTGTTGGTTCCTTCTTTATTATTTATTCAAAGTGAGTCTCTTCCATTCGGTTCATTAGCTTTAGGAAAAATAGAAGCTGCGGAAATGCTCACTTCTAAAAGGCTTAAAGGCTCTGATCAAGGCAATGAACATTTTGCACTTGGAAACTAATAAGAAAGGAATTCAAATCATAGTTCAATACAGACTTTTTCTCTTTTCAGAAGGGTGAAACTTTCCTTCCAATACTTGTGCGCTCTACCCATCTCTACTGAACAAACCCACTACACATCGCTGGCAAAACCTACATCGAGTGGCAGGGTATGTGTGTAGGCCTTTTCAAGGACATTCGAAACAACATGTCGATAAATTGCTATAGAAAGTGGGGCTAGATCGAGAGTTATGACCTTTTCGTGGGTGATCTTCAAACTCTTGTTTTTCTAGCGAAAGAACGCCCTTCTGAGCGATGATCTCCTACAAGCGAGTATAGTAAGGTTGACTTCAATTGAGACAGAAATGTCACTGGTCAGCTCCTTAGCGTGACAATTAACACCACTTTATTATTACCTAAGAGATTAGATAAGGGAAGAAGGCAGGCCAAAGCTTATAGATTCGGAGATCGTACTTCTAACGCTTTGTCTGAGTCAGTCCTACGACCCCTTCCGGCTGAGACACGAATCCTAGCCTATCTGAGTCGCAGAATGAAGGGCTCTTCAGAAGGCGCCACCCAAGTCTCCTTTGATACTTCGGAGTCAGGAATTCGTTTTCCAAGGAAGGCGGATTTTCTTCGTTCCGCAGCACGAACAGGGTGTACAGAAGATCGATGTGCCATCTTTCTAACCACCTTCATTTGTTGTATGATCAGTAGGGAAGGGAGCCTTTGATAAAGGGACCCCCAACCAAGAAATCTACTGTCTCAGAGCGACAGTCAAGCTCGTATCGCGGAACTAGAACATTTCTTTGATTGATAGGTCAGATAGGAAGCAGGCAAGCAAACCAAGTTATAGGTTTGGAAGTTAGAACTCGGAAAGGTTGTCCTGTGACTACCTTTGAAGTCTTTGGGTAGGACATCAGGCTAAGGTCTTATGATGAGCCACGCGCATATGAGGTTTACTGCAGCCCTAAAGCTCTGTCCCCTATCCTACCACTAGATCTCCTATGCCGGAACATGAACAGAGAAAGCTGTGAGTGTAGTCTTAGGAACGAACCCGGGGTTGCTCTCGCAAAAAGATTGTACTAAAGAAAGCTAGAAAGCTCAATTCCAAGCAAGCAACCTCTGGTCCACGGGTCGGTGAACGAATGGGTTTTGGGAAATAGAGAACATGGACTCGATTGAACAAAGGTGGCACCGGAATGAATAGCCCACTTGTTTCGGGCAAGAATGAATGGGACTGATCGACTCGAGTTACCGAGCGACCTCAACGGGAAAGGATTTCTCTATTGCAACGGGGCTAGTTTCAACAAGGTGAGCAAAGCTAGATACTCCAGTTGTTCCACCAACCCCAGCTCCCGACCCGGGTACATTCTTCTTGGCAACTCAAGACCTTTCTTGTTCCTTGCTCCCGTGGATCGATACTAGTTACTTACCTTTCATCTTAGCTTAGTGTAAATATACCGTATCCGCCGAAAGCTGCTACTAAGTCCCTCCCTTAAATCAAGGCCGCTAAGGTCGCACTCTTACCCATATCTTTGGTTTTTCATGGCCTTCCTGCTGCGCGCCTTGTCTACGATTAAGAATGTCATGCATAACCCTCCCTTATCCACTAATCAAAGCCACTCTTGCTTCTGGCATAACTGGACTTATGAAACCGATCATGCTGGACAATCAAATACTTCTTCCCTCATACTTATCTACTTCGCTTTATTTCATATGTTTAGTGACCCGTAAATCAATGTTCTACTCTCTCATGGAAAACCTTCTTTGCAGTAATATGAAAGGTTATCACAAAGCATAGAAATGAATAGAGCTTAGAATCTGGTTAGATATTCCACTTGCTCCTAGAAATAAGGTAAGGTCAGTTAGCACTTTCATGCCAACTTTCATCAGCAAGCACTTATATAATATAATATAAGGGGGGCGCGTTAACAGAGGAACTTGAATTTCCGCAGGAAAAGTGAAATAGATTCAGCACCACCATTGGGCGGGGCGGGGAACAACTACTCCTTTTTCTTTCCTCAATCGTTCCTCCTACTTTCCTTAATCTTCGTGACTGGAATCCAAATCTCCCAGCTCGCTTTCAAGTAGTGTGCTTGCTCAACCCCAACTCTTGCAAAAATCAGCATTTCCTCACACTTGTCTTCGTAGGCCACTTTATGTAGAGCAGGAGGCTCTCACTGTTCTCTTGAAGCTGTTTATACTGGTTTTGGTGGCAATCCGAGAGAGATTTCACCTGCTTTTTGAGCTTCTTCGACTTAAGAAAAGAAGAAAGTGTTCTTTCATAATCTTGAGAAAAGTCTAGAGATATAGCTTAGGCTGGTGACTCAAGTGCTCTTCCTGCTCTTCAGCCAGAATCGAAAACTAGCACTTCCTAGGTGAAAAACAAAGCTTGAATTCCTTCTTCTCATACTGCTCATACACCTATGGAAAAGAAACTCTTGCTTAGAAATGCATTTCCAATTGATCTACGCAAGCCAAGGCACCCGTGGAACTACCGGGTAATAAAGAAGAGTAAAAGCACTCAAGTCTATTGCTACTTACGCTTAGAAAGAAATACAGATTTGCTTTATTGCATTAGTTATCTAGGGCGTTGCGGGCATATTCCTTTGTTCACTCGAGCCATTATTGTGGAATTAGTCACTTTCCATTCCTTGCCGGTAGGTTGCACCTACCACAATACAAGAAGATTAGCTCATCGAATAGCACTCTTGAAGTTTCAAGTTCTATTGTCTGTTGATTGCTTTCAGTCTGAATCCAACCCGATTGTTTCAATTATTCATCTAGTTTCCGATGTTGTTGTTGATGATGTTTTAGTAGCTTCGGGTAGGTAGATGTAGACAGGTACCTTTGATGATGTTTGAACTTATTATCTATTTAGCTATTAGCTACTTTTTAGTAAGTCCGATGTCTATATCAATATAGGAAAGAAAGATCATATCAACAATGATTTGAGCTCAATTATTCTTCAGTTGCCTGCAAGCAAATGTTTTATATATGTTGGCAATCCATAAATTGGGAGTTTTGTTAACCTTTTCAAGAATGTTTTGCTTATAAAATAAGTCAATCTGAAAATTCCTCCAATGGAGTTGTTGTGCTTTTTGCATTATTGCAGCATACAACATAATATCATGTACCAACATAGATTTAGTATGTAGCAACATAGAATTAGTAGAATAAGATGGATTGTGGGTTGGTATCATCTTAGTGTAACACTCAGTTGAACAGTGTGATTGGCAAAAGAGATTAAGCAACTCCTCAACGCTGATATAAGACAAAAGATCATTAAAGTCGCGCACTTTAAAAAGTAATCTATTATTCAATGAAGAATATACACGCATATTTGATAGATTATTATATCTTGTAACTGAGGAACATTTGAAGTTAAGATCGTGGTAATGCATCATACTATTCCTTAGTAGACGATAACTATCATCTCGATTATGATTGGTGAAATAAACGTTAATACTCCTTTTTTCATTTTTCACTACCCTTGTGAAACTACTTAACAAACTATGTACTAACTGTGAACCTCTCTCAGTTATCATATTCATTACAGGGACAGAAGATACCCATTGCATTTCCTTTCTATGGGTTAGTTGAATAGCTTTCACCTCCGTGACAGGAGAGTATTCAATGCTAAATAAATGATCTTCCTTCAAAAGGATTGGTTGATTTGGTCTAACCATAATGAAAGCACCCGAATAAGGGATCTTTAATTGATGATAACGGTTCATATATATAAGTGTGAGTATATTAAGAACAATGAACGGCTTTAATTTGACCTTCTCTTCCAGATTCTTCTTACCATCTTGGATTGTGATCATAGTGGAATAGTTACGTTTCAAACCTCTAATACACTTGAATCTAGAAATATTCTGAAACATTATGATCGTTTGTTTATTTATCCTTTGTGAGAAGACTACTAACAGCTAACGATTTTACCCATTCTGAATTGAGGCATTATTTCAATCAGTCTTGGAGGTCCTACGCTAGACTACATTCTCTTTTCTATAGTCTACTCCAGTATGTCACTAGACAGAAACCAGCTGCTCTCATCATTTGTAACCCAACCCAACCCATTCTTTGAACCATCGAAAATGAACGAACAGAAAACAATATCATGAATGAACGAACAGAAAAACAATATCATGTTCCATTATGCTTATTTTCATGTTAGCTAACAGTCATCTTCTTCCACCAGAAGTGGAAATCCCTAATGTCCTCTTAACCCTCCTTCTTGATCTTATCTTTACCTTGCTCGCTCTACCAAAACCTGTATCTCTAGCTACACCCTGGATAAGTATGGATCATATAAGGTATCCAGATATTAGTAATTCTATCATATCTCCATCTCCTATTGATCTTACCATCCCTCGACTCCACGGCAAGGCGCTTAGCACTGCTCCTGTTTCCCCATGACAGGATCTTCCAGTTCAGGGATACCTTAACACCATTTCCAAGTATGTATTTACTAACCTGAAACGATAGATATCCTAGCAAATCGATTGACTCTTTCATTAGCTTGTAAATTCATTGTGTGAAATAACTCCCAAATTCATTCCTCTCCTATTTTCCATCGATATTCTCATACCATATTTCTTAGAGCTGGGCCATTTTCCATTATATCACCCTTACACTCGAAAAAAACATGCTTAGGACCATTTGATTTGAACACTTAAAAATCTTCTGCTTTCCACACTGTTATTTCTCCCTCAGTTAGCGTTAATAATAATCTTTCATGGGGAGTGCAAGGTAAGTAGTATGCTTCATCACTTTCTATCTCTGATATACTTCCAAAGAGATTGAATTCAGACAATACCTTTGATGGATCCATATCTATATCCTCATATTCATCAGGAATTGGTAGAATCACTTCACTACCCAACCGGTAGAATGGATTTTTAGGATACTGTTTCCTAAACTTTTCATCAAACTGAGATAGTAAGAATATATGAAATACTACTTGTGATAGTTCACCTATCAATGGAATATGATCCAAATACCCGTCATTTA